>JALLLT010000017.1:0-600000 GCA_025266875.1 Fennellomyces sp. T-0311
TGCCCATCGACCTGAACTTATGTATATGCCCACTGTGACCTTTCATACGTCGCCCACAAAAGCAGAGAATACCTCGTGCTGTATCACAAAGTGACACGGGTGATATATACAGCACTCGATCATTATCTACTACAGAGTAGGCTGTGAACAGTTGGCACAAGCTGCGAAATAGTTTGGTACCTACAGGTACTTTTTTAATACACATACAGTTCTTTTGCACTGCTCTGTACAAAGATACACATACTCGAGGAATTCTGAGCTTCGGCATCGTCGATGTTTCATGCTTGGTAACCGGGAAGCACTGCTGACGATGGTTGCACACAAGGTGCTGAAGACTCTCACTCATGTATAAGGTTTATTTCAGTGACATTGAAAATATGTGTTTTTGCCAGTAATTCCTTTCTTCCTTGAAGGTTTTACTCATACTTCCACGAAGAGTAAATACATGCGATTCCTTTAATAACATTGAGGCTTAACAGAGTAGCTTCCTTTCCTTGATAAAATTAGCTATATGTACATGAACTGTAGTCACACTAACGAGCGCTAAACCGTGAAATTGCCCGGCTTGGGAAAACGAGCGATAACACTCTGTTTCACTATGCCCAAAATTACACACTGCATTTTTGATATGGTACGCCTTTGTATATAAAAGTGAGGCTATCAGCTGAACGCGTCAAAAAGGATGGTCTGTTACTAGACACCGAGCGTGTCTACACTGAAGTAACGCAAGAAATCCTGGACAAGTACGCTGACGGTGTCAAGTTCACTTGGGATGTCAAAAGCAAGCTCATGGGCCGCACAGGCATTGAATCTGCTACTATGGTAGTAGAACATTACAAATTGCCAATGTCTGTTCAAGAATACATTGACAAAAGTACAGTTTTGCATGAGGAACGATTCCCGCTTGTTCAACCATTGCCCGGTGTGGAGCGTTTAATTCGTCACTTGCACGCCAAGCGGATTCCCATGGCGGTCGCTACTTCGTCCACTCGATCGCGTTTCGAATTGAAAACATCCAGATGCAAAGAACTGTTCTCGCTGTTCGAACACGTCATTTGTGGCGACGATCCAGGAATCGAACGTGGCAAACCGGCTCCGGATCTGTTTCTGGCGGCTCAGCAACGACTTGGTAACCCTCCTGCTGAAAACTGTCTGGTATTTGAGGATGCCACAAACGGTGTTCAGGCTGGCCTGAATGCCAAAATGCATGTATGTGGTTCTGATTTAATGGATAAAGAGAGGAGAATAGTAATCACGCAATGCAGGTCGTCTGGATTCCCGATAGCAATTTGCTCACGGTAGCTGGTGATCCTGGTTCTCACGGAGCAACAGTTGTGCTCGAATCCATGGTGGATTTCGATCCCGAGGTAAAAGAAAAACAGGAAACCACGCAAGCCGAACCCGTGCTTAACAACGGGTTGTCAGTTCTTTTCATTGCCAGGTTACGATGCCAGCGGTCACTCGGAAACAATCAAGGACAAGGATGTTGTCGCACCGTGATAATAAAAAGGCTTCGCTTTTTTTTGTTTTATAACTTTAAACAAAAGTGTTGGTCATGATGAAGTGATGAGAGAAGGAAAGGGTGATGGGGTTTGTCTAAAAGTTGATGGCAGTGCCAAAGCTGGCAAGCATGCATGCTTCCTTGAATGCCTCACTGAGGGTAGGGTGAGCGTGGCAAGTGCGACCAACATCTTCACCGGAAGCACCGTATTCCAGTGCGAGGCCAGCCTCAGCAATCATTTCACCGGCGTTGGGGCCAATGATATGGACACCGAGCATACGGTCGGTTTCGGCATCAACAAGAACCTTGACCATACCATCGGTATCATCGTTGGTGCGAGCACGCGAGTTGGCGACGAAAGGATACGAGCCGACCTTGTACTTGACACCAGCCTCCTTCAACTCCTGCTCGTTCTTGCCAACCCAGGCAACTTCGGGGTGAGTGTAGATCACGGAAGGAATAACGTCGTAGTTGACGTGACCGTGACCCGTGGCGATCATTTCCGAAACGGCAAAACCTTCATCTTCAGCCTTGTGGGCCAACATGGGGCCGAAAGTGGCATCACCAATGCAGCGAACGTTGGGCACGTTGGTCTTGTATTCGTTATCGATCACAACGCGTCCACGGTTGTCCAGCTCAACGCCAATGTTCTCCAATCCGAGACCCTGGGTGTAAGGGCGACGACCGATGGAAACCAAGACAACGTCGGCATCAAGCTATGCAAAATGGTCAACGCGCATGTATTTTTTTCCCACGCTTTATTACTTACAGTCTCAGCGTTGCCACCCTTGGCAGCTTCAACATCGACCTTGACTACGTCGCCTTCGATCTTGGCACCGTTCACCTTGGTGCCCATCTTGAACTTGAGACCCTGCTTGGACAAAAGCTTGTGGAAGGTCTTGGCCAATTCGGCATCCATACCGGCACCGATGGCGTTCAAGTATTCCACAACGGTAACCTCGGCACCCAGACGCGACCACACAGAGCCCAATTCGAGACCAATCACACCCGCGCCAATCACGACCATCTTCTTGGGAACTTCAGGAAGTTCAAGAGCACCAGTCGACGAGACGATCTTCTTTTCATCGAATTCAATGCCGGGAATGGGGGTGGCTTCCGAGCCAGTAGCGATAATCACGTTCTTGGCCTTCAAGGTCGATTGGCTGCCGTCGAGTCCGGCAACTTCAATGTCGTTGGCGGTCAGGAACTTTCCGGTACCCTTGACATAGTCGACACCGTACTTCTTGAACAAGAATTCGACACCGCGGGTAAGACCGGTGACAGCCTTGACACGGGCCTTGTGCATACCGGCAAGGTTGAGCTTAACATCACCAACTAACGATGCGCCATTAATCTCGCTGCCTCTCTCTTTTTCTATATAGAAAGAATTATACCTTCGATACCGCGGCTCTTGAGACCGTGCTTGACATCGTGGTAGATGTGCGAGTTGTTCAACATGGCCTTGGAGGGGATACAGCCGACGTTCAAGCAGGTACCACCAAGGGAGCCGCGCTTCTCGATACAAGCGACCTATTGGTGCAACATTAATATCTATGCGTCTCTAAAAGCAAGCCGCTTATTCACCTTCAAACCCTGCTGGGCAGCCTTAATAGCGGCAGGGTAACCACCGGGTCCACCACCAATAACGACGACATCGTACTCGGTGTCTGCATCGAAGTAAGTATAAACGTGCTCTTTTTTTTCTCCGGCTAAAGGATATGTCTTACCTGCGGGCGTGCTATACATGCGGAAGAAGCTGGTGGCGACAGGAGCGCGGACAGTCTTGACAGCGGCATTGCGGACAGCAATCTATGGGAATAAATTAGACTTAATACAGAGCGAACACGCGCAATGGAAACATGTACGTTTGCCAATGGAGCCTTGGTAGTGACCAATCGGAACATGGTTTAATGTGTGGAAGTTGGGGTTAAGAAAAAACAAGTCGGGAAAAGCTGGGTCGTCCACAAGGGTGTCAACGTCACAAGCGCAAGTCTCTATCTCCGCACCGTAAATGGCCGGATTCACCCGGGTTATATAGATTTCTTATGGTTACTTTCGGATCAACCGTATTCTTCTTATAGGAACGAAAACGAGGTCTGCGTTATGTACAGTCCTTTGAGGATATTGGGGCAGAATGCCCAGATTTTCTTTTATACTGCGTCGAAGGCACCTTCCAGAATCGGCCGGTCACCTCCGAATAATTTATTGCCCCACATTTTGAACATGCAGTGCAGGGCTGCCTGCTTGCCGGTATTCAGCGATGGGTAGGTACCCGATGTAGTTCAACCCCCCAAACCCGCCAACATAATAGATCGCCCGTACCCTCAGGGTGTAGAAATGAAAGTCGTGGAAACCCCTATAATAGTAGCCTTAGCAACCAAAACGTATCCATGGAGTTTTCCGACAACATACCGCCATGCCTTTGCATCAGGATGTTTCTCGCCGTAGCATTCCATGGAGGTCTCAAACTAGTGTGTCTTGTTTAGCCACGTTTAAAATCGATACGTGAAAATGTGTACCTTGCTTGCCGGAATCGGCTCCATAGCACCGAATAACGTGAGTCTGGGAAGTTCCACGATCGATGAACCGTTGCCCATTTTGGGGTTGTCGTACACTTGAAGTGCGCGTACGGTAAAGGCAACGCGGTCAGGGTTATGGTGCATGTTACGTACACTCATCTTAAGGGGATATGTCATTCGTGTGCGTGTTGCTTTTTACTCCTGACGAAGCGCTGTTTTACCTGCAGTTCTGACATGTACAGTAGCAAGTCCCCAGGATGGTCAGTGCAATCGCCACTGTAATACTCCATAATACCGAAAGGATACCCCTCGCCTTATGATCGACAGGATGAGCACACCTTTCTCTTCATGCATGTGTATTTACCTGCCTTCCAGCGTATCGTGCATATGCGTCAGGAAAGTGCCAACACCTATGATCAATGCTTGAATAAATACACCCCTATTTCTGCGTCTGATAACGAACCGGCATCACTGACAACCTGGCGGGCATACTGTGACGCCTCACGCACTGTCTGTCGGGCATGGGCAGCTGCCAAGCAGAGAAGCAGCACAATCAATGTTTTCAGTGCCATGGCAACGAAAGGATGGAAGAAAGAAAAGGAAGAAAGAAATCTCTCATGGGGGAGGGGAGCAAAGAAAGACGCATTGGTGGATGTGTAACGAGGCGGTGTTGTTATCAGATTGCATTAAAAAGTAATAATAAAAGGGTATCTAAAACATGAACAAAACAAAAAAGATAATAGATATGCATTTCACGTGTATTGCGATATGGGCGCCGGCACTGCCTGGATCGTAGTGGTGGTGGTAGTGGTGGAGGTGTTGGTGGTTGATGCTGTGACGGAACCTTTCTCTTCTTCCTTTGGCTTCACCTTTTGCCGGGCACGGTATTCATCACGCTGCAGGCGCAATCAGTGGGTCACATCAAAAGCAACGAGTATATAAGGGAATTTACCATTTTGAGATAGGCCGCACTGGCGCTCCTCCCAGGCGTGATCTTCTCCATCCGCCGACGAGCCGACAACTTCAGGATGTAGCTAAACTGGGCATGGATCTGCGGATAGATGTCCTTGATGCCCAACAGATCTATCAGCGACCGCAGTGCCGTATTGCTTCGTCGTCGAAAGAATTGCTCTTGTGACATTGGGCCCACGCGTCGACTGCTGGCGAAGGGATGAAACTGAGGCCGGGTTTCCTTTTCGCGCTGGAACACGATTTCAGCGCGCTCCTGCAAGTTGATGGCCATGGATCGGAACGAACTTTGGGATTTCATGTTAACACTTTTTGTTTCTTTCCAAATCGACAAGTTATTGGTTCTGGAACCCTGTTGTTTCTGGCTCACCTGACAAGAAAAGGCCAGCATGATATCAAAAAGACCCGGTCGGTCATGAGCATCATGAGCGAATAGAATCGAGCCTCGCCTCTTGCTTGTGCATCGCGCAACTTGAACATGTAACTCATTACATAGCCGTTTTCATCATCCCCAAACAGCACAGGCCCTTCTCGACCAGGACAGAACTCGGTTGTCAGGCTGTTGACCCGATTGTTTAGTTTCCAAAAAAAAAAAATGTAATTCGCAACAGCGACCCCGTGTGCACTAACCTTCGCACGCAGGCAAGCCGGACGGCCCTGTACAGCGCAAGTTGCTGCGGTGCTTTGGTTCCAATGTACTCGACAGACGGATCCTCGTCGTCCGTCGTGACCATTCGTTTCGCCTCGACGACCGACCCGTCTTTCACGACCGACGGCATCTGTGCACCACAAGCAGCACATGAACTAGGTTGCGGGTTGGATTGATATGGTTTGGACAGCGAGATAGGAGGCGCGCCTTTTCGTAACGACGCGCGCGGGGATGTTGTCATGGTGGTACTGGGGGGAGTCGGAGGGTCTGATGTCGACGACACTGAAATGTCGGTTGGTTTATCGTCAGCTTTTTGGTGAATCGCCTGTGTACAAAACACAACACTGGGACCATGCACCTCACAAAAGTGCAACAGTGCAATGAGGGCATTCATTGAATCGTTGAGTTACGCTTTCGGGCTGGCACCAAGAAAGAGCCTGCTTTGAAAAAAGCGAACCACTTTTTTTTCCTATTGCTCTTTGAGGCGGGTTTTTTTGCACCTAAAGGCAAGAAGAAAGAGTGAAAAAAGAAAACAAAAGAGAGCGAAGAGGGGTTAAATGCTATAAATGAAAAAAAGAGAGAGAGAGAAACCACTGATATGGGATCACGCGCTCACCCCCAAAAAAAAAGCAGCGACAATTAAGACCGCTCCATAACGTCCTGTCGCTTGGATGAAGCCGAACAACAGCGTCTGGCAGCGAGCGCTTACGTCAAGTCGCATTTTTGAGGAGTGGATGTTGCATGAATGGTCCTCGTTGAAGGAATAAGGGGCTGCTGCCCGTCGCTCGCCTTTTGCCGTCTTGAAACCCAAGAGCCACTCAAACAAAATTGCTGAAAAAGGAACATCCCGTCCACCGTCATTGGTTATCTCTGTTTGTTACAGACCCGCATGGCCTTTGCAGCTTGTTCGACTCTCGCCTCCCATCGATTATATTTGTTCCAGCTTGATTGTCCTGGACAACATGTGGTGTGCTCGCCTGACAATTGTAGAACCAATCAATCCGTCGCGACCACCTGTTATTCTCTTTTGACATGTCCGCTTACTAAAGGGCCACCGTGTGGCCTCAGAAAGAAGCATCATTAAGCTTGCATGTCTAATAAACAGCCATCCTACCGTGTACCGCCTCCTCGTGCTCGCCCGCCAGTGAACAATTAGCCCATGGTATCACCGTGCCAACCTTACCGCGTCTGCTATCAGAGATATAGCCAATGCTCCTCGATTGCAATGATGTATCTGTACGTTCTAACCGGAATAATCATGTACCGAGCCGAAGCGCCGGAACGTCCCGATCGCAACTGCTTGGGAATGGGGGCGATCGAATGCACCTCTGACAGCTTATTGGACAGGTATGGCCTCTGCGGGCTTGCACTGAACCTGCACACGAGTCCATCCGTCAACCTGGCTCTGTGACACCTCAGGCATTAATACAGATAACAAGCAAGACATGTGCCCCACCACAGTTCTTGGAAAAAGTCATACGTACCGTAGATTCTATTACGGCCAATAATAACGTCATGCAACCCCACATACGGTCGGAAAATAGGCGAAACAAGACTACTGTTTTTCATGCAGTCCTGAAATGAAGGGTGATCGCTTGCGTACCAGCCGCTAGCCCATTTATTACCTTTGTGTATCCTGCGAGTCATTGATGATAGGCTCTGGTTGACAATCCGATCTCGCCATGAAGCCGACGCTCTATTTCCGTGTCCAAGGTGCGCGTATAGGCTCGTTGGGCGTGGAAAAGGCGAAGTCTAGCAGCTACGCTCGACATATTTGGGCATATATCTGCCATGTACGCCTGGCATCCCTTGAGAGCCAGGGAACGATCAGGAGAGGGGCTCTGGGCAGGCAAGTTAGCAGAAATGAAAGCTGAAGGGCGGGTTCGTACTCCTCAATTGAACTGCAGCTCGAACCCTCTGTCAGCACAATCAATCCTCTCTTTCCAAAACCAATTTCTATTTTCGGTGACAAAGAACAACCACACAAAGACCTGTCAAACCGCTCTCTATTTCTTTATGCACACGATCAATCCCATGTTTACCTCGACACAATCGCAGGAAGGCGCAATGTTAACATTGCCAGAAGCCACCAAGATACTTGAAGAATGTCGTCGTATGGTGGCCGCCCAACGTGAATCCTTTCAACGACATTTGGAGGAGGGTCGCAAAGTGGTAGAAAAAGCTGTTGGCGAGAACAGTCAGCTGAGCGATCAACTGGCACTGGCACGCAACGACATTGCTGCCTTGAAAGAACAAAATGCGAAACTTGGACAGCAAAACGACTTTCTGAGCAAACAGCTGGCCAGTAAACAGAGCAGCTCCTTGCGAACCCTTCTTGCACGCGTACTCAAGAGCGACAAAGAAGGCCTGGACGACAACGAGATCGAAAAACAACTCCGGGCGTTGTTTGCTGATTATGGAAACAGTCTCAAAGGGCTACAGGCAGAGAAGCAGGATTTGCTCACCAAGCTGAAGGACACCAGCACTCAGCTTGTCAACTCTAAAAATGAAGTCGCAAAACGAGAACCCCTCCTGCTTCAGTCCGCAGAGGTCCTCCGCAGCGAAGTCGATAGGAACAAGCTTTTGGCCAAACGCGTGAAGGAGCTGGAGGCCGAGCTGGCCATGAAACACGACTTGGTGATGCACAATGTCGAGGATTGCAAGAAGGCGGTCGCACGGCTGCAAAGTGAAAACAGCTCTTTGTTGCAGCAAGCGAAAACATCGGCCATCGAGAATGCGAATCTGCGTGTGGTAGTTGAAAAGCTGAAAAGTGAGTCTCACCAGCCATCGAAGACTACTACCACTGCTGGCGGAGGGGACGCCTTGATCCAGAAAGATCTGGAAAGTCAAGTGAAGCACTGGAGTCATGAGGTGTGTTTAGATGATACGCGCCAGATGACACGACTGATGTGATGCTACTTAGCTCGCGAAAGAAAAGATCAAACACGAACTGACGCGCCAAACGCTGGAACTCGCAGTAGCCAACGTACAAGAACGCAGTCAGGAATCACTGCGAGCGGCCGAGGACGAAGCTCGTAGGCTAAGCATCGCACTAGCAGAGGAACAAGGCAGATACTCACGATTGGAAGCCGACTTGATGGCGCAAGTACCGGACTCTTCCAAAAACATGTCAAAGGCAAGCTAGTGGTGCGGGAGGACAGCTTTGATGCACCTGGCTAAATATATCAAAGGAAGTGAAAGGCATGATTGCACGGATCAAGGGTCTCGAAAACACCGAGAAACAGTTGCGCAAGTCAATGGCAGTAAGTGCTGTGCTTTTTCCATACAGAGTTCACCGTATACTGAAGCCGAGAGCTACCACAGAATAAAAACAACATGATTACGTCGCTCAAGATCGTAAGCAAAAGAGAGCATCCGGTTGCAAGCTGGATCTAACCACGGCTCTTTCCTGTAGCACAACGCCAATCTGCAAAAGAAAATAGACCTACAACCACCAGGCACCGAACACCCGACGCCATCCCCGCCGCCCACAGTACCATCCAAACGGCCACGGAGGCGATAGTAATGTAACATGTAAATTGATCTTTCTTAGGAGTATATATATATATAAAATGCGCTGCAAACAAAATGGGGA
Source organism: Fennellomyces sp. T-0311 (assembly GCA_025266875.1). NCBI lineage: Eukaryota > Fungi > Mucoromycota > Mucoromycetes > Mucorales > Lichtheimiaceae > Fennellomyces > Fennellomyces sp. T-0311. Next base: position 9,234 of record JALLLT010000017.1, read on the forward strand.
AACGTATGATACAAGTTGCGGTGCTCTTCTTAGATACCGCCCATGTTGATATACTTGATGTTGGTGTAATCGTCCAAACCGTACATCGAACCTTCGCGACCGACGCCACTCTCCTTGATGCCACCGAAAGGCGTGTAGCAGCTGGACAGAATAGGCGAGTTGGCGCCCACCATACCGCTCTCCAGCTGTTCAGCCACGCGCCAGATGCGGCCAATGTCGCGCGAATAGAAGTAGCTTGCCAGACCAAACTCGGTGTTGTTTGCCAGAGCAATGACCTCCTCTTCGGTGGAGAATTGGAAGAGACCAGCAACTGGGCCGAAGGTTTCTTCGCCCGCAATGCACATGTCGTTGGTCATACCGGTGATGACGGTGGGCTCGAAGAAGTTGCCTCCCAAGTACTTGCCACCGACCAACACTTCACCACCCTTCTGGACCGCATCTTCCACGTGACGCTTCACCTTCTCAATGCCCTTCTCGTTGATCAAAGGACCGTGTGTGGTATCGGGGTTGAAGCCGTGGCCGACCTTGAACTGGCTGACCTTCTCAGCCAAACGAGAGGCGAACAATGGGTAGATGCCCTTTTGGATGTAGAGTCGGTTGGCGCAGACACAGGTCTGTCCAGAGCCACGGAACTTGCATGCAAGAGCACCTGCAATTGTCCTTTTGTTAATCTCACACTCATTTTTGATTCGAACAGGCTTTCGTTACCTTCAACCGCAGCGTCCACATCGGCATCATCGAATACAATGAAGGGTGCGTTGCCACCCAACTCCATGGAGATCTTCTTCATGGTACCCGAGGACTGGGACATCAAGAGCTTGCCGACAGCAGTCTAATACAAGCAAGATAAGCCTATCGCAACACTTCAATTACAGTAAACGCAGATACATACCGAACCAGTGAAGGAGATCTTCTTGACAGTGGGGTTGGTGCACAATTCCTTGCCAACCTCAGCAACGTTCTTGTCAGTCGTGACGACATTGATAACACCCTTGGGGATACCAGCACGGACGGCCAATTCACACAGCGCCAAGGCGGAGTAAGGAGTCTCAGCACCGGGCTTGATGACGACAGTACAACCAGCGGCCAGAGCAGCACCGACCTTGCGAGTGATCATTGCGTTGGGGAAGTCTAAAATCGCTTATGTCAGATTTTTTGAAATCCTTTCCACTGGGCACTGAAAAAACTTACTCCAGGGAGTGATGATGCCAACGACACCAACTGGCTGCTTGATGGTAATGAAACGCTGACTGGGGATGTGCGAGGGGATGACATGACCGTACGAACGCACAGCCTCCTCAGCAAACCATTCGAAGAAACTGGCACCGTAGACGATTTCACCCTTGGCCTCAGCATACGATTTACCGTTCTCCCATGTCAAGATCGTAGCCAGGTCGGTTTGGTTTTCCAGAGTCAGATCGTACCATCTCTTGAGCAGATCGTGGCGCTGCTTGCCGGTAGTTTGCGACCACGTCTTGAATGCATCGGACGCAGCGTTGATGGCCACCTTGGTATCTTGAGCACCCATTTCGGGCAATTTGCCGATCTCCTTGCCCGTGGCAGGATCTGTTCAAAAAGCAATATGACGTTACATAAGCGTCATTTGAAAATAATCCTGACGCGTGTCTATCAAAAAAAAAGAAACTTACCAGTGACAGTAAACGTCTTGTCAGACTTGATCCATTCGTTGTTGATGAATGCTCCGTGACAGAACAACGACGGGTCAGAGAGCTATGCAAAAAGAACAAACGCGTGTGAATTCAATGACTTTTTTTTTCTTTCTACAACTTCATACCTTGGGGATTTCAGCAGTGGCAACAAAAGCTTTGGGAGCAGACATGGTAAACTTTCTTGTGATAGGCGAACGCGATGGGTTGAGGCAGGCTCTTAGGTATGGGGTGCGAATAGCAGCTCTAATCATCGCGAATAACAGTTTGCACACAGAGGGGCCGTTTATATATGCAAAAAAAAGAGCAATCTGTGTTTGGGAATCCCCGAAAATCCCTTTAAAACATGCTGGGTTTCAACCTTATTACCAAAGACAACTGACTCTTGCCGGCCTTGTTTCCAATGGCGACCAATCCAAACCTTTTACCTCTCACGGTTCTTTACGAAACTGTTATCTTTTAAACTTTTCCTTTATCCGTATATATAGATCTGCAACATTTTATCGCGTATGGAGTATGCTTTTTTATTGTTTGACAAAAATGGAATCCATGAGAATGGCCCTTTCCGTATAAATACGAGTATGGTACCCGACCATGAATAAACTGGGGAACTCTTTTCACACGCCCGGGGACAATACTTTTAGCTCCTTCCGCATTAATAAGCGCGCGACTGCCTATTGTTTACCACGTTCAAAGGATCATCATCCCAAATTAGGCCCCGTGCATGGCGCGTGTAATTACGTGTACATGACACACTGCTTGTCCTGTATTGAGCTAAAAAGTCTGGTCTTCGGCTCAATCGTTAGGAGTGGTATCAGTGTCAGAAATATTTTGAAGCAGTCAAGGTACCCAGCCATTCCGTAAAAAGTTATTTACTGTCAAACTGAGTTTCCGCATAATCCTTGTGCAACATCATCGGAAGGCGTATTATTAATGTGACCGGAGCAAAGTTATCTCATCTATATACAGAAAAGTAAACGGATAGAGTCAACTTTATGCATAGATGTGGTGCCGGATAGTTGAACCGGCTGTTTTCCTTTAATGCTTGAGTCAACTTTTTTAGCTAACCAATCGACCTGCTGACCAACGGTAGGCGTGCTTAAAGCCTATGTATCTGCGTCATCGATACATAAGTGGTTTGGCAACGAATACGAATCTTGCTAAAATCTAACATCCATTTGTTTCTTAGCAATACTTTGTGCACATGACAACAAGTTTACGTAGTAATGGTTACTATTGTAACACTTCATACTTAGTATTGCCTACTCATCTACATCACTGCGGCTACCACGTAACGTATTATTATAAAGACTTTGTACATGAATGTCAAACAAGTGGCTATTTGTGGTAACAACAAGAAGTAATTGCCGAAATGATGTACTGTAGATGTTATAGGAGGAACTTATCAACGATACTTGCACTGACCTTACATCCAAATATACGTGCCTGGCTAATTCCCGGCGGCTATCTCCGGTTCCGGTTCTGTCTGTTCATCAAAGAGACTTTCCAGAATCTTAATTGTATTAAAGGCCAATGCGTGCCCTAAACACACTTAAAAAACCATATCACAGCATCTCCCAGATGCCACGTCAGTGTGGCGGATAATGCTATATAGTTACAAAATTTCTAACCAAAGGTTGAAATGCAACCGATGGTGCTCAAGTAGCAGCGCAAGATGTATTACGTGCCGCTAACATCTCGCCTATTTTGGAATAATGAGTATACGTAGGCAAGAGATTAGATAAGTCACCAACCTAGATTACAATGCCTCTCTGTACCATTGATTTAATTATTGCCCTATTAGGTGTTATTCTTTTCCATTGGTTATATACCATCCGTTGTTATACCTTTCACTATCTCAATATAAGAGTTTCAAAGGGATGTAATGATTCAATCAACTGTATAAAGCAAGCCTTATTAATGAGGTTGACTCTAGCGAAGCTTATTTTTCGGTGCTATTGAGGGGGGAATACTTGCAATTGCTTTTTTTTTAAAAATATATATACAAATAATGGTACGTGCAATGGTCTGTTCATTGGAGGGTATATGATCTGCGTTTGCATGACTTCGGACGTGATGAGATGTCATTAGAGTGATCGTCGGAAAGAGTTGGTCGTTTTCGGCCGATCCCTGGGCTCTGATCCATCAAACAGAAGTCATTGAAACAATCCAGGACCGCAAGCAAATCATCAAAGTGTGCCATAAACTGGGGAAGAGTCTGTAGAGACGAGGGCGCTTGCACATGCAAAAGCTCGGTCATTGTATAGAGACCATCTGCTTCCATTGATTGTATATAAAAGGTGATTGTATACCCTGACAAAAGATACGATCATGGTAAGTTTTCTCATTTCCTTCCTTTTGCCCATTGAAGCTTACCGATCACTTGCACAGACAAGCAACTCTGTGAATGATACTTGTCTAGTGCGTTCTTCGAAAGCACACCAAGCCGAACTTGATCTTTCGCCATCGCATGCTTGTTCTTTGCTTCATGGCTGCATTTCACCTCTACGAATCCTAAAGTACGATCGAAAAACGCACCGTCGAGCTCGGAAACCATACCGTCCGATCGATGTCTCGATATTACTCCTTGACCTTGAGGTTCCGCTTTTGCTTCCTGGTTGGTGATACTCGTCCTAAACATGTTTAGCACTATCATGAGCACCGGGCAGATAAATAGTCGGTCGGTGGACCGAGCACTTACCAGCGGAAGAGCACGTTTCTATCCGGGTCGTCGAATAGCGCAGAAAAGACTGGGCTCAAGAAGCGGTGACAAAGCTCGAATTCGTAAATGTCTTCGGCGATTGGGATGCGTGGCAGTGCGTCGAGCCTGGAAGTAAAAGAGAAGTCAAAACTGTATGCTTGCTATAGAAACCCATATGCTTACAGCTTGGCAATACATTTCACCAGCTTCGATTCTGCGGCACGTCTTGATAACACAGGTGACAGGATCTCAATGGTCGATGGTAGGCGCGAAATTGTATCGTCTTTCTTGATACTCTAAGTGGAATATATAAATGTATTGTCAGTAACAAGGTTCGAGCCAAAACCTGACGCTTTACATTCGTTAGATCCGTGAGCCTTTCTCTGACATGTGAGTCAAAGCGCTCTTTTTTGAAGCGGCCGATGCAGTACAGCAGCCGCTTTGTGTAACTATACGATGGTGCATCCCAAACTTTATCGTTATATCCAAATATCGTTATATAAAACCAGGTTTGGCAGTGATTACCGTTCCGGTACATCGAAAATTATATCGTTGTATAAAATATCATTATATGAAGCGACCACTCTATTTGGATTGGCGTTCATCGTACACTGATTGCAATGCTGCTTTGGAAAAATCGCGCTGATGCCCGGATGCCATCTGTTATTTTGGTTCAGGAAAATGGAAGACAAAGCGCCAGAATATTGTAACAAAAGTTTAGTAATCTGCTTCCTCGTATACGATGTTGCCCCATGGCCCAGGTTGCTTATCACTTACAGAATATGGTGAACGTGACTTTTCGGAAAGAGGTTTTCAAAGTTGTCATTAGCAACCAACCGGAAAGCATAAAAGGGCATCGATATATCGGCGCCTTATATTATGTAGCGACCATCCGCCGAAGGGGCTCAGATGCTTGGCGATTGGGCAGTAGAATTTTCCTCATGCCTGTGTAGCTGTGGCTCCATCTGTCCTTGTTGTTTCTCGTTCGCCTGCTCGCTCTCCTGCTCGTCCTCCGCTTGCATGGTCGCTTAGCCCTCCCGGTTGCCTATCTCTTCTGGCTGGCTTCTTTGCTGATATGCACGGAAGATCGTATTGGCGCTATCTGAGCTGAGCCTTTCCAAGATTTTTAACGCTTGTAGGGCATAGCCGTCTGCATTTACTCTCTGAACAAAGAAAACCAGTTTCAGTAGGTTAGTAGCGTTAGACTTTCTTTTGACAACATACCAACAGTTCCGCTTTGCGCAGTATACGCATCCACAGCTCCTTGTCAGTGACACGTATACTAAAATTAAAGTGTAAGTAAATTTGTTAAATCGTTCTCATTTACATACAGTGGCGGCTCGTTATAATGATATTTTATATAATGATACCGTTCCGCCTGGAAACATGCATCCAAACTTTAAGCGCCGATAACTTTGTGAATTCACGTCTGCTTCTCATGAAGCAAAATGGCCTTGCTAGCTGAAGGAGTTTGTCCTTATACTGTATTGTTGGATTTATGAGGTATTGATATAAAGCTGTACACTGTGGCAAATGTAATTAGACACAAAATTTTGTGGAAGACGAAACACGAACCTTTTAATTTTCCCCGCATGAATCTTCATTAGACTGTCGACATTGCTCCACCGTTTTTATCCAAAGGGAAATGAGGTCGCTTTTGCCCACATCAGAGAAGTAAGTAAGTGTGGAGCTGTCGTGCAAGTTGTACTTCAGTCCAGTCGGTGATCCGATTATAGCCAACTTTTTACTTAACGATGCTCCAAAGTCCCTTTATCGGTTGCAGCTCGCAGTGGTACAGCGGTGTCTTCTGGATGTCATGACCATGTTTCCGGGCAATATAATACACTGCGCATGTTGCTGGAAGCTTTTCTCTCAAATGCTTCAAATCTACTAGGAGTTCCTTCTTTGACACCACTTGTTTTCGAGTTGAAATGCGCAAGTGATGGCGATTCGCGATATACCAGTCGATTATTGCTTGTCGTTTAGCCTTGCTTGTTGGGATAGGGTCATTCTTGCGAAAGTATATGGATGATGCACTCGAAGCCCAAGTCCACCAGTTCTTACACAGGCGTCCAAACAGTCTCTCAAAAAGATCTGCATTGAAGTTGCCATAGTAATCATTGTAATCTGGAGCGATCTTGGCATCTTTTACACACTTTGGCAAGTTCTTCCACTCCGTTGGTGTGTTTTTCATGGAGGGACTACCAGGATTACGCGTTCCGGTTGGTCAACATGTGATTTACCTTTCACAGGCCATATGACAATTTTTTCCTCAATCAATGTTGTATATAGCCGTGCAGTAACGGGTTCACCAGCTTTGACACGGTCGAGAGCGAACTTACGCACTGCGTGAATGTATTCTTCTGTGAGAACCATCTTTGGCCAAGGCAATGATCTCTTTTGCCATTGGTTCTCCAATACCAAGGAACTCCTCTAACAGCTTCCACCAGGGCTTGCTTTTAACGAAATTTCCCAGGTTGTACTGCTCGATCAAAAACTTTGCAGATGCGAATAAACGTGGTCCATTCATTTTTTTGTAATGGCAGATTGAGCACGTTCTAATGGGAATGACACCATGATGGAAAGTAAAATATATATCAAACGAAAGCGCTTCGTGTCAAGAATACGAAGATTTTGGTCTCAGGAGCAGACGACGTCATCCGAAGAACTTGGCACTTTTCTCATCATCAATTTTGGATACATGTTTCCCGGCGGGACTTTACACATCCCTTGATACAAAGTCGAAGCAGGCTTTTTTGTTTCGAATAAGCGATATATAAATCTGGTGTAAAGGCTAAGAATTCTACCTCTTTGAAATATACTTTTTCCTAAACCGCGAGCTTGACAATAATTGGTGGTGCTAAGAGACTTGAGCGTGATGTGGAACAATATTCTGAAATGTGATGATGCAATCGACAACAGCAATACCAAGGTTGCTCGATAAAGAAATGGAACGTATTCTGGTGCCTCAGAGGACATTATCACTGCTGAGGCAAGGCGCCGACAAAGGTTATTTGCGCGTTCATGATTGGCTAATAATGTTTTTGAAGTTACTGAAAAGGGAAAGCAATGCAAATTTATACGTTCGCTGAAGAAGAAACGATCGCTTCTTTCATTAGCTCTTACACTTTCGCACCTCAACCATGCTTTCCGAAGCAGTTGCATCGGGAGTAGAACTGTCGTCAAGCAGCAATGTACAGACCGCATCGGATTTCTGGCTGTTCGTCGTCTACTGTCTGGTTGTCATTGTCGTCGTCCTGTTCTTCCTGTTCTACTTCAACCGCGCCCTCGGCCAAATCTTGACCTGGCTCATTAATCAGTACACATGGCGACGTTATAATGCATATATTGAAGTTGGTACGCATCGAGAGCGTGTTGTCAATGGAGGACGATCATTGACTTTGAGGACTAGATTCCATACGTGTCACCCTCTTGGGCGCTCGGATACTGTTTAAAAACCTACGATTTCTCTCCACCAACCAGTCCATATCCATAGTCAAAGGCCATGTTTCCATTCAGTACTGGCTGCTTAATGTTCGCAAAGCCGACAGTGAAAAGACAGGCAAGTGCCGTTACTGAGTGACCACGTTCGTCGTCGCCAACCATGAATATGCAGATTCCTCCAAAAGCAAACTGCCGTGTCGAATCGTATGCAGCGTCGAAGGACTCGAGTGGTTTATCTACAATAACGCCCCAGCGTACAATGCAATGCGTGATATTCTCGGCGAGCCATCGTCTCCGCCAGATGATGAAGGTAAGCAATAGCTGAGCATCTCCCAATGCAATTTGTGCTCAAATAGGCGGAGCAGACAACCCAACACCGCCGTCTACGCATTCATCGCTATCGTCCGTCGTCGAACGTGATCCCGAAAGCCAACTCCCCATACAAACGTCGTTAATGCAGTCCCTGATGCCCATCCAATTCGAATGTACCACAGGCGCCATCATGATCGGAAACAACGAACTCCGCAGTATGATCGTGGGGCAATATGTGCAGGCAAGCGGTACCTGGAGCGTGGGTGAATCGCGTGCCGAGATGGATCACTACAAATCAGTCCTTGACTTGGTATTTCGGAAACCTCAAATCAGCCTCAAGGATAACATGGACTTCACCTACGCGCCACCTGATGTGGACCCGATGCCGCGGAATACGTCTGCATGGCGACGGTAACAGTGAAACAGTGGCGCAGTGTTCGTACATGGTGGCTAACTGGATTGCTAGTGCTGTCGATTTCATCTTGAATCCATTCCACAAGTTGTTCCATCCGGCTGCCAAAACAAGGCAGTTTGGTCACATGCAGCACATGCATGAAATTATGCGTGCACAACGCGAATCTGATGGCACCACCGGCCGCTCAACGACATTTCACGAAGAATATGCGCAGGTCAATAATGTGCTTGAATGCAGTAAAATGGCGGTTCTGTATTACTCAGATGTTCCAGGTAATGGGCGGACCACGTTCAAAGCGGATTATCAACGCTTACCTTTGTTTCTGTAGGACCTGTACCGGCAACCGAAGTGCTGGGATCTTCAGGGGTGGGAATTGATGTGGGTAACGGAGGGCTCCCGCCGGAATGGGGAGTCCGGCTATTGGTGTGGAACCCAATGGTGCATTATGGACCCTGGGCGGATCGGCAACGGTAACTATCCGGTTGGCGCTAAACTTTAAACGTGTACCAACCTTTTGATACTGTTAGATCAGACCTTCAGGATTATTTCTTCCCCAATTCGCATCGCAATAACGTACCTACGCCGCATCTTAACCCTGGTGATGAGCGGAAATTTACAGCGTTCGAGTTCCATGTCGAGCTCATGACAGAAGGTACATTTCGCGTTCCTACCAGGGAAAAGTCAAAGGTAAATGACGGATAATCACGTGAGGTGCATATACAAACTCGGCATCATGTAGGATTGGAAATACGACACCGAGTCCGCTGATCTTGATCTTGGTGCTGATGGTTACTATACTCGTCCTTACGGATGGATCGATATCAAAACCGCGGCAGGATCCACCATCAAGATCGTCGTCCCGTTTGTCTGTGGCGCCGATGGGTTCACATCCACAGCCGAATTCCATCTGAAGGAAGTCGACGCTTCGACAAGTGTAAACTACGCATCGCTGATGCAGGCGAAGAATTTGGAAGTAAGCAGGAAGTGAGGGTGCTGGCAACCTAAAATATTCATGCTTTCCGGTAGCTTTCCGTCCACATGCACTCGCCTATTGTATGGAACTCGCACAGAACCTGGGAAATCAATCTATCTACTCGAAAACCACACATATTCCTCCTTCGCGACCACGTTTTCCTGTTCCAAGATCTTATCAAAGACTGGGCATCATCTCCTCCGGCTGATCTACTCCACTTTATACCCCTTACGTACAACTTTACTGCCAACATTTACGAGCCACTTATTTACCTATGCGTGAATGAGCATAATATCATTAGTAACCCAAACACATTAGATGACAATGGTAAGACATACCAGTACTGCTGAAACGTTACACTACTGATAACACCGGCCTTGAATGCAGCATATATCAAAGTACATACAAGCAGATTACGTTTCAACATGTCTCTGCCGTTCGTCGATTTTGAACCAGAAACGAACATTGTAAAATTCCACGCCGATGTAAGCTCGCTATTGCTTCAAGTATTCAGCTTTCTAACCAAGACATATTAGCTGGAACAATTCGACGTCGGCATATCATTGCAAAGCTCGCATACCTTGAATGCTTTTATGGAGCAGGAAAATGCCCAATTTGGAATGAGCGTCAGTGTCTCACTTGAAGGTTCCTACGAATATTACACTACTGTTGATGTTCTACGACATATCGAGTCGCTGAACTTGAATATCAAGGTAAACTATTCCCCGGATCCTTTCTTGTCCAATCTCTCATACTTTAATTTTAGCTTAACGGCGTTACTGTGAAGTTATTCGGCACCGTTATTCGATACATTATGATCCTACGCGATAACTACGTGGGACAGTGGATAAACTTTTCAACAATAGATGAGTATCGGCAACGACGACAAGAACCCCAGAAATGGCAGGAGATGAAAAAGAGGCAGGCGGATGCCAAGGTAGCATAATTGGTTATTTGGCAAACCTACCGTGCATTTCTTAATTACTTGAATGTTAGCCTATCCAAGACCCCTTTGAAGTCTATCTACTTGTCGATGTTCAAGATGGCTCGTTATTACTACCCGAGAACCTGTACGATTGCTCTCAATATTCCCAACTCGACTTCCAAGAGTTGCAGTTAGAGCTACGGAACTTGGACATTTATATGGGTAAGGACTGGATATTTGTAATGCAAACTATCTTTTGATGTGTTCCCCCTAGACATGTATGTCACTGTCAGTCCAATCACATGGACACGTGAAAGTTACAGCGATCCTAGCTCGAAAAAAGCTTTTGTACGAAGCCGAAATGGCCGGGATCAAGGAAACTTTTTGTATATCGACGGTAAGGACTGACTCTGGTTAGAACAGGAGTAAGCGTCTGAGCGCTGATGTGACTTTCTATAGAATTGAATATCTATGCTCATCGTCTCTTTGGTCCGTTACCGGAGATAGCAACATACCTTTGTCACTGGGAATTTGAAGTTGGACGGATCACTGGTGAGGTCAAGCCATCATTTTTGCTTGGAACGACCAATTTTGCACAGACATTTGCGTATGATATGATTGATGAAGACAACGCTGTACCGGCCGAGATTGCACCAGCTGCCGATCCAGATGTCACTTTTCTCAAGGCATCTATCAAACAAGTGGATGTCTACCTAATGAATGATCACAGTGCAGCCAAAGTGAGCATCGACGAGGGCTTATCGCTTGAATTCGACAATCTTGTGAACGATAAGTATAATCAGCGCGTTAATGTCAAGATACCGACACTTGTCGCTACCACGCTTGCCAGTCAAGATCATCACATGAGTGGATTAGATTCAGTAGAGGTACGGGGTTAAGCATATTAATGATTCTATCCTTTTACTGATTGCGAGGCATTTCATAGAGTGAGTTCTCTTGGGTTGAAGTCGCGCGTCTCTCTACGGGCATGAATATTACTGTATTTAGACACTCAAAAGAATGGCGGCGGCTGAGAAATGCCCAGCAAAACTTCATAAGGGCGCAGGATTATGCTACTCGCAGATGCCCACATTTGTATGAAAGTGATCGAGATACTCAAGGTAAAGTGCTTCATTATGATGCAATTACTTCTTGGTTGACAATGAAACGAATTCAGACGCTTCGCAATCCTCCTCTGAATATCATGTTGGAGTACTATATGCACCTCCATACCGGTCATTCTATCTCGGTTAGTTTAAAAAGTAGTAACCCAGTAGACCGATTTCTGATCTAGATGCGAACACAGAGGGCCATGGTACCGAAAATGAGACTGAAATCAACGGTGCTTATTTGATGCGAACGCCATCACAGCCTGGTAACTATGCGATACGCTCTTTAGCAGGTGCAGGCGCAAGCGACGTACCTAGCGTTGGATCTTACATGAGCGACTGGATCGATGGAAACTCGTATTTGGATATACGTTCTCGGCAAAGCGTCATGTCCAATGACGATGAGTCGTTCCATACTGCTTACTCGAACGACCCGCTGAACAGAGGGACTCCTCCGGGACATAACTTGGAGCAACTGGATCTTTACGAACATTACAGCTCAGATGAGCTGGCCTCAGATAGCGACGGTAAAATTCTAATATGGATGCGTTTAGTTTTGATAACTAACAGTTCCTTGGGTGCAGGTGAATCTGCACACTTGGAGGATTGGGCAAATGATGATCAAAGCAAAGGAAAAGGACCAGATATCACTTCGATCCCGCCATCCATTCCTTACAGCGGCTACCTAAATCGTTACGCCGTCAAAACAGCTTCTCCTCCTGGCAGCAGGGCAAGAGGATTCTTCCACCCTTACCTGCCTCCTCCAAAAACACATTTCGTACCATTGAAGGTAAAGAAGCGGCAATTTAAATGTATTCGCAAGCATTTTACTGAGCATCACGTTCTAATATATAATAGGAAGGTCACCGTAAAAAGATCGGAGGCTTCGATACTGATGAAGGCAAAGAGAAAAGGAACAGCCCTGTTTTCCTATTTCCTGGCACCGATACTTTGCCAAATATCAGCAACTTTAGTACAAGTAGTCCTGATTCCTTCGAAGAAGGGGACGAAAGCACAGGCAATGACGTTGTCGTTACGGCGGTTCTTGAAGCAACAAGTCCGCTGCAGATCTTGATGACTCCAATTTTGGTCAAGATTGTGCAAGAAGTCTCTGAGGCAGTCAATCGTTATGTAAGCGTCCGAGTAATACTATGCTAAGGGCTTGTTACGAACCATCCATTGTTCTATAGGATTGGGATTTGGAAACCATGCTAGATTCGCTACAGATTGAATATGTGGGCCAGCTGACACGATATCTGACAGACCAATTCGTATGCACACGATTTGCGGTCTCACTACCAAAAACGCATTTCCATTTCATTCAGAATGTCATGCTACCAGATGATCTGCCTTCGTATAAGGATGGCAAGCCGCATATCAAGACTCAGTACGACGAGCGTGGTACGATGCTTTGCTCGGCCGATATTATCATGGATGACTTTAGCATGATTGGAAGTGTCAAGTTCGAAGACGAAGCCTACGACGAAAAGAAGAAATCAGTCGCAGAGTCCAAAATGGTACTCAGAGAATCTCGCGTACACATTGACATGGGTGACTTTGAGTGCAAAGTACAATATGTTGGCGAGCGGCATGAAACCGCGCACCAGCCTATGGTTTTTGGTATACCACGAGCCCGACAACACACTCGTTCATCGAGTCGGGACAATTTGAATAGCCAAGGAGATGAAGCAACCACCGAGCTTGTCGTCATTGACTTTGTGCTTCGCAAGTTCGCATTCAAGTGGCTTGGTGCAGCCAAACCTAATTACTTTGACCTTTCTATCAACGGCCTGTCGACGATTATTATTACGGAAGCCGTCGAGATTCTTGTTGGTGCAGTCTACTCTTGGTTGGTGTTTGTCGACGATTTCAAAGCGATCCTGCATCAATTTCAAAGTCAACGTTCACGTCAAATCCAAATGTTCATTCATGAACTATCCAGCTACTCGCAGCACCCTTCGACAGTGGGTGATCCTCCATTCCTTACGAAGCCTGTCACAGTGCTTCGCCTCGGCTCACGCAACTTTAGAAACGATGTTGGCTGGAAGTTGCTTGCACGCATGCGATATTGTCTTCGGAACATTGACTCTGGAACACGCGCACGATTGCAGTATACGTTATCACAAAACAAGAAGACACCAACATTGTCCTCCAAGCAAATGTTTGACAATGTGGTCAGAAGTCTGTCGCTATGGCGAAGCTGGGAAATCGGCAAGGAGAATATCATGAAATGTCGCCTGTTCACCCAACCGTTCCACCAACGTATCAATGACAATGATCGCCAGCAGCAAGCGTCTGAGATCGACAAGCTCGTCGAGATGCTCATATCCTCCATGAATCTTGGCAAGATTCGTATCGACATGTTTGACTTTTGCATATTTGAAGAGGAGCAAGAGGCCGAGGATAACAGTATCATCATTGGTCCTGTGGAGCTTGCATTGGACAGCGAGTACAAGCGCCCACCCATAGGCAGTGATTCACATGAGCCGGGCTCCAGAACGAGTGGTGAAATTGAACGCAGACATAGTCGAGTGCCTCGCGACGGATATCTTGATCTAGTTGCCAAGGCAAACGTCAATTCGATCCACATCAACATCAATCCCACCATTTTGGCGTTTGCTCGTCACATGCTTACGGTGCAGCGTGTATTCACAGCGAAATTGCAAAGTTTGTCTCATGCCACGACCACGCCAGTAGACGCTGGCGACAGTCGACCCGAACCTCCCATCACTTTAGAAGCACTTGTGTCTCGCATCGATGTGGTGGCACAAGCCATGGTAACAGTGCAATACATTGACGTCTGCGCACGTGCTCAGAAACTTACCATGCAAAGTCAAGTACGCGGCATCCATGGCTCCGCGCTATTTTCCAATCCAAAGTTGACACCTTTGCACATTTTCTCATCATCCGAGAGGGCCGAATCTGACTCTGGATCGGGCGTTCGCAGCTCAAACAGAACGTCTCGACGACACCACAGCAGCACGAGTAACCGCCTCATTCTCGAGGCTGCTGGCGGCATAGACTATATCGACGCGCGTTTCTATGAAATGAAGACGTACAAATCGATTGATGAGCTTTTGGTGATCACTCTGAATGGTGCCAATGTCAGTGCCAATATTTGCCAGCCTACCAAAGTGCCTCGCAAGCAATCCAGGAACTCGATCGAACCTGCTAACTTGGTGAATAGCAGGGAGGTGTTGAATGTGTTTTCGAATATCCACAAGTTCAATATTCATGCTCCCCAGAGCGTGTTACGACTGTACGAATTCATCGAGGACTGGCGATCTGAGCAAGGGCAGCGATACGAATTCCTTTTCCAGAACTTGTTGAACGAATGGGAAGAGCAACGCAAGGTAGCGGCAGCGGCAGTGCATCTTCGAGCTGAAGACGCCATACCGCATACTCTAGAAACGGAAGTCACAGAGAACAAAGGCGCTCCTGTCGTCGAGAAGAAGTACGACCTAAAGCTCCAGTTCCTTCTCAACCAGTTCGAAGTACTGTTTGATCTGCTGCCATCGCTCAGTGTTAAATACATTATTGACGACTTTTTCGTCATGGTGAATGAATTTCAAGTGAAGACACAACCGGTGCAGAAGTATGCCGTCCAGTTGTCCAAGCAAGAGATTCGGTTGATCACCAAAAGCAGTAGTCCAGCTGGCAACCAACAAAAGCAAATCCATGAAGAGTATTCTGGTGGAACATTCAGTATTCCAGGCATTCGAAGCACAGGAAGTTTGAGAAACGAGACCAAGAATGGTGTCAGTCAACTGCGTTTGCAGTTTATGGTGTTTGTGGATTTTATATCATTGTCACTCGACGTTAGCATGATCGACTCTCTCTTGACTGCTCAGTCGCTGCTTGGCAACGAGATCGGTGAGCTCATCGAAGTGTTTTCGTACGACAAACAGAAGCGCAAAAAGAAGGACAGTCCATCCACCAGTGTTTCTGCAGTCAGTCCTCCAACGATAGTCAAGTACTCCACAGATGTGAGTCTCAGTGGTCTACGGATAACAGCAGCAAGTCCATCTGCCCTAGGCGTGTTTGAATCCAACGGCTTGGAAGCGTACATATCCAATGACACAAACGGGTCGGACTGCTTACAGTGGAAAGTCAAAGGATACAACTTCGCATTATCGCTCGAGCACAACACTGGTTTGCCGCCATCGTCGTCATCCTCTGTGGCAAGCAAAGGAGCACAACGCAACCGACTTGCATATATTGTCACTGATTTTGAGGTGCAAAACCACTTACCTCAGGAATCGGCTGCACATGACAGTGGTATGGAGCCATTTTATTTGGATATATCTCGAATTCAAGTGGTGATGCAGCCAATTGCTTTGGGAAAACTCGCCGAAATGTACATTTATTACGAGACGGAACTGAGAAAGAAGAAGGAGATGAAGAAGACCCAATTGGAGCAGATCGCCAAAACAACCAAACGTCTCGTTCAGTCCTTCAAGCGTGATCGACCTACTTATCAGGAAGCAACACATTCGTTGTGGGAAGGCAAGCTGCTCTCGTTGACTGTCCAGCGTCTTGGCGTGGCGATACCTCTGGAAGCAAGCTCGGATTCCAACTATACTCCTCGAGAAACCAGTGCTCTTCTGCTGTCTGTTGTTTCCATCCATTTTTTGACCAAAAACATCGAAAAGAGCGCAGCAACGCTCGAAAAGATATCGCTACAGTTTGTCAAACGGTTTGATCAGAACAACGAGGACCACTTTTTGGCAGAGCGCCACCCGCGTATGAACCAAATGTTCTTGCCATCCGTAACGTGCCATGTATACACGCGCAGTCAAAAGCCAAAGCGATACGTCAAAATCGATGCCAAGATCGGTGGATTTGAGGTCGATATCGATGGTGCGCTATCCGAATACATCAATACCTTGAATGTAATTTACGTCAAGAGCATGGATCGTGTAAATGCATTCACCAAAAGTACCGGTGTGAGCAGTAGCAGTAATAGCACTAGTACCAGCGCTAGTTCCAGCAGCAACACACCCAACGAGCTGGTCTATGTGGATGTCGAAGGCATGTTTGACTATCAAAGCGGCGTTGTCAGAATGTATCCCAAACGGCACTCAGGCGAAGCTAACCGAAAACGAATGCGAGCAGACAAACCCGGTGCTAGCAGCGAAAACGCAGCTAAAATGGCGACAGTCAAGGTGCCTGGTCTGACTGTATGGTGTACATACCAAACGCCATTGGGATCGTTTGCATCGGCTATTGACGACGCACCACGGTTTCACGGAGATATCACGATTCACGAAAGTGATAACACGCTCCATCCGTCCCTTGTTCAGTTTCTTCAAGAAGTCATTGCTGGCCTGAAGTTTGGCATGCAGCAATCCTCTGAACGCAAAGCCAGTCGATCTACTGCAACAGTTGAAGCCTCATCAGCAACATCAAATTCATCAGCACTTGATAGCAATATCAATGCATCAGTTACGTTGCGACTATCCCGAACCAAATTAGACCTCAGTTGTCAGCCGGCATCCAAGGTTGTATGCTCATTAAGCTGGGATCATAGTGAGTTTTTGATGCATTCGTTATCGAACGAAAAGAATGCGTCGCGTACAATGAGTTGTGTGGGTCAGATCCGCAACCTATCCGCTATTGTCAAGCACCACTTTTCCCCAGAAGCATGTCTAACCGCCAGGATTGATCAGTTGCTGATGAATGCCATGTTGGAGTCTGAACGAAGCCACAACACATCCGATAGTGATGCTATTTCCATCATTGTCAAGATGCCATCAGCGAACGTTGACGTGAATATCCGGCATTTGCAGGACTTGCTTATTCTAAGTTCATTTTGGTTCAACCAAAGCAGCGGTAGCAAACAGCAGCCCCAACAGCAGCCGCCCGCGGAAGAATCGCCAACACCAAAGCCTTTCGCTCGTTACGTGTCGTTGCATACCGGGATAATCATATTATCCGTTGACCTTGGGCAAGCCATTGGCAAGATTACCCTTGCCCCTGAGAATCTCGGTGTCACAACATACCATGTTCCAGACGATTCAAAGGGTCTCAGCATGTTCCTAGATCGTATTCGTGTAACCTCAGAAGGCCGCTTATCGGGCGATGCGCACTTTGACCGGCTCATGCTGCAAGTCGCTTACTACGATATTAAGAAAAAGGATGAACATCGATCTCCATCGTTGCAGCTGTTCATGGACGAATTTCGTGCTACGTTTGAATACGAGTTTCAGCATTTGTTGGATCTTATCCAGGAACCCATCGAGTTGCGTGCGCAGCTTATTTGCAAAGACGGGGCTCCGAAATTGGATATATCAGCTAGAGTCAAGCCATTGCTGGCGTGCATATCGATCAAGGCAGTCCCAGTCATCATCACCATGTGCAAACGGTTTATGGAACTTTTGGAAAAGAAGAAGCTCGAAGCCGGTATCTTGGATACGCTGCCATCGTCATCGCAACAAGTGGATCAGCCACCGGAACCATCTGCACCACCGCATCAACGGAAATTCCAATCGAGTCTTACACATGTTTCAAGCAATATCGATATTCGTTTGGAATCCATCGAAATTGTAGTGTATCCGAGTCAATTCCAGGACGCTGACAATGTAGAACTGTATGCACATGACTTGCAGATCGTCTTGCAGCAAAATATGGAGTTTATGGATAGCAGTCAGCAAGAGGAAGAGCACCGAACGCTTGCTATTCAACTTGCTCGAGCCGCGTTGATGAAGAATGTACCTGGTGTGAAACTGATGGTAAAAAGGAATGCTGCAAAGGCCAAGGAAAGGGAAGCGAGTGTCAGTGGCACTGCCGCCACACTATCTACGGCAAGAACCAGTAACGGTAACTCTGAGCCTGTCTCTCGAGCGCAATCGACAGCGGCAGGATCAGACAGCACAGTAGGAGGTGTATCCATCTTTGGTATTCCAAAGGTCTCGTTGCAGATGGAATCTAATCAATTCGAACGGCAAGTCGAGCATATCTTTTCAGCAAGTTTCGGGGGCCGTGTGAATGTATCACTGAACCTGGGCCTTATTCGCTACCTGCAAGAATTAGCCAATATGTTTACAGCGCAAATGGATCGAGCATTGCACCATGAGCTGACACGTCGACCTTCAGGGGTGCCAGCTGAAGATGCTAGTAGTTTTGATAGCGGTGTTGCAGTTAACCAGGCTCGACCCCCTTCACCATCTGCAGCTCCTCCAGCCACAGCAGAGGAAGCTCTTGTATACAAATCCAATGCCCCTGTCAATTTCCATCCACAGCTACAGATCATGGGAGACGCCACACCACCAGTCGAATGGTTGGGCTTCAAACGTGAACGACTCCCCGGGTTGGTTCACGAAAACATCACACTTGTACTGGATCAGCTAGTGCACGCTATGTTCCAGATGTATATACAGCAGTAGGAAATAATAATAAAAGGAAGACTACACGACTAGCTACAACTTTTGGACATCACTTGGGATATGGTGCATGTGTTCTTTATTACCTCTGACTTGTCATATGTTTATATACCTTTGACCTACATATGTCCATCATCCTGTTTTCGGGCTGGAGCACCGGATTTCTGTCTTCAAAATTAAAAATTGGCGAGAATTCATGCTTCTTGCCAAAAGCGCGTTCGGATGCAGAAGCCATTCTGATTCAAAATGACTTTTTTTTACTCAAATGGCACCCAGAAAACCGTTTTGTGCATAATGCAATCTGGTGACTACCCGAGCGCGCTCTAAGAGTCATGGCAAAACCAAAGTCAAAGCCAAGGTCAAGCAATTTCCTCAAACAGTCTAAATCGCTTGCCACCAAGGAGCAAATGTTCTCTATGAGAATCAAGGAAAAGAATCTTGAGCAAACGAGAAAGGTAAAAGAAAGAAGAGTCTTTTATTCAACCCATCTGTCAATCGAGGCAACGTGTTCTAATTGGTTAAATGTCAAATCTTTTTCTCGCTACGGTGCTTAGGAATTGGACGAAGGCGGCCAGGAGTCATTACTCCCATCAGTTATACGGACCACTAAGATCCAGCCGCAGTTTGCTGCAATGAGCGACGAGCACTATAAGTGTTTGTTCGCCCGTTACAGCGAATTGTATATTGGAAATCAATATAGGGCGACAGGGAATTACACATACACACATATGTGCATTGATTAAAATGTTTGAACCACAGGCGAGATTAAGGATGGAGCGCTGGTGGTGATTAACAGGATCAGAAAGTTTGCAACAATCAATATCAAGGCTCCCACTAACACCAGGGAAAGGAAATCAAAGCACCGTACTGAGACAAGGCGAAAAAGCCAAAGGTAAGGAATACGAATCATTAGCTATGCGCCATGTACAGCTAATACGTCCCGTTATTCACGGAGCATAGCTAACGGCTAAGGATTCAATCATGTTGTCGGGATTCCACTGCTCGCTTGGAACTCCCGTTTTGGAGCTTGGCGATCAATATAACATAAAAGATGTGAAGTCAAAGTATTTCGCTTGGTACGTAATTTGTGAAAAAATGAAGAGGGGGATGCTAGACGCTCACCTTGTCGCAGATTATCGAAAATGGAACCATTGACATCTAAAGCAAATCAACTCAAAGCCATTTGCCACTTATTGGAACCAACGTCGCTGGGAACTATCTATCCCGGCGCCGTGACACACCTTGTGTTCCTGAAGAAGCACAGTTCCGTTGGTCATCAAAGACTTACGAGACTTAGGACGTACTATAAGTCAAGGATGCAATGAAAGTACTGCGTACCGTCGAGACTATATCACCAGCAAACGACCGACAACAATCGACCAAGAATATTTATCAGAAGCTCTTGGAACAGATACTACTGAAATCCCACACTTTGACCAACTCTTACCTTGATCAATGTTCTGAGCAGTGGCTGCTGATCAAGATTTGGAGCTATATGTCTGAAGAATTCTTCGGATATCAGTAAGATGTGTTTCTTCAATGGGGTGACACCATATCCCCGCCATGCAAAGCCCTCGATCTGACAATCAAGCTGGACCTCAGAATCGTTACCAACGCTGATGAATCAATGTTCGAGGCCATGACAGGCGAAGCAGCGAAAACAAATGCAACAAGGATGAAGAAATTTTATACAGACAAGCTCAAGACTGTGCTAGCCACGAAATGCCAGTTGAACCACTTCATTATGTCGACACCTTTGACAGCCAGCGAGATTAAGAAAGTACAAATGCCCATAATCCAGATAATAGGAACCACTTGTCATATTAGCGCCTTGAAGTTGATCGACAAAGGAGTATATATACTGGACCAAGTCGCACGACTTCAATATCCAATGACAATAAAACAACTGCGATCTGGTGGTATCGAAGATCTACTCAATAAGCTGGAAATTATAAAGGTATGTTGAAGAATAAAACTGTTCTAGAAAAGCTCATGACAGAATAAACCTTCTGAACAGGTCACGGCCAAAGACTTCCAAGAAACAAGGCGGTCGAGCTTTCGTGGCACTGCAGGCGGCGTAGTGCGCATAAGCAATGATAAGAGGAAACAGATGCCCAAGCAACCTGCCAACGTATGTGTCGAATGGTTCAGTAATATACTTTGGACAAGTGATAGCGATACTGAAGAAGATATCCATGGTAACAACGACGAGGAGTACAGTGACTTGGAGGAAGAAGCGCATCATGATGATGGCAGCGACGACGAATTTGGTAGCTCGGAGGACATCAGTTAGGATGTGATGCAGGTCTGTTCCTATCTTTTACCTTATTTCACCCGTGAGCGCTAGAACATTATTGTCCTTTACTTTCCAACATCTGGTTAATAATAACACCCAAACTTTACCATGTTACTTTCTTATGGCAGTACTCATTCTTCAGCGTGACGAGGACGGTAAATTCTACTCCGCCTCGATGGGCAACACCCTATTTGCGCCATCATACATACATGTATAGTGCGTAGTGACTCGACAGTTAAGCTTTGATTGCGATGCGGGTGATATTCATAAGTGGCATAAGAGCATCTAATACGACTAGCTATGAAAACTGAACCTTATGCCAGAACCGTTTAATAGTTGCATTCAATGATAATAGGCTAGTCAGCAAGTCTTTGTATCTGGTTCGATTGGTATAAGACATAGTGTAACTGATAGGGTAGTCGAGAGATGAACTTGGATATGGCGCAGCTGTTACAGTAAGAGCTACGTGCTGCAATTGCAATGCAATAAGCGCTTTTGTCAAGTTCCGCCGTTTGTATGGATCAGAAACACCGAAAAGCTATACATAACTACAGAATTTATCTTGACAAGAAGCCGTAATATGCTTCCTTGGTAGCATTATGGAAGGTATATTTTACTTGTTTCAGTCCTGAGAAGGTTCGCGTAAACCATTTCGCATGAATAGCCACACACGGCAGCGCCACATGGCAGAGAAATCAAGCTCAAAATTACCGAAAGCAAAACTACTTATCTCTACCTGACCGCTTTCTCTTACAGGATGAAACAGGGGGACTTTTATTGATGATGTTTTTGGACGCGCGCTGACCACTGCTTTCTGCTCTCGCCAGATCCATAAAAAAAAAGAACAAATGAAAAACCTGCTAAGCAGCAAGGAAAAGGAGAAAGACATAGAGAATGTCTCAAAGTTAACAGCCGGAGAAGAGAGGAAAGTATGGTGAAGGAAATACAAACTAAAAATCGTAGGGAAGTGGATCAGTTCCATTACAATTACTAATAAGGAAGTGGAAAGGGTAGTTCTCTTATTGGATCAAATAGTCTTTATTGACGGCGTAAGTGTACGCGCGCTGATTACAGCTTTCCGATCTCGTCTGATCTGGTTGAACAAAGAACGAAAACCTTAAGCAGCAGTAGGAGAAAGGAAGCAGCCATGAGAAAGGGAACAATGTCAGAAAACATAGTTCTCTTACAGTGGTACCCGGCGTTTTGAACCCACCCCCAATCTTTTTGCACTTTGCACTCCCAATTTTACATAACGATACTTTGATATAACAATAAAGTTTGGGCTACAATATCGTATCGTTATATAAAGCGGCCACTGTATAAAATATAAACAGCTAGTAAGACTTGCGACCTTTTTTTCAACATACGTAGCTGGTTTTCTGGCACCAAAACTAGCTGGATCCAATATACCATTTCGATGTTCACCAAAGCGAATTCTCCAGCTTACCTTCTGACAGTACTGTATATACTACATCGCAATAAGCTCTTTGTGCAGGTAGTATTTGAGGCAATAATCACTGCCAATTCGACATTAACGAGCGTGAACAGCGTTTTCATCCATGGTAACACAACGTAACACGGAAAATGTTGTCAGATTCCGATCAGGTTCCGAAAATGTGACTTCCTTACGCCACCCACTTTTTTTTCGAGCTCTATCTGGGAAGCGCTTTCTCGACCCGCTCACTAATAACCTCATGCCCTCAACATTTCACACTTTGGAGCGCGAGCGCATGTTCCGAGAACCCTCGGACAGCAGCTACGGCGTTCCGCAGCTCCAGGAGGTCACACTTCCCCATATCGAATCGTTCAACAGCATTACCGACTTCGGCGGCCGTGGCGAAGGTCTACTTGACTACGCTATCAAAGATATTGGCAAGTTCTCAGCATTCGACACCAACACTACCAACTTTGGCGAGGTGACCGATGCGCAGTCTTTGGGCAATAAGCTCACATACTGGGTCGAAGATCCGAAGATCATTCAACCATTACGAAGTGAACGCGACACTCAATCACTGAATCGAAGAATCTACCCAACCGAATGTCGCGAACGTCTGAAAACATACAGTGGCAAGCTGCAACTGAAACTTTGCTGGAGTGTGAATGATGGTCCCGTCTCCTCGGAAGTCAGAGATATGGGCCTTATTCCTATCATGGTGCGCTCTAACCGTTGCAATCTCCGTGGTATGTTCTCGCAACAGCTCGTTAAACACCATGAAGAATCCGAAGAAATGGGTGGTTATTTTATTGTCAACGGTATCGAAAAGCTGGTCCGTCTGTTGATTATGCCTCGTCGCAACCATGTCACTGCCATCATGCGTAACTCGTTCCAGAAGCGTGGTCCCACTTATTCCCAGTACGGTTGCGCCATCCGTTGTGCACGACAAGATCAAACCACTCAGACCAACACTTTGCATTATTTGAATGATGGTAACGCGATGCTTCGATTCCATTGGCGCAAGCAGGAGTATATGGTCCCCGTCATGATGTTCCTTAAGGCTCTCATTGACACCTCTGACAAGGAAATTTTCGATGCGTTGTGCCAGGGCGATGTCAAAAACACCTTCTTGACAGATCGTGTCGAGTTGCTTTTGCGCAGTTTCAAGGTCTACTCGCTCTACACTCGCGATCAATGCTTGAAGTATCTCGGTAACAAGTTCCGTATCATCATGGGATTGGATGAGGATATGTCGGACAAGGAGGTTGGCCAGGCTCTCATTGATAAGATTGTGCTGGTTCATCTGGACAAGGGCAGAGACAAATTTAATCTCCTGATGTAAGTTGCTGAGCCAAAAAGAGCATGCTAGGATGTACTAAGTCTATGACAGCTACATGATCCGCAAATTGTACGCTGTCGTATCTGGTGAATGCTGTGTCGACAACCCGGATTCTCCACAGCACCAAGAAATCCTGCTACCCGGTCATTTGTACAACATGATCCTGAAGGAAAAGATCTATGACTGGCTCGCTGGTATTAAAGCCCAAATCCGCACCACCGTCCGTCTGTCGCCCGAAAAGGTGGATTTCCATGACAGTATGTCGATCTCCATGGACAACAACATCATGTTGCTTACTCGGTTATAGGAAAATTCCTGATGAACACTATCAGAAGAGTCAATAATGACATGGGTCAGAAGCTCAACTACTTCCTTGCCACTGGCAACCTGGTCAGTAAAACTGGTTTGGATTTGTCTCAGGTAAAGTTATATGGTATAGCTTGATGTGACAAAGGTTCTAAGTCTTTGCAGATGAGCGGTTATACGATTGTCGCCGAAAAGCTCAACTTTTACCGTTACATTTCCCATTTCCGATGTGTCCATCGTGGTGCTTTCTTCGCCGAATTGAAAACGACAGCGGTTCGTAAGCTGCTCCCCGAAGCTTGGGGTTTCTTATGTCCCGTCCACACTCCTGATGGTTCGCCATGTGGTCTACTTAACCATTTGGCCCACAAGTGCAAAGTTATCAACGAGCCTCTCGATGTTAGCATGATCCAACCATTGCTTGCTAGTCTGGGCGTTTCACAGACGGTTCTGCATTCGATCGGTCGCCCTGATGACGTTGCTATCTTGCTCGATGGTCGCATTGTTGGCTGGTGCCCACCAAAGATTGCGGAGAAGGTTGCTACGAGCTTAAAGGTCTGGCGTGTCAACCGTGATAAGGGCATTCCTCTTGATATTGAGATTGCCCATGTGCCTACATCGTATGGTGGCGAGTATCCCGGTTTGTACC
The DNA here is from genome assembly GCA_025266875.1 of Fennellomyces sp. T-0311. Classification (NCBI taxonomy): domain Eukaryota; kingdom Fungi; phylum Mucoromycota; class Mucoromycetes; order Mucorales; family Lichtheimiaceae; genus Fennellomyces; species Fennellomyces sp. T-0311. The sequence goes on from JALLLT010000017.1 coordinate 34,184, forward strand.
TGTTCTCGTCTCCCGCACGCATGATGCGCCCCGTCAAATTCCTTGCCAACGGTAAGGAGGACCACGTCGGCAGTTTCGAGCAAGTTTACATGGACATTGCATGCATGGACGACGAAGTTAAGCCGAATGTCACGACGCATCAAGAATTCACACCTACCAATATCTTCAGTATCGTGGCCAACATGACACCCTTCTCTGACTTCAACCAATCACCAAGAAACATGTATCAGTGTCAGATGGGTAAACAGACCATGGGTACTCCTTCCACAGTCTTGAATCACCGAACGGATAACAAAATGTACCGTCTTCAAACTGGCCAAACACCGGTTGTTCGACCCGCTTTGCACGACACCTATGGTTTGGACGGTTTCCCCAACGGTACCAACGCCATCGTCGCTGTTATTTCGTACACCGGCTACGATATGGAGGACGCCATGATTCTCAACAAATCAGCGCACGAACGTGGTTTCGGCTACGGCACTGTTTACAAATCCGAAATCGTCGATTTGGAGTCACTTCGAAGCTCTGGCGAAGGCGTAGCTTATCACTTCGGTCTCCATCGACACAACACAGAGCACCAAAAGTTTTTGGGCATGGACGGTCTGCCGCACATTGGTGTTCAGCTCAAGGCCGATGATCCCATGTACGCATACATTGATGATGCTACCGGTCGTTGCACGGTAAAGAAGTACAAGGGTCCTGAGGATGCTTATGTGGATGAAGTGCGTGTCCTTGGTGACGAGGCTGGCGACTCTGAATTACAAAAGGTGCACATCAAGCTGCGTATCACACGTTCGCCCGTGATTGGCGACAAGTTCTCCTCTCGTCACGGTCAAAAGGGTGTGTGCTCGCAAAAATGGCCCGCTGTTGACATGCCGTTTACCGAATCTGGCATGCAACCCGATGTCATTATTAACCCCCACGCTTTCCCTTCGCGTATGACCATTGGTATGTTTGTCGAGAGTCTAGCTGGCAAGGCTGGTGCCTTGCACGGTATTTCCCAAGACAGTACTCCTTTCAAGTAAGCTCGTTTAAGATGTCCTATCTTTTCTGCTTACTGACGAATAATATCAATTAGATTCAACGAACAACACACAGCAGCAGATTACTTTGGCGAACAACTATTAGCTGCAGGATACAGTTATCACGGTAATGAGCCAATGTACTCTGGTATTACTGGCGCAGAAATGAAAATGGATATTTATATTGGTGTAAGTGTATTCAGTGCGCTGCAAAAGGGGGTACTGGTATTGACGACATTGGCTACTAGGTTGTATACTATCAGCGTCTTAGACACATGGTCAATGATAAGTTCCAGGTCCGTACAACAGGCCCTGTCGACAAGCTGACACAACAGCCTGTCAAGGGTCGTAAGCGCCACGGTGGTATCCGTCTCGGTGAGATGGAGCGCGATTCTTTACTTGCTCACGGCACCAGTTTCTTGCTCCAAGACCGTTTGATGAACTGCTCTGATTACTCCCAGGTAAGCTGCAATATTTGTTTGCGTGTGACATCATTCTGACGCCATCATCGTAGGCTCATGTTTGTCGACTATGTGGCTCGCTGGTGTCTCCCATTTGCACAAAGATTGTATCAACTTTAGCAAACAAGCGCACATTCGAATGTCGGACGTGCGGCACCGCAGAGGGTATTGAATTGGTAGCAATCCCTTACGTATTTAGATACCTCACCACCGAGCTGATGAGCTTGGGCATCCGACTCACACTTGGCGTGAAGCCATAATCTCGCTCTCACACTCTCTTTTTTTCTTTGTAACTGTTTCATGCATAATAAAAAGTCCTACAGCATTGTTTCCAACCTTTATTTTATCTTCAAATAGTCAACATTTTGCCAAAACGAAGACCGGCAACAGCTAATCCAGCAACCTTGACAGCCTCGAATCCGATATAAACGCGACAGCATGTCTTTTCTGGGCAGCACTTGACGCCACTAACATTGGTTGACTCCAAGCAGCGGTCGCCCAACTTTGGCAAAAAGTATCCTCCTTGGGCAGCAGTGATGATCACCGGTGCAAGCACGGCACTGGACAAGCAAAGATCTACGAAGCCGTCGTGGTCGACGATACGCTTGCGCCATTCGCAGAAGAGATCCAAGCTCACTACTCCAGCAACCAGCTTGTTTTTCATATGAGTGTGTGTACGTCTTTTATGGCGTTGCTTTGGTAGTTTACCTCAAGCTTGTTCATCCATCCAAGACGATGACGTGCAACATCGAGCTTTTGCTGCTGGTCTAAGCTGGGCACTTGGCACAACAGTGGTGTTTCAAAGAAGCTGAAGTTGAGGGAGTTTGCAAACCAGTAGACGTTGAGGATGGTCAAGTATAAGGTCAAGTGGCGCAACGATGTCTTCTCCCAGACTTTCTTGTGCAAGACAACTTCGATGGCAACGGAGGGGATAACGACTTTAAGAGACGACCATGGGTCAGTGAGGAAACGAGTCAAGCACGAAGGAGACGACGACATTGTAAGAAACGAAAGAGAGGGATGCTGAAGCAAGATGGGCTTGGATTGGAATTTTCATGTCAGTCATGCGCCGCGGAGGTTTTTTTAATGTGTGTTAGGAAAGACTAGGAGACGAGGATATTTATTAGTGTGGTTATGAAACCCTGCGTGTCTGCTCTGTCCTAGCACCTTCCATCGAGCTTGGAGACGCTGGATAGCCAAGAATGATACATCGTCACTGAATATGTAAGCTACTTGTTGGTGCATCGGAACAGGGTTGCAAGGGATTTAAGGGTCATGTCTCCCATTCAATACTTCAACCTGTCCACGCAATGGGCCATCGTTTTGCTAACTATGATGTAATTTGTTTAGTCAGTATGCCAGCAACTCTCTAGCCTTGGCCAAACAATACGCCTTGACATCAGAATATGCTTTCGCAACGGAGAGTGCTAAATACGTGTGTTCGTGTGAGAGCCCTGCAGTATACATCGTGTGTAGACGCTTGCTTGCTATCTGCAAAAGCATGGATCCTTTGCTTCAGTTGTCAGTCCTGCTAAGTAGATATACAGGCACTGGCCAAGGATCAATTCACAAGGTCGGTTTAGTAAAATAAAGCGAGGGCGACTTTGAATTATCGGCGTCCCTCTTTTTCTTTCTCACCATGAGTTCAAGAAAGCACCACCGCAGAGATTCGTCTGACGATGATCACAAAAGAAGACACAAAAAGTCGAAGCACAGAGACGATTCGAGTGACTCGATCCAGCGTAGGACCATTGTTCTAAATGTTTAAACTGTAAGGCCAACAAACGCACATGGTTAGCCATCACAAGCGACGATTACTTTGAGAAGGCTACCGAGTTTCGCCTTTGGCTTCGTGAAGAAAAGGATCGATACTTTGGCGATCTTGATGCAGACGATTCGCGTCACTACTTTAAAAAGTTTGTCAAGGCATGGAATCGACACGATCTCGACGGTAAAGGAAGAAAAGCGTGCTTTATGTGTTCGCGCAATTAAGTAGCATACGCAACAGACAAGTACTACTATGGCATCAACTCTGCTCAACTGTCTTCGTCCGATACTACGTCTTATCGTTGGTCCTTCGCAAAGAAACTCGATCAGCACGAGCTGGATACAATTCGCGATAACGTGGATACCATGACCAACAAAGGAGCAGGCAAGAGAAGAAACGTGGGCCCGGCATTGCCATCGAAACGCTTCGACCGAGTGGGTAAGTGTGTTACGCAGTTGCTTGTGAGAAGCGTGAAGCTAACTCTATGAAATAGACTTTGAGGAACAACAGGAACGAGAGCGCGCTGAGCGGAAGGCTGAAAGAAAGGCTGAAGCGAAACGTTCACGAAGCAAACGAGAGGAGTATCTCGATGAAGTTGCGCCCAAGGAAACAGGAAGAGAGGCACAGATTGCGAAACGACGTGCAACTAATGCATATCATGAACGCGAGCGTAGCCCTGATGTGGAACTGAGCGAGGCGGATATATATGGCGGCGGCGACGACTTCAAGGCTCGACTGGCAGCAGAGAAACGCAAGGAAGAAATGCGTCAACAGCGTCGACAGCAGCGACAAGAAGAACGTTATGGGCCGATGCAGGACAGGTTGGCACAGCACAAAGCCAAGGAGAGTGCCACCATTGAAATGTTCAGAAAGATGGCGGAAGAACGAAAGAAACAGGGCGGGTTTTGAGAGATGTTATGGATGATTGCGATATTCATTAAGTACAAATGCAGCGGTTATCATAGTCATCGCCGCAACCAGATTCCAGCTTGTTTTTACATAGTTAATAAAGTCGTCCTCCATGTATTCTTCCGCCTCATCCACCAAGTATGAATTCACTCCACCGTTTTGAAGTGCTACCACTGAAACATACACTGTGAGTCGGCTATTCCACCATCCAATGCGCGGACTTACATAGATAATTACTCTGTCGACCATTCGACGTCGCGTTCCAGAATTTTACACTGCTGATCGGCTGTGGAAACAAAAGGATTAGAGGGGGGAGAGTAGTCCAACCAGGTGCTTATTACATACTCTTGAGTGGAGTTCGCCCTCTTGTGGTGTAATGGCCATCCGCAGTTTCCATGGCAGCGATAAACCATTCTCATGGCGGTCATAGCTGCTTTCATCCTCAGTCTCTGGGATACCGACGTCCAGCCATATATCCATTCGATCAAGCAGGGATGGTTTTCTCCGCGGAACGGCTTGCGTGTTGGCCGATCCGCGTTTATAAATATATATTGTGTTGTAGTCCGTCCACACGGCCAACATATTTCCTTTGGGATTCACATGGATGCCTGTAATAGTTGCATCGTATGGCCCTTGGACTTCGTTTCTAAGCCAATCATAGAATTCAGCCAACTCCCCATTCTCCTCTTGCACTCGTTGATCGATATAGTCCAAGGTCAAGAATTGAGTCTGAACAAATGGAAACACGATTGCTTTGCCATCGTTGGACCGTCCTATAAACAGGCTTAGTTTCTCCTGTTCGCCAGATCATAGTCACTCATCGTTACCAAACATTGGCTGCGGGATATTTAGTCGTGTTCGCTCCTGCTGAAACTGTGAAACATCAGCAAATCCAATGTAGTCTACCTGTTCTTCGGTATAGACTTGATGCTGCCATATTATGCTAAGTTTATCTTCAAACGTAGTACACAATTCTTCTCGTTTACCTCAATCAGTTGGTGTTGTCGAATGGTCCATGGATTTTCAGGAGGCTGGTCGCCCAGCTCGGCTAACTGTGAAGGGGTGGTGACATTGTCCACCAAGGTAAAGTTGCAGTAATAGGCACTCTCGGTTTTATGGATGTCCACCGTCATGACACGATACGTTTCTGGTCTACCCATCACTCCGTATAATTAACATTAGGCACTCGCAAATAAATCACAGATCACTCACGCCGGTGAATATATCCTGCAGAGGGATATCTCGTGGCTTTCCGTGTTTCGTGGTTGATGAAACTCTACGTGTTCGTTATGAGAATCCACAACTGCTCCCTTACGCGTGAATCCAAACCTCTGATGGGATCACCGGCTACGCTATCTGCCAACGCTATTTCCTTTGCATCCAGTGAATGAGGCGCCTTTGTTAGATCAGACGGTAATGGCACTGTGCGGAACCGGTATCGATCTGGATCACTATCTCTAGTATTAGTATGCATATGTCAAGGAGCGCGTTGAGGGATCGTTACCGAGCATATAAAATCTCGTTGGGTTCTAAGCTAAATGCACTGATCCAAGTGGAACCGGGCATACGAATATCTTTGTATTTAAAGCCTGGGGTATCGTCGGTGGCTGTATAGTAGACTCTGATGTAGTGTTTACTGGACTCTTCCTCGACAACATGATACATGATACCGAATTGAATATCGTTCTGTCCACTCTCGCTTGGCGTTACTGTCGATACTTTTGATATTGCACCCGGCAACCTGTGCTCGAATGTCTGCACCCAACCTGGGCACCATTCTATCGTGAGCTTCTTTCTATTTGTCATACACCCTACAAACACTTACCATCCTCGGTTCCCTTTGTCTTGTTTACATGATCCTGCATGAATACTCCTAACGGCCTGCGCATTTGTGTGATGCTTCCTAGCAACAATCAGATCAGCTTATGTGTATCGAGTGTGCTCCGGTAATATTTTACCAACAACGCCCGACTTTAGTGCTCCAGTTCCATGTCGCAATCCTTCATATCCGGGCGGTGCTGATTCAAAACGGATTGCAGTAAGGTAGAGGTAATCGTCGACAGTCGATAAAATCACATCATCGGGCCTCGTTTTCCACCGCGTTGAATCAGACGTGTATGTCTTCACTGGGTGTGGATACGGCGAGTCTTGAATCAGACTAGCCAAGTAAATGACACCAATGCCGCATAAAAGTAGCGTGAGTGGGCGCCATTGCATCTTGGCTTTTGAGGATCGTGTGGCAAAAAGACGAGCAGCAAGAAGCGTGCGTTGAGTACGTTCCACGACTGAAATGCAGCGGAACTGGAATTAGAGACAACCTGCTTCTTTATCTTTACTGGCAAAGAGGTGTATCCAGTGATAGTTTGAATTGAGCTTTATGAGACTATCAGCGTATTCGGTGAACGGAAGATATGGGTTCAGCAGATAAAATAACACGCACATTGTTATGAATAACAACTTAATCTTAGTAAATACTATGCCGTAGACTATGGTTTGACTATCATACGTTGCTATGGTTCTGACTCAGATACCAGACACATCCCATTTTCGGTCACAGTCTGATTGAACGTACATTGACTTATTCAATCAAAAAGGCGACTTCTGGATGTATATATGTTCTCGATTTTTGCCGTATCATGAAGCTACAGAGCGTTTTGGTCACTCACAATTGCTGCATGGATTTACCTTCGTGCTGAGGAAAGGCATTTGTAGATAGGTGAACAAAACACACTGTATTCCTGTATGAAGCATAAAATATCGAATCAACTTGTCGGTAATTGATGGTGTACCAGAGAGTCTTAGACACTTTTAAGTCGTGGATGTTCATACGTACTACAGCCAAAGATCATCAAGTGTAGAACATTATGTATACTACGGGCTTGCGATATATTTGCAGTTAACATAGCCTAACGGTAATATACTATTTGTTATAAAAGGATCGGAAAGTGCTGGTGTAACCATCATTATACCTGAATGACATGCTGCAGACATATCAATTAAGCCAACTGGGCCAAGTAGGGAAGGAAAAGGTGTAAGACGAGATAGACTCTTAATCTCAAGCTTTCGATAAGATAAATAGGTGGTCGCCTTAGAAAAAGCAGGCAGGTAAGTAGATCCTGGTGATCGCCGTCCCATTGTTGTAAAATCAACATGAATAAAAAGCGATGCTTGTGTGTCGAATCGAACAGAGAGTGCAGCCTACTGCTGGATGGGCGGACATAAGGTTATTAAATTCCATAGCGACGGCCTCGCTTATGTTGGTTTTGGTATGCTATCATATACAGCATGAGGTCATCAAGAGCTGCTGGCAAGTAGATCGAAGGCTGTGCACAAAAGCTGGGTATACCTGTATTACGCACCACAACGTTGATAGTAATAGTACGTCCAGCACCGCTGTGTGGCTTCAAATGAAGAACGTTGTGAGTGAATACGCCATGGTAATCGCATTTTGGCTTTCAGTATGTCCTGGAAAGCATCTCTTTAGCGCGACGAGTGTAATGGATACCTAGAATAAGTCATACCCTTGAATGCTGTCAAATCAAGAGTGAATACTGTATTGAGCACGTCTTTGCGGCCAGAAGTCCGAGATCTTGTCAGATAGCAAAATGCCCTGAGTTTTTGCGACGATTGGCTTTTGCGTTCGAGGAGCGAGCATAAGTGTTGAGATGTTGTATCACTCGTCGTAGGTCATGGTTGTGATGGGTGCAAAAGAGGCTATCATCTGCATATCCCAGGACTTCGAGTTGGGTTTCCATTTCTGGTGACATTGAGTTTGCTGGTTGGTCTATCCCGAAACTCGGGATCATGCTGTCGTGGATGGTGCGTTAACAGTGTCAAGTGGAATAGTACTGGAGTTAGTGGATCGTGGAACAGGCTGCTCCCGCGATAACTCTTAGCTTTGATGACTTCAATTCCGGCTGCCTTCCTTGTTCCTTCACCATGAATTACTTTCGAACTGTAAACCCTACTGAGTGGTCAGTTCCAGATTTTTATCATTCTTATAAAGCCGTGTTCCCAGCAAAAAAGCGTGAAGACATTGTGTTCGCCATCAGGAAAGATCTTGATCTACTGTCAAAGGATGACAATGCCGCATCTGCGAAAGCCGCGAAAAACTTAATCAATGGTTGGCAAAAGCTTAATGTATGTTCGACATTGTTATCGCTGTTAGGTATGGATGCTCAATGCTTTGTCGGTAGTTCCCTAGCGATGCGCCCTCGAGCGAATCTGCTCAAGCAGAAGCCGACAATGACACCAAACTTTCGTATGTTGACACACTTCACTTACGGTGTCAATTGGTTTCTCACTTTTACTTTTAGACAAGGCAATATTACGTTCAGTAACATATCTGGCGATGTCAATCTGGAGAATACTCAATATTTCAATCATGATGTGCAGGTATTCACATAATTACAAATAATATATCCAAGGTACTACCAATCCCTTAATAGCATCACAAGCGAAAAATCGAAGACGCGGCAGGAAGCTCGCAAAAAGTAGGCCACGTGACTTCTACACTAACATGACATTCATATTCATCTGATAACGTAGAGGGTTGCAAGTGATAGTAGTGTCCATCAGCACAGTTTACTTCAAAGCATTCCCGGTGCAGACAGTTTTCAAGTAGACAGTTTCCATGAAAGTAACGTAAGTGTTCATATTCGTGGATAGAGCTAGAGCACATACAATAGAGACTGATGCGCTGTAATAGTTAGACCAGTATTACGGGTTTGAGATATGGGACATGTGGTCATCGTTCTTTTACAGCTCGCAGGAAAATGATGAGTTGTTTATGTACAGGTATGAACAATCACTGAATACGAGGCAACGATAGTAACTAGACTAGCCCCGAGAAATTTGGTATTGTTACTTGTGGCAAGGGAATCTCGAAAAAATCCAATATGCCTGGCGATGCCTACATCGAACTTAATGAACATGACCAGCCAAAAAGTGACCAGCCGAACTGTGTCGATATGTTTCAGGCATACGTAGACAATGCCCTCGACGCCGTAAGCATATGTACCGCAGCGGTAAAGCATTTTTCTTTTAACAAGTATGATTTATGTAATAGGAAACAAGTGACGCAATGGAAGAAGCCGCTCGTAGCTTACCACGATACACGGCCACAAACAAAAACGCTGCCTTTTTCCTGCAAGACATGTTGCTGGTTTTGTAAGTACTGAAAGTTGATATAGCATGGATTGTCTTTTAATGATGGTCATTCGTGAACTTGATTAGTGCTCGTGACATGTTCCATCCTAACGCCGACCCTAGCCATTCGGAATCCGGGTACAACAGCCTTCTCCCACATCCTACTCTACGTGCAGTGGTCGCTGCTATTTCAAATCAGCAATTTCAATTTGTTCCCGGTGAAGAACAGCTGGTGGCCATGTCAGTACAATTGAAACGCAGATTACCAATGTTTTCGGAACGAGAAGCATATAATGCTGATGGGGTGGTGCGGCTTACAATTGATAAAGGATTCACAACAGAACTCCTTGTTTTAGAGACTTCCAGAGCCTATAACAAAGCGGAAAAGACAAAATCGGCATACGACCACCATAAGGCTATGTTCGCGTTATTGGCCATGGTAAAAGCGTTAGCAGACAAATACCCGATGGCGTACTTCGAGAACATCGCCGCAATCAAAGTATTTTTTCTCCATGTTTACGGTAAGCAACATAACTTTTTTTTAGAGCGCTACTAACGGCATTCTACATTAGATGACAAAATGCGACTCTGGTCAATGTCGACACCTAGAAAAGACGTTTACATTATGCGACGAGAGTTCAGTGTTCATGTGCCTATATGCATTGAGGAGCGCGATCCACATGTTGTCAAGTACCTCAAGGCTTTCTGGTCCCTCAAGGTATGCGACGAGGCTTAAGCAAGGAGCGTTATCTGATACAAATGAAACGACTATTAGGATTTATTGAAAAAGAGCGGTGAAAGCATCATGAAGATGCAACAGGCACACAAGCACGCTGCTAGAATTTATCGTTATAAAAAGTATCCAAGGGATCTTCTGTCCGATATCGTGAATCCCGCTATAGTTAAGCTTACAGAGTCCAAAAATTCAAAAGGCATGCATGATCAACTCCCCAATAGCTCTCTGGCGGGATCCGGCACTTGCTCTTTCGAACTTAGACAATGATAATAAAGGAAATACATAAATCATAGGAGAACAAAGTACAAATGGAAAAATAGAGCAGGCCAAAATGATATGACAGGAGAAGGATAATATGTATTATCATAGCCAGTGATTTATTAGTATTCACTATCTGCTCTTTGCTACCTATTAGGTTTACATCACGTTACTATCTGTCTGATGATTCTGATCTTTTTAATTTATCTATTACTTCCTCGTCGTCGTGGTACATCACATCCTTGACTACTACCACGACACGGTTTATTGGCCTGTCCAGAATCGTCATCACGCCCCTGCTGTTACGGTAGCCCTGCGCTTCCTTCAGGCTGCTGCAACACCCAGGCAGTGGATAATCCTATATAGTAGTGTTAACTACAATATCCTAATTACCTGGGGATGGTAGATTGTGCCAGGCGGTCAGTGACAGTTGCTTGCTGTTGGGAATTTGTTATTCAGAAGACGCTTTAGTAGTTAAAGGGTCCTGGCAAAATTTTCCCTCTTGACTTGTTGAGATTGATGTGCATGACTTTGAGATTGCTCCTTACAACCTGATGTATTCGATAAGAATGATAAGTATACGAATGGTTGGGTGTGACAAAGTCTGGGCTAAGATACTCACTTATTGTGTGAGTGATGAGAGTTTTCTAAGAGGTGCAAGGTGTGGTGATTTATGACGGGGATCAGGTTTCCGGGCCAAGTCTCGACGAATGGAATTTAGGGAATAAGTTTTTTCTGTATTCTACCATCAAACTAGCGATTAAAATAACTTGATTTGTGAAACTGAAATATACTTTTTGGCGTGTTTGTGCAACGCAAAAACGAACTAGAGCTACTTTGAACGGCTTATACTTGGTCTTTAGTTTATTACAGGGAAGGATACACATTTGTACGTATATTAATCTATCCCGCTAACAGAATGAATTGTGCATCCAGTACATGTTGGAAATATTCTGACCACCGATCATAAAGAATATCAGCCCGCAGACTTTGCCTCTCATAGTACACAAAATGTTGTGCATTTATTGTATCATCACCCCATCGTAGTACTACACAATGTCCAATCGCACCTGCACCGGTAATTGCACCTATACCAATTCAGGTATCTGGTCCTTTAGCACAATGGAACCCACAGCATCCGCAATAACCATTTGTGTCGGGAGGATCAGCAGCTTGGTATCAGCCTCAAAACCAGCAGCATTTATTTGTGCCACCACCATATCATCCACAAAAGCGGCCATATATACCGCTGCATGCACCACCACCACAGTGGCATTAGCAACATCGGCAACATCGTAGCCATTTCAATCCAGGAGCGGTACCCAGCTGCAACAACAGCAATTATACCCTGCACTTTATCCATCATATCATCTGCCACCAACTCGGTCACCAAATGATATTCTAAGAGGCCTCTCACCGAAGATCATACAAAGACACAAAAGGAATCGTTCATAAGCCAAAGGACTTCCATGCTACGTATTTGTTTGTTATATAGGCGGGTGACATTTTACGCTACAACCCCAGGTGCTCATCTACACTATACTATACTTTATACCTCTTGTTGGCATTACATAGCAGAACCACTGCAAATAATTTTTGGCGAATTTGGTGAATTTCGGTGAATGGTTTTTTGAAGTGGTTAAAGATAAGCTTTTTAACCGCTTGAGTTGCTAAAAGTGTTTAGTACAAGTGGCGAAAAAGCTTATGTTTAACCGCTGTAACCACTTTTAACCATCGAAATTATTTGCAATGAGATTTACTACATAAAATTCGTCGATTGCTCCATTATCCGAGCAATTTTCTTTATGCTATATATATTCAACTAAATAAGCGTAACGTCGCTCAAGTATGGAACTTCTAAATTAATCAGACATGGTTGTAGCGCCGAAGTCACGCATGGTCCGAAAATTCAAGATAACCACCAGCATTCTTCTTTCTACAACGCCTTTTGCAAAGCAATATACTAAACATTTTCTCCCAATGCATTATTGGTCAAGTATACAAATTCTTCTACCATTCCAATGATTCCTTACGCATTATTGGTCTTTGTATGCTGGGCTTCTGAATCTGTAACAATGTCACCGCTTGTGATCAAGTTGACTCGGTCGTGTCAAAAAACGCAGTTTGTGGAAGGGGCGAGGTGCTTGCGTGGTACTTTGCATCTGCTTGCGTGGCAGCTTCCTTGGCTGATTATTCGGCTCGACATTCAGGCTGTATGTGTTTGGCACAATGGCTAAGCAACCAATGCTCTCATCTGTGGATTCGGAAGGGCCTTCTCACTTGCGTGGTGAGTAGATCTGCTTGCGTGGCAGCTTTCCTGACAACAGACTACTTTGTCCCGCAACGTCTGCATTACCAGTACTCCAGTAAGACATCTGGATTATATGCGATGAAGTGTAAATACCGAATGATTATCGTAACGTACGCTTATCCCATGTCGTAGGACACCACTTGCTGGACTTCTGTATCTGTAACAATGCCACCACTTGTGATCAAGTTGACTCGGTCGTGTCAAAAAACGCAGTTTGTGGAAGGGGCGAGGTGCTTGCGTGGTACTTTGCATCTGCTTGCGTGGCAGCTTCCTTGGCTGATTATTCGGCTCGACATTCAGGCTGTATGTGTTTGGCACAATGGCTAAGCAACCAATGCTCTCATCTGTGGATTCGGAAGGGCCTTCTCACTTGCGTGGTGAGTAGATCTGCTTGCGTGGCAGCTTTCCTGACAACAGACTACTTTGTCCCGCAACGTCTGCATTACCAGTACTCCAGTAAGACATCTGGATTATATGCGATGAAGTGTAAATACCGAATGATTATCGTAACGTACGCTTATCCCATGTCGTAGGACACCACTTGCTGGACTTCTGTATCTGTAACAATGCCACCACTTGTGATCAAGTTGACTCGGTCGTGTCAAAAAACGCAGTTTGTGGAAGGGGCGAGGTGCTTGCGTGGCACTTTGCATCTGCTTGCGTATCGGCTTTCATGGCAACAGGTCCAGTCACCTGACATCATGACACTTGCTCCACATTATCAGACCGATAAAAGCTACATATTTGTTGGGACTACTATTAACTAAAGAAGTTCCCCTACTATAAGATACGCACTATATACTGGTGAACAGCGACTTCCGGAGCGGATAGCACCTGAATCTCATCCAACTCGAATTCTTCATTACCATCTGCACGACAACAATGTCTTATTTACTGGAATTTCTTCTTTCATTAAATGGATACTTAACCCATAAAGCATTATGCTGGTACTTTCACTCAAGATAATACTAATTAATTGAGGTGTACATAATAACCATGATATAACGGATAAGATACGTACAGTATAATCTTTATACCGGTAAGAGCTTTTTCATCTCATTTCGTTGTTACCATGTTGCGAGAATGACAATCTTATGATACTACACTCATGAAAAAAGGCAAAAAAAAGCTATACTTATGTATCAAAAGACAAGAGGAGGTACTGCTATATATTGATATAAAAGTATGGGTTGCGCAAAATAAATGAGAGGAACAAGAGAAGAAATTCTGTGTGAGGGATTTATAGCCGAGGGACAAGCAGAACAATTTGTCGCACTATCTATTGAGTGTGATTACAGTGAGGCTGTGGCAAAATAAGGCATATTTAATACCTTTAGCATAGCTTCCGAGTTGATTGACTCCTCCAGCAGCCAGATAGTATCGTGACTGACAATGTCAGAAAGGAATTCTTGAGAAGACGATCACTTCTGGTAACTTGCTTGTGTGTCTGCATGTTGATAAGTTTCTTACATAACTGCCTAACTTAGCATTCCCAAACCATTTCTTCATCATTAATATAGAATACTGCACGATTTGCTTTTCATTACATACCTTTAAGGTATAGAAAGCTTCAATATATTCTACAGCTTATGTATCGTGGGCCTCGATACATATTGGTACCTGGACATCTAACTTACTCTGCATAATATACATACACGTTTCTTCTTAGTGTGTGCATCGACCACAGCTTCATTTTATACCCTAGTACAGGACACTTTTAGGAATTATTAAAGGCAACTACTTTATTGTTTATCATAAACATATAAAAGTACTCTATTTTGGGCAATATTCTCAAAATGTGCCCTCTGGCACTTATCTACTAGTAGTCATCAATTACACCAAACGAAAAGGTAGAAAGCCAGTGCAATCATTCGGAAACTGAACGAACTTTTATAAGTATCAATATTTCAGGACGCATGTTTTTGTTTCATCTACTCTTGATGTGACAGTTACGGCAGGCTGATTGGATCGTGGAACCATCTTTCCATCGGTGTAAGACACCAACTGCATTGCTTCTCCTTTCAAATCCGGCCACTCGATTTGTTCTAGATGACTACTTACCAATACACGGAAGGGTATTATACCTTCGCACTGAGTAGTGGTAATGAGAACAACCGTCAGAATCGTTTGGATATAGGGCACCGATAATAGCTGATTGGCGTTCAAATATTCAACAATAACTCGGAGTGTTGTATGAATTGGCACAAGCATAAAGACGCACCCAAACATGAGGAACGAGGGCTGTTCTTTCCAGAGTGGTGATTTCCACACCATACCAAGGAAAATAAGACCGGAAGTAGCGCACAAGGATAGGACAATTGAGTAAAAGAACGATGGGTCCTCGGTTGCGTTGTCGGTAACCAATTGCAAAACAGTGAACATGGCAATCAAAATAGCCAATGGTTTACAGTAGTTAACTATTGTCCTGGTAACTCGGGGGATGCTGGCATTTTTTGTGTCGAGATTTCTCCAGTAAGCTACCACAGCAAGCCAATTTAGAAGCATCTTGATATAGAGGAAGTGGTTGGCACATGGCGAGCTTTCGTCGGTTAAAAGAAAATAGTCGTGGATAAAAGCAGCCAGCCCTGGGATCCATATGTAGTAGTATCGGAGGATTGTCTTGGTTTTGATGAAAAAGGTGGCATACACGGACAGTCGAATGGCGGCAAATGTGGCGTAGATTATGTCCATGATCGAAAGGAAAGTAAGGAAAAGGGAAGAAAGGCGGTGGAACAGGAATCTGGGACAACGGCGGCTGGAAAGAAGAATGTCCGTCTGTGCAACTATGAAGTGCTGTGCTTTACTATTTTTGGAAAGCTGCAGTAAGCACAATTCTATCAGCGATCCATCCAGTACGTACTTGTCAGACAACCCTTATACGAATACTCAGCAGAAAGCGTCAAATAACTGTTTCAGCAAATTGATGCTTTTTATTGTGATATTACTGGAGTGCCCTAACTTTCGCTGTCAACCAGTTCATCCAAGAAGCGTACGGCGTTCGTCATCCGAGCTAACAACTACAACATACGGCGGTGGTGCGCTTTGCCGATGGTTATCAATGAGAGGTGGTGCCTTGAATTCTGGCCAGACAATCTCCTCGTTGGCGAAATAGGTCACGGCATACAATGGCAAAAGTCCTTCAAATCCAGCTGCCAGGAACCAAAAAAATCGAAGAAGTGGCTTTATCTCCGTGCAGTCGTCCGCTAGAACAATGCCCAAATGTATAGTCATTTGCATAGGTTGTGCTGCTATGATTGCCCCAAAGATTAAAAACAAAGGAGGGTGCGAGCGTGGTAGAAATGTTATGGCTAGAAACATGAATGCAAAAAGGGCACTGAGAATTGCTGCCATCTGTTCGTCCCAAGGTTTAGGTGATGAATCACTGCCGAAAAAGCATGCCAACCAAAATGAGCCAATGATCAAATATATGACTTTTTTTTTGCATTGCTGAATGACTTGGGTTCTGTTGTTGAGGTTTATCCAGTATACTGCTACGCTGAACCACGCTAGAAGTATTGCCAAGACGGATGCGACGGTGCCATAGGAAAGTGGTAGCAGAAAAGAAAGAAAATGTATAAGCTTAGCAAGGATCGGTAGCCTATAAAGGTAGTAGTATGGAGGGCTAGGTCGAAGTTGGTAAAAAGCAGAAAGAGTTGCAAGGAAAGTGAGCGAGTTTGGTATGAGAGAGAACAAGTACAGTTCCATTGTTGCACATTTGAGTCCAGAGAAAGAAGGGTTCAACTGGTGAAGGAGTGGTGGTTTATTTATAGCTCTGTACTGGCGCAGCAATACGTTCGTACTACTTTCTGGTTTCAAGGGCGGGTGAAGAAAGTTGTGATCAAGTATACATTGGTGTGATGGCATTTACTACTACGCGACGTATAGCATTATGCGACTCCTTCCACAACACGATCGGTCTCGCTTGCATTATTTTTACCCCTTAGATATCTATAGTTACCTGGTATAATATGTATTTACAGTGCCTGTTAGAAATCATATTATCGAACACAAGTTAATTCAAGTATTCCACACACGCCAGTCAATCAACACACAATGGAAGTAATATATTGTACTTGCTAGAACATTTTTCTAAAGAATTACAATTTTACTATTAAAAGTATCCTTCAGTCTTGGATACTACCATAGCGAAAACCTGGGACCAGCTCCGGGTCATCTGTACGCGTCTTGAACGGCGGCCAAGTATATCCATTCTTATAATGAAGGGCGTTGATTAATAGAGCGTATGGCCCAGTTTCGATCAAGAAAGCAGCTATGTGCCCTATTGGTAAAACTTTTTCTGCGTAAATCCACTTGTCTCCGTACACTGCGACAGCTGCTTCGACAACTGATTCCGCTGGCTGAAGTGTCATAATGCACGTGAAAGCATACAATGAGATTGATGAGGAGGCGGACGACGACTCTGGACGGTTGAGCATAATAGCAATAAAGCCATAGGATGATAGTAATGCTGATAATGATGTGGAGAACATCTTCCATTGGCCAGGTGTAGATTTTTTATTGATGTACCAGATAAACAAGGTGTAAGCGAGGAGTACCACGGGAACGACGATAAAATAATAAATGAGAGCATCCCTGTATCGTATGTTCCTTTTATCCAATTTATCCCAGTACTTTGCAATGGCAAGCCATATCGTGGCAACAAGGGAGCAGTGTAACGCGGTATCGTGGGCAAGCGAGGGAGTGACAAAGAATAGGCCGTTATGTACAAATGAAACCAGTGCAGGAATCCATATGTAATAATATGGAACGATGTCCTTGGTTTTATATAGGAAGGCAACGTACAAGAGGAGTCGCGGGATGGTCGTAACGGCGATATCGAATGAGCGATCCATTTATTTGTGTAAAAAAAAAGAAGAGAAGAAAGCCTTTTCTCTTCAGGCATCGGCTAAAAAAGTAACCATGCTGTGATACTGTACACAGACAATATGTATGGAAATATGCTCAGCATTTGTGCTACCTTCTGATGACGTTGAATAACTTTAATGACAAGAGTATGAGTTGACAAAATGATATTACAGATAAAAAAGAATAAGGGCTAGACGGGAGTACTACCGCGACGATAGCCGGTCAGCTCGTCGTTTAGGAAGAATGGAGGGATGCTGATGAGAGAGACAAAAAAGATGAATACGAGACAGAACACAGGTCCATACATAAGTGCGATATGGCGCCGCCTCCTTCGCTGCTTCGTTGACAAAACCGACGGCCGGATCTGCTTTGAGGGCCTGAGCCAAAACAGCATCAGCGAATGTATGCGATCGATGTATGGTATTAACGTAAATGGAAACAAGAAAAAGAGTATCAGATGGCCAAGGATAAAGTCTGTCGTGAACGCCGACATTTCGACAATTTTGCACAGGTATTCTCTCGCACCATGGAGCCCCACCTGTTGCAGACGTCAATACCGCTTCTGACTTGTAAAGTCCAATACACTTACATTGCTTCCTCGCCACTGTCCTGTCCACCATGTTCGATTGGTCACGTCATGATGCAATTCGCGCGGCAAAAAGAATCCCACCAGTGTCTTGAACACAAACCGCTCGAACGCAAACATGGTCAGAATACCCAAAACGGTCGGCTTGACAGCAAACGCCTCGATCCACCAGAAAAGCTCAAAGAACAAGACAAATCCGATCAAGGCCAATGCATGTGCAGTACCAGCAATGTACAATCCAATCTTCTTTGAGCAGCGTACCGTAGCCAGGAACATTGAGCAAAATTGCAGTACAAGTAGTACAATTGCATTGAATACAATTGGTCCCACGGTCAGACACGCAATTCTTGTCAGTGCTCCCCCGCGCCCAATTTGCTGATACGGGTCACGATTCTTGTAAAACACATAACACGATGCACACAAAACGGCTTGTACTAATGGCATAAATATCTCAGACGCCAATATACTCGAAAGTTGTGCACGCGGTGACGTAGTCGTGGCTGCTTGCGATGATCTCCGTTTGATACCAGTGATCTGAACTCGGGATTGGCGACAGAATGTGATCCAAGCATGGCTATAGTACCGTCCAGCGTTGCCACGGGACAACCAGCCCAGGAACTCCCGATAATCCGTAATGAAATCGCTCAACACGAACTGATGCGGATTGAACACGAACGGTGAAATGACGAGTGCGCCCACCGTACCCCAGAAATACAACAGATGCGGAATCCATAGCGTCAGTGTCACAAACAGCAGCATAAACATGGTCCGTGCGCCAAAGTAGATGCTCTGGTTGGCAAATCGAGAGTAGAGAACCGAAAATGGTAAGCGTGCAGTGGCAAATCCGCGTCCCGTGGCAATATATCGTGCACCTCCAAAGTTTAAGTTCGATAACACTGAGTTGGCGTAGATTTGGTTGACAAACACTTCAAACAATGGTGACAGCGACAAAAACTGCTTGAAGAGTCGTAATGTGCTTCGCCAAGTACCCTTTTCCGTCAATTCTTGCAGGAACAGTGGCAAAAACGCGATAAAGAATACCCAAAAGATGGCAGCAATGCATCGCTGTAGCCATTCGTACACCGGTCGGATGTTGAAACAGTTCCGTTGACCAGTCAATGAACATTCAGGCACGGATGTCGCCATGGTGCCGACAAATGTCATACAAAACAAGAATAGCTGTACCGCAAAGATAATCATGATGTTATTCATGTGGAAACCCGGGTGTGCGTAATAGAATGTCAAGAAGCGATCGATCGGTAGCTGTGTTCCCAGGTAGTAGTATTCACGCGACAACATCTGTTCACCCATGCCAGTGCCAATTTTGGTTGTAAAATTGAGGATTGAACAAAATCCCAAATCACGCCCTTTGCCACACTGCAGATACTCGGTATGCTTGATACGACCGCCTCGTGAAAGGGCACTCATGCCCGCATAAATGTCCTCGTTAAGATGCAATCCTCGTTGCGCCTTGCTAACGCCTCCGCGCGTTGTCATGAACGCTGCGTTCAAAAAGTCTGGATGGCCGTAATGCAATCGCCCACCCATTTTGGCCATGATCCGCTGCGTCAAAGTACCGAACGTCTGCTCCTTCCCAGCCGCCACATCGCCCAGGACACCCACGTTTTCAGAGAAAATGTATTCACGTGCACCCACAATTGCGATGGGAGCTTGGTGATCCTTGCTCAAAGCATAGATCTCCTCGGGCGAAGTCGTTTGCTCAAACTCGCCAAAGATGCTTCGGACCTTGAGACACTCTTCCAGGTAGTTGTCTTGATTTGCATCCACCAGTTGCAGATACTCGCCACGATAGAAAATGATGGCATGATTCTGGTTGTCTGACTTGCCATCACCCAAAATTGGATTGCCTGGCAAACGGATCCGGTAACGCGGCGTTCGTCGATACGAGCCTTCAATCCTGGGCGAATTGCCATCAATCAACACCGAGTAGTACGTGGGCGGCATGCCAGGCACCGGATTGGGTTCTTCTTCGATGAAAGCTATCTGCAATTGCGGAAACTCGCGCAGAATAGCCTCACAGTTTTCGGCTTCCTCAGGTGAGAATTTGGCGTAGCGTTGCATGGCAACCAGATAACGGAATTTTTGATGTGCAATGTGATCAAGATGCTCTTCGGTAGGTTTGATATCGCCATCCTCGATGGAAAGCTCTGGGTGCTCAATCCGATGCAAGATCTTGAGCGCGCGGGCATAATTCATGAATCCAGACACGGTCCTGTACAGTGTTTGAGCTCGCAGCGAAGCCCACATTCTTGTACGCATCGTATATTCGGGTTTGGATGACTTGAATCCAATACAATAGAATGGTAGATCATCCTTGTCGTGTGCTGAGGTCGACAGTGGGGTCGCATCCTCATCGTGCAGTGGGAATGGGTTCTCTTCCTCGGCAATAAACTTGGTGTCCTTGACGAAATTCTCCCACTCCGTGGGATGCAATCGTTTCAGATATTCAAGTAATGTAACTCGAGTGGTGCTGTCTTCCTCGCGAATGATCTCACGTAGGGTAAGGATCATCTTTTCTGCATAGTGTGGTGTGAATACCGTAAATGTTGGCATCTGCTGAACCGAGCAAGGTGCAGGGATATCCGTTGCAAGGCTCTGTGCGAAGAAAGATAGACGACGCTCGGCTTCGGAGTGGATCGGAAAGCACTCCTCCTTTTTCATCTTGTTGTGTGGATCGAAGAAGGGTGGCGATGAGATCTCACCGTGCTTGTGGTTGCCGTCAGGTGTGCGCCAATGATACATCAAGGCTTGCAGGTTATGGCTCGACAGCAGGTGTTCGCGGTACATGGCAATGATGATTGCATTCCACATTTGCGAGCAAGCAACCTTACGCAGTGACTGACTACCAAGCTCGGTGGTCGACAATACTTTGCTGTAAAGCAGGCCGGGCAGACGAGCAAACAGGGTTTTCCACGATGTCATAATGGAGATTCCCATACGGAATGCTTGTGAGACGCTGAACATGGTGCTCCAGACGACATACCACAGATAGGTGTCGAGAAAGAACAAGACGAGTTCAACGGTGAACATCAACACACTGGTGACTGTCGGCATGATCTGACACATCCACTTGCCCAGCAACGGATCTTTGACACAGTCTCTTAGATCCATCATACTCGTCGCCTCCAGTGCATCGCGGAACGACAGGGCCAGGAAGAAATACGTCTCCAGAAACTTGCAGCCGAAGATGCACACCCACAGCAGAATAGATAGGAAGCGGTCGTCCGTTGACATGGATGGGAAGTTTGATGTGAAAGTCTTGCACGCCAGGTGATTGCTCGCTCGTTTGCTGTGGAAAAGACTGGCAGATGGAATCGTAGATAGCAGGATTGAGACGATGGCACCGATGGCCAGTTGGCATATGCTGACGATTAGTGCGATGAAACTGGTCCGGTCTATCCATAGCACATAGATCGACGCGCCCACGTGGCATCCTGCGAGCAAGGTGAGCACGCTCAGACGGGAAAACAGAATTTTGGCATTGCTGGAAGTGGTAGGCAAGTACATGAACTCGGCCACCGTAGCAGCCATCATGAGTAATACGGCGACAAGACCACCTAGCGCAATAACGGATAGCTTCACTGGCATTTCGTCTTTGTCCATGTATAAAAAGTCAACGTTGGCCGCCATGTAGTACCAAAAGATGCTGGCATGGACGATCCAGATGCGCGAAAAGTTGGTGAGGAGATGCAGCCACGAACGCGATTCGTAAAATGTCTTGCGAAACGCATCTTCCCAATTGACCTGAGCAAGACATGCGTATTTTTGCTGAGGAGGAATATCCTTGAGAAACCGACCGTCATGTAATTTCAATCGTTGAGCAATGGCGCGACGATCCCAGAAGAACTGGTTCATGTCATCATAGCCAATAATGCTGTTGTGATCTTTTTCGCGACGCACGCATTGACCCTGAACAAGCTGATAGGATTGGTCGCGAGCAAAGGCGTACAATGGTGACACAACGTCGTCCAAAAAGCTGGGCTGATCTTGGCCGGCATAATCGTCGGCTAACTTAAAAATGAAGCAGATCAGCTCAGGGATATAGCGCAATGTGGCCGCCTCGCCCCAAATCAATAAGTAGAGCGCGAGTTGAGCTACGCGGCCGCGGTCCGACATTTTTTCCATGCGCTCGCGCCATTCACGTTTGGCTTCTTCAACAAGGAGGCCAGTGGGAGTCTTGGGTCTGGGATCGTCGTCGTCGAGATTGAGCTGGGCCGCAAAGTACCACTTTCTGTAGTTGGCATGTTCACCGCCAATGTAGTCTGCATGTAGGGTCCACAGAGCTTGCCATGGCTCCATGCGGGCGGAGCGCGAGTCTAGCATGGTGAGGAGGTGGTCGAGCATATTGTGCATATTGTCGCGCTGGAAACCGAATTTCTGAGCATAACTTGCAAAGATCGACTGGATCTCTGTCGTGGTGACAGGAGCGTCGGAATGCTCCCAGTTGGGATACGCGCGCGACAAAGGGGTGGCTGTCATGGCTGACTCGCAAAGCGATGACGGGTAGTGATATGGCGTCTGCAGCGCGGTGTACAGCGTGTTGGCCGATGGACTCACTCCCATGCCAGGCGAGACTTCAGAATGAGGTAATGGGACATCTATATCAGTTATGCATTAACATACCATAGTTCTGGATATGTTCATCTGCCCAATGGATGACTTACCTATAGTTTGTTGCTGTTGCTGCTGTTCTGATGGCGGTGGCACGGGCTCCTGCGGGTTATCATCAGGCGTGGTTGACCTGCATCGGATGCGAGTGTGAGCTACAGTTTGCATGTTTGTTGTGTGGTTGTGGTACTTACGACATTTGGCGTCGAGATGCGTCGTTTGGAGTCATTTAGAAAGAGGGTATGGCATGTGGCATGCAGAGACAAACGACACGGGGAAAAAAGAGAGAACAGCACTCGAAGCTTCTGTAAAAGGATGATCCAAGGAATGAAACCAGAGATAAAAGGAAAAAATACAATATATGCACGACGTGTGCAAAAAAGTTTCCGGATTTCGCTAAGTAGCGTGATTCCTCCAGACCACCCCTTCCGCTCAGAAATTTTTTAATTTGAACCCTTTTTTATGCGACATTCTCGCCCGTCTCTGGCATTACAATCGCCACCGCCCCTCTGACGCTACATCTCGTTGAGAGTGTCCGTCAAAACAAACCGCGGCGATCCGCAGAGATAACAAACATCGATAAAACACAACATGGGTGGATCAGGAACGAGGCACACCAAACCTTTCTTTATTACTCTAGGGAAAAAGAGCTAGCGGTGTGCATATGCAGTATAAATTCGATCGGAGGAGATGCTGTGTGTTATAATGCGTGTTGCGTATGTGGTGTGCATGTGAGTGGTGTTGCTATGGTGATATAAATGTGGTCGTGGTGGCTGGCGTGGTAACGAGACAGGAGAGAGAAATCAAATGATGATGCACTTGCCCTTCTTTGATTTTCCTTCATTCATGTGCAGCTGCTCTTTGCGATCTCGAATGCTCCGCATCAGCATCGTGTACACTTCCTCGACGTTCTGACGAGTCTTGGCTGACGTTTCGAGATAGGGACAGCCCCATTCCTGCGACAACTGCTGTGCCTCTGACGACGACACCTTGCGCAGATGGGCTAAATCCACTTTGTTGCCTACCAGAATAAACGGGATCTATACACAATTGCATGAATCAATTCCCCATCCATGTCGCACGGTGCGCTCCGACATAACAACTTACGGTATCGTCATCGAGCACCCTCAGGATCTGGTCCCGGAACTCCTGTGTGTGTTCGAACGACTCATGCTCGCAGACAGAAAAGACGCATAAGAAGCCTTCGCCGGATCGGTAATAATTGTCACGGATCTGTTGCCATATTCAGTACACATATATGGATATATATATCACACGCAACCACTTACAGCTGCATATTCCTCTTGTCCCGCCGTGTCGAGAATGTCAATCTGGCATTCCTGCCCATCCAGCATGACCTTTTTCCTGTACGCTGCAAGGGCAATTCAGAGATGAGAATTATGAACGTGGTTGATGAGGGAGAATTAACGTACAGTCTGCTTTGGTTGGGTCGTATTCTTCCACAAAGTCGCCATACATGTATTGGAGTGTCAAGGCCGACTTGCCGACACCGCCGGAGCCGACCATGATGACTTTATGGAGTGGGAGTGTCTGCTTTGATTTCTTGGCCATTGGCAGAATATGTTTCAGAAAAGAAGAAGCAAGCGACTACACTAACACCGCTGCCGAATTTTTGAGTGTGCCAAGGGCGCGCTGAGGAAAAAAAGCTGACACTTGGCGATCCAACTTCTTGGCCCTTCCTCGCTCTAAGCCTTGCTAAGCCCTTTGCTCTCTCTTGGTGCATCCAATCGCCCCCATTGGACCAGTCTCATTTGCTTCGCTTTGGCTCGAGCGAGTCTTTGTTGGTGTCGGACGATAGAATATGTAGGCAGATAAAAGTATGCAATGATATCATGTCATACAATAGGGCAATTGATTTGCATCATGGTCATCCACCAAAACGAGAAGGCGACGCCCTCCTTTCAACGTGCTCACCTTGCCTGAATCAGATTAAGGCGTGCCAACAACTCAGCAACATTGACAGCTCGCTTGATCGGAACTCGTAATAAACCCTTCCCCTCCCCTTCTTTTGCATCTAGAACCCTGGCACGTTTTACCTTCTTTTTTATTTTACCTTCTTTTCATTCGTCTTTCTCACTCAAACACGAAATACCGCGGTCGATCACATGCCGGTGCAAATAAATAGATATATTTGTGTGATGTGCAACGCCGTAGGAAAATAGGAAATGGCCATGGCTCTCCTTATTTATATTAAGTGATTGAAATCTGCGTCTGAAAAGCACCCACGTCAACTGGCACTTCCGATGCTTAAGTTACTCTTGGAGCGACTGTGCATGCAGGATTCTCGGCTCTATAGGGACAGCCTGTGGGTGGTACAGCGGATTGTGATGCTGGGCATGCTGTTTGACCAGTACTCGTACAGAGCATTCTTAAAGGTACCGTCCTTTTTCGAAAATATGGACAACCCGACATTGTACTGGAATGAGCTCTGTAACGTTCTCTTCTGCTGGCAGCAACGGCGTTATTTTTTATTGAAAAAGAAAATCAGGATGCGTGGAGCGCAGCCAGGCGATCGGCATTGCTTATTATTGTTGGTAAGAAAATAGAACCGTTTGTGAGGAGACCGGTTATTTCCTTCCATAATGCAGCCATCTGGTGAGCAGCTTGAGCTCGGTCGATGGAAAGCATCCATGACTGACTGTACGCGTATTGATCAATTTTACACAATTTGTACGTACGTACGGAATATGATGTGCTTAACGACGGTCCAATAATATGTAAGCATTCCTGCTAAACTCACATCATCAACAACAGCAAAAGCATCATCATTCGTTATGTGCACATGTTTGCATACTAGGTGCAACATATGACAAACCGATATCGATAGGAAAATGTGCGCAACTATACCCTAGTCTGACATCTTCCTTCAACAGACATGATGTCAGGTTCAAGAAATTCGCCGATTTGCAACAAAACCATGATATGCCTACGTACCAGATGATGGAGTGATTTGCTCCAGATCAGTACTAATAGCACGTATTTATGTCTGAAATAACCCGATGGAAACGAAATGCTTCTTCCATTTAAATATTCGAATGAGCTACGTACTTCACAACGATTATAAAAATACGCTCATGTTTTGCTGGCTCACCATTTTTCCTAGGGAGATTTGAAGATATATATGGCAAACTTTAAGAGCATGTTAGAGGATACATTTCGATATGGATCATTAAAACTAAGCGCAGTAAGAGCATTTTTGGTTCCATCAGTCCCTTGAGAACTCATGTATTGCCATGCACCGCACTTTATACCGGTAACTGGCCTGTTATGGTGTAGCCCATCGTCAAGATATCAATCTGCTTTGACAGGCGATCTGTGGTATGTGTAAATAAAAAATTACTATTTCGCTTGGCTTATACGACAAAGATTTTCTTAAACGAGATGACAATTTACTGTATCATCGCAGTATTAGAACTGCTCTTTTTGCACCTGCATCTTTTCATGACAACAAGCATACATTAATCACTCGGGAACACACTGTCCCATTAATAGACAAACACGTTACTGCACTCTACTTTAATCGTAGTGTTGGCATGCGATGATCACCATCGCCTACGGATCGTAACGCACATCATCAGCCTTGCAACCATAGGATATCGGTCATAACGCTACATAAATTGGGTGTCACTGAAATTAAGCCAAGTACAGTTAGAAAGTCCCTTTTGTGACACACATGCTCTGTTTTTTCTGAAAAATGGATTAACATATCCTCAAAAAGGATAAACAAATCAACTAAATAAAAACATTTAACCTTTAAGACTTTTGTTGTAAAAAGGAAGTAATCTCCGTTCGAGCAGTCTAAAAAGCATATATGAGAACAGAGGAAGCCGGTAAATATACGCACCGTAACTTATGATTGTAGAAGACCATAAAGAACTTCTCATTGCTGGCAACTTAGATACGACCTTACTAACTTATAACTACGACCTTGTTTGACAACGCTGTTGCTTTGGCTTACGTGATCACATGTACAGGCACGGGTCAAGGAACTTTCGCGCAAGGTGCAGATTTGTTTAAAATTGTTGGTAAGCATTGTATGGCCCGAAGAGATAATAAAAATATGTAATTTTCTACACGGTGAGCAAAGACTTTGTAGCGAAACTATTTATGAAAGAATCGATGGCCATAATATATTACACTTATTTAAGGATAAGCCAAAGATAAATGCTATAAACTGTGCACCAGTATGGCATTGCAGGGTTGCTATAGTACTGATATGAAATAAGAAGTGGACGCAGGATAGATTAATTATGGGCTGTATATATTTCGAAAACTTTATCATATTGACACCGTTTCTCTTGCTGTCTGTATCACTGCAATATGTGATCACGGGATACACCGGTTCCCTGTACACAGCACTGGTTAAATGGAAGTCAAGGCCAAGCTAAAGCTGAAACCATCGGCTCCTGAAGTTTAAATACCACTGAGGAGCATGCTGTTTAATCTGACTCGCCGTGGTGACAGCTATCGAATGCGTGGAGAGGAGGTTTCCGAGCAAAATCATAACTTCTATATATGTCAGATATGCGGTTTTAGTTTGGAGTCCGGCGCGATGTATATAATGGTAACAGTAGTAAAAATAGAGACGGAAGAGAATCGGAAAACCGGATTGCTTCCACTGTAATACAGAGAGAGTCAAAACCCTTCACTCCTCCTAAACTGAATATTCCATACCCACAGAATAAAAAATGAGGGGGCTTTTTTGAGTTGTATATGCCAGTTCAAATATGCTGCCCCTTATCCCTTGTTTCTATAGTGTTTAAATTGTGTGTAACTCGTGCTCGGGCAACGGCTCATACCTTTGACGTTGACGTCCCACACTGTATATCATCTTAACCACGTTACACACTAGGGTCTCGTGGCCGATACACTTTTTGCGGTAATGCTCGCCGAAAATAGTTTTCCAGTAAATAGGTGATAGAGGCCATGAAAAATGCTGTGACATCGAAAAATACAACCCAGTCATGCCTTACTTAGCATAACCTACTTTTATATATATTCGAAGGGGATAAGGAGGGCTAGATCATCACCGAGTACATATATAAAAGCATAATATATTACTCTCGACCTTTTCTTTTGTTTTCTACAGCTTTTACCTTTTTCCATTTCTCACTCTCTCACGATGAAATTCGTTCACCTTTTGGTTGTATTGGCAGGCACCATCTCCTCGTTCACTCAGGCTCAAACTAGCAGTGCTGGTATTGCCGTCACAGCCCCGCTTCAAGGCGTAAGTTTATTCAGGAGAAAGTTTGACTCTCCAAAGTGGTTATCGGGTCTGTGTGTACTTACTTTCGTTGTTACGTAGACCGTTTGGACAGCCGGTAAGACAGAACAAGTCGCTTGGTATGGGAATAAGCAAGAGAGAGTCGACGCGGATCTCACCTGACATAAAAACTTTATAAAGGACGGTTCAGGATCAGAGCGCAACAACCATCAACACCGTTGAGCTTCGCAACGGCGGCCAAGGCAATCTTCAAGTAGTTGGTATCGTTGGAAAGGATCTCCCGATCGCCGATGGCAAATGGGCCTGGAATATTCCCGTGGACACAAAGACAGATTCTACCTGTAAGTTGAAATTGAGGTAATAATGGCGAAACTGTGACACTAAACATGTGCATCTCGTCTATAGACGTACTGGTCTTCAAGAGCAGCAAGGGCGATACCTACTCACCATACTTCACTATCATGGCTGCTGACCCAAGCGCCATTGCCAGCGCTAGTGCATCTGCAGCGGCCAATAGCTCTGCTTCTGGATCGGGAGCACAAGCAAGCTCTACGAACGATGAATCCGGTGCTTCCACAATGTACAAGTCGACATTGCTGGCAGGTGGTTTGAGTGCCGCCGCGATCGCCGGTCTCTTGATTTAATTCCTCACTTTCTTAATGCCTTTTCACCTTTAACATACACATATACGCGTAACAAGTACACACGTGCGTAATAATCTGTATTGCATAGTAGTAGCTCTTTAACTCTAGTAAAAAAATTATCGCTATAAGTTTTTCCCTCGATATGTATCGTAGTTTATGTGTCACAGCACGGGTAGATCCCGCCAAACTGTTATAGTATAGTATGCTTTTTTAAGGTCCAACAAGGATCGGGAGCGTGTGCGCCCATGTTCACACACACACACACATTATTGTTGTCAACTATTCCTTGACAGGATTCAACCACGAGTATCCAATTTCACATCACTAAAACGCCAGCCATCCGGTCTGTTTAATTATACATTGACTAAATAGACGATATCATGATGCCAAATCAGGATTGAGGTCAAGAATCCAGAATGGATCTCCTTGTGCTTCTTCTGCCGGTGCCGGCCGTGCTCCTGACTTTGTACCCTCATCATCGGCCGATGCTTCGCTATCCGAACTTTCGACTGGGAAATGGCGTGAGTTTTCTGCAAACGATCTGCGGAAGTAAAAAAGCAATAAACAACGTACATTGATCCTCTTGACCAGCAAGTTGCTGTGCGCCTGCATGTTGTCGATACACCAAACCTCTCCGCATTCGCTCCTCATCAGGGTATGGCTTCTCAAACACCTTGACGTCGGTGCTAGATAAATCGAACCCAGGAGGTGCGGATGTATATTTTGCGAGTTTGGCCGCATAAGACAGTATATCTTTGAAATCCACGTTGGCTGGAGCATAAACTTGTCAGTAACAGTGTCCCATCGATTTGCTTCGCTCATTACATTGATCTGCATATCGTATGGCTTTGGTTTGTTGAGATGCCTCCGTTAGATCTTGCTCCAAGTCTTCGCGTGCCACGTTGAGTTTTTCCACTAGATCGAGTAGTGCTTGTTGATGTCGTTGGATCTCATCCTGTACCTTGATAATGCGGCGTTGTTGTGCCTGGTGTTTCTCAACTAAATCGCTGTCAGAATCTATAAACTAACAGACAGATTTTGGCAAGGACGGTTACTTTGTTCGAGTGCGGCTTGGAGTCGATTGTCTACTTCAACGATGCGCTTCACAAGCTGTTCGGGATCAGCAACGGTTGTATTTTCAGCAATTGCGGCCAACGCTTTAAAGAATTGT
This sequence comes from Fennellomyces sp. T-0311, assembly GCA_025266875.1. Lineage (NCBI taxonomy): Eukaryota > Fungi > Mucoromycota > Mucoromycetes > Mucorales > Lichtheimiaceae > Fennellomyces > Fennellomyces sp. T-0311. The sequence continues at coordinate 63,938 of JALLLT010000017.1, forward strand.
CGTGTCAGATCAGAGTATTCCGTAAGTAAGCTGCCAACTTGATCGCGTAAAGAAAGTTCCATATTTTGAAGAGGTCTGCTGAGTTCGCAGTATAGGCCTACTAGAAGGCGCTATCACAGCCAGCAGCAAACAAACAAATAAGCAAACAAAAATATATTCATTTTCTTTGCATGTCATGCTGCTGATTGCATGCGCACAATGAAACCTTCGGATAATCAGTATAACAGCTGTTGTCATGACGTGTAGCTATGGCAACAAACGCATAGTGCAATGGATGATAATCAAGACACTTCCGGCATATACAGCGAAGCAATCTTGTCCTCGCTGTATATTTTAAGCTGTGGCTCCACATTACACCAAAATCCTGACATTGTCAAGACTGCAAACTCTTCCACCTTGATGATAGTAGTCGATAAATGAACCACTTTGAAACAAGAGTTTTTGCTTAACCTTGGATTAAAAATAAGAAAGACTGCACCACTGGTTCCATACGCACGGTATTAATGAGTTCACCAAGTATTATCTGCGCCTACAGATATTTTCGGGGTCGTGGTGCTCTGATATAACAGTGATCAGTGCATGAAACAGGTGCATTTTTCTCAACGCAGCTTGTTCTTCCACAATGAGCTCCGTCAAGCCAATTTTTCGAAATGAACTCCATGGAGTCGATGCCGTAAGCTGTTACTTTCTTTGATTATACCATTCCTCTAAACAGAAGAGAACTGAAGGATCAATAGTATACCCGCCACAAACGATTGATGCGAAACTATGTTTTGTATTACGGCAAGAAACCTGTCAACAAGCCCACTGGATCCGTAAAAACCGAATATGATATCATTCGCGAGAATCACAAGTACAATTGACCCATTCCGACTTTACTCTTTGTAAACTAATCCTCACGTTTGCTCTATAGATTCATACGATCGGACGATGAAGACGATGAAGAAGCCTCATGGGAGCAGCGCGTAGCCAAGAAGTATTACGATACACTGTTCAAAGAGTACGCACTTTGTGAATTAAAATACTACAAGCAAGGCAAGATTGCATTACGCTGGCGTACAGAACGGGAAGTGGTGCATGGAAAAGGTGAGCAAGAGAAAAAGGCGGCCTTGTGGAAAGACACATAATACGTCTTACCTAGGCCAATTCATATGTGCATCTACGCGTTGTGACGAAAGCGAATCTCTCAAAAGCTGGGAAGTCAACTTTGGATACGTCGAACATGGGGAGAAAAAGAATGAACTGGTTAAGGTCCGTTTATGCCCCGATTGCTCGTATCGTCTGAATTACAAGACGCAGAAGCGGCAAGCCAAGCGAAAAGATTCAAAGAAGCGACGGCGTGCGTCGGATGAAGGCGAAGATGGTGAACGACGGCCGCGCAAACATCGAAAAGACAACGAGTCAGGCGGAGAAGAGAATCAGGGTGGCGAGAGTGATGCTGAGAAGCGTGAGAAAGATGAAGCGTCATCAATATGGAGCAGGCCTGTGGAGACAAAGCAGGAGAAAACTAAAGAAGAGGAATTCGAGGACTACTTTGCTGATCTACTACAATAAAATATGCGTCTGCCTCTTGTAATAATGGGCACTTGTTCATCGGATGGGGTTAGCGATACAGAAAGCTCCCCGGAGCCCATGCTGTCAATTTGTCAAATCGTGTGCGGCTGCTAGGATATCCGCTTTAAATAAAGTGAACAACACTAGAACACGCTGACACAGGGAACTTGGCTATCCTCCTGGATAATATGTGTCTTCACTGGAAGCCTAATACCCTTCTGGATAGCCTTGAATTGCCTTTTCAGGAAGTGAATTCGGACACAAGCGCCGGTGGATTAGTAATTGAATGGCCACTCGTATATATGCATCCAACCTTGTTCAATATATAGTTTCAATCTCTTTTTACCCGCAATTTTATTATATGACTGTCCAGGAAGAACGTGTCTTTGTTGTTGGTGGCACGGGAAATGTGGGCTCAATTGTCGTGCAAGAGCTGATTAACAGTGGAGCACAAGTTACTGTCTACGCTCGGTCTCCTGAAAAAGTGCCTAAAGCCGATAACGTGACGACAATCCAAGGAGATTATAGCGACTGGACACCTCTTGAAACTTCGATTGTTGGCCATACTCGTCTATTCCTTTTAGCTGGAGAAGGACCTGACCTGACACAAGTCAAAATTGATGTTGCAAAGCGAGCTTATGCTGCCGGTGTCAAGCAACTGGTGGAATTATCAGCAAGGCGATTACCATGGCGCGACTATACCGTTGTTCATTTACATACCCTGGCAGAGGAAGCTATTTACGCCATTCCTGATCGTGGCTCCTACGTTACTCTGCGCCCTACGAACTTTATGTCAAATCAACTCCTCGCGCTTGATCTCATCAGAAGTCAGAACATTCTAGTGGATTCAGCAGCTCCAGATGAGCCTCAGGAATTCATCTCGCCTCGCGATATTGCTACAGTGGCTACTCGAATTCTGCGCGAGCCTATCGACAAGCACAATGATGCAGCGTACGAACTCATTGGTGATGTTAGGACGCCTTCCGAACGCGCTGCTTATTTATCCAAGGCACTTGGCCGACCCATCACTTATAAGCAACTCCCTGTACAAGAGTTGTACGATATGTATTTGAAAGAAGGCTTGGACCATGCCTTCGCGTACTATTTGGTTACATATCAAGATGTGAAGCCAGTCTCACGAGGACTACCGCTGCTACTGGGCCGATCACCTGAATCATTCGAAGAATTCACCGATAACAACAAGGATCTCTTCCTTTAATTAAGCATTGTTTATGTTTTCTTGACTACACTCTACATTGTACTTTACCTACATAGCATATGCATTTGATACTCCTACAGTAAAGTATTCATTTAATACTCTCCAGGATTTACTGAAGGCACTTCAGAAACTTTGTCTCAACGCTCCATTTTCTAACAAAGACATGAACTGCAGTACCTTGGCCTGTATCAAAATTGTGCTGCCCAGCCGAGCTGTATTGAAATCTTTAGTGACATACAGGTTCTTATGTAGAATTGAGACGACACACATCGAATTTTGTACTGCCCACTGAAAAGTTGAGGAAGTGCCTGGAAAGTCTTGGACTTCCTCTCTCAAAACTCTGGTCTCACTCCCAAAAGTTAGCACGTCCGCATCAAAAGTCGATACATCTACTTCAAAAAAGTTCAGTACATCCGGTTTAAAAAATCTATGCAAGGTATGTAATTGGAATCAAGCATCACCATACGTGTCAAAGTGTTTTAATTCGTTTTCGAAAATTCGATACAAAATGTAATAAGAAATAAAAAGTTACTGTAGAAGCAATAACAACCGCATCTATTTCATAGCGGTTGATGTTATGATAATAAATAGATTGGTTTCCATGGTTACTAGTAATAGCTATGTATTGCGTCATTTTCAGTTCAAATACATATTAAAGATGGCTCTATGTACTACTTTTATCGCACATTTCATTTCCAATGACTTTTCATCTTTGATCTTTCCGTTTTCTAAGTTTCTAGATTTGCCTGTTTCATATCCTGCTCTTTGTGCTTCTTGCTGTGGAACCTCATTTCGTATGCATTTCGCCTCTGAACACTTCCATTTCAAATGGTTTTGGGCTATTTGCGTTTAGCGGTAGCTGATCTGTTTTGAACCATAACTAAGTTCCAAATAAAGCTAAACAGAAAAAACCTCCCGAACAGCTCTATGAAGCGCGCATTTTTTGGCATTTAACAAAAAAAAAGCTAAAACAGGTTATTATATCATAGTGATAAATTGATGATTTTTTATTTTGACGTATGTATTGAACGCGCGCTGATTCAGTTTTCCGCTCTCGTCTGATCCGTTAAAAGAAGGTGAAATAAAAAAAAACCTGCTCGGCAACAGGGAAAATGGGTTGGTGAGAAGAGGGAGACAAATTTATAGAATGGAAAACACTGAAGAAGAAAACTAAAGCTAGGACATACAAGTATTATATCATAGTGCTTCATCAATCACGTTTGAAGACCTAAAATTGCATCTATTCCGAGTAAACGCTTTTCTCCGCCGCTATTTTATAATCAATTACTACCACTGTATACCCGTAAATTTCTCTATAAAATATATCTGTACATTACAGAAATTCAGTCGCTGATTGGGTCAGTGGAAAACGCGTTTACAAGTACCTAGTGGATTATGTTGCGGCTCAAAACGAGGAACGCAAGAAGTCGATATCTTTATCCCGAATCAACTCTGCGTGCTTCTTTGAAGGCAAACGTAGGTATAAAACGCGTTCATCAACATGGATACCTCTCTGAATCGCTGCAATAGGCTTGGAAAACCCGCCAAATTTCATTTTTCTTCCTCAATCTCACCGATTATACCTAGAAGATGGCCTGATTAGATTCTTTATGTATATTACACCATTGTCTCTGCTACTTCTTGTAATAAAAAAAAATCATTTGGAGTACTCGATAAGCCAAAAAAATAGTGACTATTGCTGATGATCGCAAATTTTTTAAGATAACTTTCCATTCACCTACTTTTTCAGCTAGCTTTAAACACCATTGGATAGGGTATTACTTTTTCTACAAATGCGTTGCTAATCAATTGAATCCAATTACTGAAAGAATTCGTAAGTACATATAAACATCTTATTTGCTTTTAGCAAAGTGCTTCTCTAACTTGTTGGTTGAGCTAGCTACCCGTACTTCTGGATGAGTCTCTGCTTTCTCTATAATCTGTTTCTGTATATCAAGTGAATACGATCGCTTGCTGTATTAAGGAAAGTGTTTCTAGTCAATACTTATTTCGTTTACTTTGGATTCATGCAGCAACTGAATCCCTTGATACATTGACACTTTTTGTAGAGAATTCAAGGGCGAATGCAGTGGTATTATCAGCTAGTCTAAGTATAGAAAAAAAATAGCCTAACTTTGGAAGGAATCGGCCAAAAAATAAGACCTGGACACAACAAATTTGAGAAGCATAGAAAATGGAAAAGGCATAAGCAGAAAAACCCCCATAGGAAACGGGATGTACTGAGTGAAAAAGTTTACGGAATCATCTTTAATTCCATATTTCAACAGAAAACCCTATAATACATAGTGATTACTTTGTAATCATAGCAAATAGTATATTTACTGCAATAACTGACCTTATAGGATACATACCGAACAGCGTATGAGTCTGCGCATTAGACACAACATGGTAACACAGGTGTTACAGATTGTAAATTATAGAATTATTAATAAATGATCTTGAGACTCTTGAAAAGTGTTGCAAAGGCCAGAGTACGACGAATTCTACACTCACTGGTTATGTAATGGTAGTCTTAAAATATGTCTTCTATGTTTCAACTCGAAAGTAAGCTGATATACATTCCTAGGTATATCCACACGCGATACTCTTACCATAACTGGATGAATGGACAGGTCTACTTTGTAAGTTACCTTTAGCAACCGATATAATTAATGTATAATGATGTTGATATCCAATACAAAGTCTGTCGCAGCAAACTCTGAATCCTGAAAGTACACTCTTGACACTCAAACATTGAGTGCTGAAAAATAGATACTGAAAATCATGCGATATATATATAAGATATCTTATAGGCTATGAAGCTGTCCTGAACCTCTGGCCCTCCCCTGGTGATCTTTGGAAATTTCCATAGAGTTGCAGTATCCATTTTTTCGTAGTTGATCGACTGCTAAAAACGAAAGTGCCTATAGTACATTATTTTCATTATTGTTAGTAATAGTATTTGAGATACCTAGATTGCTTTACTTAGGTTATGGGTTAGGTATGGCATTAGTTGAATGAATTCATGCTTGCTAGATCGGAAAATTACAGCAAAACTTTTAGCTGCTTCATATGAAACGAACAATGCATTTTTCGGCCCGGGGTCTGAATTCCAGCTTGCCTTATATAGCTGTCTACTCGGATACAAGGCCGTATTACTAATCATGTGTACTTATATAAACCCATTATGCCATCAACAGCTGATATCACCGCAAGTCTACTATTATGTCAACCCAAGAAGAACGCATTTTTGTTGTTGGTGGCACCGGCACGGTCGGTTCAATCGTTGTACAAGGCCTTATCGAAAGCGGTGCACAAGTTACTATCTATACGCGATCACCACAAAAGGTGCCTGAAGCCAGTACTGTATCGATAGCTCAAGGAGACTATAGCGACTGGACACCACTTGAAAAGGCACTACCTGGTCACACTCGCCTTTTCCTTTTGGTTGGTGACATACCCGGTATGACTGAAATCAAGATTGACGTCGCCAAGCGAGCCTATGCCGCCGGTGTCAAGCAAGTGGTGGAAGTATCCGCAAAACGGTTACCATTCCGTGATTACACCCTCACCGACGGACACATCCTTGCAGAAGATGCAGTTTATGCCATCCCCAACCGTGGTGCTTACGTTTCTCTGCGTCCTACGAACTTTATGACGAATCAGCTGTATTTCACCGATATGATTAAGGAGCAAAACATTCTCGTCGATTCAGCCGCTCCAGATGAACCTCAGGAGTATATCTCGCCTCGTGATATTGCGACAGCAGCAGTTCGGATTTTGCGCGAACCTATTGACAAGCACAATGATGCTGCTTACGAACTTATTGGTGATGTTAGAACGTCTTCTGAACGTGCTGCGTATCTGTCTAAGTCACTCGGAAGAACCATTACTTACAAGCAACTTCCAGTACAAGAGATCTATGAAATGTACCGCGATATGGGATGGAATCATGCTATTTCGTATTATCTGGCCACTTATCAGCATGTGAGCCCTGTTTCGCGAGGATTGCCTTTATTACTTGGTCGATGTCCTGAATCATATGAAGAATGGACAGAGAAAAACAAGGCTCTTTTTGAATAGCTAGTTGTGAAGTGTGCTGGCTTATTTGTACATAAGTACGCACTTTCGATACATACGTATACTCTTGAATAAAAGTAAATTATATTTTAGAGGTGCGGAAAGAAAGATCCACTCCCCTTTTCAAATTAAAAAACCGCACCATTTCTACTATGAAGCCTACTTGAAATTTATACAGATCATAGCCTACACCTAGAGTAATTGCTCTTGTAAATATCTTTGTGATCGAGCAACATTCTATGTGCATTGCATATAGGTGAACTCTTAACAAAAATATTTGAGCAAAGAAGAAAATTTAAATTGATTACTCCGAAATTTTTCCAAGTTCAAAATTTATTGCTCATCTTGTTCGTCATCTTCGCTACCTTCTCCTACACTTGCATCCGCCATATCAGACTCGTCTGGCTCAATTCCTTGATCTCTATCTTCTCCACGCAAGGTCTGGTAAGTGTTGCACCAATCGACGGACTTGCGATACAGAGAGATGAGGGTTTGTTCAAGCACTTCAGCAAAAGTTTCCATTAGACAGTTTCATAGTCTTAACATGGTATCTTTAGCACTAGAGTGCCTTACTTTCACATTCTCTTTTACAACTCCCCATAGACCTTCGATAGGTTGCAGCTCGCAATGGTATGGAGGAGCTTTCATGATGGTATGCCCATACTTGCGAGCGATTTCATATGATGCATATGTAATCCGGTCTTGATACCGCTTGGCATGATCAACCAACTGTTTCTTGTGACTTGGCACCTCGTCGCATTGTTGAGTGTCTCACATAATCTTGGGAACCGTACCATTTATTGATCTTCGTTATGTTTCAAGACATTGCAGGAATGGTGTTTTCCTTTCGCATGTGGTACTTTGCACCATCCATATGGATATGACATGCGCCATGCCTTTCAGAAGTGTTTGGCATAGATCTTCGAATATTGATTCAAATAATTTGGCGTTGAAGTTCCCGTGGTAGTCATGTAGATCGGGCGTTATATTGGCTTCACGAACGGCCTCAGGAAGATCTTTCCAAGCATCATTGTCAGCTACAGGTCTACGAACTTGCTTAGTCGTTTTGCCGCGAGGCAGTCCTTTAACTGGCCACATAAGTAAGCCTTTCTCGCCCTTCACTATTTCAGCACGCAGCTTGTTGTCCTGCCGCTCAACAACGAAGGCACCGAAGATCACCATCATCTGTTTCTTCCAGCATCCTTTACTGTTCCACCATGAGACAACTAGGTCAGCTTTTGCTGGTGGAAAAGATGATAGTAGGACTCGTCCAAAAAAACCTCGGGCTGAATTGGAAGACCATTGCTGTTCAAGTTTGCTAGTCGTTTTTCAAGGTAAATGTGTCGATACTGAACATTGGCCACGATGTCATGCAGGATGTTCTGCCTATGACCTTTCCAATAGTATAATCCCATACGACGAAGGTGGTTGCGCAACGTTCGCTCTCCAACAACGTGCCCTTGTGCAAGGAGCAGCTTGCTAAGACTAATCGCAGACATAGGCTCTGCCTTACGGTTGGCCTCGAGCACGATCTCCCGAATTGTCCTTGTGTACTCATGTTCGAGTTCCAATTTTGGACGCCCGATCGCTGATGTGTTGGTAGGTGATTGTTGATGATTGTACATATGAATGGCGTGTTGCGCAACGTCGAGTGACACGCCACAGACCATAGCAAGTAGCTTGCGTAGTTTCGTGCCACGCGTTACATTTGGTAAAACCGTTTTTTGCTTCAAAGAATGAAGTACTTGCATAACGATGCAGTATTCATTGGCCGACATGGCTGCTGCATTACGCTTAGGAGGTGTCCAATCTTCGTTTGACATGATGTTCTTAAGTGGAAGTACTGAAACAAGGTGTCAGGAACACGCTTTACTAAGCTCAAATTTGTGGCTACCTTAGTAAAAAACCATAAAAAACTAGGTAAAGTACTTGTCAGACAAAAAGGGGAGTGTATCTTTTTTTCCGCACCTTTACGTACTTTTCTAGTGCACGCACATACCTGATTTAATTTTTTTTAACCTTGGCTTAGTAAAGTACTATTAGACCAAATGGTATTTGCACGTGCTATTTAAAGTTATATCTGACCTCAAACTCTGTATGGCTTCGATTCCATTGTGATAATGACTTAGCGGTACTTTCAAGCGAAGATATTTGACAATAGCTAGTTTAAGAAGGGATATTGCCAAAAATTGTTCAAAACGTACCGAAAAGGCCAATATGAGGATAAATCAGTCATGTACATAAGCTATTTTTGATACCAGACTAATATGCGGCTACGTGGATAACATACGAATCGTGATATTAGACATGCTATTTTATTTATTTTATGAGCCTACATGGAAGCACTTGCATACGCATTATGCTCATGACCAACGGATAATTAGTCAGCATACATAAATGTCCAGTCATTACAGATGAGAAAAGATTCGGTGTAATTCTATGGAACAAAAGCATTGTTCTCCTGAAGACTTGGACTCTTATGACCAAAGGCAAACTAGCCTTTTATGGCCGCCTGTTCGGTCGCAAATCCCGGGTTACGCATTTTCTATTTTTGTATCATGTGTATATAAGATCATTAACAATTAAGCAGAACCCAATATACAGCTATATTTCGTATCAGCTTTCCCCGATTCCAAGTCTATACTATGTCGATCCAAGAAGAACGCATTTTTGTTGTTGGTGGCACAGGAAACATTGGTTCAATTGTTGTGCAGGATCTTATCAAAAGCGGCGCACAAGTTACTATCTATACGCGATCACCACAAAAGGTGCCTCAAGCCAGTACTGTATCGATAGCTCAAGGAGACTATAGCGATTGGACACCACTTGAAAAGGCACTCCCTGGTCATACCCGTCTTTTCCTTTTGGTTGGTGACGTACCCCACCAAACGGAAATCAAGATTGATGTCGCCAAACGGGCCTATGCTGCCGGTATCAAGCAAATAGTGGATTTATCTACTGTACGACTGCCATTACGTGACTACGTGGTCCTCGATGCACATGCGCTAGCAGAGGACGCTATTTATGCCATCCCCAACCGTGGTGCTTATATTGCTCTGCGCCCTACAAACTTCATGACGAACCAACTCGCTTTCATCAATACTATTAAGGAGCAGAACATTCTCGTCGATGCAGCTGCCCCAGATGAACCTCAGGAATTTATATCGCCTCGTGATATTGCAACAGTGGCTGTCCGTATTCTGGGTGAAGCTATTGTCAAGCACAAAGATGCCGCTTATGAAATCATTGGTGATGTTACGACACCAAACAAACGCGCTGAATATCTATCTAAGGCACTCGGAAGAACCATCACTTACAAGCAGCTTCCAGTACAAGAAGTATATGATAAGTTCCGAGAGATAGGATGGGACCACGCAGCTGCATACTTTATGTCCACCTATCAGCATGTGAGACCACCCTCACGCGGACTACAGTTATTGTTGGGTCGCTCTCCCGAATCATATGAGGAGTGGACAGAAAGCAACAAGAGCCTTTTTGCTTAATGTGATTGTAATTGTAATCGTATATTGAGCAAAAATATATAAAAAAAAAAATAAAGCACTAACCTAATGCTTTTTCAACCCTAATATAAAGTTTTCACTATGTCAAATCCAAAAAGCTGTTGATGCGTGAAGAAAGCTCGTTAAATAAACGAAGTGTGGCTTACTGGATAGATATTGTACACATTTGAGATTTCCAAGAAGCCGTATCTAAAAATTGAAGACTATAATGAAAAGTGAATAAGTTTGGGAGCGACAATTTACATTTTGCGAGTCTTTTTTCTAGAACGAATGGTGTGCTCATGCATAGCTGTTAGTGTATGCACAACTTCTTCCAATTTGGAATGTTATTTATAATGAAAGGCTCCTAATTGGCAGGTAATTAGTCATCGATACATGACTTTTATCGAGAAGGATTTCAGTTATGTAAACGCTTTTATGGCACGAAAGACATTTGTAGAATTCCCTTTATTGTAGTTACTTACCAAGCTGAGCCCTTCGAAGTGGAACGATTGTGGTCCATTCCCAGGGACTAATCATTACGTAATCCATCCTTTTGCATAACGTATATATATAACTGCGCCAATAAGCTATCGACGTTTGAGAGTACACTACCGATCTTTCACCAACCTTTTGTGCTTAAAAGTCAACTGCTATGTTGACCGAAGAAGACCGCACTTTTGCTGTTGATTGTACTGGAACTTGGCTCACTAGTCATACAGGAGCTTATTTGAAGCCGCTCATAAGTCGCCATCTATGCTCGATCAGCTGGAAAAGTGCCTCGAGCGAGTAATAATGTGGTGGTGATTTAGCGGGACTACAGCGACTGTGTACCACCTCGAAAGTCAATTGCTGGCCATCTTCGCCTTTTCCTCTTTAATTGCTGATATACGTACCAGACCTCGCTTAAGCCAAGGCCGATGTTGTCAAACAAGCTTCTGGTACTGGTGTTAAGCAACTCTCGGTACAAGAAATATACAATACATATGCACGCAAACGTCGGCTGAAATCGCACAACTGCGTACTTTCAACAATCTGCGTAACAAGGTGGGGGTCTGTCTAGCGTGGACTGCCGCTGCTACTGGGTTAATCCCCAGAGATTTTTGAAAAGTGGACAGAAAACAAAGCAGAAGCGACTGTAGTACTTAGATGCGGAACAAATACAATGAGTCACGCCTAGCGTAAACAAATGGGCTTTTATGATTTTATTTTGCTAATAAAACAGTACTTTTACGCCCGCTGTTCTAAGCTGGCAACAATATCCTCGCAACGGTTGATATTGCGCAAGAACCAGTCGGCATAGCGTCGGCCGACCTTGCTTTCAGCAATATGTACAACATCTTGCTTCATGCAGAAATCCAGATCCGAAGTTGGCAAGTATTCGCCATCCAATAAGTCACCGCTGACCCACTTGATTTGACGCGACTTTTGCTTGAATACCAAGAGTTGCATGGTCAACTCTTCGGGGTCCATCTCCAAGAACTTGGCCAGCTTATCGATACCCATGGTTGTGTAAAGCTTCATGAATGATCGAAGCGTAGGAAGCTTGATCTGGTTCTGAATGTCGGTCACAAATGTCTTCATGTAGATGGTGTAGGGATCCTTTCGTAGCATGATTTGGCTGGTTAGTCAGGCTCTCGTACCAAAATGCAAGGGGAATGACTTACAACACGTGGGGTGCCGTCAAGACGTCCTGAGGCCGAGATGAATTTAGGGCAAGCATGCTGGAACAGGTCTTCGAAAACGGGGATGCCTTCCTCACTTGTAGAATATCAGACCACCATAATACCAGAATGCCATATTCGCACACACTTACCCCTTTTGCATTTTAGAGATATGTTCACCGTACTTTTCACGAAGGTGAGTGTGGATGTTTTCATCAAGGCGAGTTGGGCAGAGAGCAATGCACATGGCCAACAGGGCATACATTTGATCACTCTTTCGTGTAAGCTAATATCCATATCAATTAGTAAACACGCAAGTTAGCCAGCCAGCTTGCGGTACGCACCTGTTCGGATTGGTATGATCTGCTGTGGTAGGGCTTGGTACGTAAAAGGAAGGAGAGAATGTTGGAGAATGCTTTGATGGCATCGGCGTAGCGACGCATCATCATGTATGCGAAACCAACATAGTAATAAGCAGTGACATGGCATGCTGATACACGAGCAAACAATGCCTAAAACTCTCCATCAGATCACCATCGTCTTCCACCCGCTCTGACTGTTACCTTTTTGTTCAGCACAACATTATCCATCATCTTCAAGGCAAGAACAAAGTCGCCCAACAAGCAGTTCACGCGAAGCAAACCGATGATGGAGAAGTAACCGAGGTTCTTGTACAATGGACGGGAACCGTATTCACCGGCAGCCTCCCTAGTGAATCACACCATTAGAAAACTGAAATCACCTCTCTTCGAGCTGTCCATACATCATGTCACCGCCATTCTTGCTGACGAGAAGCTGCTCATTGATGCGGGACTTTTGGATGAACGAGTACAGGACATTGAGGACGCTGTAGGTGCTCCAGATCTGCGGGTTGTCGCGCAACAAAGCATACTCCTCCTCGGACTTGCTTTTGAGACGGTCGCGGTAGTTGCTGAAGGACTGGAACTGGTAGATGAATTCGTCGATGATATCCCACAACCACTGATTGGGCAATTCGAGGTTGACGGGGCCATCCGAGTTCAAGATGTAGTTGAACAGATCGCAGTAGTTTTCGTAGGAACGGAATCGGTGCTCCAACGTAGGCGTCAAACGGCCATAGATGTGGCGATAGTACAGTTCGCGATACAGCGTCAAGAAAACCTCGTCTGTATACATAAGGTATCAGTGAACAATGTCCTGTCATTAGCACTTGCTGAATCGCTTTACCGTTGCTGACGAGGGGCGCAATGACCTCGGCCTCGGGCCAGGGCTGCTTTGTGTAGTACTTATCCGTCAACTTGTTGAACGACGTGTCGTAGATGTTGTGCAGTTCGTACACATTGTTCTCGAGGACATTGCGGTAGAAGAACAGAATGAAGTTGCGAACAACATCCGGGATCTGGACGGTTGCTGGTTGCTGGCTCACGGAAACTGGAACAAACACATTACTATTATATGAAAAAATGCATGTCAATACTGAAATGTACCTTCGCCATCAAAGCCATCATCGAGATCAGCATTGCCAGAGTAGCGCGCTTGGGCGACAAGCTCGACCTCGGCAACCAAATCGTCGTCTTCAAATACGTCGTTATACATCGTGCAACGGAGTGAATAGCAACTTGCTGGCGTTTTTCAAGCGTAAAAAACGGGAGCTTCCAAGCCACACAAGATTTTGAGTGCTGGTCCATACATATTAAGAAATGAAATGGATGGTTTAATAACTATGGCAACAAGACGCCATTGTTACAATGACTAACAGCAATATAATGTGTCTAATATACGTGGAGGAAAGAAAAAGAGGAGAAGATTATACACAGATGTTTTTTTGTGTGCTCGTGGCCTCTAATACGGAGGATAGCCTGGTTGCGGGTAGCCTGGTTGCGGCGGATATCCTTGTCCTGGATGAGATGGAGGAGGGCCCTGATGCGGGGGAGGAGGACCGCCTGCTGGAGGATAGCCACCGGCTGGAGGGTAGTTGTGTTGTGGGGCTGGGAAATGGGAGGGTGGACCCTGCCCAAAGTGCTCTGGCGGATAATTGGGCAGCGGTTTGCCCGGATGGCTGCCCGGAGAGTAACCTAATAAAGCAACCACCATTGGCATCCACCTAGCACGATCCAATTGTGAAATAAACCTTACCTCCATTGTTGTACGACTGAGGGTGGGATGGTGCGCCGCCTGGGCGATATGGTGACGACAGCAAGGGTGCACCCATTGGATGGTTAGGCGAGCCTTGCGGAGGCATGGGTCGAGGCTGCGGGCTGTTGCTATAAGGTGCTTTAACAGTGGAAGAACGCCATTGGTTTCCAACCGAAACCGAAGACGACGACGGCATTGATGATGGAGGGCCAACTTGCGTGGCTGCCACAGGATGGTTAGGAGTGCCCATTGGCTGTGGAGGCATGCCCATTGGTTGTGGAGGCCTGCCCATTGGCTGCGGAGGCATGTTCATAGGTGGTGGTCGTGCGCCATGGGGTCCAGGTGGCGCAGGTGCGAATCCGCCGGGTTGAACGTGGTGAGGAGGAGGGCCTGTGTACGGGCCGCCTGGTGGAGGTGGACGCGGTGTTGCGTTGGGGTGAGCTACAGGGGCCGACGCTGAATGCATTGGAGGTCGAGGGCGTGCTGTAAACTGGTTCTGTATGGGTGGACGCGCAAACGAGACGCCGCCGGCCATGTGGGGTGGGCGAGGGTGGCCAAACCGAGTAGGCTGTCGCCTTGGCGGGGGGTTCTATGCAAGTAATTTAGACGAAACCGGGGCAACAGCAAGCACGAGGCCGAACATACTGCTGAGTAAAATGTCAATTCTAAATAAACATCGCCACCTTCTTGGCCGTTTCGCTGCTTCAGTGAAACCCAATCTATACATTTCTTGTCAGACCCGCTTGGCTCCATGTGACCTCCGCATTTCGTCAGTTACCATCCGACTCTCCCTCCCTGAGCACTTTGGTCAAATCAATCTGGCCTTCGCAAATGATCTGGTCGCCCTTTGGGTCTTCGTTCATCACTTGAACTTGCATGACGTTGTAGCCGTGCGGAACGGGCATATTGACCTTGGGTGGTCGAATTAAGATTCACTCCACATGAATAGCTCGTGCTGTTAATACCTGATCATCCCACTGCGGGTTGCGGTTGCCTTGAGGATCCGTCCTGGTTCGTTTCGCGGAATTCGCTACCTTAAAGACACAGAACGTCTTGAGGTTGCTAGCAACCTAATATACAAGGGCTGTTAGCCCGGGAAAAACTATGTAAAACAGGGGAGAGTCCACGATCAACCTTGGGTAAGTTCTCCTGCAAAGTTGAAATTAGTCCGCAATGTCGCACTCTCGGCTGGTTGCCATTCTGTTCATTACCCCTTCGATTGCTACAACAGCCAGCTCACCGATCAATCTTGGTTGGGACATGATGCTGGAGCAAGTGAAAGCGAAAGAAAGCGTTTTTTTTCTATTCCAGGCCCCGAATTCGAAAAGTTCCTGAAAAGGTAAACTCGTGGGTCGTTGCGCCATAGCCGCTGCTCCTGTGGTGTGCTACAACAGCTGCTACCCATTATGGCTAGTAGTTTGGCACAGACACCTCTTAATTATGGTTCTTTCGATCGTCTGGAAGCATGTTTTCTCTCTACAATTATTCGTATCAATGAGCTCTACTATCCAAGTAAGGAATAGTGTCACCGTGACGCCATGCGCATTAGCGTCGACAGCCCAACAACAGGGTCTCTTGTGCATATCGAAAGCATGCAATAGCAGTAACAAGGAATGCACTCATTGCCTTGCAGTCTGCTTGACTCTCTTTTCTTTGATTATTATGCGAAACAACGAATATTCCGTCAGATGGGAATATAAAGTTGCAATTACTCCCTGTGGAGTGCCTCATATAACGTGCATACAGTCACTTTTCCCCTTCTTTTCAGTGCTTTGCACTCGTCTAAATCATCTGGACAACAACACGCGTAAGTCACTCTGCTCGCACGGTGCAATCGTATATTAACGTGGGCATATATTATTAACCGCTTACAAAGTCAGTCGTGATCCGATTCTCAAATTTGAAAGATGACTGGTTCGAACGCGTTTCTTATGGAAAAACCGCATGTTGTACACGAGCGCGTTGCCCGGGTTCGAGATTATTAAAATAGCATGCCATTAGGCAGATAGGTGTATCACTACTATCCTTTCAAGTATACATGAATTGATGTATGTAGCTTGGCCATTTCATTAAACAGTTATTGTTTTTAAATGCTCCTAAGCTAATAAATCTCAGATTACCTGAGTGGCCCAACGTGTTACGAGCTTCTATATTTACTGGCCAGTATTTTTATACATTGATTTGGTACTTAGGTGTACTTTTGCATCAGGCGCACAAAATGCGTTCCTGACACTCGCCACTGATCAGCATAAAATACAAGTAATAACGGAGTCATTAACACCCGCATCCCACACTATCAACTGCAAAATGGATCCAGATAGAGACGGGAGTGCATATGTGTGAGTGTTCTTTATGTGAGGTGTATGGTGTTGCACGTAGTGTTGAGGGATCTGGGGAGGGGAAAGGTGCATGTGGGGTGGATAATCGTGTGTGTTTGTTGTGTGTTGAGGGGGATAAAGGGTTTATTGCTATGCAACGGAAGAAGATAAACATTACATAAGTTTAAGCATCCTTCTTCTCATCAGCCTTCTTCTCATCAGCCTTGAGCAGGTCAATGTTGATCTTCTGGACTTCCTCAAACTTGTCCTTGAAGAGCTTGGCGTTGTCAGAGTTGGCGAAACGGATGGCCAAAGTCTCGGCCTTAGGCTCGCCATCGGAAACGTCAGCAAGCACGTTCCACACCCAAGAGCGGTCCGATCCAACGTTGGGCGAAAGCGACATATCGCTCGAGACAAGATGGTTGGCGCAGACCTTGTGTGTCTTGTCACGGCGCATCAACAAACGCACCTTCTTGTTTTCCTTGTGCTGGAGGAACTTGACATCACCAGTACCACGTTCTTTCCATTCCTTCAACTGCTTGTCGTAGCGGAACAGCTTGGCACGCCTAATATAAAATGCTAACTCAGTACAAAATGATCCCGCTTACAGGCCTTCATCTTACATTTTGAACAAAACATCCTCATTTTCTTCGTTGGTCTTCACTTCGACGGCATCAAGTTTGACAACGGGTTCGAAATGGATATCCTCGGAAGGCTCGACCTCTTCAGTCTAATTTAGATGAAACAACGCCATGCATTAGTCATCTGTTTCTAATTTCGAGCATCTCGACTGAAAAAAAGCTCGTTCACACGGTATCCCTATTCATCCATCGATATTAACCTGTTCAGGCTTCTCCTCCTTTGGTACGATCTTCTTCTCTTCAGTGTCGGCCATGTCGGTTATTCGTTTTGAGCTGAAGGCATGCGCAGCGTAGAGTACCTAAAAGATTAGCTGAGATTGAACTCTGTGCGGTGCCGGGTGGGTGGCACGGGCCTTCGCGTGTGTATTTACGTGGAAAAAGTGTCCAATCAGCTCATTCTCCTGCGTTACCATTAGCGTGCGAAATCAATATTATAAAGACTAGCACAAGTAGGATGGTTGTAAAATATTAAAGTAGAGCAGATAAGCTATAAGCTATTAGTTGTTAGACAACACTTTCATTGTTAAGACATTGATTCTTTGTTCCTTCCGAGCAATATGTATTCTCCATGTCACAGTGACATACCTAAGCATCATTATGCATTGTTCGCTGACAGACAGTGGTAACCTCAATATCCCTATATTACAAACGCCGTCGCGTTCTGTTCGTTGCGTGCACTCCAGCTCAAAGCCTCACTGTTCTAGGGATTTGTGAGACAACCTGCAAAAATGCTAAGATCGATTGCTTTTATGCTATATATGTAGTTGTTTATTGATTGTGCTTACTGTCTACATATGTAAATCAAAGATACTTTAAACGCTGCAGCGCGTACCAAACCATAAGAAGGCTTTTATTTATACTGCCCAAACGACTTGAAAAGATGCAAGCACAACAGCGCCACTGCCACATAGTAATTAAACGTACCGACAGCTACATACTGATTGATAGCTTTGGTAACAGAGGACCCATGCAATCACTTTATTTATAATCAAAACTGTTGCACTGCGTCGATCACAAAACAAAGGGAGAAACGGCTATATATCATAAAGTGTTGATTAATGATGCATCTTTTTTGTAGATTTCCAGTAGATGATACTTACATTCAGATATTGCATTACGAGATAAAGGCAGAACAAGTATGGCGGCGCCCCAGTTGTCTTGCCGAAGCACGACCCTGCGCGTCTGTGGTCGCAGCAACTTTCACTTAGGGCACCGGGCTATCTTACTGGGTCACCACGTACAAGGACCACAGGGACACTGTCGCGTAAGATTCCTTTGCCATTTCTTGTTGCCAAGGTAAAGAAAAAATGAAAGAACCGCCTATGACCGCAATTGTCACAGGAAATTGTGGTGCTTCTGTAACAGCCTAATCATTTACACAAATTGGTTATGTATATCTGATGCATTTACTGGAACCCATCATCGAAGATCTCAATATTTACGTCAGAGATGTAAGCGACCCTTGGTTAGCCGGATTCCTTAAGAATCAACACTTCAAACGAAATCTTTTGGATTTTGTTTACCAATACCGATTCAAAAGCCCTGCGTGTGTACTTACATATTTACATATATTTAGTAGGTCAAGAACAGTAGTGAAAATTTCACCTAAACCCATCTTAAGCAATTCCATATTCGAGCGGTTACACAGCCTTGTTAGTTCCGGCAGCCATCATCACCCAAGTGCTTCTCTCAAAGATTGCTTACCGCACTTTTGCTTGTACTAGGAGAATCCTCTACTCATCACGCACATATTTGAATACGGGTTTTCCAGATAGAAATATCGTGTATACCTTGCGACATTTTCATTTGATCTCTTTCTCTGAACTTGGTGTATCAGAATTATCACTGTTCGAGAAAAAGCGCAACAAATAGTTTTGTCGCCAGCAACAAACGATGGGATCAATAAGAACTTGTCGGTACAAAGTGCTGCACGGGATTCGAAAAATACTGACCATAAAGTAGCAATTCGCCGATTACTTCCTTTACTCTAACGTGGAGCAGTACACGGTACAGAACTTGACTTATATGAAAGTGTATCTGGATCAAATCTTACAACTGCTGACAACCACGGAATACGGAGGTATTATTGGATAAATCATATTGCCATCTCAGTCAACATGGCTTCATGACTTGGTATAAGGATAGGGACAAGATAATCCAGAATGGTCAACAGTCTATGCTCGTTTTTCATGCTATCTCTGAAAGCATGGGTCAATCATGTTAGTCGACTCACACCCGTTCCGAGCCCTACTCCCAAGAATCTATTCTTGGTTACGTTCGTGGGACATCTTCAACTGGAAGGCGCCATCTGTTACTACTGTTTATTACATTGAATCAGTTCCTGGGGATTTTGATGGTAATTTAGTCCATTGGTATTGACTCCATTCGTATTCCAGCCTATCGCGTAGACATGGTGATAGTTTCGAAAGAGGTCCAATGATTTCCTTTGGGGTAGTAGTCTATATCCCGCTGTGGCCATCCATCACTTCGATTTTAGAATTATCGAATAGCTTCACTCCAGCGCTTGTCCATCTTGCAGCAATTGTATTATGCATCTGCCGTAAACTTGATAGAAGGGTACTGTTGTTCACCCGCTTTCCACTTTTTCATCACTATTTATCGCTACGATGTAGCACACTACTAGTCACCTTCAGTAACTGTCAAGATTAAATAAAGTAATCAATATCATTTAAACAGTTTTGCAAGTCTAGTATGGTTCATAATAAATTTAGTAACTTTCCAACTAAACAAACTTGTGCCCTAGCAGTCTTGCTATAAAAGCTGCAACACGATGTATCAAAGAACAGCCGACGCTCGGTTACCTCAATTTTAAGGACCAATTATCAGGCGTGGACAGTTCAGCGTGATGAAAAAAAGTGCTACGCTAAAGCAATAAAACATAGCCAATTACATAGTGCGTTAAACTGAAAGCCAGTTTTCTGTTTTTTTCATACCGCGCTATTGTGAAATTCGTGTGACCGAAGCTGAAAAAATTGACCATCTTCCAGATGCTTCTTGTTCGGTTGACGGCCTTCAAATATACTGGACTGCAAAAGTCCGCATATGCGGGAAAACTGTGAGTAAGCAGCGTGTACTAATGACAAAGGCATTGAAGGAACGGATACACCATAATGTAACACTAATCGCTACCTTTGCTTGATGACGGGACCTATTTTCCCCGTCGGCAATGAATATACCCTTCCGCCATCAAAAAAAAATTATGGTTCATTCATCCATTGTAAGCATATCGAAAAAGGAGCTTATGTGATACATTTAGCCGTTTATCCTTAGTCGAGCTTATTGTATGGCATATGATGCACTACCTATCATAGAGAGCGCAATGCCACTATTTCAGGTTCAAAACTCATGCCCACGGATTAAATACCCGGTGGAATCTACCAAGCATTCGATTGTACCAGCCATAAATCACGCTTTTCTGGCGATGGTACCTATCGGAATATTTCTAAGGAGTTGCAGTATGGCAAGCAGTTCTGCAAGACTAAACTTAATAAAGCTCACACATACGAATGCAACTAGATAAATGGGACTGAGTGCCTGTATCGCTGCGTGCACTGCGCTCGGCCTATTGAACCATTTATTGAAGGGGCCCAAAGAACACCATATTATTTTTCGCTATTATAATCCTTAACATTGTTCTAGATAAAGCAATTCACACCTACAACATCCATGGCTTATTAATATAATACTTTTAATTACGATCCCTTTTTATGCTGCTTTCGATTCACCACGCGTTTTAAGGCTTATGTGGACCTACATCTCTTTGTAATACATGATTCAGCAACGACTCTTATTTTTAGTCTCTGAATAACACGAGTGTGGAACAAATATCATTTAAACTGCACACTAGAAAGCATAGAATTCCGGATTTATTCAAAGATGGTAATAGCGTTATACTTCGTACTGTTGATCTGATGTTATCGTATACTGTTGATCTGATGTTATCGTACATACGTATTTCAGATTGAGATCGACCGACAGTTCTTTAAGGCGTTGGACTTACAGGGGCAATATAGAAAAAGACATTTTACCTGCCTTTTTCTAAATGCGGAGATCTTGAGCTTTGACACAATAGTAAACCACATTTAATCACACCAATTATGATACCATTGATTCAATTAAGTCATAGACGCAAAGACAAAGCGTCAGAGTGCATGTTAGATCCCAATGATGATGTAAACTACAAAGGAACATCCCGAAATTTCTTTGGATACTATTATACACTCAATTCATTGGTGCGGTATTTACAGTCTTCGCAGACTCTTGAACCCAGCAGCAAACCTGCACTTTTTAAAAATTCGGAGCTTGACCATAAGGGGCTTCCGGGCTGGTTTCCTTTTCTGTAAGTAGTAAATCATCCTTTATTAGTCAAATATTCATTTAAGGGTAAAAGCATGTATAGAATAGGGCATATAAATAATAGATAAGCTGCAATAACAATACTTTTCGATGTAAACCACGAGCAGAGATAACGCGCATCAACAGCCCATGACATACCGAGTTATAGTCAATGATGTATACTTGCACCCCCCAACTTTTTTTTTTGCATTCAGGTGTCTCCGCCAAAAGTCCCGCGGTCCAAAACGATTGTTAGCTTTATTCATAGCCATAAAGTTGGATCGGATTTTTTAGTAGATGCACGTGAGGCTTTAGAATAAGAACTATATTCGGTTCAACCCGCGAGAGAGTAAATTGTAATGTGAAAATATACGTATATTATTCAATTTTTGGTAAGAAATTACAGAAGAACCTTGGGCACAGCCCAAAGGAAAAGTGAAATTATGAATAAAGGGAAAAAGAACTACAAGGTAACATGGTGATATAGAGTAAAGAGGTGAACAGGAAAATGTGGGAGGTAGGTAGGGTAATTGGAAAATGTACATGGAGTTTACTTGTAGTTAGGGCCATCGGTCTTCTCATCGTAATCCTGCTTGACTTGACCAGCCTCAGAGTTTGGGTTCGGGGAGCTCTTTTCCTTTGGGACAGACACGTTGCTAGGAATACGGCGCGACGCGGGACGGCTAGCGACACTTGGGACGTAGGATCCACGTTCGACATCCTTGTGCTTTTCGTCGTATTGCGAGGTGCTGCCGATGGAAGGAGCAATGGAGCGAGCATCTGCGCGCAGATCTTCGGTAGCAAACAGGACTTCAATTTCTTCCAAGGACTTGCCGTTGGTCTCGGGGTACCACAAGTAGATAGGAATCAAGAAAATGACGTTGAGGATACCGAACATCAAGAAAGTCCAGTACTTGGCGTATTCGAACAAAACTGGCGCAATCATGGCGACAACGAAGTTACCGAGCCAGTTAGCACCGGTAGACATACTGTTACCCTTGGCACGCAACGCAGTAGGGAAAATCTCGGAAGGATACAACCAGGCAAGACCCAGCCAAGCGGCACCAAAGATGGCGTTGTAAGCGATAACAAAGACAATGACGGCAGGCGAGGCCTGAGTATCACCACGTTCGACACAGTATTGAGCAGCACCGACGATGATAAGGGTGACGGCTTGACCGATCAAACCGGCATACATGAGGAAACGACGACCAAGACGATCGACTGTGTAGATAGGTGTAAGAGCACCAAGGAAGTAGAAAATAGAGTCAACACCAGCCATCAACATGGCCATAGCATGGCTCATGCCAGCTTGCAAGAAAATGTCCGTAAGATAGTAGGAGATAA
This sequence comes from Fennellomyces sp. T-0311, assembly GCA_025266875.1. Taxonomy (NCBI): domain Eukaryota; kingdom Fungi; phylum Mucoromycota; class Mucoromycetes; order Mucorales; family Lichtheimiaceae; genus Fennellomyces; species Fennellomyces sp. T-0311. Next base: position 86,732 of record JALLLT010000017.1, read on the forward strand.
CTATGCACAGAAAATGTGATTAGTCTCATGCATAGTACTGCATAAAGATTAAAAATAAACATACCATTGATACCACCAAACTGCTGCATGAGCTGACCACCCATACCAAGCAGCACACGGTAACGGTTGTTCATACGGCCCTTCTTGAAAAGCTCGCGGTAAGATCTGATGCCTTCACGCTTCTCGAGTTCGATACCATCGCGGATTTCCTCCCATTCGGCGATACAGCGGGGGTGAGTGGTATCTTCATCAGTCCAGAGACGAGCAAGGACATCCTTACATTCATCCTCACGACCATGACTTTGCAACCAACGAGGAGACTCTGGAAGGAAGTAGGTACCAATGAAGAGAATAATACCGAAGACCATCTGGAAAGCCAAGGGAAAACGCCAAGGGAATTCACCATGGACGAAGTAGAGACCGAATTCAAGCCAGTATGCAATACCAACACCGAATGCAAGCAAGGATGCTTCGAATGCAACATGTGCACCTCGGTTCTTGGGGGGCGAAAGTTCGGCTTGATAGACAGGAATGGTGGCAGTGTTCATACCATTGCCAACACCAGTGAAGATACGAGCGAAAATCATCATGCCAACATTGACGGAGCCAGTCTGGATTACGGCACCAATACAGAGAATCAAGCAACCAAGACGAATAGTTTTACGACGACCGAGGATATCACCGACCTTACCTATAATACATAAAAAGAGACAAGTTAAAAAACATGTAAATTAAAGGTAATGATTTTTTTTAAAAAAAAAAAGGCTTACCGGTTGAGAGAGCACCGGCCATACATCCAATTTCGTAAAGAGCGACAATAGCACCCATAAGGGCAGAGTTATAGTCCTCTTCGGAACCCATGCCCATATATTCTTTGAAAGATTGGTTTGCTACGACACCAGACATGACACCCTAAGCCATGATCACGTTAATGATGATTGATAGAGGATGGCCATTTTTACAAGACACGCACCTGATCGTAACCAAATAACAAGAAACCTACACCGGCCATAGCCGTTGAGGCATTAAAAAGCGTTTTGCCTTTGAGTCGAGTAATGCCCATGACGAGATCAAAAGTTGCCCCACAATAGTCTCCACGATTCGACTGCTTTTATAGCCGTAATGAGAAATTGATCTAAATATTTTGCCGCCAGCGGGGAAACAGTTACTTTTCTCCAAAACAGGTTTGTGAAACGAAGGCTGATGTCAATCCCACCTTTATGGAATAGAGCGGGATAGGCCGGTAACTGCCGGTACGATTGGCTGGATTTCGGGGTATCGCTCTCCTTTTGAAGAAATAAGTAATATTTTCTAGAGATCTACCGTTGGGTTTCACTTTTATATAGAATAATCAAGAAGAAAGACCGAGATCAGTGGAAAAGGAGAAAAAGAGAAAGCTTGTTTGGTACTGGGTCCAAGGGTGTGCCGATAACCCAGTTCCGCTGGTTAGTAGATCAAGTTGTATATCCGTACTGTACTGCTTCTCAATTATAGAAGCGTACAGTACAGATGTATTATACTGGATTTACTTTTTTTTGGGATCATTCAATTCCGGTTGGACCCCCCCCCCAAACGAAAAGATGCAGGTCCCTCGCTTTAGCCTGGTTTAGTACGAATCCTCCACTCATTTTGGGCACTTACCCTCATGTTTCTGCCTTTTAACGTTTCGCTATGTTTCACTCCACCCCTTTTTGACATGGCTTTATGATTACTTAGATCAATTTGGCTTTGTCATCGCCACACGGTCACGTAAACAATAAAGCATGTAGCCCCTTTCATTATCTCTTGCCGGATCTGATGCATGCATGTACATAATCATGTCATCTTTTGTCCCGCAGCCTTTACGAAATTCATATGGTCAACTCAAATATGGCAAAAATATATATAAAAAAAATCATCGAATCCCGCATGTCTTTCCAGAGTCGCCAAGGAATTTCTACTGTTTCCAAACTGTGAACCCTTTTCATTAGAAAAATAAAAGAAACTGTACTTGTTTAGGTAAAAACTACGGGAAGTGCACTTTACATAACTTTTTAGGCTAACAGCAAAAGTTGTGGAAGAAGAGCATTTGTTATGATCATACGCAGCTTCGATGATTTTCAAATGCATGTGTATGTAACACACAATGGTTTGGTCGTGGGTGTTTATATATGTGCTGTGCGTGTTTTCTATTTCAGCTGACAGTCAATAATATGTAGCCTTTGCTGTTACTTAGCAAAAAAAAAGACGAAACCCCGAATGATGCGAATGTACGTTATACCATTGCTACGTATTAGACTTATATCTTGCCGGATATGGACGATCAGTTACCTTTGCTTTTGCATAACGTCACTGCAAATGGTACCTGAAACCTTTTTTTGAAACTGCAATGACCGCAAAGGTGATACATAACGCAAGGAAATCGAGAATGGATTTGTGAAACACAACCATTTAACCTTGTTTAGCGGATTTCAGATGTGAGCACGGCTTGACCCACTAAGTGGTTCACTTTATAGATATTTCTACAGCGGATCAACATTTTACTTTCTTTCAGGGATCAATCCAGAATATTCGCTATTTCTCTATTAGATGGAAAATACGAAAGTACTTTTGATTCTTATTTTCCATCATGACTTCCAAACATTTTCTTTACACTGAGAAGAATATTCAAAGCCAATTGAAACTTTTTTTCGTACTAAGACGAAAATGGAAGATGAAGACCTTTTCCCGCTTCATGTCGATCTCAGGGTTGCCATTTGTAGGCAAACCCTGGGCCCTTTTCTTTTTGTTTGTCCGACTCCGTCTGCGCAAAACACAGACATTTTTTTTGCAGAAAAAATTCATCGGCTTTGGAGAGCGGGATTGAACTTTAAAAAGCGTTTTGTCATGATAAAAAAAAACGTGATGATATGTTTAACACCGAGAGGCATAGGGCCAAGCCTCTTGCTCCTTTTTGATATGGTAGCCAAGAAAAATTTTGGGGAAAATATAACATTAGAAAAACAAATGTTGATATGGTAACTGTTGCATGTGGGCCATATATATCTGCTTCAATGACAGCCCCATTTGCGGATGTCTCATACCCCTGTCTGACACTATATTTGAAATATGTTCCAGGAGAGCCATGTTTGGCCAATAGTGCGTGCGTGTGGGGCCAGACGATATGGCAGCTCGTTACATAATCACAGGGTGGGATAGAGGTTCTGTCCAAGAGAAGATCATGTGCCATGGTAACCACGGAAATGTAGAGCCGACGGCGTGATAGATAATCAAAATTAATAATAGTGTGCTGAGCAGAAGATGTTGATGATCTTTTCTAATTTGACATCTGATTTTTTTCGCTGGCAAAAAAAGCTACAAATGAAAAGTGGTACGGGTCTGTGCATGATTGCTACGCAACATACGGGGCTGTCATGGCAACCACGGTTACATCTCCGATCTTACTGCTCTCGCGCTGCTGAGGACGTGGATGGAGCAAACAAACATCGGCCGATGCGAGGAAACGTGTCGAAAAGGAAATAGGGCAATAACATTTTCTATTTCCTATCCATGACGCCACTTTTTAATGGGCAAGTATATAAAAGGCGGGCAGAGGAGGTGCAAGAGGTTGGCCGTGACTTCATAGTTTCTGAAAGCGAAAAAAAAAGATGGGGATAGCGTATTCATGCACCACTTGTTTTCCCTCGACCAAAGACCCCAGTCAAGGCAAGATTAATGATCTTGAGATGAATGGATCCGGATCGCCCACGTTCTTGCCTTTATCACCTTGTGCGACACCTACAACCACAACAACAGCCGCTTCCACTCCAAATTCGGTTCGGCTGCCCGCACACCTGCTCAACCACAACGTCGAAGAGCCTATGCGATGGCTCCAACTCTCCCCCGAAATCAGCTATAACCCAAACTACTCCCCGCTCGAAATGGCGGCTGCTCGGCAACACCGCGGCTCTGGCTTCGACGTGCCAGGCGCCGTGCACAGTGTGACCACACCACGTATGCGACTCTCTTTATCTCTCTCCCCCACACAACGAGTTCCATAACACCCCTCCGTTCTGATAGGGCTAAACAAGGATATGCAGTCCGACGCCAAGCTGGCCATCATCATGGGTAAGCTGGGAGGCTAGAATGACAGGCAGGCGAGTAACAGTGTTTGCATAGTTGGGCTTCCTGCGCGAGGCAAGAGCTACATTGTCAAGAAGCTGCGACGGTACTTGAATTGGCTTCAGTATGAGACCAAGGTAATGGACAAAAAAGGCACTCGTGCGTGTGAACGAGATGCAGCGACGGTTGGGCTGACATATGATGTAATACACAGGTCTTCAACGTCGGTAACCTGCGTCGCGAGTGCGAGTCCGAGCATGATCAAACGGCCAACTTTTTCGACCCGGATAATGCAGAATTGAAAAAGATCCGCGATAAGCTCGCCTCGGACGTGCTTGAGAATCTCATCAAATGGCTCAGCGAGGGCGGGCGCGTGGCCATCCACGACGCAACCAATTCCACGATTGAGCGACGCGCCATGCTACTCCGCCGGTTACGGAGCGAGCCACAAATCAGAGTGCTACTCCTGGAATCTCTGTGCACTGATAGCCAGATCCTGGAACGGAATTTTCGGCTCAAGCTGCTGGGCCCCGATTACAGAAACAGACCCGCACAGGAAGCACTGGCAGACTTCAAGTCCCGCGTGGCCAACTACGAGAAAGCATACCAGCCCATTGGCGAGTGGGAGGAGGAGCGTGACATCCAGTACTGCAAGCTCATCAACGTCGGCAAAAAGGTCATTGCGTGCAACATCTCTGGTTATCTGTCGGGCCAGTGCGTGTTCTACCTGATGAATTTTAATTTGGCAGGTTTGTGTCATGTTACGCATGTGCGTGAGTGTTTTTTCATTAAGACAAATCGGTAGAGCGGCAGATCTTCTTGACTCGCCACGGCCAGAGCGAGGATAATGTAGTGGGACGCATTGGCGGCGACGCAGAGGTAACGTAGCGGCTGAACCCCCGGACTTGGTTTTTGCTGAAAAAAGCATGCATGTAGCTCTCCCCAAAGGGCCGGAAATATGCAGAAGCATTGGCCAAATTCATCAAGGAGCAGCGCGTCCAATTTGCATTGGACCTGGTACAGGAGCAGCACGAGCGCGAAGAAATCTGGAAGTCTAAAGGGCTGGAACCCTTGGAGAAAGAGGACGGGTCACGCACTCCTGAGGAGATCATGAAAGCCAAGGCAGCGTCAATATGCAACTCGCAATTCACAATCTGGACGAGCATGCTAAAACGGGCCATGTCAACAGCGGCATACTTCGACCCGGACGAGTACGACATCAAGGTACGGCCGACAGAAACGCATGATGATTCGGCTGGGCTAACGGCATTTGGCCTTATATAGCATATCCGGTTCCTCAACGAAATCAACGCATCTGTAAGCGGCGTGTGGGTGTAACCCTAGTAGCCGGCTAACTGACATTGTGCAGATATGCGAAGGAATGACATACGAGGAAATTGCCAGCGTTTATCCTGACGAATATAGTATGCGCAAGCAAAACAAGCTATTCTACCGCTATCCGGGCATCGGCGGCGAGTCATACATGGGTAAGGGGCGCGGATCCACGTTGGAAAGATCTGCAGGAGGCGTCGATTGACATCAAAACTTTAGATGTAATCCACCGCACACAATCAATGATCATCGAGCTAGAGCGGATGAGCCAGTCGTGCCTTATCATCACGCATCGAGTGGTGATGCGCATTTTACTGGGATACCTGACTGATATGTCACGCGAGGAGATGCCACACATGGATGTTCCTATGCACACGTAAGGATACTGGCCTAGTAACACACACATACACACACATATACACAGCCAACTGACATTCACTTTTCCGCAGCGTCTTTGAGGTTCGGCCGAAGCCGTACGGCAACGAGATATTAAAGTGGCGATACGATGAGACATTGGATCGCTTTGTACAGGAGCATTAGAGCCGCACACATTTCTTTTATTCACGCACATTTACATTTAATACCACCAGCAACACTGTCACTTCAACAACAATCACCCAACCACCAGCAGTTCCATTTTTCCTCGCATGATAATAAACTCTTAGATTACTACAGTTTTCTATTGTACAGCAACGCGCGTGCGGGACGAAGAGTCGGAAAAGACGCTGTTAATTTCAGCGCTGCAGTCGGTGAGGACGGAGCTTGTGGATGATCGCCGATGATGGGATGATGATGGTACAGTGAGGTATCCCGCCGGGGATGCGTGGCGATGACCACCGGGCCATCCGTCGCACAGCGTTCGGCCATCTAGCGACAGATGGTCGTTGTCAACGGTGTCTAGCGGTGAGGACGGCGAGGGGGAGTGGACGATGGGGACGGGGCTAGTGGGACTAGGTTCAGGCGATTCGATATTGGGGATAAATGACGGCAGCTCCCCTGTTCCATGGAGAAACGATGGTAATGGGAGCTGCATATGGTGGGGGACAGGGTATGTTGCTGGCACTGTGGCAATGGTGACCGGCACGTCGATGCTCACGTTATTCAACGAAGATGGGAATTTCCAGCCTGAGGCTCCCCATGGGAACGTGACCACAATCTGATAGCTGATGCCAAGCGACGGCACACAGTGCGACGGTATCTGGAAGCTGCAGACAGCCGAGCTAGTTGCGTGCTTGCCGATGGCAACATAATGCGTTTCAGAGTAGACGGTGTGCGTCTTCTCGGCAGCCATAGCCACCAGAGCCACCTGGAACGACGAGATTTTGTGGTCCGACCTGTTCTTGGTGATCACCTTGACGGTGCAGCTGTCGCCTGTTATAGTAATGATTGGTTAAACGGGGCAAAAACATGCCGAATCGGGTAAATATTCCCATATACTCGCCTGGACAATAGGCAGGCTTGCCTGCTTGGACGGTCAGTTGCAGCGAGCTGTTGCTGCCTCGTCTGAACACTTGCGTTCGTTTCGGAATGGGCAGTTCCGTGACGCACGATATTAACGGGAGATACATCACACGCGCAGGGGCTGTCTCCATGGTTCGCTGATCGTGCATATCAAGGAAGGCTTGCAAGTTGTAATCGACGCGATAACCCAGATCATTATCGTGCATGGACGGTGGATAGTTCACGTTGGGCAGCTTGATGGCGAACAGATACATGTGACTCCCTGCCTTGAGCTCGCTCGCCGCCTCTATTTTCGGAAAAAAAATGAGATCAAAAATTCATAGCCTACGACTTTTCCAAACAACCTGTTCGTGCTTTGCCCCATATGACGCTCTCGACTGTGAAGACGTTGTTATGCGCTCGGTTGCTGCGTTGCTCGCACTGAAAAACCACTCGAATGCTGTGTGCCCGCAGCGCCTTGTCGAGTGTCAGAAACACAGACCCTGCCGAATGGTCAATGCTGCAATGACAAAAAAAAGACCGATCGCTGCTGCTTACCGCTGACAACGGCGCCAGGTCCAAAGGCAACAAGCCGCTCGCTTCCACCGGGACTTACAGAGAGCCGAAACGATTTGACAATGCGCGAAGAAAAGATCATTGAAGGGAAAAGATCACTTAGAAGGGAAAGGAAAGGGACGAAGCTAACTTACGGGAGTCCCACAGGCGGCGATTTGAATTGGTTTCGCATGATCATCCCAATTTAGCATATGCGACGGTTTGAGTTTTTTCTCGCTCTGACAATAATTTATCTCTTGGCAACGCATACATGCAAATGAATCACCATCCACATCCTAATTCGTTGACAAAGGATTACGAGTACCGCATCTATGATCGCGCCAGTAGCCACCCCGCATTTTTGGAGCAGTCTTATGCGCCAATAATCGTGGCCATGGACTTCCATGAGGGATTCCACTGGAATCAGGACTTGTTCGTCCACCCGTTTAGGCGAGGCTCTGGCTATACTACCCGCAAGAGCGCCGACAGACTCGAGCGCGAGACTCGAGTGTCGGATAACACGACACTTATAACGCGCCAACACGAAGATCCTGTTGTTGAGATCCGCCTGTCAGATGCAGACCGGGATATCTGGCCTCAATAACAACCCCTGTCCAGTGTAGCCCACCCTTAAAAAACCGCTCTTGCTTCGATACTGAGTGCGGGACGAGCAGCGCTATTTCCTGCCATTGTGTTGTATTTAGTTCTAAACGTAAATTAGAAGCATCATAGCAAGAAAATATGGCCGATCCAAACGGATGGGCACGTTATTTACTATTTAGGCTTTATACGTGTCGTAAACGTACAGGATGATGCAGGAAAAAATGATGTCGTACTGCATCACCATTATTGACACGGGCCAGGTGAGCGCTTACTTAAAAGCTCTCCGTGGCACAAGATGCATGGTCACACGACCATGATGGTATCTCTGCAAACAGACCACCCAAAGTACATGGATTGTGATTCTTTCAAGACAGATTATGCAGTGCAGCCTGCGTTTTATAATCAGGAAGCTGCACTGCTTCAGATTTAGTGGCGATTGTCATCAGCGTCCCTCTTCGAAGTAAAGACCCTCTCAATACGAATCTGATTAAGCTTCCCACGCACACACACGCATTGTACCGGATGCTCCTATCAGCAGAGAGTTATGCCACGGTTACCATATTTTACTCATCATTCAATTCATACACTGGTGTCCACATACGAATCGAGATGACTCACATTTTAAATCATTGGCACAAGCAATCCATACCTGGATTTCCGTTTATCACTACCTAAAATAACCGCTGTTCAATTTTCTCAATTGGATTTGTAAACTTTCGATAACTTTGATCTGTGTGTCTACATTTGACTATACTATCATGATCATTCCCAATTGCAACTGTTGCTAATTATCATGCGACTCCCAGAGACAATGTGGCGTCCTTGTACAATAAAAGCAATGATATGAATGAAGTAAAATATTATATTAGATGATCTTTTTGTAAGTTCTCGCTTAATGTAAGCTCTGGACAGACATGCTAGATATGCACTATGGATAGATCGATAAGAAGTTTCGTGGTACGTGCGTCATTATTAAGTTACTGCTTTCATGAATTTAATTAAACTAAAATGATGTCAGGTTGCTATACATTGGTAGTCATGTGCTTTACGCATATACAATGACATCCTCCGCAAAAGACTCGCCTCTCATATAAGGTCAAATATCGCGGCTTCCTGACAGTATATCATAGTGTAATTAATACCCAAAGGTTTATTGCACATCGGGAGCAATGAATATATACTGTTAAATGACTATAATTATAATAATGTACCTGGAAACGGGTTTGAAGAGAAAAAGATATTTATTACCTCCAAAAAAATTGGGATGTCCGATAGAAACTGTTCAGTAAATACACTTTCCTTATCTTCATCTACTATATCCTCCATCTCTTCGTAGCTCGCGTCCTCAGTTGCCTCCTTCGTCTCCTCTTCTCCTTCTACATCTTCGTATCCTCCTCGGACTATGTTGGCATCTAGGTACTCTTTTCCGATTGCCGCTGTCTCTGACTTTTGACTTGTGCAAAACACTTGGACAGTTTGTCAAGCAACTTAAAATCTTTGATGTCTTATGAGGTACGGTCGACAGCAATCTTGTTTTTCACAATGCTCCAGCGCGCTTCAGTGGGCTGCCTTTCCCAGTGGTAAGGGGGTACAGGGGCTCAGAATGGCATGACCGTATTTCCTTACAATCTGGTACGACTCGATGACTTCCTCATGTTCATCGGTTCCAGGTTTTGAGGCAGAAGCTCCTTGGTCATTTTCCCTTTATTGTGAAGAGGAATTGTCAATCCATTATCGTTGTACTAGCTGATAATATCATCCTTCTTCGTTGCGTTCCATGACTTCTTATTCCCCATGCGCATGTGGTACTTGGAGGCGCCCACATGAATCATACAGTCACCGTAACGTACCTCAGGTTTGCAACAGAGATTCTCAAACAGCTTTTCGAAAGTATTGGTGCAGAAGTTGCCATAGTAGTCGACATTTTCGGGTACAATCTGGCTCTAGCGGATGGTCTATGGTATCTTAGTTTATCACTCTGTTGGCTGGTGGTGTTCCTCTGGTACCTTCGTTGAGGCTGAGATGGGATTTGCCGTAGGTCGAACAAATGCTGATACTCTCCTTGACAATTTCTGCTCCTCTCTCATGATAGCATAGGCTGTCGACCACTCTGGCTTTTCTTATCCCCAATTTTATACCTTTGCGTCCCGATATCCTAAGTGAACAAGATCTCTTTGGATCGTGGCCAGCGAGCCGCAATAGTCCGGGTTGTCGTGTGTGAGAAGGTGATACTGAACAGAGAAGCAGTGGTTGGATATTCATGCTTATAACAATCAAGAATAGCAAGACGTATCGCTTTCGCATACACGCTAGTGACTATTTTTTTTTGGACGACTTATATTGCGCGTTTCTGAGAGTTCTTTGTCCTCCTTATAGAGCTTGAAAGCCTTCTTAACAATGTTTCGTGGACTGCAGCTATTCGGTGAAAAGCTTCGTGTTTGGTGAGCTTGACCTTGGTTTCCTCAGTTCGAATTTGGGACCGCGTGCATAATAGAATACAGGTTCTTAAGAACACTGAGTTCATTGCCGATCAAGAAAGCTCAATGTTTTCGAATTCTTCTTTGCTGAGACATAGTGAAATGGAGGTGTCAGAATCAAGATTAGAAAAGGGAACCGCGGCGGATCGATTTCTGGACGACCCAACAAAATATAATAGCCGTTGATTAGACCAGCGGATACCAAATGGCAACACAGTAAATTGTTAAATCTACTTTTATAAATCAGAAGCGATACGTACCGTTAAAAATGTAACTACATACTGAAGCACGTAACGTGAGTTTCGGTTTACGTCTTTGAAATTCCACACAAGTATCCGGACCTTGTTGGGATAGATTCCATCTACATATGGGAACTTACGGCTCCAATTGCTCAAGTCGTATTTATTATTTGGTAAACTGCGGCTACTGTTTCTCGCTAGAATATAAGAAGTAATTGACTAATTGCTACTTTATATGGTCAGTATTTTTCGGGTGTCGCGCATCACTTTACACCAACAAGTTCTTATTGGTCCCATTGTTTGTTGCTGACGATAAAACCATGTGTTGCAGATTTCCTCGAACAATAACAATAAGTGAGAGTCTAGGAACAGATCCCGAAAATAATCATAAACAGACACCAAGTGCCAGAAGTGTCTTTTACTTACAATTACACCCCTCAAAGGGGTTCCAGATCTCACGGACAGATACCAGCACGTGGTTCCCATTATCACGCTAATGTGGGATCCCTTTTAAATACATGCTCATCAAATACATATAACGAAGTAGCCACATAAGTACTAAATAACGCGAGCAAAAACAAACAGCAAAAGTTCGTGTATATATATATCTGTTGCGTATCTTTTTAAATGTCTTGATTACCATTGGATGAACGAAATTGAGATACAAAATCGAGACCATGACTATAGTCGTTTGTTACCGTTATTGATAGTGACTACATAGGAAATTTCATCATGAATACAGAGAAGCAGGGCGCCGGGAGAAGGACTAAACACAAATTCGAGATCTTGCTTTGATTTCCAGATCTTGATTAAGAGCTCGCATTAGAAAACACTGCTGGTAAGAAATAACATCACATTTAGCATTATAACTGCCTGATATAACATAGTAAATGTTGAAACATACTGCCAGGTTTTATGAAGCTATGCATTTAAACAACTGCTACGTGTTTCGATCTTGAAAGGCCATTATGTTTAGAAAATCTCGTAGTTCACAAAAAGTGAATAAAAACGCTTGGCAACGGTTGCCTTAATATTCCATTTAAAATGTTGCTTTATGTATACCGAATGCATAACATGTACATAGCTAACATTTCTCATAAGGATTGATTCATCAGTTCATTACATAGTTTTCTGAACAAAAAAGGACTCATTACCAATGCATGTGCTTGTATATAATAAGGGAATTCAGTCACCTTCCATAAAATCATAAACATAAAAAACCGATTTTCAGAAGGGACGTGATTGGGTAGTGAAATTACGACAGTTTATGTTTATATTTATGGCATCCTTTATGTTTATGACACTTTGAAATTGTCATAAAGAAGGCGACAATCATAAAAAGTGGCGAAATGAGCAGATGTCAATACGGGAATGTCGATTGGTGCACTATATATGTGAGTCATTACTCCTACCCTTTGCTACAACGCGTATTCACTCCTATTGTTTAGTTGCATCAAGGGAGAACTGTACAACGTAATCTACAAAACACTGACGACGGACTAAGAAAACTTCGATATCCTGTTGTTTAACTGGCTGATGGACCGGCATCCAGATACTCCTCGTAATTTGACGTTACAGTTTTACTTTTCATAACACCAGCAGTACGTACATTAATCTAAATTAACCAGACGATATCGTCTATCGAGTCCATAGCTGAAGTGAGACACAGAGTTCCTATCATTCTACTCTGGGAAGATGCAGTTAGAAGCTTGCATGCATATTTTTCAATATTTATGATCACAGCCATCGCAGCTTCTAGTAAATCCAGTAGTGTGCGACGATGACGCTGTTTAGCCTCAACAGTAGCTACTGCCTGCCAAGCACCTTCACATAGTCAATAAAACTCAAGAATAACCAAGATATCGAGACACTTTAATCATTTATAAAGAGAACTTAAATTCGGATGAACAACTGCATCTCTTTCATAACTGATGATATGGGGTATATTGCAGCCTTGGCAAATATAAACCAATTTTACTCCTCGTGTTTGACATCGGCAGCTTCGCTGGTCCGATTTTGACTTGATTTACTTGTGCTTGTCTATTTGAATATCTTAAAGTCAAAACGATTGCCAAAACACCACCTCACCCTACCTCAAACAGTGATTCAAGCTGCTGCGCGGCCTCGTTCGTTCCGGCAGCCACTACCCGAGTGCTTCTCTCCAGGATTCTTTGCCGAGCTTTTGCCTGCGCCAGGAGTAGCTTCCAGTTGACCCCTTTGAGAACTATTTTCCTTGTGAAATTTTTGCACATTCTTGCAAAAGCTACTTGTGCGTCCCGTGCGTTTTTGTAGCCATAAACAAAATCCAAAAGGCTCCGTTTGTAGTGTGGATTCTCAAGAAATTCGGCTAAACAAGGGGCTCTTACATCTCTAACGTAAATATTGAGATCTTCGATGATGGATTCCAGTAAATGCATCAAATATCGAATATACATAACTAATTAGTGTAGATGCTTACTTTCACTGAGGGATGCCATTAGGCTGTTACAGAAGCACCACGATTTCCTGTGAACAAAATGTGGCAATTGCAGTCACAGGCGATTCTTTCATTCTTTTCTTTTATCTTGGCAACAAGTAGTGGCAAAAGGAATCCTACACGACAGTGTCCCTGTGGCCCTCGTGTGTGGTAACCCAGTGCGATAGCCCGGTGCCCTAAGTGAAAGTTGCTGCGACCATAGACGCGCAGGGTCGTGCTTCGGCAAGGCAACTGGAGCGCCGCCATACTTGCTCTGCCTTAATCTCACAATGCAAAATCTAAAGATAAGCATCATCTACTGGAGATCTACATAAAAGAAGCATCGCTAATCAACGCTTTGTGATATATAGCTCTTACTCTCTCCGTTTTCGGATTGAGCAAGTGCAACAGTTTTGGTTACAAATGGAGTATTGCATGCGTGCTCCGCTACCAAAGCTATTAACCAGTATGTAGTTGTCGGCGCGTTTTGACTATTACGTGGTTGTAGCACTGTTGTACTTGCTTTTGCTTTTATCATCTTATCACCAAGGTATTTATCGACAAGTTCGCAAGCTATTACTTATTGTATTCTTCTTTTTTTTGGCCGATCATTCGATGTATTCGGTGGAGCAAGAAATGGCAAAAGGAATCCTACACGACAGTGTCCCTGTGGCCCTCGTGTGTGGTAACCCAGTGCGATAGCCCGGTGCCCTAAGTGAAAGTTGCTGCGACCACAGACGCGCAGGGTCGTGCTTCGGCAAGGCAACTGGAGCGCCGCCATACTTGCTCTGCCTTAATCTCACAATGCAAAATCTAAAGATAAGCATCATCTACTGGAGATCTACATAAAAGAAGCATCACTAATCAACGCTTTGTGATATATAGCTCTTACTCTCTCCGTTTTCGGATTGAGCAAGTGCAACAGTTTTGGTTACAAATGGAGTATTGCATGCGTGCTCCGCTACCAAAGCTATTAACCAGTATGTAGTTGTCGGCGCGTTTTGACTATTACGTGGTTGTAGCACTGTTGTACTTGCTTCTTTTCAAGTCGTTTGGGCAGTAGAAATAAAGCCCTTCTTATAGTTTGGCACGCTCTGTATCGTTTAAAGCATCTTTGATTTACATATGTAGGCGGCAAGCACAATTGATAAACAGCTATATATATATATATAACACAAGCAATCGATCTTAGCACTTTTGCAGGCGGTCTAACAAATTATTAGAAACAGTGGGGCATTGAGTTGGAGTGCATGCATGAGCAGAACGCAACGGCGTTTGTAATATACGATTGCTAAGTTTATCACTTACCGGAACCGACCAATCCATGGTGATTGTTACATGCAGGATACGTACTGTTCGAAAAGAACAAAGAATCACGCATTTAATTCATAAATGCCGCTTCGTCGGCCACATAATCTATTAGAGAACCTTAATTGTCAACATAGCCAAAATCATTCACCAAGTGCTGGTCCTGGTTACGGTCTGAAGGCAGGTCAGAAAGCATTGTAGATCTTGCGTTGGGGGGGGGGGACTTGACAGGGTAAAATCATTTGAAAGTGGGAGATAATTCGAGCAGTGGAGTGGCTCTGTATTTGTAGACCGTAGTGAAGGACATCTCCCACTTGGATAGTCATCCTTTTATACCCTTTCTAGGCATATCTCTCGCTTGCTCATTTATTGGTACACCGATAAATTGGCTTTCATTCATAAGACCGTGGAGTGTTCATGCAGGATGGCATCAGCAAAATTTGCCAGGTGTATCCCATATTTCTGTTTGAATTTGTGTATCTACAACATAACATACCCCTTACTTATTCTAGTTCCCTCGATTTTCAATAGTGTATGGAACTTACGAATATATGCGAAAATATCAGAGAGTATTACAAAATCAAGAGGTCTGAACCGCTTCAACGCACACGCACAGCCTGCAGCTTCGTACATATTTATGTGGCTATTCCGAAAGGGGTTATTTTGAAATAATTTAAGAACTTTCTCTGTACGTATTACTTAAACGACTGCGTAATATAAAGTATCAGCATTAGATAATTGCTTACTTCAATTCAATAAAGTCTCAGCTTAATTTGGTGATGCAGTACAGTTTCCATTTGTTCATAACTCGGTACGACTAAGCCTTACTCGAGCGATATCGAATATTTAAAAGTCTCTTTCTCCTTATTCGTACTTCTTAAAACATAAAATGAGGCGATCGAGAAAGACGTCCAAGAAAGATCTGACTCTGAAATGGATGATTCTGGTGTCGAAGGTACAAGCAGGAAAAGAAAATACATACCCAAAGGTGCTTTTGCACAAGTATCTGCTTCCGGGCAGATTGCTGCGCGAAAGTAAACATACTCTGCCTAGTGAAGCATATTCTTAACTAGATTCCACGATTTTAATATATATATATATATATATATGCGGTACAATAATTCCAAGGAAAAGGCTTAGGTCCATCACTACATCTTTACGAAACATTGCCAGTGTCAAAGTGCTCAACCAGAGATTATTCCAGAGCGTATGTCATCGTGTCACCGACATAAAGATGATTCGCTGGTTTCTTCAGAGGCGAGTCGATTTTCCATCTTTTAATAGATCCCCCGGCACGACGTGCTGTTTCGATATCACACACAATATTGCAAGACTGACCATAGCCTGTACAATCTCAAACCTACCAAGTACATTGGGGTTTTGTCGCCGACGACAAGTTTCCTTGGTGCAATGGCAGGGTTACTCGAACTATCACTTTATTGCGGTGAATGAACCCTGAAAGCAAGTTGTTATTTTTTAAGGATTTAGATAGATAACACTGTGCTTATCATCATGGTGCCATTCACAGTGTCGGAATAAATTTTTTTACGCGAAAAAGGCTGAAGGCTCTTCGTCTATGTATCCGTCATGATCGAATGGATGGTCCTTTACTACTACTTGCATGGCCCCGTGTCATATTTTAACAAGCGTGTAGGACTTTTTCTCTATGGCCAGTTTATCGAAAGGAGACTCCAAGTACTATTAAAGATATATCTTGAGTGGTATAAATAAGCTTTCCAGTTACAGTGGCCGCTTTATATAACGATACGATGGTGCAGCCCAAACTTTATCGTTATATCAAAATATCGTTATATAAAATGGGATTTGGCAGTGATTACCGTATTGGTGCATCGAGAATTGTATCGTTATAGCGAATTATCGTTATATAAAATATCATTATATAAAGCGACCACTGTATTATGAACCAACGGCTTCTTATCTACGGATTCACTCCATCTTCTGGTTTCATCATCCTGAAGCGTTGATAAAAACTACTTGCATTAATTTGGTGTCGCTGTGTGAGACATGCAGCTTTCGGTTTGGATCGAGATCAGCTACGATCAAGAGAGTCAATATCGCACTAGAAATAATTATACAGTTATGTATGATGTATAATCCACCAGTATAAACAATTTCAGATCTTTTTTTATCATGTTTAACAGATTGTATAATGTGTGTCTTTCATACAATAAATTATCCAGTTTTATTTGTTTTGGCACGTTGATTTACAAATAGTTATCCTAATCGCATCCTTCTTCGACACGGACCATGTTATCTTTGGCACTTGAGTCGGAGATCTGTTCAACAAGATGGTTGAATGTATTATCATCGATCGAAGACTCTCTGTAATACAGTGAACCGTAGGTCTGATCGTGATCTATCATATCAATGTGTTACGGGCGTGATTCGTCAACACTGATACGAGGTTCGCTACTTACAGGTACCCCAGAACACAATAGCATTGTGGTTATCGTCATTGTTGGTGGACAAGAATTCACTGTAGACCTCAAAGTCATCATCGGGCATACCGTTAGGAAGAGGCTTCTCGTTTTGCGGGTCATCCTCGGGCCTAACGGTTACTTCGCCTGAATTATGCGCATTCATGTGTTAAATAAGCGATCATCAAGTTGTTGGTTGCTGCAAACGTACCCTGATGATACTCCAAAGTGTACCTATCACCGTCTCTTCGTTCGTATTCAACGTAGCTCTCGGAAGTGAACTCACCAATAGAATCAGTGCCATTGCGCAAGTCGCAAGTAGAGGTAAAGTCGGCCCTTTCCGAGTCGTTGTCATGACCTTGGATAGTTGTACGAGGGCAGTAGCATCGGATACCATATTGATCATCCAATTTGTCAAGCATGGCATCAACATTGGAAGTAATACCAACATTGTACCCTATTTTTCGGTACGGTTGTTAGGGTATTATGGAACGGTCGTGTCAATAAATCGTCTTACATTCTCCATGGAAGTCTGACAAGCTGCCTTCCTGGTCTTGACGAGGAACAAACAGACCGTTGATGGCGGTGGCCAAAACGGTGGAAACTGCAAGGATACCGAATTGCTTCATGTTTTGTATTGAAATAAGCTCGAGAGATGTCTGAATATTGAGACAACGGGCTTGCTTTTTGACGTTTATATATTGATGGCCAAAGCCAAGAAGATCCGTTTCACGTGGACAGTTTCATGATGTAAATGCTGCGCAACCAAAGGTAATGGTTTTTAATAGTAACAAACAAAAAAAAATCCGAGCAAATCGCACTGATGGTCGAGAAATGTTATGCATGAGGCTTAGTGCTTATTGAACCTTGTTCACTAGAGTTCTTGCATGTAAGCCTGGACCAATTGCCGTTGTACCTAGACGTTGCGCCATAAGTTTTTCTTCAGAAGATCGATGCGTATGCATACGTATAATTACTACCTCTGTGGGCGATCTGTGTTTGGTGACTTTGACACGGTAAGCCTTCCGGCGACGTTTATAGTCACGTTGCTCAGCGTCTGTTTCCTTCTGTGTTTTCATGGGTCCTGATGCAGGAAGATCTTTGGATTCTTCTGTTTCTTCCACTAAAGGGCAAAATGTCATTGTTGAGACCATGACATTTGTTTATCCGTTTTACCTTGACCGGCATAAACTCGTGGTGCGGGGAGCCCCTGCTGTGCCCGGATGGCTTTGGCCAAACTTGCGTAATTTGTGGCCGGGATCATCGGGTGCACATGTGCACCGCCCTGCACAGGCTGTTGGTCGCTGAACGACAACACCAATGGTGCGTGTGTGTAGAAAAACCGCGCACTGCTTGGCAACGTCTGATGACAACTGGTTTCAAAACTTTCCTGCACTTGAACAACAAAAATAGGCGCTCACTTTTACCTTTTTGGACTGTCGCTTGGAGAAACTCTCTTTACTGGATGTTTCTAGTTTATCCACCAAAATGTCATGACGCGCCTCGTTGTGTGAATACGTACTTTTTTGTCGCTAGCGTATGCCATTGAGTATAAGCTGATTCCCATGCGTGAATCAACCGCCATTTCAAGGATCTACCTGTTCTGCGTTCCATCGCTTCAGATCATTGCGATCCCACTGCAGTGTCGAAAGTAACTCGTCAATCCGCGCATTGATTGTAGCGATGCGTTGTCGTGTTGTTTGGATCCATGGGTCGTTTTCCATACTTTATGATTTCTTTTTGGTAAAGGCTATAACTGGAATTACTAAATTAGAACGCTTCCACTTGACAGGCCCTGCGATTCAACTGCGTCGCATCCTTCATTCTGAGGTCAGTAGCATACGATGTCTTGTGCTCTTCGATTAGCTCTCGAACATATCTGCTTGGCATCATACACCGTTTTGCCCCTCGAGGATCGATTCACGCGCTTGACAACAGCAGAGCCTGCATTGGTCGTCGATCCACGGTGGATCGGGATCCCAGTATCTTGTGATCCTGATGGGTATATACCTGCAGTCGCCACATTTTGCATATCGACTGCTATGTAATGCGCTCTGACTGCTGTATCACTGGTAGAGTAACCAGTGACTGACCAGTGTTTTCAAGGATGGGGTTACTCTTTCACGAAAGAACGAACATGCGGAACATGGTTATGTTTTGTAATTGAACATCAAGAATGCTTTATCCGTAGGCAGCTGCTGCGCACGTCTTAAATTCTGCATGCAGAGTATATAACCCGGGTGATGGGAACCGAAGAAAGACAGAAAGTTACTATCGTAAACAGTGAATCATAAGACAGTGCAATGGATGCCCGTCGGCCAAGTACTGTACTCGTTCCTTGAATACGCAACTCAGAAGGGCCAATGCTAAAGTTCGCCAAGCATACGAACCTGCAGTGCGACATATATCACTCTCATGTGATATGGCAGAAATGAAGGCTATTGTTATAGGTTTCACAATCCCAGCACCTGCTAACCACTCGATCCGGGCTGCTAGAATCATGCTTATGCAGCTTACTCAAGTTGTTGTAGGATAGTGCACTTGCTGTTCTGCGGCCGATACAATGAAATATGGTACAGAAGGTTGTATGTTGTCTGATCACTAAATCCGGAGTGGCAAAATATAAACAGTACCTTTTATGTTGGTGAGGAGCTGAGTCCTGTTCCTTCAGTGCAGTTTTCAAAGGATAATGTCACCTCGTGCTTTGGAGACTGTCCTTCGGTACGCATATGTCAAAGGCTATACGTGCACAGAAGTAAATCGATCCACAATCGTTACGCATTATGAGTTTCTGATGTACCTTTTTTTTGCTCAACAGTGGGCCGAACCTACACGAGAATGCCTTGAAAGAGGCGACAGTGACATGACCAGCGAGCTATGTGGTAAATCCTTTTACCAAAAAAGCCAACCAGTCTCTTTGTTCTTACGCAATCTGTGTAGAATTGCTGCTGAGTCGCTTCTTTGCACAAACGCGCGTCAACGAACCGCTTTTGGAACAGTACCTTGCTTATGCACTTACTGGCAACCAAGATCATTCGCAACTCGACAGCGACAATTGTCTTATTCCACCAAAAACCTCACTTGCTTGTCTCGTCCGATATATTGAAACAACTGCCATTCAGAATCCACGACAATGGGCACATTTACTAAAGTGTCTTCCGACAATCCTTTCCGTTGTCGATGCAGATCAGATCGTTTCAGACTTGTTGAACGAAAAGCCAAACGACTGGCCGCGGATACTTTGCAACGTGTTTATTATGCTCTCGAGACTGGTGGCCGTTGGATTATATCGCGATTATTACGCCAAAGATAACGGAAAAGACGCTTCGTCCACCATGATGGCCATCGAGAACGATATCGCAACCGCGTCTCAAATGAATACGCAGCCAGGCGAGTCGTCGCTCCCCTTCAACTTCATGTCACAACCAAATGCCTTCGATCCCGACGCTACCATCGATCTGGCTGCGTTCGCCGATGAACCAACGAGCTCCGAAGCTATTGGCAGTATGGACGGTCAGAGTGCTCACGACTCTACCCAATCGACCACGGCGGATCTGGAAAAGAGGATTGAGAGCGCCAATGCTGTCAGAGCAGCACAGATTATCGTGGATCTGATCGAAAAGAAGAGCGCCAAACGGATATTTGAAATGATGAACAATCAGCAGCAGGGAGCGGAAAAGCGCGAGGCACGCCATTCTGGTGAGGGATGATTGGGCTTATGAAAAAGGCAATGACTTATTATGTATGTTGTGTAGAAGAGCCTTGGGCAACATGTCAATCGATCCTAGCTGTGCCCTCATCGCAAGCTTCAGTTTCAAGCGCTGACATGTCGCAAAATACCCATATTCAGAAGCTGCTGCTCATGATCAATCGATTGACCGATCGTGATCTCGATCGCAGGATGGCAGTGCATCTCAAATACCAAGAGTTGGAGGATGAGGGGACAGCAAGAGCTCTACCTAGCGCAGGGCTGATGGGATACCTCTACCATATGGTAAGGGCTGCTGCTGGAAAAAAAAGGAGTCATTACCTGATATGTGAGTGTGTATGAGGGTAGGTCCAAATCCGACCCTGTCTTAGTGACGATTATATCATCGACTGTCTGTCAAAACTACAAATCATCAAGGTAGCTAATGCATGCGCGCCTACGTGCTATGTAATAACTCGGTCGTGACAGGGCGCGTTTGACGAAGCGTTCTATCTTGAAATATGGTTTGCGGCATTAACAGGACTTCGAGAGGCGTCGGTTGGACTATACAAGACCGAGCCGCAAGGACAAAACGAAAAAGAACAGGATAATTCGAATTCCAACACAGGAAACCTCGACAACATCACGGCAACCAACTGCTTGCTTTGGAGAACAGTCGTGCTCGTAAAGGTAACGGCATTCCAGCCTACTCCTGTGACAAAGGTGACTTGACAGCTATGTATAGGTACCATATCTTATCAAGAAGCTGCAAGAACGAAAAGGGAATGACGATGCAAAAGCGTATGTCAAACGCCAAGACAGCATAAGCGACGGATTAGAGGTACATCCATTCACGTTAGCATCAGTATCTTCGCATATTAATATGGTGCGCATCAACAGCTGAATTCGCTAGAATCGTCGCTTGCAGAGCTACATTCATTCGCTGGCCTTTTGAATGGCTGCGGCTCGCCCATATACACATTTGAGTTTTTCGCCTCGACCACATCTTCAAAACTTGTCGACAAGCTTGCCTTTGGTGCTAGTGATGATGATGAGGACGATATCATGAAGTTGATCAATGACATGAGTAACACCGTTGATATGAATACAACTGCAGTAACCAAGGCTATCCGGGCCGTTGGAAGCGAAGAGATATTCACCAGCATTGTTCGAGTGTGTCAAGATTATGGCTTCGTGAGAGACCACGTTGCAGATTCGTTGTTGAAGAACGTGGCTGTCAAGGAAGAAGAAAGTGATAAGAGTTTTGATATCGATATGCTGGATTTGGATGGCAATGACTTGAAGCAGTCTGGTCAGTCGGACATCGAGACGTTAACAAAGGTACGTAATAAAGGCTTCGAGGTTGTCGATGGACTTATTGAACAGTTGCACGGTTAGAATGTGGAGGAGCGCATGAGTGCGATCAAAGAAAGCGTCTCGCGCACGGCGTTAACAGAGCTGCTGCAGATTACTCTCGTATCCATGATCCATACACGAAGAATCATTGACTTTACAATCGAGGTAATACACAATCCTAAAAAGTCGGGTGTGCTCTTACATTTTTATTTAGTTGCTAGCGGAAAAAGCTGCCATGAGAGACATCTATTCTCTATCTCGGATCTGTGACGCACTCTCGAAATGTCCTTGCATTATCGATGTGCTGGGTCAACTGTACCATCCATCGGTTATCTTGACTCCGCTGGAGCAGGTGTGCAACCACTGGAAGCCCACAGATAGTGAAATGGAATTGGATGACCGAACAGATTTCGATAGCCCCAGCGAAGAAGACATGGATGGGGTGCAGCTGTTGTACGGAAAGTACGGAAAGATATGGTCTCTTGTCGTCTTTGTGTTGAACAAGTTCAATGTAAGTGCTTTCTTTTGATGTGATTTTGCCGCTGTATGCTGAAATCGCGTAGCTGTATGCGGACCTTGGCAGCGTTTTCGAACAAGTCGACGGTTTCTGCTACCAGTTCTTTTCACAAGGACCCATAATCTATGGCGTAGAAGTCTCTGATCCATCCATGGAAGAATTCATTCGACAGTGGCAAAGCGCATTACTCGGCAACGACGGCATATCAGACGATTTGTTGCGGTGAGTTGAACGACAGTAGCTGGCAAGCGTTCAGTCAAAAACTGATGGAAGGAATAGGTATTCGACTCCCCAGCAGTTACTCCAGGCCGCACCCACACTATTGCACCGAACTATACTGGTACACGACAACAACCATCTCGAAATCAGCGCATTGCTCGGTATCATATCGTACTTCCAAGAAAAATTCCTCAGCTTCACGCTTTTCCCGGGCATCATTTCGCTTCTGTGCGACGATATATTGGCTCGCAATGCCCCCGTCGCGGTCATGTGCCTGCATCAGCTGTTGATGTGTGGAAATCCACCCGACATGCTTATCCAAATCTGCGGCAGTTACATACTCGGAGCCTTAATAAGCCTGGCCGAACAGCGCAAACAGGAATGCGTCGTGGCTGGAATGTCTTTGCGCGACAATAACCACGAGACGGAGGAGCAGCTTCGCGTACTGCAGCAATACATCAAGACGAACCTGGGGATTGAAGAAAAGACGGAGCAGCGGCAACATCACACGGAAACGATATCCACCAGCGTGACGTGCGACAATCTGTCTCAAAAAGCGCGAGAAATGTTCCGGTACATTGTCAAAAGCGGCCGATCTATGTTTATGCGGGACGTCGACGCTGACATTGTAGCACTGTGGGACTCGAGCAAGGCGCCAAAGCAGGTGATCACGCACTATCTGGATATGGTCATGTTCCAAGCGGCCCTGAGTATGGGCGGCCCGCATTGGTTTGTGGACATGATTGTTAGCGAAGTGCTGGAGGCGGGTAAAAGTGGAGGCGCCGTGCGAGCAGGTAAGAAACGGAAAGAAGAGAAAAAAGATGACAGTATCCTTATGGTTGTTTTCTCATTAGCTGAACTGGGTTCCTGTTTGATCACCACACCACTGACTCGATCGCCTGATTCGGATGGCTCTTGCAGCAACTTGCTACGGTGCTTGCTGCAGAACGTCATTCCGTCGTCGTTGAAGAAGCACGCGACTGCCAATGCATCGTTCTTCCAGGGCCAGACGTTGGGCGTGTTCACCAGCGACTGTTTGGTGTTGATGCATGACCGAGGAGATTCAACGGAGCGCGAGTTCGTGCACGAGTTTGGTCGGCAGTTTTTTGAGACGCTGGTCGTTGACAGCGAAAACGCGCCCCAGATCATCCATGTGAAGCGTGATGCCGTTGAAAACCAAACCAAGGTCGGCGTGTTTGCGCGCTGGCCTGATGTGGTCATCGAGAGCCCAGTGTGGAGAGGCTTTATCAAAGGTCTAATGAGTAACCCGCTGGTCAACGAATCATGGCCAAACACTTTCGTATAAACCAAAATAGCGCAACATCCCTCTGTATATAATTTGCTACTCGTATTAGATTTGCTGGTCTCATTAAAGGACACACACATCCATCTTGTTTTTGTGCCAGAATATTCCTAGGTCCATGTGACATGCTTAACGATTGAACCATCCGCATGGCGATTGTTTCAAGGCTGACGAGCCACGTGTCGAGCCCTGCACAATTATTTTCCTGTATAGAAACCATGCCGTGGGGTCCACGTTATGCGCACAGAAAAACAGCATGACGGCGTTACTTGTAGGACAACGAACAGATGTTGGGGGTGGTGGCGCTTTATCGCAACGTAGCGTATCATTGAACCGTCTGACATGCGTACATCATACGACACATTGCAATAGTGCATTAATAAATTTACAGAATCATATCAGTCTAGGTGTAAAGTCTATCTCAGAGTTTGGACTTGGACGGTGGTCCATTGAACACTCTGCCTTCGTTCCAATCTTGACGGATCTGGTACGCCGTCTCCGCGTCCTTTGTCAACGTAGCCACATCGATATCTGCGACAATCATCTCCTCTCGATCATGTTGACAGTGAGCTACCTGGCCACGGAAAGGAACGGTGATTTGACTGCAGCCAGCCGAGACACCAAAGGGCTGTGGTCGATCCTTATCACTTTGATATGCTGAATTGCAAAATACGACACAGCATTCGTTTTCAAACGCACGAGCAACGCATAGCGAGTTGATCAATCGAATTTCGCTATCTCGGTCATACTTGGCCATCATTTCTGTGTCGCTCACATCGTCTAGTGTCCAATAAGCTGCGAAGCTTCAAATTAGTCCCCATTCTCTCCATACGTCTATTAACTTACCTGGCGCAATGATGAGCTGAGCTCCTTGTTCTAAGCACATGTGCCTGAATATCTGAAAGTACGATGAGCATATTTCTCGTTGGAAAGACCAATTCCGTGCGATTGTTGTACCTCGTTAAAGATAATATCCCAGCAGGCACATAAGCCGATAACAACACCGAATCTGTTCTTGACAACCTTGTATTCATTGCCTGGTGTCAAATACTTGCGCTCCGGTGCCCAGAGATGGACTTTGCGATAATCAAGGAGAATCTCGCCCGACTTGTCAATGTAATAAGCGACGTTGTAATACTTTCCGTCGTCAGGATCACGCTCGATCAGTGTACCTGTGCAATAGGTAACGTCAATTGCGACAAATAAATAACAGCAGCTTCTTCTTTTACCTGTCACGATATCCATGCCATAACGTTGTGCCAGTTTCGAGAAGCGTTCGCTGCCGCCTACGACAGCCGACTTTCGACCCGGTCCACCAATGAAAAACCTATCGTTGTGTTGAACATTGCGGGTCTTTTTTCTCCATTGGCATGGCCAATCGCATACTCTGGAAACACAATCAAGTCGACTTGCTGCTCAGCAGCTTGGGCCATGAAGGCCTCGGCGCGATCCCAGTTGGCTGCTCGATCCTTATGATCAATGTGAAGTTGTACAGCAGCGATTTTCATGATGACGACGCGAAAGAAAGGGCGGGCAAAGTGCCTTGGCTAATTGCATGTCATCGTGGGAATAAGGTTTAGGTAAACAGAATAATGGTAATATATTTGTAAACAAAAGCAACAAGGGAAATCTACATAATAACTTATCTACAAACGAGCAATGCCGTCCTTGCCAATCTTCCACTTATCCTTACCAGCATGGATAAATGGCTTGATGTACTCTTCGTAGCCATCAGCAACCTTCTTGGAGTTGATGGGCTCCAACTCGGCCATCTGCGTCATACGCTCGTACACTCGACCGTCCTCGGCACCCAGCGCAGACTGGATCAAGTAGTCGGGGAAGCCAAAGGCATCCACCAAGGCAACAACATCAGGGCGGATCTCCTTGAGAAGCTGGATAGAACGCTCCTTGACCAACAGCGACTGTTCGGGAGAGATGTAGCCAGATGTCAAGAAATCGGCCATCTCTTGCTCCAGCGTGGACACACAGAACAGGATGGCCACCTTTTGCAATACGCGGTTCTCGTTGGTGGCAGGGGCATCGGCACCGTACACGGCCTTGATAAAGTTGGAAACCATCATCAATTGGCAGTGGGCGCGGGAAATGCGGTAAATGTCCACAAGCATATCATTCCAGGTCTTTTGCTCGACGTCAATGCTCTGGACAGCCTTAGCAACCAAAAAGGCGGCACGGTACTTGAATGCAGCCAACAGGATCTCAGGGTTTGACAGATCAGATGTCTGTGTAATGGGGGAGCGTGCCTTGGGGTTGGACAAGTATTCAATCATGTAGCTTGACGAGAAATTGGCATTCTTTTCGGTGACACGGCCGGCAGCGACGGATCGGAAAGTCTTGAGGAGATAGCGGGTAGTTTGCTGAGTCAGGATATAGTTATCACCTTCCCACTAAAAGAAATAACTCCCCGGTTAATTGCCATCCTTTGTACCACACTTCTCCGAGTTGATGACTTACGGTAACCTTGGGCAAACTATCCTGATAGAACAACCCAAGGCCAGAGAAAAGAGAGTAACCGTGGCCACCGCAAGCACGTCGACAATCCTCAACACCAGCAGATCCCAAAGTCGTAGTCAAACTCTTCAATCCAGAAGACGAGGCGTGCAGATCAGCCAAGTATGAAAAGTCACCTTGGGCCATCTTTTCTTGGTTCTCGTAGTACATGCGGTGCATTTCAAGAGCAGTAAAGTGGCAAGCATAAGCCTGGGCAATCACAGGGAACAAGCGGTATTGCTGCATGATGTAATCCAATACGGGAGTTTCGACAATCTTGGATGAACCATCGGCAGCCTGGATCTTCTTGGGGCTGGCATCATCCACAAACTGGGAGCGGATGGCAGAGTATCGGATAGCTACAGTGGCTGCACGAGCAAGAACGTAGCGCGATTCCAACACGATGTTGGCACGGACAAACACCATGGTTCCGTAAGCAAGCTTGCTATTGGGTGGCTTGATGTAGTCGCCAGTAGCCTTGTCAATCTTGGAATAACGGGCCATCATGGCGATGTGAGGAACACGGATGTTATCAAACATGATGAAACCATTATCCACAGTGTTGAAACCAAATTTGGGACCTAGTGGTTCCAATAGTGTCAGTTTCCTCCTACATTGATTTCCCCTTATCCAAAGAAAGGTTCTTTACCAATATCACCAACAGTAACACCGGGAAGAGGCTCGTGGGTCTTCAAGTCACGGATCTGAACAATAAAGGGATGCGGTCCGTAATCCTTGCCGTTGCTGATCAAACGTGCCATCACCATAGCGTGGTTGGCAGCAACGCCCAAACCACCGATCCACCACTTGGAAGAAGTCAGCGTGGGCGAGTTGATAACAAACTCTTGAGTCGAGACATCATAAGTTGCCGTTGTCTCCAACCCACGAACATTCGAGCCGTGACCAAGCTATAACCAATGACTAATTTAATTTGCTGTCCTTTCCCCATATGCCCTTTATGCAACTCCTTTTACCTCTGTTTGTGCATAGCAACCGATGATCTCATAGCGTCTAGCGGCCTCCAAGTAAATCTTTTGCTGTTCTTCGGTAGCCTGATTCTCCAAAGTGGGCATAAACATACTGCGATGGAGGCGGAACTATGGTCATGGGGATAAGCATACACATGCTGCATTGTTGTCAATGGCAACCAACTTACAGGACCAGACTCATCGAACAAGAAATCAGCAATACCGAATTCTTCCTTTGTCCAGTTATGTTCCCTAGAAGGTTTCGACAAGTCAGCTTATTTATGGGGTAAAGTTTATGCAACACTCGTTACTTGATCAGCTCGACGAATCGCTTGGCAGCAGCAAGAGCCTTCTTGAAACGGACATCACGGCCAGTATAGTAACGATGGTTCTTGTCGCCCAAGACGGGATCGTTCTCGAGAATCTTCAAGATCTCGTCTCGCTTGGTCAAGTAGTCCTCGCCGTAAAGGGTGACCATCAATGCCTTTGGGTCAAAGGAAGCACGGCTACGCTCTTGCTCGAGCAAAGCGGAGCCCTGGGGCTCGATGGGCTTCTTGTTGCGAGGGAAACGTACAGCCATGGTAACAAAGAGAGAAGAAAAAGAAGGTTGGAGTTGCTCGGGAGCGGAAGGCGGTTGCCTCTTTTAATCCAAACTCGGGGAAGCTGTCATTCAGCTTACGAGATATAAAATGTCGGAATGAATTTTACCCATAACTAATTCAGTTTATGTGTGGGAGAATCGCCGTTCCAGCGACACACAAACGCTGAAAAATGTGGCATGTTTCTTTATTGTTCCTGCGACTCGTATGTGACATTCAAGATGTTGGGCTTTTCATAATCGTCCCAGTGGCGGAGTGCCTTATTCTGCAAGAACGTTTTAGCGAAAAATGCTCCATTGTTTGCTAAGCAAGAAACCTTACCACTGCGCGCTTTTTCGACGCCATCATACGACTCTTGACAAGATTGAACTCGGCCCTTCTGCTCTCGCCGTCATCCACAAACCGAAGTAGCATGTACTGCTGCTCGTTGTCGTGGCTGTACAGGTACTCGCGCACAGAATGGAACGTGACAGGCTGATACATGCGATAAACGTCAGATCAGCTCGCGTTTTGAATCAATGTAAGCTTACCTCGGATCCAACCTGGTCTTCTGCCCCCTTGATAAGCTCCTGCGCTGCTTCCTTTACATGAACCAGCCGCGCCGTTCCCTCTTTGTCAGGCAGGAACCATATCAAGTAGCTATCATTTGGATCATGCGGGTTCGTGATGGGTCGCAGGATGCCGCGGTCGGTAGCGTCCTGTGCTGAGGGCCGTAGCCGTTTGATGGTTCGATCTGTATCATCGGTATCGAGACGGCGCTTGGCCAACCGGTTTTCATCGGCAGGATCAGCTCCAAAGTTGGCGATGGTATATATTGTGTCGTTGCAGGCAAAATTGGGTACCAGGGGAACAATGCGCTTTGCTTTGCATTTGGTGCGGGGATGTCGAAGCGTGTCAACATCAGGTTGCTCGAATCCTTTGAGCAGCTTGGCTTGGCAATCCTCCCATGTGTACTCCACCTGCTTGTTAAACACTTGCGGTGCCTTCTTACGCACCGGTGCTTTTGTTTTCGGCATGCCCAGTGTCTCCACCCGTCGAAGCCATGATACGTTGGGTCTGCGTTCAGCTCGACTTTTGTTCGACTGTTGCTCATCCGTTGGAGGCGTTAATAAAATACGATCCTCTTCCGCAATCTCTTCGCCAGCGCGTGTAACTTTATATAAATGTTATTCGACGCGATGCAATCTATTGCTTTGGATAACTTACTCTCTTCGGGATTGCTTTCCATGGCATCGAGATATTCTACCAGCGATCGATCAAACGGTATGCTGTATGATTGATCTACTTGTAGTGGGAAGGGGATTTTGTCTTCAAGGCTGAGGGATTGGTATTCTGCATGCCGCTCTTGTAGTGATGGAATCGTCAGTAGTTTTGGAGCGAACGGGAGTGGTGGAAGCGTGTTTCTGTAGCGTACTCTACATAGATAGTCGCTACGATACTTGGAGCTTTTCCAATGTTAAAACGAGCTTGACTCAAGCAATGTGTATTCATTCACCTCATTTTTGGTTGTAAGAGTTAAAAGGTTGTCTCGTTCAGATTGTGTATCCACTGGCGGTACTTCAAACGTGATAAAATTCGATTGCGTTGTGGCAACACTACCTTGGAATCCGTGTCCTTGGATACATACGCCATTATAAGCAAACTCTCGGACCATGCCACCGAGTATGGGATTGCTAATAACTAGGTCGCCGTGGGAGGTCGCAGTAGCTCGATCCGCAAACACACTACACCAGATCAAAGTTCCTTAGCAACAGAGGCTGTACGCCAGATAACGAAAGTCTTTAGGCAAATTCGTGCGGGAAAGAATATCAAGCAAGGCAATCCGATCGATGTAAACTCCAGGAATTCGGCGTGGAGAGATCAAGTAACGAATGGTTGATGATGATCCTTGCGTGCTGCTGGCTGTCAATTCCACCATCTGAATATGGCAACCGCAAGCGGAGATGGGTGTGCTAAGCTCTCCAGTTGCGCCGTGCGAACGGGAAAGTTTCTTTTGTCCAAGTCCAAAATGTCCTCATCCAAAGCTGATCCTCGCCGAGTCGACAAGATTGTCCCTTACCACATGCCACCCAAGGAAGCTGGCGATGTCGACTATGCTGGAAACATTGCAATGGCCGTCTGTAATGTTTGCCCATCACGTCTTTAAGAGGCTTAAATAAACTAACGCGTTATCTATCATAGCGATGGGTGGTATCATGATCCGCGTAAGTGGTGGCTTGGGAGGGAATAGATAGTCCAAACGGCAGTCTAAACATGGACGATGTAGAACACAATCAAGGCGATTCCTTGGGTTGCGGCCTATTTCGGCGTCTCGTCGCTGCTGAACACCCGAAAGAGCCGAAAGGATGATAGCGTTGGATGGAGTGGAGGATTGTAAGTGACAAAAAAGGAGATCTCCACAAGCGTGGGGCTAAAATTAGTATATAGACTTGCGTTTGTTGCGCTGTTCACGTACTATCTCAACATGTACATGGCGTACAAGCGCAGCGAATGGTACAACCCGGTGCCGGTAGAAGAAGCTAGCGCGGCCTAATAAAAGAATCATGCGGGAAGGATCCAGAACGCCACTGTCTTGTGATCGAAGGAGGAGACCAGACTCTTAGTAGAGATACAGGTCTTTTCTTTTTTTTTTTTGGTCTCTCACACGCCCCGAAACAGGTGCGGTGCTCCATGATATCATAAGCGGGTGACACAAGACACACTAAGTATGGGCATGACTTGACAAGAAGCACGCATGTTCCAACACGGAAGCAAACAAAATATTACATTTGTGGGTGGTGTGAGAAATGTACAAAGGCGGAAACATTATTGGGGGATTGAAGGGTGGGTGGGTGGGGCGCATTATAACTACATTATCGAGCCTCCTGCTCGTAAAAGTTCTTGAGATATTCCTCGGCTTCAGAGTACTCGGCTTTCACCCGCGGCAGTATCTGCGTGATCTTCTTTAACGCCTCGCTCTCGTCAATATCCTTGACGCCTATCTCGTCCTGACAGTTGCCTATGTGCTGGATCTTTTCACACGTCGCCTTGACCTTCTTTAGCCCTATCGCTGCCGAACTGCCCTTGAGAAAGTGGCCGAGGCGAGAAAGTTCCGGAAGATCCTTTTTGTCGCTATCATGCCAAACGTTTAGTCCTCTGCAGTCGCATCTCTCTCTCTCTCGCTCTTACAGCGCCCTATCCATGTCCTTGAACGTTTCCTCGGCCTGTTCGAAGTAGTTGACCACGATGCTTTTGGAGAATTCGTGATCCTCCTCGTCGTCCATATCCAGTAGTTGATCAAACGTGCTCGTGTCGATAAGATCCTCCATGTTTACCACCTTGTCTTTGCCCTCGTCCGTTGCAGAAGTCATCTTTCGCGCGTCATTAGCAAGCGTCAGCAAACAAAAAAAGAACCTCGGACCGGCGCTCACCTCTGGCTTCTCTTTCAGCTCGTCTTTGGTGGGTGCGGGGGCTACTTGGTTGGTGGACATTGTAAAGTGAAGAAGTAAAAGTGAAAAAGTAAGAGAAACCTGCAGAACGGTACGGGAGTAGACAAGGCTAAAAAAGAGTATTGTGTGTGTGTGTGTGTGTGTGTGTTGGTCGGAGGCAAAAAATGACTGGCCACCGCATTGACGAAACCCGAAACCATGCTTTTTTCCCCTTCTCAACCCGCTTGATCATCCACATGGAATGCACCCTTCTGTCCTGCTCGTCATCCATATACGCTTGACGTGATCGCGCGCAATTGGTAATATTGTATCGATCTTCTACCACGCCAGCAGAGATCATGCCCGGCTGACTGATTCCCTCCCGTTTCCGTTCCGCGAGTACCACCAGATGACCCTTGAAACGGTCCAATGGCCCAGCCCATCACCTTCGCTTGGTGCGTCTCTCGTCGCTCGCCATGTCCCTGAGGACGCTCTTACTAATGTTTGTGTGTGAGTGTATGCGTGTGTAACCGGTAGCGCTGTTGATTTCCCAAAGTTTATGCCGACAACCCTTACGCCTCTTTGCAATTGGCATTGCGTATGATATCAATATTTTACAATAGATTCTGTAATGATTACAAACAGGCCTGCTTATTTCTGGAACTGCTTGTCTACGCCAAAAAAAAGAACGCAGATGCGCTAAAACACTTAAAGTTTAGTACAATCTCAGCGGCACTCTTTACCAGCGAAACGTCATTGTACACAGTCCAGGGACCAAAGCTTGTTTTTTCACTTATGACCATCGGATGGCGGAGATAGCCGTTGTTGGGGACTATATCATGCACAGCGTAGCACGGCGGGGTAGGCACCTGACTGTACACGAATTGCACTTGTTCTAACGAAAATGATCAGTATAGAAAACTGGACGATCAGCCAAAGATCATGACACTTTTAAACTGGATCGACTTGCTTAATATAGCTGAAAATTCCCTTTTGTCCATCCAATCACGCAACCATTTTGGTCTGCTGTCCAGAATTGTTATCATTGCATCTTTAAACAATAGCAAGTTCTTTCTAATCGGAGACCAACGAGTAAAGCCTTCCCCCCGGGCAAAACATATGAGACATGCATGCCTTTTTTTTATCGAACGAGCACTCATGCTTAGCCACCCCTGAATTCCAATGCAACAGTGACGGGGTCCTCGTTACAGTTTGGTAAGTGCTATCGATCAATAGACTATTTCAAAAAGCTTAATTCTTTATTTGCTCTCACTTGTGTACTATGCTTTTTTTTCCATGGTTTCCGACTTGTTTTTCCAGAACATGCTCACATCGCACATAATGAAACAAAGAATATGAAGACTTGTGGAAATGACAGCCTCCAATTTCTGAACACGCGCCTAGTGATGCGGTGGAACGACAGCTTCCTCGTCAAAGCTGCCATAGTGTATCACTTGGCAACCTTTATTCATGCTTCGTGAAACCAGCGCATGGCTTGGGCGCAGTCAATTGTGTTACATCATGGTTACACACGCACAATCCAGTGGGGTGGATCCACTTGCTTCTCCTTGTTTACTGAACAAACGCAAGATGTATCAGTAAATGTGATTTCAATGTTGTAACCAGCAATTTACGCATTTTCTTTCTCCAACCCCCAAGGTTACGCATATGTTTGAGAAAAATCCAATATTGGTATATTATGCGTCTACAGTCTTGGCATCTGTTGGTTGCGGATACGCGTCCGAATAAAAAAAAAAACCTTGCTTGACGTATTACAGATCCGATGGTCTGGGTAAATAGTAACTTGCGAAACAAGTTGGCTGTAATTTTCTAATCAAGACCGTTAGGTACCAGTACCACTGTCATTTTTTGGTCGGTTGCCGTGGTTAGCAACTTTGACATTATTTGCATCCAAGATAAACATATACGTATACGTAGCACTTGTTCCGATAACATTCCGACTGCACCAACTATACCTACCATAGGAATTTAATTTCCTTGACAACCGATATTTTCATACACTGATTTGATCCCATAGGATGGCATGGGAATATTTAGCCGCTATAGTAAATAACGATAACGGTGACTCCCGCTTCTCAACTGATGAAACGGACCAGCGTTTCGGTAACAGGCAGTAATTTCAGTGCATCAGTTGGTAGCTCCACAAGAAGTATACGAAATGACCACTGATATTGGCTTGTCCGTTCCGATACTACGTACTAATTAATTCCGCAATTGGATCGCCCTAATAGATAAGTAAGTTTTGTAGAAAGCTTTATGGCGCATCCAGCGATAGTAACCGTTCGAAAAATGAACGGCACAGGAAAAAGCTTACTTGGAAGGAACCCAATTTTTGACATTTAAACGTAATCTTCAAAAACAATTGTACATATTAAGACTTTCTTTGACTTTTGCACTAGATGCACCAAGACGAGCACTTTACGTAACCGCTTAGTTCGTGTCTCTAGCGTTCTTTGGAGCCGACGTATGATCGAAAGCGTGTCAACTACTGCTAAAGAAAATTGGCCAGAAGCGTATTAAAGTGGAAGAAGTAAAGGGTAAAATGTATATGAAATGAAAAAGTCAGAGCTAGAAGAACAAGTAAAACGGAAAAAGTCCAGAATTGAAAGAATTCGAAGTCAAAAATCCAAAAAGTAGGAAATGGAAACAGCGAATTTGAAAAACATGAAAAGTGAAAGAGTCAAAAGGGAAAAGCCATCTGGAATGGATAATGCTACGTGAAAAATGCTTATGGAATTATCTTTAATACGTGTTTCAACGGAAAAGCACCATAGTGCATAGTTATTACCTGGTAGCCATGCAGCCATTCTATTTATCATAGGGACAGCAGCTATATGTGTATGCGTGGTACGCATTATTTCAAAAGTAATATCTTATTTTCCGTTATTTGCGTGGCATCCCTTCCATGCTCGTCAAATCAATGCTCACCTCACTAAAAAATTCAATACATGGCTCCTCTTATTTTATTGATTTTTTTTTGTGCGGTGAACAATGATCTGACGAGCATTGAAGGGAACGTTGCAACAGTATCAGCTCTGAAGGAAACGTAATTTGTATACGTGTTGTATCAGAACGAAAACATCAGAAGTACGTAAAAGGGACGATTAGGTCAATAAGACTTAGAAAGAGAAGAGGTGCTTTATTATATTATGAGAATTCACTCTGTTTATAAAGGTGCTTATTGGAGATAGGTCTTCCTTATTCCGTGTCTATTGCTGACAAAGATGATGCTCTGCAGTGGATGCGAGTAGCTAACAGATTAGACTTTGTGCGATATCGCGGATGACGGAGTATAAGAGTACGAAACTCGTTGTTGGCTAAGCTCATAGGGAGGATAGGTAGCAGCTGTGATTGGGAGTAAGTTTTGTCGTGTTGTTGGATGGAACAATAAGAAAAAAACGCCGCAGCTATAGTAGTACATAATATAAAATACGATTCGCCTGACGGCTGGGCTTAGTTTGGGCAATAACGATTGCTTCTATGATGGACAGAAGGACAGCCACAGTCATGCCTGTCCACACAGAATCTGCAAGGTCCGGTAGGACTCGTCATTGCCTGATTTACAGACGTGTGTCACTCAGCAGTGAAAAAGTCACGCTGGATTTCTCACAAACGACAAGCATTTTTCCTATAATTCATGTCCATGCTTCAAAATGTGGGTAGACACTCTTACCTGAATGTGGTTAAACGACGCTGACTTATTTCTAAATGATAAGGCTTTATTGGCCCTACCACCAGTTGCAGGAATGTAGTAGCCGCGGAGATGCTTCTGGTACGCTCAGCAAGACAGCCATACTTGCTGGGTTGTGTCAGGCGCTGGGTCCAGCTGGCGGGTGAGCTATTGATACGCTCCCGGCATCTCTGTGATCGGCTGCTGCATCGTTGACGGTGCCGACGCTTGGTCTCTGGCTAGATGATTGGGTAGTTAGTAGCTTGATGGCAAGCTGCGCTACGAAGGCGCTGGAATAGCCACCAGCATTATGCTGGGCCCATGTTTCCTCCAGAGTCCCTCATTTCAAGACAGACATTCAAAAGATACGGATACACTCTTATTTGATTAGAAACCACGGCGCTAACTCATTCCTAAACTATAAGGTCCTACCTCTGGTTGCGTGGATGCAGTAGTCTTGGGGATGCTTCTGGTACGCTCAACAAGACAGCCATACTTGCTGGGTTGTGTCAGGCGCTGGGTCCAGCTGGCGGGCGAGCTATTGATACGCTCCCGGCATCTCTGTGATCGACTGCTGCATCGTTGACGGTGCCGACGCTTGGTCTCTGGCTGGATGATTGGGTAGTTAGTAGCTTAATGGCAAGCTGCGCTACGAAGGCGCTGGAATAGCCACCAGCATTATGCTGGGCCCATGTTTCCTCCAGAGTCCCTCATTTCAAGACAGACATTCAAAAGATACGGATACACTCTTATTTGATTAGAAACCACGGCGCTAACTCATTCCTAAACTATAAGGTCCTACCTCTGGTTGCGTGGATGCAGTAGTCTTGGGGATGCTTCTGGTACGCTCAACAAGACAGCCATACTTGCTGGGTTGTGTCAGGCGCTGGGTCCAGCTGGCGGGCGAGCTATTGATACGCTCCCGGCATCTCTGTGATCGACTGCTGCATCGTTGACGGTGCCGACGCTTGGTCTCTGGCTGGATGATTGGGTAGTTAGTAGCTTAATGGCAAGCTGCGCTACGAAGGCGCTGGAATAGCCACCAGCATTATGCTGGGCCCATGTTTCCTCCAGAGTCCCTCATTTCAAGACAGACATTCAAAAGATACGGATACACTCTTATTTGATTAGAAACCACGGCGCTAACTCATTCCTAAACTATAAGGTCCTACCGCTGGTTGCGTGGATGCAGTAGTCTTGGGGATGCTTCTGGTACGCTCAACAAGACAGCCATACTTGCTGGGTTGTGTCAGGCGCTGGGTCCAGCTGGCGGGCGAGCTATTGATACGCTCCCGGCATCTCTGTGATCGACTGCTGCATCGTTGACGGTGCCGACGCTTGGTCTCTGGCTGGATGATTGGGTAGTTAGTAGCTTAATGGCAAGCTGCGCTACGAAGGCACTGGAATAGCCACCAGCATTATGCTGGGCCCATGTTTCCTCCAGAGTCCCTCATTTCAAGACAGACATTCAAAAGATACGGATACACTCTTATTTGATTAGAAACCACGGCGCTAACTCATTCCTAAACTATAAGGTCCTACCGCTGGTTGCGTGGATGCAGTAGTCTTGGGGATGCTTCTGGTACGCTCAACAAGACAGCCATACTTGCTGGGTTGTGTCAGGCGCTGGGTCCAGCTGGCGGGCGAGCTATTGATACGCTCCCGGCATCTCTGTGATCGACTGCTGCATCGTTGACGGTGCCGACGCTTGGTCTCTGGCTGGATGATTGGGTAGTTAGTAGCTTAATGGCAAGCTGCGCTACGAAGGCACTGGAATAGCCACCAGCATTATGCTGGGCCCATGTTTCCTCCAGAGTCCCTCATTTCAAGACAGACATTCAAAAGATACGGATACACTCTTATTTGATTAGAAACCACGGCGCTAACTCATTCCTAAACTATAAGGTCCTACCGCTGGTTGCGTGGATGCAGTAGTCTTGGGGATGCTTCTGGTACGCTCAGCAAGACAGCCATACTTGCTGGGTTGTGTCAGGCGCTGGGTCCAGCTGGCGGGCGAGCTATTGATACGCTCCCGGCATCTCTGTGATCGACTGCTGCATCGTTGACGGTGCCGACGCTTGATCTCTGGCTGGATGATTGGGTAGTTAGTAGCTTAATGGCAAGCTGCGCTACGAAGGCGCTGGAATAGCCACCAGCATTATGCTGGGCCCATGTTTCCTCCAGAACGTTCCCCCATCTGGATGCATATGTCTGTAGTGGATTTTTGTTTGTGGTTGTTGCGCAGATTATAAACCTTTAAAATGTATGTTATTACATTGCATTGAAGGGACAATTTTTATTTGAGTAATTGTATTATCGAATTACGCATTTTAGTCATCGATGTCGTCCTTTTCCAGCTCACGTGTCGTCCACACGTCTCGAATCCATGTAGCCATATTGTCGGT
Source organism: Fennellomyces sp. T-0311 (assembly GCA_025266875.1). Taxonomy (NCBI): domain Eukaryota; kingdom Fungi; phylum Mucoromycota; class Mucoromycetes; order Mucorales; family Lichtheimiaceae; genus Fennellomyces; species Fennellomyces sp. T-0311. Next base: position 124,320 of record JALLLT010000017.1, read on the forward strand.
ATCATTTGCTTTTGTTGTCATGTCTTTCATTGATGTTTTCTTGGTTGGGACACGTATACTGTCGTAAATATTTTTCAAGTCTGTACACATTTGCACGAGCATATGTAGATCACGTGTTGCTTTGGAGAGTGTTGTAGTTTTGCTTTGAGGGTTGGTGGGGTCTTCGATTATCACCTCGCTTGCAGATAAAGGTACTGTGAAAGAGCTGATTTCATCAACAACATATAAACCGCTTCGTGCCAGCCGAAGACCAAATATCTGCATTTCTAGGCCTGTCACCATAGCGAACGGGAAGACTGCTTTGGTGATGGTACGATTGCGTATGCTTGGGTTTTCCTTGATAATATGATTCAATTGTGCTTTCATAGAAACCACGACCTTGGCCTTATCGTTATAATATTTTCTGGCGGTGACAATACGGGCGAATTCAACTGTTGAAAAGTCGACCGTGTTTTCCGCAGTTGTCAGTCTTAGGTCCATTTTCATCCTGTGGCCGCTTTTGATGGTAATTTCAGATATCGTTTCTCCCCAGCGAGGCTCGATACCGGTTCCACGGAAAGCGAATTCGATCAGTGGCCCCCAAACTTTCACAATATAGTCAGTTTCGGATACGTTTGAGACGCGATGCGGAAGAAACAGGTATTCACTGTATAGATGGAGCTTTATCATATGCTGGTAAGTGTCGACATTGATATCATGGCGGTCCTTGATGCTTGGCGATATCTTCTTTATCGCATTCAACCATGTCTGCCATCGTTTTGAAACCTTCTTGTGCGTACCGTGTACAATCACGTGGTCAAGGGATTTTGTAGCTTTGTTTTCGGGCAGATCAATCTTGATGCGCAGGTCATCAAGGTAGACTTCACCTGCTTTTTCTTGAATCGCTGCAAGGTGGGTATCTTCTGTATCATCACCAACGTCAACGATCCGATTCATACCGAGGACTTTATAATAAAGGTCCTTTTTGTTATTGATTGAGCGATTGTGGGCAAGTGTGGCAATGAAGGAGCCAAGGCTCACATCGAGACCGTGAATTTGATGACCGTCGGTTTCCAATATTGTACGGGGGTGCTTGTTACTATTAGCTTGCTGTGCATTGCTGGCTCTTTTCTTGGCTGACGGTACGACATATGGCTTGATGACAAGCTTGCTATATGCTGCCTGTTGTTCTTCTTTAGCCTGCTGTGATGATGCGTGTAACCAAAAGTTCGTAACATCCGTGTTGTTGAGGACCTGGGAAGAAGCAAAGCGATCAGTGGCTCTATCGCTTGAGCTGTGCGCAGCTTGCAATCGCTAAACTTACAGAAAATTGGTTCCTTGCGATGGCTTCTGACCAATGTCGGAAATCCTCATCGTCTGAGCTTCGTCCTTTGTCAACGCTTTCCCTGTACTCGCTTTCGGCGGTGCTTCGGTTTAATACGGAATATTTGCCTAGGGCAAAAAACGCAGGGAGACCATTGTTCTCATGGTAGTTCTCATGTAGCCAGTTGTAACAATTCCTGATAATGAAAGCAATGCATAAGCTGGAAATAGAGATACAACGCGAATCATAGAAACGATTACTTACCAAGTGAATTCGGTGCTCATTTTACAATGGAGAGGAACCTTTTTCTCCGCAGAACAACGCGTTTCCAGTTATCACTTGCGCGTATTTTTTTGGATCATCCAGCGATAGGATTTGTTAGACATACTAATAGTGTTTTTAGAGAAAACAAAGGTGCATCTAGTGGCTTTTATCACAGCTTGTCATAGCGACCTGCAGGATAAAAAGTTTTCTAAATAAAGTACGTAAATGTCAACTACAATCATGTTTTCTGGCTCATCCAGCGCCTCAAACGACTTGTTTAATTAGAAAGAGGGTGAATCACACGTAAAAAGTCTAACTAGCAAATTAGTTTCCAAAGTGTCATGCAGAGCTGGTCCGAGGTACTTTATCCATTTATCATTTTGAGCTACCAGCGCGATTCACCAGGCAATCTTTAAATGCGTTTACTGGCTAATCTAGCGATTGGATTCCCATAAAATATATGTAACAAAATCACAACTATACGGAAGAAAAGATTAATTGTATGATCCCCTGAGAAAGGACCAGACGAGCCATGTATATGAATAAAAATTGTTCGAAAGAATTATTTTTCGTAGTGAGAATGCACTCGAGGTCCGGTGCCGGAAAAATCCAGGTATTAAACGACGGAAAAGAACAGAGACACCCCACGAAAACCCGTAGTAGTAATCCGCGATTTTATCAAAGCTATTTGTTGTCATGACAACAGTATGTCCTAGCAACACAGAAGTGTTTTCTATTGATGCGATTGATAACACTTTAAAATACTTTTGAGCTGACGTGCCTTCACTTGATGTTGAGGTTACGTATAAACTTGGCCGCGCATATTGGGAAAGGCTAAATGCACCCCCCCTCTGGCGCCCCCCTCTTCACTTGTGACGTAGACAGTCAATTCTGTACTTAGACACACACCCCCCCCCTTATACCACTCGCCTGTTTTGAAGACGTTGACTTGACATTACAAATCGACCCGCGAGAATTCAATGAAGCTATAATTAAATGTGACATGGCAAATCAGACCGTGAGAATTCAACAAAGCAATAATCGACATGCCAAATGGAACTTTAAGAATTCAGCCAAATGATGTTCAGACGTGACATGGCAAATTGACGTACGAGAATTCAGTAACACAGTAATCAGAAGTCGAACGCGTTTGAGTTTCCTACAAATCAACAGAAATATGAACGTACATATGGTTCACCATAAGGTTCGAATTCTTTAGTAGGAATTGAATACTATAGAAAGTGAATCAAGATCGTACCATTAAGTATATTTGAAAATATATAAAGAGGAAGGATAAAAACTAATAATTATAAATGAGGAAAAGCAAGTGAATAATCTTGAAGCTGATGGCGATGACAGAAGGAAGAGTGTGCTGGATATAGACGTGGCCACGTAATCCTTGCGCGAGTGTTATATTCGACGTGGTAGTAATGGGCACCATGCAATTGCAAAATAATAGGATGCGGTGATGGTAAGCTGAACATTGGCACATAAAGAGCTGAACTATCCGGAGCATAGCATGCAATTGCCACGTTAAAGGTGTTAGCTGCAATAATTGAATCCTCTGGAATCATAAACCAATATGCTGAAGAAGTTGGCGAAGCACGGTTGGTTAACCGGTTCACAACCCTATGAACATCAGCTTCTCCAAGAAGAGGCACATATAACTCTATATGGCTGTTAAGGTGATCCAGCATGGCACCTTTCACTTCTTCCCATTTGCTTTCATTGGATTTCAATGCCTGGGCAATTGCACGGTATCCGCAGTTACCATCATCTTTCACGTAGTTGATACGCTTGATTGCGCGACGAGGTGCGATGGCGTGAAGGACATAGCCATATTTGTCAAGCGTACTTTGATCGCTTGGTATGGTTGTTCCACATTGAACCACTAGCTGTCCTTGACTTTCTGGGTGTGGGCTGTTACCATTCCTATTGTGACATCGTGAATGTAAACGTAACAAGTCTTAAGTACGATACCCTGACGACAGTATATACTTCAGTGATATACTTACCATTCATCGAGAGCATCTTTGGCGAACCGTGTCTTGGCTTTTTTCTTTGAATTTCTATCATGAACCTCGCTGAAAATAGCATCTCGCTTGGTGCTGCGCTTTTTTGATTCCTTTACTTCTGGAGGCTTAAGTTCATTAAGGTCAATGAAGGAATCTCGATTGATGGCAACCAGTTTCTCCAAAAGTGATGCTTGCTGCTGTTGATCGGTGTATATGTACTGGAGCTGTTCAATACGATACAGCTCTGTAGAGATGCGGTCATGGACTGTTTCGGGCTTATAATCACTGGCTATTGCAAGGATTGAGCCGCCATCTTTGTCATTTGGTGATGCATCGTTGGCTGTTTCTTTTGTATACGGATCAACTTTATACATAAGCATCAGTATATAGTACATTCGGCTAGTGGAATTGTTTTCTTCCTTACATGTCTCTTCCGGGAAAATATGCCATCTTCGCGGAACAATAGACAGTGGAATTTCGCCAGCAAGAGGAAGCACATGGCAACAAGGAATGTCAAATACATGCCTAATAACGCACTGACAATGTATAGTTTGCAGCATATTCGATCGACGGATTTCTGTCTTGATTATGTCGAATGCAAACCGTGAGATGTTACAGAAAAGAGCTTTCAGACGTTTGGCGTCACTTTCTGCAATATGTGCATCGAATCCAAGAACTTCTTTGTCGATTTGCTTACGATGTAAATCAAGCTAGTAGATATAAAACAATGAGACTTCCATAGCAATACTTAAATGCATTCATGAAAAATCGATTATATACACATTTCTCAAATCATTATTAAAACTATTTATGCATACCTTCAAGTTGTAAAACTGATCAAGTATTTTAAATGCGAGGTAGAAATTACTCGATGCCTTCAGGTTCTTTTTCAGTTCAGCATGTGCACCTTCCACACGATTGGTGCTAGTGTTGCCTAGATGTGGAACCTTAGCAATAAACTTGCCGGCCCAACGCTCTTCGACCTTCAGCTTTCTTTAAGCAATGAGGAGATCTAAGTGTTAGCAAGAGCGCATATAGATATTTGTGGTGTAATTACTTGTTCATATAGTTTCTGGCTAACTCTGGATCGTGTGCCTTTTCCAAGGCCGCCTCAACTAAACGGTAGCCGTCCTTATATGTATCTTCCGTAGCTATGACAGTAAGCCCAGTACGTTGATCTTCCATTTTCCACATCATCATCAAGTTGATCCCATGCATACAGGATTCGTAGTCGTTTTTGTCCTTGAAAAACTTGTCCATATTGGACTCAAAGTTTCGGCGTAGATGGATCTGGCACAAAAGCTTGTACGAGGTGGGAAATACAACATCTAAGGCATACATTAGTGCATTATCACTGTCAGTGACAAGCACTTTTGGCGATGGGATGCCCTCTTCCGCTGGCCAGACAACAGATTTCAGACAGTTGGCGAACCATTCGTAAGTGTACTTGTCTTCCTGCAATATCCAACCTCCGGCGATAAGGAATGTCTTTAGCTTAGGATGGCCAATATTCGCAGTGCCGGTGACATTGACAAAGGGTAGCTTGTGTTTGTTGGTCTTGTAAGTGGCATCGAGACATATAACGTCTGGGAACTGACGTGCCAGCTTTATCGCGTCATTGTGTGCGAAAAAAAGCGAACGGAGAGTATTTGCGCCTTGTTCATTAGTGCTTGTCTGATACCTGACCTGATAGTTGTTTCCCTCGAGGTCATTGATCAGATGGAACATCTGGTGCTCAGGGTCATTGTTGAAAACGACACGGCGTAGGTTGCTGATGTCCTTTGGAGTTGATCCTGCACCAAGTGTCTGCAAAGAATTGCTGATTACGGCGTTTGAAGCATGCGCTTCGATCAGTCTCACAGCATGTTCACGCTGGGCATGGTTCAGACGTCGATTCATCGGATACGAGAATTTGTCCAGTGCCGTACGGTGGTTTGAATGGCATTCCACGATGTTGACGATCTTCCATTCTTGGCCCTTCTGGATCTTAGCCTTTACACGGAACGTGCACCCTCTGCGCTGCGAATCCCGCTTTCTGTTTTTCTTCGTATCTTGTTCCTGAAGCTTACCATTGCTGTCAACCACAAGTAGCTTTTTGGTAGCGTCTGTCCGGGCTGAGGTGTCACGAGGAACTCCTGAGTGACGGCAACCCATGATAAGCTTGCCAATATCACTTTTCAAGGTGGTTGCTGAGAAGTTACGATCAGCAGCGTATTTTCTGATAGCAATACGGGCATCTTCCATTGTGGGAAAGCAATCACCAATATTAAGTGCTTGCTTGTTTTGCGATTCAGATGACATTGCTGAAAACTTGATGTTGAACTTTGAGTGTAAGAAAAGGAAGAAAGCTAACAGTGATGCCCTGAGCAATCTTTTATCAGCTTGTGAATCGTTGTACAGACAGCGCTAAGGAACCCAGATATATACTACGGGTGAACCATATGTACGTTCATATTTCTGTTGATTTGTAGGAAACTCAAACGCGTTCGATTCTGATTACTGTGTTACTGAATTCTCGTACGTCAATTTGCCATGTCACGTCTGAACATCATTTGGCTGAATTCTTAAAGTTCCATTTGGCATGTCGATTATTGCTTTGTTGAATTCTCACGGTCTGATTTGCCATGTCACATTTAATTATAGCTTCATTGAATTCTCGCGGGTCGATTTGTAATGTCAAGTCAACGTCTTCAAAACAGGCGAGTGGTATAAGGGGGGGGTGTGTCTAAGTACAGAATTGACTGTCTACGTCACAAGTGAAGAGGGGGGCGCCAGAGGGGGGGGGTGCATTTAGCCGTTCCCCGCATATTAGTATTCGCATGAAAACACCAATCCAATGAGATTGCTGCACATGGACAGCTACGCGTGTTTGATATCCCGCCGAAATTGGGCTCGTTTTTGCAGGCACGCTGCAAGTCCTTTTCTTTTTAATCGCCCAACCGATCTTGTACAGCACAAACCATTTACAAAATCATAAACCATGGTTTCGCTGGAAGTCAGCAGCCAGAAAACACTATTAAAGACGGCCATTCTCGGCCTCATTGCTGCTGCTGCTTTTTCATCACGTCTCTTCAGTATAGTCCGCTACGAATCTGTCATTCACGAGTTCGACCCATGGTATATATATCATTTAAAGAAGAAAAATAATGTACTTATTGGTGGTCTAGGTTCAACTACCGTGCAACACGCATGCTTGTCAAGGATGGCTTTTATGACTTTTGGAACTGGTTTGACGATCGGTCGTGGTATCCACTGGGTCGCGTTGTTGGTGGCACAGTGTATCCAGGCATTATGGTTACTTCGGCAATCATTCACAATATCCTCCATTATCTCAACTTTCAAGTCGACATTCGCAACGTATGTGTGTTGCTGGCGCCCATCTTTTCCGGTGCTACTGCCGTCGCCACTTACCTATTGACTTCGGAGCTCAAGGACTCATCCGCGGGCTTACTTGCTGCAGCCTTTATTGGCATTGCTCCAGGCTATATTTCGCGTTCGGTGGCCGGATCCTACGATAACGAAGGCATTGCCATCTTTCTGCTCATGTTTACATTTTTTTTATGGATCAAGGCACTGAAGCTCGGCTCAGCCCTTTACGCTGCGTTCTGCGCATTCTTTTACTTTTACATGGTGGCTGCATGGGGTGGATACGTGTTCATTATCAACCTGATCCCGCTTCACGTCTTTGTGCTCATGCTAATGGGCCGTTTCTCAAGTCGCGTCTATGTCGCTTACTCGACCTTTTACGCACTTGGAACCTTGATGTCGATGCAGATTCCCTTTGTCGGATTCCAGCCCACTCGTACTTCCGAGCATATGGCTGCCTTGGGTGAGTTGTTTTCTCTCGTCCCGCTTCCAGTAGTAGCAGTAGTAATGTTCATCGTTCATATTGCTAGGCATCTTTGGCTTGTGCCAGATTATGGGATTTGTCGAGTTATTGCGTAGCCATCTTCAGGCCAAGCAGTTCCAGACACTGTTGCGCGCTTTTGTGTTTGTCACCTTTATCGTTGGATTCGCGGCACTTGTTGGTCTGACACTGAAGGGATACATTGCACCATGGACTGGCCGTTTCTATTCATTGTGGGACACCGGTTACGCCAAGATCCACATTCCTATCATTGCGTCTGTTTCCGAGCATCAGCCTACCGCTTGGCCTTCATTCTTCTTTGATTTGGAAATGTTGATCTTCTTGTTCCCCGCGGGCATCTATCTATGCTTCCAGCAGTTGCGCGACGAACATGTGTTTGTCATTGTATACGGTATCTTTGCGTCCTACTTTGCCGGTGTCATGGTGCGCTTGATGCTTACATTGACACCTGTCGTCTGCATTTGCTCCGGTATTGCTGTTTCGACCTTGCTGGACACGTATCTCGACTTTAAGCAGGCACCCGCTTTGACCACGCCATCATCATCATCATCTTCAGCAGCCAATGTGTCGGAAAAGAAGAAGGGTAAACAGGCCATCAAGGAGAAATCGAGCGAGGAAAAGAAATCGTATTTCGGTATCCATAGCACCGACTCTCGCGCACTCGTCGTTACCAGCTTTGTTTTCTTCTTGATTGTGTTCGTGTGGCACTGCACATGGGTCACGTCGAACGCTTATTCCAGTCCATCCATCGTCCTTGCTTCGCGAAATCCAGATGGATCCCAACACATTATCGACGATTTCCGTGAGGCTTATTACTGGCTGCGTCGCAACACCAAGGAGGATGCCAAGATCATGTCTTGGTGGGATTACGGTTATCAGATCGCTGGTATGGCTGATCGCCCCACGCTCGTCGATAACAATACCTGGAACAACACACATATTGCCACGGTCGGACGCGCCATGTCGTCCAACGAGGAGGATGCGTATGAGATTATGCAGAAGCACGATGTCGATTATGTTTTGGTGATCTTTGGAGGCCTTCTCGGTTATTCGGGCGATGACATCAACAAGTACCTGTGGATGATCCGTATTGCTGAAGGTAACGGCTGCCAGCGCGCGTGCGCTCGCCTTCATCGATAGATAGGCACTGACAGTGAATGTACAAATAGGAGTGTGGCCTGACAAGATCAAGGAAAGCAATTATTTTACATCAAGCGGCGAGTACCGCGTAGACGACCAAGCATCGCAGACCATGAAGGATTCGCTGATGTACAAGATGAGCTACTATCGGTTCAACGAGTTGTTCGGAGGCCAGCAGCCGATGGACCGCGTACGGCAACAAAGATTGCCGATTCAAGGGCCAGAGCTGTCAGTGTTGGATGAGGCGTACACATCCGAGAACTGGATTGTGCGTATCTACAAGGTCAAAAAGTCCGACAACCTTGGGCGCTCGCATAAGGCTGCCCAGGCCTTCGAGACTGGCAAAAAGAAGAGAAAGCCAGCAAGAAGTAAAAAGAGCAAAGAGCGAAGACGGCGAGCGGCGATGGACGATGTGGACTAAGTTCTAAAAATAAAATAAAATTTGACGTCGCATAAAAGTTTCCTCTTTTTTTTTCAACTCGAGCTGAAATGGAACCGCAAGACATTGAAGTATGTGATTGATTGGTCTGCAGTGCAAAGACGTTAAGCAATGCGCGTTTTTTCTGTTTTGTCTGCATAAAAATAAAAAGGGGAACGATTACCTGATTGATCTCTGTAGCTTACGTCGCCACCTACCGATGGCATCTCTGGGCTGTCCTTTTGTCCCGTAGCTGATTACTTGGCGGTGTCGTCGTGGGATGGACAGGTAAGGCATCGACAGCAATCGGGGGATGCTGACTGACGCGGGACGACAGATCAGGATATACGAAGTGCAACCAAGTGGCAACACGGTCCCTAAAACATCCTATGCGCATGACGGACCTGCACTGTGTGTCGGGTGGAGCAAGGTAAAAAAAAAAATAAGCAATCAATTGTGCTAAAATATGGACCACGGCTTAAACGCAGTACAGGATGGCAGCAAGGTGGTGTCGGGTGGCGGTGACAAGACAGTGCGCATGACAGATATGAATACGGGCCAGACCACGCAGGTCGCTGAGCATGCCGAACCGGTGAAAGCCGTCAAGTTTCTTGACAACAATCCCAGTATCATGGCAACGGGCAGCTGGGACAAGACGATCAAATACTGGGACCTGCGATCGCCGCAGCCCGTCAGCACCGCACAGTTGCCCGAACGGCTCTACTCCATGGACACGAAAAACAATCTTCTGGTGGCCGCCACGGCTGATCGCCATATCCTGCTGTATGATCTGAACAACCCCACAACCGTCTTCAAGGTACACGCTTCATGCAAGTGCTAGGTGAGACGCGGTACTAAAAAGGAAAATGTGATTGCAGCAAGCGCCGTCTCCCCTCAAGTGGCAGACACGTGTCGTATCGTGTTTTATTGATGGTAAGGGATGCGCGATCGGCTCCATCGAAGGCCGTGTTGGCATCCAGTATGTCCAGGAAGCAGACGCATCGTAAGTACTGTACATCCGCGCACGAGTGATGGGACTAAACGCCTCTGCAGCCGGAGCTTCTCGTTCAAATGCCATCGCGACGAACAAAAGAATGTGTTTGCGGTGAATGATATATCGTTCCATCCCATCCACGGCACTTTTTCCACGGCGGGAGCAGACGGCACCTTTAGTTTCTGGGACAAAGACTCGAAACAGCGGATCAAGACATTCCCGAAAAAGAACGGCACAATCTCATCCACGGCATTCAGCAGAAACGGGGCCATCTTTGCTTATGCGGTGAGCTATGACTGGACCAAGGTAAAAGGGAAAAAAAAAGCAGTTGGCAGAGTAAAAGGCTTGTTAACCCACATGTATGAAAAATCCCCCGAAGGGATACAAGTTCGCAGCACCCAACGAGCAACACAAGATCTACTTGCATGCCACAAGAGAGGATGAAGTCAAACCGCGCGTCGGCAAACGTTAAGCGTGTTCGTGCGTGGCAATGAATAAAGAAAATGTTGGTAGCAAACGGATCATTGATTGCTGGAGTTGGAATCAAAACAGAGCTGCGGGGTTTTGGAAACGGAGGATGCAAATGGGGAAGGGGCAGAGGGGGAGAGGAGGGCTTTTGCAAGAGGGAGCATGCAAAGTGGGGTTTTTTTTTTGGAGAAAAAAAAAAGGCAAGAAAATAACTGCAGCCAATGTTGGCGGCAAAAAAAAAGAGTGAGTAAGAGTGGAGCGACGGATAAAGAAGCCGAGCATACACTCAAGTTAATGAGCAAGAAGCGACAGGAGGGGCGCAGGAGGCATTTTTTTTCTGTCTCCATTATCGTACATTAATATCGTTCCTTTTCTTTCTCTCGTCTCTTCTCTTTCTTCTTTGTTGAATGAGGCCAAGCAATTTATATGCGCCCACCACCACCACTGTCTGATCCGACCGCATCGTTCCGCGACGACCCCTACCGCTGTCGTCGATCGTCGCACACTCGCCAAGGTTGGAAGCAGGTTCGCATCATTCAAGTCCACTAAAGACCAACTCGTTTTTATTGTTGTGCACAAAAAAAGCTAGTAATGCCAACCCAGTGGAGGAGGAATCAGCCATATCCGATACAGTGACCGTGGCCATGGATGAGCCAGGCCGCACCCATTCGTATCTACCCTACAGCAACCATCCGCCCAACATCCAGAAAGCGAACGGCCATGGTCTGTATGTGGAAGACGACGACGACCGGCCCGCCAACAGTCTGATGACCACGCATCATCGCATGCTCCCGCCCAACAGCGCATCGAGTCAGCACCTGGGTAGCTTTATCACCGAGCCCACCGTGCTCAACGAGGAATCCATGATAAACAACAAGCACCTCGCCGGCTCACTCACCGATTTGCGCAGGTTCAACAATCGACGGCATCGTCAACGGAAAGGATTCCTGCGTCCAGTGCTTCTTGTTGCGTTTACAATTTTGTTGCTCCTTGGACTGGCATTCTTCTTTTGCTGGCCTCGCACACCAAAGATTCGTCTGGCTTCCCAAGGTGCTGCAGGCCGCACTCGACGTCCAGACGATCAGACCGACTGGGGCAATGACCCGCAACACCCGTGGCTCAAAACGTCATGGATCGTTAACGTTACACTTGACAACCATGACAACTTCATTCCGACCCACGTGAACACGCTCGAATTAATCATGGCCGATCAGCTCACCCAGCAGCCGTTCGCACGGTCAACCATCAGCGGCCTGAAGCTGCTGCCACGGACGGAAACGCTGCTCAACATGCTCTTTGATGTCGAATACGAAACGCCGTCGGTCAAGGACCCCACCTTCGAACACTTGTACAATGCGTGCGGGCCGCAAAAAATCAGCGCTTTGGCACCGCCGGCTCTTAATATCACGCTGCAGGTAAATTGTTCTGTTTAATAATAAAATAGCCTTCTTTGGGATGTTAAGGATCTTGCTAGGCAACGTTTGAGATACCGGGGATCGCATGGAAACCGATGGTGTATCTGGACGCACCCTTGCCCAATGGCTTTCGCTGCCCCAATAACTGACATGAGCTCCTTGCTTCTGGTGCTGCTTTTTAATTTCGACCAAATTTATAAAGTTAGGTCAAAGCGCACACCATTTAATCATCCTTTTCTCTTTTGATACCGTATGCCTTGTCCACTCATTTAATAACATTCACCTTTCTCCCGTGGCAAGGTCTCTTCCCCATCATGACTCTGATAAAATCATTCCTTCCGCTCGTTATCGCAATCATCGTGTATCACCTTGGCTTTCTGGATGGTAAACACCCACTCTCGCTCGTTTATGGCTTGACGAACCGCAAAGTATTAAGCAACAATAGGTGTCGACACTTTTACTCGCCTGCTGGACTCGCTTGTGATCGCCGTCATCATTGTAGCATCCGCCGATCGACTCTTTGAATCCATACGCCAAGCCGTTTTCCCCCAGTCAGAGGTCATTCTTACCCCTGAAAAACCTCCCAACGCAGCAACGCCCATCCATCATGACAACGCGATCACCGACCAAAGTACCGCATCAGCCGAGAAAAATGACATTGTCGCGCCGAATGAACCTGTCGCGCCGAATGAGATTGTCGCACCAACTCGTCAGCTCATGTCACCTATAGCAACCCACCTTACCTATGAAGAAAGTGACAACGTGAGTGCACTCATGCTTTCACCACGACCCACCATGTCTTTTTCGACGCCGTTGCGACGCCACACAATGGATGAATGGATGCCTCCGACTCCACAACTCTCGCCGTCACTGTCGATGAGCTCGACAAACTCAACCAAAGAGCCTGACTTGATCCGATTACGAAGGTCGTCGCGTGTAGAAGAGATGATCAAACAGTTCGACCGGCCCAAGCGTGCTTCTTATCGCCGTTACTCCATCGGGGGCATGGCTGAGCCACCAAAGCCTTTAATACGTACGCGTACCTTCGGCTTCAAACCCATAATTGGAGTATGGGAAAAGAGAATTGAGTTGGAGGAAAAAACTCGTGAAATGATGCAAACATAACAACTCTGACGCAATGATACCACGAGTTTTTGGCCGTAGTCTGTGTTTTTTTAAAGAGTAAAAAAGAGGATTTTGAACCTACTCATTGAATGAATTAAGTAATATTTTGTTTAGCCACCGTCGTCATCCAGAAGGAGGTCAAGCGTCATCAATTGGGGAGCGTGCTCGGATGTGCTTGTCAGGAGGAGGGGAAATCTGTCGTAGGGAGCCTGTCTTTTATCGGGGGAGGCTTTGTATAATAAGAGCAGCGCTATCCGTTCTCTCGGATGTATGTTCAAGTGGCATATAGGGAGCACACAGCAACCAAAGGGGATTAGGACGGAGGATTGCGAGCGAAATATCAATCGAGTGCCAAAGAGAGAGCAAGAGAGTATGTAAAAATATGTGTACCGTCTAACCTCGGGAGACACCAAATAAGTTTTTGACGCAACAATAGTCTTAAGTTTTAACTAGGAGTCAAGAGGAGAAGGAATGTGTAGAGGGGGGATGGTATATTCATTATGGGAGCAAGTTACTAGGAAAGTTACAGCGTTCGTTACCCAATTTCTTCGTACAAGCATGTGTACTACACTATTTTAACGAGCTGTTTCATGATATCATCGGTCCTTGCCTATTGGAAACCTTATCTTGCCACATAAGCGCTTCAGGAGCTCGCCTCGACATTGTATTTCTCGCTACATGGCACTTTTTTGTTCAACAATCCGCTTGGCTCCTCTCTTCTTTCGCCGAGTATGCCCACCTAGCTAACTGCCACCCCTTCATTGACGGGACACTTTCTTTATATGCACACGACAATAAGAATTGCGGGTGCGTTTGCAAGGGGATACTGACCCACGTACTACGCATGATCGCTCAAAAAAGAGAGCCACGCCGAGATTCCGAGGGCTTGTCAATTGACTGTTAAGATCTGCACAATAACCTATTTGTAAAAAGACAACAGAAAAAAAAACCGTAACTAATTAGGGGAAAAACACATTTCTTAAAAATCATGGTCCAAGGTATTCTGCCATTGGAAAAAAAAAACAGGTGGAGCTCATTATATATAAAAAAGGTACAAAAAACGCGTCTTTTTTTTCTTTGTCTTAATCACTTTTTTACATTTCAATGAAGCCCACTTCCTGCAAGTCATCAATGCTATCACTTAACGACCTGTTGCGCCCGTCAACAAGACCATCTGTTCTTGACGTCAATAACCTGCTGTCACCTGCACCAGTGCCACTCAAGGCAAAACGCAAGCGAGCATCGCCATCCCAACTTTCAGTCTTGAATCGCGTATTCAATCAAACATTCTTCCCATCCACCGAACTTCGCATTGAATTGGGTAAACAGCTCGGTATGAGTCCCAGAACCGTTCAGATCTGGTTTCAAAACAAACGTCAATCAATTCGTACACGCGATAAAATTCCACGTCAACGAAAGAAATCGTCGGAAGCTACACCACCTGTTTCTCCACCACCACTTTCGCCATCTGGTCCAATAACTCCACCCTATACTACCGCATCCATGCATCAAATGCTTCCTCCGCCAACGATGCCGCCTCTATTAGCGTCATCACCCACCGAGCAAATCACCCTCCCGCCTCTACGATTGCCCTCCCAGCCGTGCTGGCTGTCTCCATCGGGGATCCCGCCGCTATCTACCAATTTTCCAAGTCCCACCTCGATCGACGCCATCATCTATCGAGATTAACTTAAAAAAAATTTCCTTTCTAAAAAAAAGTATCCTTTCTTTTCTCTTCCTCTGCCGATATCTCCGCACTCCCTTCATTCATATGTCCCCGAGCGTTTAAGCCCAGTTATTAACTTTTCTGCATCTCCACTTTGTACGATATAATTAAGCTTATCTTGATTGACTCATCTACTGCTTTATTTTTTTTTATTTTAGTCCTTTATGTTCCCAATTTCTGCTTTCTCTTTAACTAGTGTGTATATGTGCGCTATTGCATTTTATCAATAATAAATATCATCGTCTGGTCTGGTCATCATCTTCACACTTTGTCTGCATTCTCTTTCTTTGTTTCGTTTAGGGAGTTGTTCGTTATCCATGATAAATCCGTATTGTTTATCCCATGAGGGTTAAGGTGTTCTAGACCACAGTCTTTCGTTCGCGTTGTCAGCAAGGTCATGCGACATCAGCTTGAGTATGCAGTTGTATGATATGATATCATAGCAGGGATTATCATCAGAGGAGTCGAAGAGATAGTATTTCTCACTACGAAGGAGAAGGAGGAGTTTGTTCGCGCGACCTTAATGCGAAAGCATTATTTCATCATCATTTGCTTATCCTTATCGTTCGTTATCACCCTTCGTAAGCTCCTTCTGAACGACGTAGACTTGTTTTGCTCCCTTTAAGTGATGTAATGGCCAAAGGAGCAAAAAAAAACTTTGTAGCGTTTTTTGAACTTTGCACTTTTTTTACTGCAACATACGGCACTTAACATTGGAAATTAAAAGTGGTCCAACCTTTTTTTCCTGTTGAATAGGTAAAAAAAGACCAATGTATGAGAATTTTGGGGGCTATTTAATGTATCACTCACTCTTTTTGACCTCTTTATTCTACTCCTTTATGAACCTGTCTAGCTTGCTCCCGCCCCCTTTTCATTCGATGATGCAAGTGAAGGGGATGGGCAGCTGGGAAATGACAAAGAAATATACATTTCCTTGGGGGTTCCTTCTGTGCTGGTCTTTCGTTCTATCTTTTTTCATATACCGTTTCTTTTTGTTTCGATGTAGGCTCACGTGCTGACAAGGTTTACGGCGGACCAATTTCGAAAAGAAAAAAAAAACAGCGGGGAAGGTTTTGGTTGAATCATCATGCATCTGCCTTTTTTTGTTTATGTGGCGATGTAAATAATCAAAGGAGTAATGAGTTTCGGGTCTGTCTTAAAAAAATGCAAAGTTTGGCCGTTGCTACGTACTAACTTTTTCTGTTTTGTAACAACCTTTTTTCGACAACAATGAATAATTAATTCATTCCCCCGTGACCACCGTGGAACAACAAGAACAAACTCCATTTCCGTTTAGTAAGTTACTCAAACGTTGAGGTGAGAAAGCGTCCAAATTTAATAATTGCTTTCTTGGTAGGACATGAGTGGCCGATCAACCCACAGGATCAACGACTTTTCGGCGGGTGAGGACAAGTGAAAAGGTAAAAGCGTTAAGGAGTAGGTAATTTGCACTGATTCGGCAAAGCATCAGGCCACCTTCCAAAAGAAATGCGAAAAGGAACGTGCGCGATGGCGCTCAGACGCCGTAACGCCGCTTCACTTGATAGTTGTTACACGATGCTAATTCGTATTATTGACACATCGACGATCACAGATACGGTAGAGGGGGTAAATGAGATGAGGTTAAGAGGGAGTTATAGATAGGTTGGTACGAGGAGATTTGCATAAAGTATAGGTAGATGTTGGTAGCCGGCCCGATAGAAAAAAAAACACACATTTTGGATAGTATATCAGATAAACTCAACATAGGACTCCGGTATAAGGCCCGTTTCGTCCATTACGTCCGCAATCAACCAACCCTAGTACATACACAGTTAGCAACGACTTCCATGGCAACAAATGAGTTGTACGTACTGGACATTGCCGGTATTGCACCCATATCACTTCGCCCGCTTTCATGCCAATTTCATACTCCGTCTCGGGGGTGAAATCATACAGCGCGCGCGCCTGCCGCCCAGTGAACTCGGACGATGATAGAGAGATCTCAGATAACCGTCGTTCTTCCGCCGGTCGGCCGTGATGGAGGGGTGAGGACTCTGGATACGCAAAATCGCGGATGATCACATCGTCCTTATCCTCGTTGGGTTGTGCAATCGTGCTAACGGTTTTAATCTAATGATACATAAAGAAAAAAGAGCTGAGTCAAAATATATATATTTACATAGAGTGTCGTGCAGCGCTTACCGACGCTATGGATGAAGCCTGCACAGCAGGTTTCTTTTCGCAATTCTCGACATGGGATGCATCTTGAAGCTTTTCTGACATTGACGCTCGTTTGCCGTAATCCAATTTCTCTTCGGATGAGAAGGAGCTTGTCTCGTCGTCGGTGGGTGTTTGTTTTTTCGTGGGTCGAAACGTTCTCCTCGAGATCGTACCTTTGCGGGTGAGCTATGTTCTTTATGTGTCAATATCCCCCCTTGGACGATTATTTTTATTTTACCTTTTTCAGCAAAAGAGCTAGTGTGATTGCAGTTGAAAGACTCATTACAAGGTCTGTGTCATATACAAATTGAAGAAAGGAGGGGAATGGGGCGTTTCTTGTCGTAATCGCAGGCGAATCGTTATTTTTGCCTCTCTCTTTTTCCGCACAAAAAGTCTTGGAGAAAGCTTTAGTGAAAGCTGCCCTTGGCAAGGCAAAGAGAGAGAGAGGGACAAAAGAAAAAGAAAGGTATTTTTTGGGATTGCCAAGGGAGAGCCCGCACAAATTGCTTCTGAACCTGGCCAATTGAAACCGCAGAAACTAATCAAGCAAGATAGTCTCCTCAACTGAGTTCTTGACATGATGCAGCGCGTTTCGCGTTTCATACAATGCCGCCCGTGCTGCTCTGCCGGCTCAAAAGTAAATCCGCGATAAGCTTTTTGCCTACTCATTGCTCCAGTATGTCTAACCTTCTGCTCGTTATCGAATTTCACTTGCGCCCTAGTATCCATGACCGCACGCGAATAATAGAAACCTTGGCATCTTTGTTCTGCATTACCATATTTGTCATACTTGATGCACGACGAGTCCTGTGGCGCCTATTCTCTTTGTTTACTTTTCGTGGTAACCACGGTTACGATCCAATCTTGGCAATTCATTGCGTATTTTCTTTATGGCAACAGAAAGAAAGTTGATCGGACCATACATTTGCAGTGCAACCATTTTTCCGAATTGCTAGTGCTCCCTCTCAAACTGTGAAATATATCTTTGTATATCGATTAAACTTGTCAATTCCTGAATCTAGGAGACAACGCTACTTTTTCAAACACCTGCATCGATGTAGCTTGGCGTTCTAATGCAACTGAGTGTGCCACTTGACATCGCATATTATCCACTCAGCCCCCTCCTTATACATCCGCAAGGAACACCTTAAAAATATTTGTCGATCAATTCCACATATCAAGTCAGAGATCTTTTGAATCCTATGGTATGAGCCCGCATATACGGTCTGTCACATAAAAGCTAGAAACTATGTATCTGCACCTTTTTTCAAAGCTTGCCTTTACGAACGGTTTCGTAGGAAATCTGATCATACGATATATATATCAAAATAAACCTGCAGGTTTCCCACCACCCCTTAATTTTTTAATTGAGTAGTAACAACTGGCTCTCATAAATGACTTGGCCTCTCATGGGACTCGATGGATATGAAACGGTGTTTTCAACGTATTAAAGAAGAAATAGGAACCGCTAGTTGCCATGTCGAAGAAAGCATGAAAACAGTAGTTTTATAATAATAACTTTAATTGGGAATACCTTTCTTTATGTCGCACATTATAAATTGCCGGTAGCTTATTAACTTTTGATCACATAAGCACGTACAAATCTAACGGTTCCACATAAGCAAAAAACATTTCGGCGCTGATCACTTTGCATCTAAGGGGTATTACCGATTGACATTGATTCCTTTCCTTCAAATCGTTTGTTCTATGCTACTTTGCTATACAGAGTAGTCAAGGAACATGTATATTTTCTAAATGGGAACTTGGGCATTCATCCGCATTATTAGGTTCCAATATACCCGTATTGGAAACTAAAATAAGCCATATCGAAATGGAATCGTTCTCCATAATCCCACATCGAGCATTTGCGAAACAATTTTCCTTACTATTTGCTCCTTACTTGCTATGTTACATTTTCCCTACATTGGGATCTGATTAAAGTGAGAAGTGAAACCATGGTCTTGATCAAGCTATTACCGTTAAACGTTGGCAATATGTCTCATTCTTTGATTTATAATAGGTTTCCTTTCAAGTATACAGTCGCAATATTACATATTACTGAAAGCGGCATTTCCAACTTTAATGACTTAATTAGGATGTTTGTCCCATTAACATGGATGTATAAACCTCATCAACTTTCATTTTTTCGTACGAAATAAAAGATACTCAGCGAGCTATATGAGTAAATTCTTAGTATGTGCGTAAGCATCCAGACGCTGTGAGATAAATAAACTGTTGCACTTACACATGACCCAACCGCAAACATCACTATTAAGTATCGCTTAAGATTGTTTTGTGAAAAGGCAGCGAGGCAATCGCAAATTGCCAAAATTCAAGTTCGATTTGTATTAACTCTTTGTTTGCGGTTTTACGTTATAATAGAGAAGTTCAGTGAACATCTATACGATTACAAGCATAAGAAAAATTGCTTTCCGTATAAGCATAATTACATGTTATTTGTACTTTCTTTGAAAACTTTGCAAAGAGTGTATGTTACAAGCATTAGGAACCTTTTGGAAGACATAAAAATCTAATAACTGAATAGCCAACTCTACTTTTTTATATTTTTTTATGATTTACGGACGTTCACTGAACTCCACTAATATTGATAAAAGCATGTTCTAAAGAGCTACATGTTACCCTTGAGTCCAAGAGTAAGATTAACAAGATCCATCTAGGCTTCGGCATACTAATAATTTCTCGTAAATAGCGCTATATCACTCCTGTTTAAAGTTTATGTATATTCAGTTTTACAAGTGGCCCTTATCGCTATCGTAATGTATGCTTATATTGGCTCTGTTCTAGAAAATGATCAAATATATTTATCCTCACCAAAGTTTGCTCTTTAGGGCCGGAAAATATCCAAGATCCAATGTGATCGCTTTGGTTCTAGGTTATTTTAAAATTTACCTGGAACCTGGCTACTTGATCTATTTTTTTTTACATAAAGTAATCTCTCGGTGGAACACTTTGATACGTACTGAAATGAATCAATGGTACAAAGAATTAAAAGAGACTTATAAAAGTATCTTTGAAGTTTCGGATATGCTTTATCGAACGCTTTTATATCTTTTTGTGTATTGAATCAGCGATGGCAGTTTAGATAGCGTTACATCTTCAGGATTGCCTGAATGGATAGAGGACGTATAGGATCCTTTCCTTTGTTCTGACCATGTGTATCGGAGGGTGACTTTGACATCCACCCTGCAGTGTAATGACCGCCTTGCTATATTGGAGTCAATTCCATGTCCTGTTGAGTTTATCCTATTCGTTCATACGGTGTAGTTCTTAATCCGCGTAGACAAGTTACTATGTAAGTACACTTCGTGATGACGATGAACCGATATATGTTATCCGATAGGAAATGTCTTCCATTATTATCATCTTTGGCTGTTTCACCACACGTACGAGTGAGGACCGTAAGGGTATCCATAAGGTTGTAGAGTATTAGTTGGAATCTTGAAACTCTTAAAAACTTGCTACTGTTGACAACTTAAACTATGTTTTTTGATAAAAAAAAAAATACAGTTTGCACAATGGTATGGAAAAAAGCACATGCATACAGTCACAAGTATTTCTGACCGAATGTCGTATCGATCGATGCAGGGTTAAAATTGATATATAAGAATATAATGCATTAAATACTATTGTCATAATTTTCTTTACATTATAAATGCTCCTTGTGATATCTTTTACAACGTTTTGATCGATCGGTGATACTGTTGAGTGCTATCACACTCAGCATAGTCATTTTTGCTATTAGATGCATCTATTTATACCTGCATTACGCTTATATGCAAACTATGGCTGCAGTTACCCGTAAATAGAAAAGCATTATGTAGTTTAGGTCTGATACTACTGACCAGAAGTCTAGGCAACCAAATAAATTCAGAGAATATGAAGAAGTACGTCTGGCTCTCGCGAATTACTCGTAAGTGCCAAATATAATGTGAGCTTCACTTTCTAAACGCAGTTAACCAAGCCCCGTACCGCAACTTACATATAGCCTAAAAAACTTAATAATGCACAACATTAAAGGATGTCACTTTTTCGGTGGCTATAGTATCAAATATGCAGGTATATAAACAGGGAGGCGCTTTTTTAGCTTGCAACACACATAAATAGCGTTCAATATAGCAACTCCTAAGGTTCTTATGGTATTATTTTGCATTTGATAATATACATGACAGAAGAGAGTAGCTGTTTTAAAAGCTTCATGCTACGAAACTTATTATACTTCATTAAATAATTCAAAAAATATGCAGCACAATACCAAAGTTTGCGTTTGACTGAGAGTGCAGGATGCGGAGGTCGACTGTGCGCGCAGATTTTAGAGGCACTTGGTCCTTGCATACCACCACAAGCATACGGAAAATCTTCCCCAAACGAGCATAGTTGCATAAGAGTTTCATGTTACTTCGATAGTTTTATATAATACTTATCTTACAATTGTTAGGTAGCTTTTGGAAGGCATAAAAATCTTTTGAGCAAAAGGTAATCGAATAGCCAGCTCAATTCTTTTTATAAATTTATGATCTAATTAAGGTTCCTTGAATTTTTCTATCATACATGCCTAAGAACGGCTATAACGGATGAATCGATTGAGCTTAATATAAAAAAATGACAGTTTATTACCATTGCAACAATGCCTATTTCGATGAGACATTTATCCGATGATTTATATCACCGTAAGTGGTTCTACCACCTCAACATAACATTTTTAATAATTCTCGGTATGCTTACGTGTTATATACAAACGAACAAAATGTCAGTAACGAGATATGAATCATCTATATATGGTATATCACTAGTTCTCGGGTATAATGATAGGTTATGGAAGATAGCCATCTATGGGGATTGACAAACGCAGGAAGGGAACAGCTAAAAGGAGGCGTGACACATTACATGCATTAAAGTACATAAACATGTCGAGGGAGTTGTTTAGTATGCTTATATTTAAAAGAGATCTAAGCTAGGACGAGGATTCACTTCATCTGTTCCAAAGAAAAAGTATGCATAAGTTTTCTTTCAGTCAATATACTAGATTCAGATAGATAAGACGAGATACGTACAGCAGTGATAAATTCATGACTCATAGTATTTTGTAAACAATTTTTAGGCTCTAATAACTTTGAGCGATGGCTTTACTTAACGACTGGTCTCCCAGAACGATAACGTCGGCAATAACCGTAACAGCTGGTGCACTGTCATTATTATACTACTTAACAGAATCCCGCCGTAACGCAAACCCATTGGATGCATTTCCTTCACCGAAAGGCTGTTATCCGTTTATTGGTACAAGTACATTAGTGCTCTGCTATATTATTTAATAAATATAAAATAGGCCACCTTCTTTCCTTCAAGAAACTCCCTGGTCATCTTGTTAAGGAATGGCACGAAGAATTAGGTCCCGTTGTCCGAATCCAAATGGGTGTTCAGCCATGGATCATTATCAGAGAACCTGATATTTTGCATCATCTTTTAACTGTAAATGGTGCTGTTGCATCGAATCGACCGTACCAGATCTTCACTGGAAAACTATATTCTCACGGAGGGAGGTACGTGGTAGTGAAAGAGATCATGTGCACTCCAAGCTAAAGTAAAAATAAATGCATAGAGGAATGGTGTTCCAAGGAGCTAATTCCAGATGGAAGCACATACGTGCGGCCACTGCACTATTATCTACTTCACCCAAGGCTGTTACCCAGTCAATTGAGGGCATCCAAGCTGATGGAATGAGATTGGTTAGAAAACTTGTAACCGAAACTCAATCAAAAGGTGCTATAGATCCTATGGAGTCCCTTCAGCACACTACTGTCAGTCATGTTCTCCGAACATGCTTTGCTATTCAAGTCGAGACGATGGACAAAGAATTTCTCCAACAGCTTCTCGAGTTTTCTCACCAAACGCTATTTTTCTCCGGAACACATTATGACTTTGGCGGGTTCCTACCAATACTATCCTTTGTGGATATGCTTCCAGGCAGGAACATGAAACGCAAGAGGTATATGCAAGGCAAAGGTCCATTGCTTGAGATGCTGTTGCAATGTGCATTAAGTGCAGACCAAGATTGCGTGGTTAAGCATATGTATGACAAACGAGAGGAAAATGGCCTCGAGGATATTGATGTCTTGGTAGCAGGAGGTATAGCGGAGACAATGGACCCTTTCTTTCCATTCACTGACTGAATTGGTTTAAAAGGTGATATCCTCGTTGGAGCAATCGAAACTGTCTCTGGAGTCCTCAAATGGGTTTTTGCCTTGCTTTTGCATCATCCTGACGTACAAAAAAAGCTTATCAATGAAGTTGATGACTTTATTCGGGAACATGGCCGACTTCCCGTCTTTTCGGATCGCGATGCATTTCCACTGTTAAACTCTGTACAACGAGAATCTATGAGATTCAGAGGGACCAACTATGTAACTCTTCCACATGTATTAACGAAAGACAGTAAGTTCAAGTTGGCTGTTGCCGGATTTAATTACCTTGATACTAACTGATTCGTGTAAAGTACAATACAAAGGTTACCTTTTCCCCAAAGGGGTGCTGATTCTCCCTTCAGCATACGCCATGCACCATGATCCTGAACGATTTCACGATCCTGAAAAGTTCATCCCTGAACGTTTTTTGAATAACCCCAAGACCATGGCTGCTGCTACAGCAGGAAAAATTGAGGAGGTAACTTCAATAAGCACATATGGTGTCCAATTACTCATTGCAACATAAAAATGTAGCGTGATCACTACATGTTTGGCTGGGGTAGAAGGTCATGCCCTGGAATTCATCTCGTAAGCCAGAGTATATTTTTTCATAATAATACTCTGACATTACGCTTCTTCGTAGGCTGAGGTGGAGATGTTTGTGTTCTTGACAAGTGTGTTAGCACATTGTACAGTGGAGCCACCCCTTGATGGAACGTTGCCCGATCTTGATGACGTTCGTGATGCAGGCGTTGTCACGGCTCCACCTCCATATAAATCAAGATTTGTCCTCAGATCAAACCGTCTACTTCCACAGGACTTTTAATCTTCCATATGACAAGGGGGAAGATTAATCTTTATTTTCATTGCGCACTGATTATTATGGTGCAACTGATCTTAAACCGACAAAATTTTTAAAGTGTATCTAGTCTATCAAAAATAAAAGTTTAGAAAAACTAAGCGATAACTTTGATGTATTATCATGTATAGATGAAAAGTTATGGCTTACATTTTGGATAACTGTCGATGTAAAGAAGTAGTTAGCACTTGAAGTTGGTGACTTGAGGGGACTTTTGGCAGGGGAAAGGGTTAAAATGTTACAATTCAAACGCAGCGCTGCCATTTGTGTAACAAAAATGGTAGATACGTTACACAAAATCTCTGGATAGCCCAATGATACATCTGCTTTTCATTTTCCATTCACTGTGACTATGGTAAAGAGAAAAGGCTGATGGGCCCGACTTCAAAGCTCAAAAGTCTGCTCTTCTGAAACTAGTGGTAAAATCTCATCATAAGTTTAAACTCTATCCCAAAAATTAATTATGAAATGGATTCCATAACGCGTTTCTGGGGAATAGCAAAAAGAGGAGCCCGCATGCAGTATAATTGTTCCTTTAAGTCGCTATAACGCCACCTGCCATCAAATCCTAGATTCATTCATATTGCTAATGATTTGGTGCTTTGTGTCGAATGCTTGGGCATACATTAAGTTCTATGTAGAACGAACAATAGTTGGTCCTGAGCATGATTAGTTCTTGGAAAAATTACAGAAGCAATATATATTTCACCTCAGGAGCGGCCACGATGAATAGTCTAACCATATATAGATGCGGGATTTCAAATCGAAAATTTGTTACAATTTGAAATTTTGTCGGTTTAAGATCGGTTGCACCATACGTGCGAACAGACCCACTCCTTTCATACGTTAGTACAATACTAGTACCTAGCAATTTCTAAGTTACTGACACAGCAGCACAATGTATGAGTGAAATATACTTTTAATTTTATAAATAGCAGCGTAACAAGCATCGTATATTTGGTAAAAGTTACTGAGATGGCGTTGAGTGAATAGCAAGGAAGATATCGAACGTTTCAGTGTACCAATTGGAGCTTACATAGTTTAATTAACTACACGGTTAGACATATAGTAACATCTTTTTAATATTCATAATAAATTAGACCTGAAAAACCAGATTTCAGTAATAACATTACCAACGGTAAAAAGTTGCTTTGTTGTAATTGTAGGCTTATTATGACGCATATTCGTAGTCATTTAAATACTGGCGCAAGTCATTCCGTGCTTTATCCGGCTTGCCATCTCCAAAGGTCTCCTGCCGCAACATGTGGAGGATTGATTTTTCCCGTCCTAAGCAATTCTACAAAATGATTGAAGCATAATCTCTAAAATACTTTCAAACGCTGGGTACTGGAAGGGCTTTCTAATGGGCCTCAACAAAACAATACGGCGGTTGTGTGTTCCATATTCTTAAAGACAGTCTTGAATAACATGATACATTCTTATACGCGTTTCAGACTCACAAAGACATCTCCTTAGCTCTCATTTTAGACGACGTGGTTAACCATCACGTTGCCCAAAATGATATTATATCTTATGCCTATGATAAATTGTTGTTGCAGCTCTTCGATCACCGTCACAGAGAAATTTAAATGGTACATGTGATAGCCAAGAAGAGACGCCGGTGAACTGTCGAAAAGCATCATGTAATTAGCCGTGCAGAGTTTAAAGTCGAACGCGGCAAAAACTTGCCATCATACGCTCCCCTCATAGGTCTTTGGCCAACGGGAATACGTATCCGGATGCTAGAATAAACTTAACTCGAAAGTGAAGTAGAACTTATGGTGTGTTTCACTTGTAGTCGCTGAACTATTTCTTGATCATAAAAAGCCTCAATTACATAGTGCATTGGGATAAAATTAGTGGAAATAAATTTAAGATCATTTTTATGAATGTTTGTAGTATAATTTTGTGAAAGGTATCATGGAAAATTGATGAAAAGCCGTCAAAATGGTCGTTTAGTCCACTGCTATGGTGCAACCGATCTTAAACCGACAAAATTTCAAATTGTAACAAATTTTCGATTTGAAATCCCGCATCTATATATGGTTAGACTATTCATCGTGGCCGCTCCTGAGGTGAAATATATATTGCTTCTGTAATTTTTCCAAGAACTAATCATGCTCAGGACCAACTATTGTTCGTTCTACATAGAACTTAATGTATGCCCAAGCCTTCGACACAAAGCACCAAATCATTAGCAATAGGAATGAATCTAGGATTTGATGGCAGGTGGCGTTATAGCGACTTAAAAGGAACAATTATACTGCATGCGGGCTCCTCTTTTTGCTATTCCCCAGAAACGCGTTATGGAATTCATTTCATAATTAATTTTTGGGATAGAGTTTAAACTTATGATGAGATTTTACCACTAGTTTCAGAAGAGCAGACTTTTGAGCTTTGAAGTCAGGCCCATCAGCCTTTTCTCTTTACCATAGTGACAGTGAATGGAAAATGAAAAGCAGATGTATCATTGGGCTATCCAGACACAAATGGCAGCGCTGCGTTTGAATTGTAACATTTTAACCCTTTCCCCTGCCAAAAGTCCCCTCAAGTCACCAACTTCAAGTGCTAACTACTTCTTTACATCGACAGTTATCCAAAATGTAAGCCATAACTTTTCATCTATACATGATAATACATCAAAGTTATCGCTTAGTTTTTCTAAACTTTTATTTTTGATAGACTAGATACACTTTAAAAATTTTGTCGGTTTAAGATCAGTTGCACCATAATAATTGATATCGTTAATGTGGTTTGGTCACACTGCGAAGAGTTTTCGTGGCGTTTCTATCAAGGACTTCGAAACTACTCGCTGTATACATAACCAAGAAGCTGCGTATTCGGCGAAGCAGACTGTGTTTGGACTCAACATGTGTGACCAACCCACTCAGCTGAGCGCCTATCTGTAATTATGATTGTGTCCACTAAATCAAGTCACACTACGTGTGAAGCAGGAATTAGCATTGAAGAGGATCTGATGCACTGAAAGTCTTGGTGAACGTCATCAAGAACCCCCAATGCCCGATTGAATCCAACAAAATCATTCGATTCCATATGTTTGTTCAAGCCGTTGATAGAGTATTTCTTGTAGGAGAGTGAACGGTAGTTCACAATATAAGTTTAAGAGTGAAAAAAAAAGGTTTGTAGGCTGGGTGAGTTAACAAAAATAATAGATCTTAGCACTTTTGGCTTATTCAGATCAAAAAGATATCAAGGCTTTGCCTAATGTTTGGGTGTAAACAATGAGTATAAGTTAACTGCTTTATTCGCTCTGCAAAATCGGGCTATTTATACTTGTTCAGCGGTTACACACTGATAAAGAAGTAGTAATAAAAGATAAAAAGAAGTTGAATATATGTGTATAGTATTATAAAAATAAGATAAAAAGAAGATAAGAATATGATGAAAAAAAGATAAAAATCTGATGGAAAAATTGGATTAGGAAACTGTGGTAGCACAAACCGACTTTACTCGTTACACCGTAAGTAAATTACAGATAATTGATTCCTCACAGAACCTGAGACTCTTGAAGCAAAAAGCTTCTAGGCTCTCATGCCAGAGCAATTTGTTAAAGTTAAACTGATATATATTGGCCACAGGAGAAGTCACCTAGAAGTGTGCATAAGGTATATGTAGTGCAATGGCAAATAAAACATAATTAATAGTCCATCTAGAAACGTTGCTAATCAAACGTCAGAACCTTTATATGCATAAATTTGCTACTGTCGTTGAATCTACTAGGATGAAGTGTTTATTATTATAGCAGTCCGTCTTATGTTATATGTGGACCGCAAATTTCAGCAACTGATGTTCTTCTTTGAGATTTCCAGTTTTGAAGATAAATACCCCTTATTCCATTACCATACTTTCAGGGTTTCCGTTAGTGTTATGGTATGCAAATATGCATTACGACTCATAGGATCTGGTACCACAATCAGGAGTGTGAGGTGCATTGTGTTGGGTAAGCATATTACGGCTAGCACCTTTCACTACTCTATTATTAAACTTACCCTCGAAAATAGTTAATGACAAATATATTGTAGTTTTGATGTGGTCCCGAATTCTAGCAACAGATTACGGATTATCTAATACCAATCCGTATTTATGAGCGAGAATTCTATGATGTAACGACTACATATCCGTCTGTGGGTTCTCCAATCGTAAATATGCATAAGATTCTAGGCACTGTTACCGGACGAAATAGTGAAGTATTCCAAAGCACTGACCTGCAGCATTGCAGCATGCGTAACTTAAAACTAGAATGGGGGCCGGTATGTATAGTATGTAAAAAGGTTCGTCTCCAATCCAGCACCGTACACTTTTTCACGTGATTTCTCTGATCTTGGGTTGAGCGCAAGTTTACTGAGAACATTTTAGGTAATCAATACAGACAAAACATTGCAGAAATATATATGCAACTTTAGCTACGATAAAAAAGTACTTAACTTGTTTCCGTCACCGAAAGGATACTATCCATATTTTGATAGATATTCCCTTACTTTGCTGACGGTATAGGATGTTAAAGAAAGGAACATAGGACATTTATTATCATTCGACAAGCTACCAGGGTGTAAAATTAAAGAATGGCACGACCAGCTAGGACCAGTTATCAGAGTACAAATGGGTGTGCAGCCATGGATTGTTGTTAGTGATCCAGACATTTTGCACCACCTTTTGTCCGTACACTGTACGGTTGCATCCAATCGTCCATACCAAGAGTTCACTATACGGGATTACTCACATAGTGGAAGGTTAGAAATACGTAACTCATTAAACTGTTTCATATTAAACGAAAAGTAGAGAAATCGTGTCTCAAGACTCCAATTCCAGATGGAGACACTGCGCGCAGTAGCAGCAACTTTGCCTTCTCATCCAAGGCGGTTAGCAGCTTAATTAACGAGATCCAAGGCAACGCAATGCAGCTAGTCAACAGTCTTGTGGCCGCATGCCAAAGTCAGCATGCAATCAATCCCTTACAGTTACTCCAGCGTGCTTCTGCAAATCATGCACTTCGTACATGCTTCGGCATTGAAGTAGACACAGCAGGAGTCGCTACTGAAAAGGATATATGAATTTACACATGAAACATTAGTACTAGCGGGCACACATAACAACTTTTGGTGGGTTTCCACCGATTTTGTCATTCCTGGATAAGCTTCCCGGCCGCAACACAAAGCAAAAGGGATATATACAAAAGAAGAATATCCTGCTTCAAGAGTTGCTTCAGCTTGTGCTTGAAAACTTGGATAAGAATAACATGTTTAAAAATTTATACCATTCGCATAAGGAGCTTGAACTCACCGAGGTGGATCTACTAGTTGCAGCAGGTCAGTAATGAATACTAGAAGGGTGCGATTTCATGGTTTATTGACTGGCTTATTTAGGCGACATTATTGTTGGAGCAACTGAAACAGTGTCCGTGGTTACTAAATGGATTTTCGCCATCTTATTGTACCATCCAAGCTTATATAAGCGACTATGTGATGAAGTCGATACATTTATCCATGGCCATTACGGTCGCCTTCCTTATTTCTCGGAGCGTGATTCTCTCCCCTTACTCCGCTCCGTCCAAAAGGAATCGATGCGCTACCGTGGAACTAACTATACTACTCTTCCAGACGTGTTACAGGAAGACATTAAGTGTATCACCTATTCTTTATTTCGATCCTGACAATTTTAACTAACTTCTACTTTATTCTTAGTACATTACAAAGGCTATGTATTCCCAAAAGGAGTCCTAATCTTACCATCATCCTACACCATGCATAGAGATCCTATCAGGTACCCAGACCCTGAAAAGTTCATCTCTGAGCGTTTTATGAATGACAGCAAAACTATGGCTGCCGCCACTGCTGGACCTATTGAAGAGGTAACTTGCGATTTATATTCTAAGTTCAATGTCGCATTTTAAGTTACCACGAATAGCGCGACCACTACATGTTTGGTTGGGGCAAGCGAGCCTGTCCTGGTATACATCTGGTAAATTACAGCAACATGATACTTTTGCTTTTAGCTTACTCTCTTTTAACTTCACGGATATGCTAAGCCGAGATGCAGTTATTTGGTTTCCTAATTTGTGTATTGGCACACTGCAATCTGGAACCACCAATCGATGGTCCATTACCCGTCCTGGACGATATACGTAATGTAGGTGTTATGTCATCACCTCCCTTTGGAGCACAGTTTGTCTACAGACAGAATCGCCTTCTCTGCTAGGAGTTAGTCTTAGTTTGCATCACACCATCCGAGAGTATATAGTACACCCTACTTAGCACTAGCATTAAAAAAGCAATATATT
Organism: Fennellomyces sp. T-0311; assembly: GCA_025266875.1. Classification (NCBI taxonomy): domain Eukaryota; kingdom Fungi; phylum Mucoromycota; class Mucoromycetes; order Mucorales; family Lichtheimiaceae; genus Fennellomyces; species Fennellomyces sp. T-0311. Next base: position 154,615 of record JALLLT010000017.1, read on the forward strand.
AGTCTTTTCTTAAAAAATCTGATGGATATAATGCGTACTTAAGCTATCAGCCTCCAGCTAATTATACATATGATTAACTGTGGCTTGCTTAACCGCCTAAATTGTAAAATCAAGCCAAAAAATGGTACGTACTATGCAAAGTCATGTAGGATTTCTGCATTGCATAATGATTGTGCGGTTAATCATGTTGTAGCGAAGTTTCTCTTCCCCTTTCCGTTTATGCTACCATTTCCCTTTTCAGCATGCGCCTGACTTTTGTGTCTGATCTCTATTCTACTATTTTGAGCAACTGCACATTGTTCCTTGTTCTAATCTCCCAGGCTACAGCATTACTCTATTATATGGCGCATATTTGGGTAAGAAGCTTAATGGCAATACCTTCCATGCTTCATCTATACAAACGATCATTAGGTTACTAAACAGAAAAGTAATCTGGGATTAATAAGGCGATCGATATGCGAATTTTAAACCATATGCGTGCAGCACTGTATCGAATCAATTCTCAAGATGCGTGGACAAATAATCTGGCATGGAACTTTAAGCCTAACTAGTTATGGGCAGAGCCGATTTTCGGATAATTCCAAACTAAAAGTCAAGGCCGATGTCTGGAAAATTATTAGCACCACTTGATGTAGTCATACCGCTTATAAACTGCTGTATACCTTACTATCTGCTCTGTATGTGGTCGGGTAAGTGTTACTCATTATCTAGCATTTTCACTGAGCTTCTTAAAATGATATTAATGGTTCATTTGGACCTTGTTTTCTTTTCATTTCGATCAGTTCTCTGATAAGGAAGAGCAAAAGTACAAAACTAGCTACAGACAATTGTATCTCGTAGTCTGGCTTAAAACTAAATGCAATGAATCCAGCCACTCCCTCCTTCCTCCCTTGTTTTTTTCCTCACCTTCGCGTTTTTCCTCAATTTGAGCATACTATTCGCTAGACTTTAATATCTACTTCACTTTTTCCTCTCCCTGGTCTTTTTCCCAGTTTTTGACGTTCCAGCTGCGTAGAAAGAACGGGGGTTCACTGTATGACTTATATATTCGTGATTCCGTAATGACATTTATGATTAGTGTCAAGTAGTTATTTAAATACTCATGACCGTAATCACTTCTAGGTGACCATTTTTGGAGTACATCCTTCCATCGTCGACCAATTGTTCATATGCTCATGCAGGTATTGCATGCATGATTCACTCCAGTTAAAATGTATGCTTACCTGGAATTTGCTTTGGAAAGTAAAACTTCAAGTGCTAGCCTTGTAGCGATGATAGGTATTTGCGCTGCTTCTATGATCATAGAATATCTTTAATATGCTTTCAGAACGGTGTCTGTTACGCTAATAAATGGTAAGCCATATATATGAATATATACATAGTCAAAAGAAATTCTAGAATTCAAATAATATAATATATAATATAATGACTGATCATTCTCAGTATATACGTAGCAACGATATGTACCATAGCATAAGTAATGGCATTCTTGTACGCACGCTGGTCTATGTGGATGAATCACGTACTTACAATCGCATGAATTTACAATGAAAGCAATTTCTTTTGGTGTATAGATAATTAACCAAGTATAATCATTATAGAGATGAACATAGCTGCAATGTCATGCTCGTTTTTACCTGCGTACGTTGTTGTAAAAAAGGAAAATTTTTCGTATAAAAAAGAAATTTTGCGTGAATCTAGGTCCACAATTTGAGTTATAATAAAAGAAGTAAACAGGGTGAGGTAACCAAATACATATGTAAGCCTCTGACTTGGGCTTCTGACAAGGTATGGCCAAGATGATTAAGGTCAAGTTAACTGGTTTATTTCATTTGAAATTTCGGAGGTATTTATTGGCTTCTTTCACCTGGGTCCTGGAAATCCGACTGCGGTAATAGCAAGCCGTGTCGAAGGCACGTTGCAAACATAAAAAGATATCCAGAAATGATCCGAATGTAAGATGAGGTTTGCAAAATGCACCAAACAATAGAGTAGACAGCAGAAACAGTGACCACGTACTTGCTGGATACAGAATATGGTGAGATAATCAGAGAGATAAAGTGGCAAAGAAAATATGTTACAACGTATTAGAAAACAGTATACATGAAATCCTGATATAACTGGTGAACAATTTTCCTACTTTTTTAAGCGCTCAAGCCGAACAACGCTAATTCTAAAATATTTTGATGTATACCATGATGCGCTGCGCATCTAGGTCGGGTATAACTGCAGGGACTCAAGGGTATAACGTTACAATAGCCACTTCAGCGGACGCTAACAAATAATTGGTATAATAAGATGTGGCGTGCTCATCTCATTTCTGTAGACAAGAGTATAACTACTTTTATGCAATGAAATGCCTAAAGATAAGTTATACCACACTTCATATGGATAATATGTACATGTAGCGTTATCACGTTGATATGACAGTTACTTTAAATCCCGTTCAGTAAATCGATGCATTAATACATGATGTTGCTGCGTTTTCCTAGCCCCTGTCGTAAGGAGACAACATAGTATTCTTCAGATAAAATATACATCCCCGTGACGCACAACGAGAGCTATTATAAAAGTACCTAGGTGCCTTTCTTTTTTATGTACTTATTTTGCAGGGTTAATCTTGCATCAGCGTTTGTTGAGATCAATCGTCAGCTATTCAGCACGCATAATTTTAGGTATTATCAAACCATTCAATATATGAGTACATACACTTATTTGTTCAAGAATGCTAAATCTTTTTACATTGAGAGAAATTATGGTCTTAATGAATGTAGCATTCCATGACTATTCAACGTTAGTTACCTCTGCTCTTACTTGTTGCGCAATAACTTTACTGGCTTACTTTTGGGTAAACCCAGCAAGTAATCAAAAAAAGGCCTTGGATGCTATCCCAACTCCCAAAGGATATCCATATATCGGTAATTAACCAGATTGCAATTCTATGGAGTTGAGGTACTAATGCAGACTTGGTACAGGGCATATTCTATGTTTTGATAAGCTACATGCACACAAATTAAAGGAGTGGCACGATGAGCTAGGTCCTGTTATTCGTGTTCAAATGGGTGTTCAACCATGGATTGTTGTCAGTGATCCGAAGATTGTCTACGAGCTATTCGTCCTCAATAGCTCGGTGGCTTCTAATCGGCCTTATCAAGTCCTTAGCTCGCACCATTATTCGCGGGGGAGAAGGTAAAAGAAAGATTTTATTTCAATGCAAAACGGTTGTTAAACTGGTTATGCAAGTGGTATTGCCTTTGGTGAAATGTCTTCCAGATGGAGACGGCTGCGAGCTGCTGCTGCTACTTCGGCCCTTTCACCGACTGCAGTCAAGAAATTTACTCCTATGATACAAGCCGAGGCGGGTAGACTGGTAAAAGATCTCATTAAGGCGTGTACATCACAAAAGTCTATCGATCCCTTGAGACCATTACGTCGTGCCGCATTAAATTATGTATTCCAGACCTGTTACGCTACAAATATAGAGTCAGATGATGATCCACGGCTTCAGTCTGCCATCGAATTTACCGATGAAACCAATATGTTAATCGGAACCCACAAGGATATTACCGGATTTTTGCCTTTTATGACTTTGGTAAACAAGATTATGGGCCGTAAAAACAAACTTCTTGAAGATTTCTTGCGCAAACGGGATCCATTCCTTCTTGGAATGATTCAACAAGCGCGCAATTCAAACCAAGATTGTATGATGAAATGTTTATACAATCAACAAGAAGAACTTGGATTAAAGGACACAGACTTATTGGTGGTTGCAGGTGAGAAGACAATACAATCGAGTAATTTACTGTATTAACCAATGACAAAAGGGGACATGATCGCCGGTGCAGCAACAAATGTAGGCTACGGCATTGGCTGGTTCTTGGCAATTATGCTTCACTATCCTAAGGTGTACACACGGCTTTGCGATGAAGTCGACAGCTTTATCTGTGAGCATGGTCGTCTTCCTCTTTTCTCGGAGCGCGAGGCATTTCCTTTATTGAATTCCGTGCAAAAGGAGTGCATGCGTTACAGAGGCACTAACGACGTTACGCTTCCTCATCTAATTGAGAAGGATAGTATGTATGCCTAGATATTTCGCTGCAGGGCAAATTACTGATAGAAATATGCATAGTGCAATGTCAAGGTTACGTGTTTCCGAAAGGTGTTCTTGTGCTTCCATCGGCGTACGCAATGCATAGAGATCCAGAACGTTACCCGGAACCTGACAAATTTATTGCTGACCGCTTTATTAATGATTCCAAGTCAATGGCATCCTCCATCGCAGGAAAAGTTGAAGAGCGTGATCACTTTATGTTTGGTTGGGGTAAAAGGACATGCCCGGCAGTTCATCTGGTAAGAAATCGGTCGACTTTTATAAGTAGAAACGAACTAATTCTATATAGGCCGAAGTTCAAATGTTCGCTTTCTTGACAAATATAATTGCGGAATGTGATATAGAAACACCGGTGGACGGATCTTTACCCTATCTCGATGACGCGCAAGACGCTGGTGCTGTCATGTCACCTCCTCCTTTCCATATGCGCTTTATCCGCCGGTCGAATAGCTTACTGTCAAAGTGATTATCTAATCACCATCACTTCTCTGGGAGATGTAACCAGATAGCCTTACATAAATACTGTGCTTCATCAGGTCGAGTTTGCAATATGCTACAAAGCAAAGAAAACACTTGAATGTGGCTTTGGCATGATTGAGAGCAGTACATGAACTTCTGAAACGGAATGCATTCATTTCGAATTTTCTTACAAATGTTGATCCTTCTTTAATGATGGACGACGAAATAGTGCAATAACCTATTGCTGATATAACTTGACAATGTAGGGACGGGATAAACCATTTGCTTTCAAAGCATCGTGAGTCGCGTAGGGCGCTATGTCTGGAAGCAAGGCTAGTCAGCAGTTGTCGGGTTAGTATTCGATATCTCGATCGGTAACTTGCAGGGACGAATCTCAGGTGAGAGATCGATGACTATAGGACATGATACTGGTCCATCCATTTCACTGCCCTTTATCATCAAGCCATCCCCCCAACGCGATAAGCGATAAACTTTCGTCAATTTACAGGCATTACTTTTTCTTTTATTAAATAAGTTATTCGCTATAATTTAGAGCAGCTTAGTGAAAAGCGATTCAGCTTCTTTTTTTTTTCAGAAAAAGACTTACTTGAATACAAATAGGTTGTTTGCTGCTGCCACCGCCACGGTGTTTTCTTGTGGGTGCCATGAGGCGTGTAATATCTTTTTGTTAAAGTTCAACTCGTCCAAACCAAACGAAAATGCACCATTCTCATTGCCGTTGTTCTTTCCACGCGACACAGCTGCCAGCTTTTGCTTGCTACCAGGACGTCTGCCCGTTTTGAAAGCATTCTTGTCAGCTTGTAAAGGCACGTCTGTTTTGCCTTCGCTATCGTAGATGTGGAATGTGTTGCTGTAGGAACCTGTCATGACAGACCTTATAAAGCAAAGCGTGAGTGCACAGTGTCGCACAGCGCATTTTCCAGAAGAACTTACTTGCCGTCGCCGCTGAAGGTGCACTCAAACTTGTCAAAGATACAGTCGTTTTCGTAGAGGTCGCACAATCGGCTGCGCAGTTGGTCATGTATGTAGATGGTTTGTACGGGCTTGTTGTCCATATTGATATCCCAGATTTTCAGAGTCAAGTAGTCTCTGGATAGAATATACCGGCCATCCTGGCTGAACTTGACATCTGAAACCGACGAGATAATTTCGGAAAAGAATGACCGACTTGCTGGATCTTCCGCTTCCTGATACACTGTTGTTGCTTCCTTAGTTTCTCCGTGCTTTGAAATAGCCCGTCGGCATTACCTTTGGCGTATTGGTCGCATAATGCCGATGCTCGCATGTCGCTAAGCTTGATGGCACCTTTACTTGAGCTGTACATAAACATGTTGCAGTGGATAGGGTGGAATTCCGCGGCGGTGATGACTTCTGTCAGCTCTTCCATGTTGGCAGGCTTTATATCCACGATATCTAAAGGCAGCGTCAGCGCACCCACCGTGCTCGTGCGCATCCACGGCCAACTTACTGAAGCTCTGGTCTGAAATGTCAAGATTCCACAGGTTGATCCGCAAGTCGTCGCCAGACAAGTAGGTTTCGCTATCCGAGTTTATGGATATGGAGTTGATGTGATAGGTATGAGCTGGATGATAAACTCAAGCATGAGCACGTGGGTTCCCTTTTTATCCCTTGCTTCTTTACCATTGGCATAAACTCTCCGCGGGACGGCAGCAATGATTGTGTCGCGATGCGTCAGTTTTGGTATACGAAGTGCTGGTCCATGCGGCAGTGGTGCGGCCGCAGGGTGACTGGGAATATTGTGCTCGGCTACCACCTTGAGGGACTTTTCAAACACCTTCCACAGCTTGATTGTTTTATCTGGGGTCATGGGTTAACAGCGGCCACTCGCAAGCTTCTTGTGACATTTTACCATTGGTTGACAGCAAGAAATGGGCCGAGTTCTGGCGCTTGCACCACTTGATCTTGTTGATCTTCTCCTCGATCTCCAAGCTTTTTAGATAGTCGAATTCCGCTTCATGCGATTGAAACTCGGTATGAAATTTGTATTCGCAACCTTGTTTCTGGATAAAAATCGCCGTTAGAAACTCAGTGGCCGCCGCCACGGTAAACGGGCCTTACATCGTCGTTGCGCTCAAAGAGGACCACGCGGCCGCCACGATCGCCCGTCGCGAGGTAGTCACCGGTTGGATCAAACTCGACCGCAGTAATAAGATCGGCTTTGAAAAAAACACAACAAACAAAAAAAAATTATTAATCGCATTGGGGACCCTGTCTGCCGCATCCTTTTCCCATCGTCACTAGCCCCAGTGCGCCGCCGTCTCGGAGCGCTGCGTCTTGCTCGTTCCCACTATCTACTCTCGCAGCCTCCCGAACCCCGCGGTCTCCCCTGCTCTCGCCTTCTCTCGTGGGTAATTACCGTCGGTGATGTCATCGGCATCGCCCTTGTCACCAAAGCACTGGACGCATTTCCAATCGTGTTCGTTTTCCATCGAGATTTATAAGCTGGACTGGCTGTGGGGAAGCAAAAGTGAAAAGTAAAAAAACAAACAGCAAGAAAAGAAGGGGGACCTCAGGCACCGTAAAGTGCGCACTGTTGCCCATACGGAAGAAGAATTTCAATCAGACCAATCACATCGCCGCAAAAACCCAAAACCGAGCCACTTGGCCAAAGACCTTCCGTCGATCCGTTCTTTCGTCATTGGATCGACACGCCCTGAACTCTCTATTCTGAAACTAGCCTGCGCTTTTAATTGTCTGCTTTATCGAATGACGTGCGAATTCAGCTGCAACTCCTTGATCCCAGCACAGCGGATCATCATATACCCCGATAACGTAAGCATACGGGCGTAGCGCCGGTACTTCACAGGAAGCCGGTCGTGGAGGTGCGGAGGGTCCATGCTCTGCTGCATGAGCTCGGGATCAAGTGCCTGGAAGTGGCAGTCGGTGCGTTGGTGCCTAAAGTGACAGTCCGGATCAAGCCTTTCAGGATGACGTGCTTGCCGAACCGGACTTTCCCACCATCGGCCCGAGGACCGCCGTCGTTTCTTGCCAATCATCTCTGGCCTGCACTTGTGCCATGCAAACAATGTCACCGGGTGGTTTTGTACGCCTGGAATCCGTTTCACATAGTCGTCAACGCGCACGCGTGCATTTTCGATCCGCACAGTACGGAAGCATCGATCGGGAAGCCGAAGCAACGTCACTCCTTTTTTCTGGTGCTGCCAGGTGCACTCGATCAGCTCAATGTCAACCACTGCCCTCAAACATGACACGAGTCGCCCCAACGCGTGCTGCTCGTCCAACACAGACTCCTCCAGCGCTATACGCTCCAACATAAGGTTGAATCCGAGTGGCAAAGACGCTGTGCAACGTTTGACATTATCCATTGTTAAGCGCGTGCGTAGCAGCCGCAGACTCTTCAGCCAATTGCAGTATCGGAAAAGCAGATCCAACCGCGGCTCCTCTTGACGGCTCATCTCCAGCGTCAGGTCCGTCAGACGAAAGCACATCTCAAATTGTCCGTATTGATACGTCGATGCGTAGGCCGGGAACGGGAGGCACAGACTGCGAATTCTGTAGCTGACCGTGCGCAAAAGTCCATCATAGTTGACAAAGTAATGAATCCCCGAATCGCGAATGTTCAGCTCAATCAGATCGTTGAGCGACGGTAGCGCAGGTATAAGCCGCTGGATATTGGTTGCCCCGAGATGAATGAAGCTCGCCCTTTTCAGCTGTTGCGGGAGTTGCAGGCCGTTCACCATAAAGAAAAGAGCGGTGGGATGGAACTGTGTCGGTAGCGGCCCGGTGTTCTTGAGATACAGTTCTTGAAGCTGCGGATATCGCAGAACAATGTACTCGAACCATCCACTCAATGAATACCACCCACCCGAATAGGCCAGTCGTAGCTTTTGCAAAGAGATCTGCGGGTCGCCGATCCTCGAAGCATCGGATTTCTCGTTCGAAATGGATCCAGCGCCAGCAAGTTCCAGTTCAGCTAACTCGGGGCAGCACGCATGAATTTCGTGGAAGTGACGTGTCTCGAGCTCTGGGATGAAGCCACGCAATGCGAGTTTTTGTAAATTTGGTACATATTGAAGCACGTCCCGTACGTCGCTGATGCTTCTGCTGGGGGGTGGAATGTCGTCGATGGATGGTGGTTCGAAGCTTTCCAGTTCTAGACAAGTGAGTTGTCGCCCATCGATGGCCATCAAAGCCGGTAAAGGTGACCGATAAAAGAACCCACTGGTCTTGCTCGACTGACGTAGGGCCGGTGTACACCAGAAGAATCGGAGCGATGTCAAGTGCGGACACTGTCTTCGTAGCCGTTGCATGTCGTTGTACGAGAGCACGCCATCGTCCAAGCTGAGCTCTTGTACCATAGAGCCCACAATGTCCTGCGATAAAATGTTTCGATGAACCCATGGATGACAAGCGCTGACCACTGCGTTGCGATACAATGCAGGGACGAAGGTCATGTACCACACTCGACACACAAAAACACATGTATAGACATCGCGAGATGAGAGATACGATACGATGGTTGCTGTGACACGATACGGGAGCATTTTTAGCTTTTCAAAAGAAAAAGAGAGGAAACGAATGACTTCAATTTAAAAATCTAAGTCGTTTTAAACAAGACAATGACAGCTTTCAATCCCATTTTTGGCGTGCTGTTTTGCGCTTTATAACGCGAAAACTGGTGATCAAGCACTCACGAGCACCACTATAATATCCACGTAGTTGGACTTATGATAGACTGGAGTTCCTTATCCATCGAAACCGTGCAGCGACGCCAAAGGCAAAAGCTGGGGCTGATGTAACGTCAAGTTTAATCATCTCATTACCGATCCAAAGCTTATTGTGCACGAAAAAAGTTTCTAATATCATTCAAACAATAAACTATATTCCGACAATGAAAAGTTTGACGAAGACCCTGCTCTCTATTTTTGACTTACGCGACACGGAACTGATGAAGGTTTTGTACTTAAAGGAGAGGTATTAGGAACGTGAATCTAAAATCATAGAGTAACCGGCGTGAACGAAGAGAATAGTCCTCCTTGTGTTCATTGGATTTCCAGCAAAGTTATAGTCGAATAGGTTATTACGCCTATCCTCGTATTTCAAGAAGTACATTCAAGTGTTAGATGCTGCAGGGTGTCGGTAGGGAGGGCATCACTATGATTAATAAAATTTTATCGTAAGTTAGATCTCTGACAATGCGTCATGAACTGGTGGCTCTGCGCAGCTTCAGATAATGGACATTTTGGGGAGGCTTTTCCTTCACTGTCCAATGCTGTTACACTTCTCTTCCTTTTTCGTTATCCTTTTTCTCGGCATAATTTTAAGAAAAAACCACTTTATATGATTTTAAATAGTGCGGATCCGATGGATTTTCCATATACTCGCTATTCACTGTCGACCACAGTTAAACTTGATTCCGTCTTTCGTCACATTGATATTCCATTCTGTTCCACAGATATGATATCTCGTATCATCATTTATGTGGATATAATGGATTATATCATTGATACGTGCTGTGGGTAATATTTTCTATCGTAGAGATTGAAAGGATTATTTGGGTTGACATCTCGAATGTGGTATTGCCGCATGAACCTTCAACCTTTCAGGAGTCATCAGACACTCAGATTTAGCTGCATAGCCTACACGACAGAGTGAATGTCCAGCTATATTTCCCTTGTTGTATCTGTATCTGTACGAACAAGCAAAAAGTACGACATACCATTACTCAAATCTCTTCGCATCATCACGCCCAAACAATCCTCTTCCTGATACCTCCGGCCCTGCTCTTCTATATCTTTCTTCCGAGAACTCGTCTTCCGCGTGCACATTTTAACAAACGTAATGTTTATGGAAAACATTAATAGACCTACAGTTTAATCGTCGGTACACAGGATATTTGGAGGGCAAGAAATAAGGATATTGCCCACCTTACGTTTCATGGTTGACTCATTTTGCAACATACACGTCTATCCTCTTTTATAAAACACAATGCTTGCACACTGTAGCGATGATATGGGCCGCAGCTTACCCGCCTTCTAACACAAAGTCAATAAGCAAATATTTGAATGCGAGGATCAACGAGACAATAGAATCACAAACATTTCAAGGAGCATAAAAAGTTTATTTCATTCTGATTTAATCCAGCGATATGTACCTATGTGAATATCCTTAGGTCACCGCCGCCATGGAGACTCTGCCATCAACTTTTATAAAAGTAACAACAAACTACTTCTGTTGTCGTACAGACCATGCGTCATTTTTGGTTAGACTGGGACTGTCCACATGAAAAGGCCAACAAATGCATGATGAAACTTTCATCCCTTTCTCCCCCTTTTTCCGCACTTTTTCGCCAAAAACAAAAAAGAAATAACGATGTCGAGTGGCAACAGAATTAGTATTTTTCCAACCCGAATGTAATACTAAAAAAAAGCAGGTTTTTGATCGGCATGCCTGTTGACACGTACTCCCTAGGGCTCTCACTACCATGAAAACCAAGCTCAAAGGTGCTCAAACCGGCCATTCTTTGCTGAAACGTAAGGCGGAAGCTCTGACGAAACGTTTCAGGACCATTACTCACCAAATCGATGAGGTATATACTGATACGATTCCTTTAAATGAAATTCACGCTAAACTAACGTTTTTGGTAAACTTTTAATAGTTGAAGCGCAAGATGGGCGCAGTCATGCAGGCCGCTTCGTTCTCGCTTGCTGAGGTGCAGTATATTGCGGGTGACGTCAGTTATCAAATCCGAGAAGCCTCGATCAAGGCACAGCTTCGTGTCCGCTGCAAACAAGAGAACGTATCCGGTAATACAACATTCCGAAAACGTAGGGTAAACATGCTCACATGATCCCTTCATAGGCGTAATGCTGCCTACTTTTGAAATGTATGTCGAAGGAGGAAACGGTAAAATTAGAGAAATCGTATGCTTGACTTGAAAAAAAAAAGCTCACTGACAATGCAATTGTAGCCTTTGAATTTACGGGTCTGGGGCGTGGTGGTCAGCATGTGCAGAAAGCCAAGGAAGTGTATCAAAAGGCAGTTGAAACACTCGTTGAGTTGGCGAGTTTGCAGACTGCGTTTGTGATTCTTGACGAAGTGATCAAGGCCACAAACCGTCGTGTTAACGCGATCGAACACGTCATTATCCCACGTTACGAAAACACTATCAAGTACATCATCTCTGAATTGGATGAGCAAGATCGTGAAGAGTTTTTCCGGTTGAAGAAGGTGCAGGGCAAGAAAAAAGACAAGGCAGCGGCAGCAGAAGCTGAATGGGAAAAAGCCAAACATGAAGATGATGATTTGCCCGAGCTCCAAGCCGCACACGAAACAGGGCAGTTGGATAGCAATATGTTGGATCATGATGATGAGGATGTTATTTTCTAAAGAGAGAACAAAAAAATAAAATGGCAAAGGAGGTTGGGGTGCAATGATGGGAGAGAGAGAGAGGGATTATTTTTAATATAAATATTGATATATAAAGTGTAGAAGTACCGAGAATAGATGCATAGTAATACATTAAGTCGTATGCTGAGGTGGGGGTGGAGGAGGCAAAGAAGAGCGTGAATCGAACGGCTGATGTTGCATGAAAGGTTGAGACATGCTTGCGCCGGTGGTCGGGGTATTAGGTGAACCTTCCGAGAACCAAGAAGTGCGAGGCTCATCGTATTCGTTTTGTGGCTGAAACTCTTCTACATCGCCATTGTTCCGTCGAGCGCGTCTGATCAAGAAAAACGCGATAGCACCAAGCACAAGTGCACCGCCAACACCACCAACGACGCCACCAACGATAGCACCCGTGTTGGACCCGCCACCATTATCGTTATCACTTTGGTCAGATGTTTCAGTTGGTGTTGCCGGGCTATCGGTAGCAGTCGCCGTATCATCCGTAGTAGTGGGGTCGGTTGGTGCTGGATCAGACCAAGTCGACGTTTCCGTTGGTACAATTTCTGATGACGTTGTGGTTTGCCACCATTCAGTTGTAGTGGTCCACCATTGATCCTCTGTAGTCGTGGTCCACCACTGGTCGTCGGTCGTTGTAGGTTCCGATCCCCAATCGTCCGTTGTCGTTGGCTCTGATCCCCAATCATCAGTCGTGGTAGCTTCCGAGCCATCAGTAGGCTCTGAACCATCAGTAGGCCACTCGCCCTCTCCTATCAATCATGTCAGACCCCATCTGAGCTCGAAATAACTCGTTTCCCGGTAATAATTACCGCCATCTTCCTGGGCCCACGAGGTCTTTGTCAAGGCAACCATCACCAGAAGTGGTAAAAGTGTTGCGCGTGATAGCGTAGATGGTCTCATCTTTCAGTCGATTTTTTTACGTATAAGGAAAGGAGAAAACAGTGAAAAGAGAGGGAAAGGAACGGGGTGTGAGAGCGAAAGCAGTTAAAAGAAAGAAGAGCAATAATAATAGGACATGAGATCGTGACCCAAGAAAAAAAAATGTTTTTTTTAAAGAGGAGTTACACGGTTCGACGCTTAAGCAATGGCAGCCCTAATTCTAGACTGGCTTGGTGGGTAATATAAGGCGTTATTTATGGGGCGTACAACCGAAGTCGCCGAATGTCCACTGTTTCCAAAAGTTGCATGTCGCTTTTTCAAAAGCACATGCGCTCACCGCTAATCTATTTTTACCTTCCGATACCATTCTTGGATATACTTCTTTACCTTGATCACTATGACGAAATTTTCTGCATGTCAAGTTTTTCCAGGATGCCATGGATACTGGTACAATTTAATGCACCATTGTTATTGATTTAAAAATGCGCCATCAAAGACAATAAAGGAGGTCGATATCAGGTTCTGATGTTGACCAAAGGATATAAAATCATGCGAGATCAATCGGCATGATCTTTTGTCGGCGCTCCCCTTTCCTTTGATATGCATCTTTTAATAATAAAAAAGATACGCACAGACACTTTAAGGGGTAGCTCCGTGGAGCTTACTTTGTTTTTTACTTATAACCTTTTTCACTCAGATTCAATGAAGAATGCATTTCTTGGCAGTGTAGCAGCAGAGTATCACGAGCGTACTCTTGATAGCTATATAAACTCTATACGTAAAACCATCATTCTTATAAAGGAAAAACAATACGGGTCCGCTTACACAAAAGGTTTGTTATGTGTATCAGTATCACAGATGTAACCCTGTTCATGGTAACTGTCCATGTAACGTAGCAAGAATACCTTAGCAGTTCGCTGCTATATAATATGACTTGAAGAGGGGAGTTGAATAGGAAAGGTCCTCCTACCAGCTAGCATTGTTATTGTTTGGTAAATTGATATATATCCTTTGCTATGCCATTGCGTGCAAATGGCAATTTTTTTCTGTAAAAATCATCGGGGCCCCGTGCATGTGCATATTTTCCAGATTCCTATTACAATGATACAAACTCACAGCAAATAAACTGATTGCAGAATTATTGGTTTGCTATCGCTTATGAATGAACTGACCGTATCAAATAGCAAACTACCTTTGTATTCGTTTGGAGAATATGATACATGTTGCATACAGTATACTCCGAATCTTCTTGATGCCCCAATTCATATCTAAACAGACATCTTATTCGCTAAGGCATGTCGATCGCTGGCAAGTTTTGGGCATTCTCGAAAATGAAAATGCGTAAAAGGCTATTTGTGGGACATAAACGGAAATGTAGTCCAAAAACAGACTAGCAAGAAAAATTTTACCTGTGCCAATTAAAAGACTTCAATGGCCGAAAACTTAAAGAGCTGTCAAAAAGTCATTCTTTCTGATCCTACACACTTGAAGGCACGATGGAACACAATTAACTTTCTACCACAAGGACTTCTGAGACCTAGACTCCCGAATTATACTTTTTGTAAGCCAAATGTATGTACTTACCTGTATGCATATTCAAGTTATCACTGTCATACACAAGTGCATCAAAAGTCCCGGATAAGCACAGGTAGGGTCTTAAGAGAATGCACCAGTACATTCATTTAACGAGACAACACAAGATTATAGAGCAATAACGAAAAACTAACAGTAGAAGCACGAGGACAAAAGCACGGTATAAATTCGTGCCATTAGCCGAAGAGGCTAGAGATACATTCTGCACGAAACGTTTAGAAAGCTACACAGATATCGTTACCCGGACACAAAACATCATTATAAGTTTGCTCGAGCTGATTTCATCTTGCTCATTTATGTCATCGCACCAGAAAACATAGACACGAATCTATGTATGTCTAACAACATCAACATACTCGACTTCTTCGGTACAATGCGGCAAAGTATCGTATCATCTACCTTCTCCGTTTGTTCCAGATCGCAATATTTATTCACCAATTTCTTGTGGTTTCGAATATTTTTCTTTTGACTGTTCAGCAACAGCATAACAAGATTGAAGGTGGACAAGTTTTACAAGAAATCTGTCCTGGATACATTGATAGAAGGTCTTGTGCCAGAAGCACTAGTAACGATAACCAACATGAATGATCAGATACACATGGTACTATTTTGTATCGTCAATGCGACGAAAAGGGAGGAGAAAACCAAGGACAATCGCAATGTTGAGCTGCTGAGTCTCTGCTGCAAGTGGACAAGCATACTACCCGTCATTTATGCTGTCAGAGTGTGAAAATGAGGCACAGCTGGGATGACGTCGTTTCAATTGTCAAATATAAAAAGTTGGTGCTGGCACACGGGCACGAAAATTCAAATTCTGACGAAACAAAATAGACAGAAGATATGCATTACGAAGGTCCTCCCGCGGCTTGTCAGCATTAGTCACAAACGTGAAATCCTCTCCAAGACCTCCTTCTACGTCTGCTTAACAAGCAAGAATGCAGGTACGTTTGCTCTATTTAGGCAGTACTAATAAGAAAAATTAGACCTCGGCATACGTTTTGAAACGCTAACAGACGTCGGCACCTACGCCTTGAAATGGAACAATACAGTGCACCAGGAAGTTGAATCATTCTAGGAGATAGTCCTAAACATATCAGTATGAAATATTAAAAAAGTAGAAAGTACAATAATCTTTGATATCCTTACATCTCTTTTTATATACTTGACCTGGCAGAAAAAGTATGCTATCAAGTCAGAATCATTATGCCATCGTAAATGTCTAAATATTTTTCTGTAAAAAACATTGGAGCGCTTGCATGTATCCAAATTCTTGTTACAATGATACAAACTCGATCATATGCAGTAAATAAACTGAATGCAGAA
This sequence comes from Fennellomyces sp. T-0311, assembly GCA_025266875.1. Classification (NCBI taxonomy): domain Eukaryota; kingdom Fungi; phylum Mucoromycota; class Mucoromycetes; order Mucorales; family Lichtheimiaceae; genus Fennellomyces; species Fennellomyces sp. T-0311. Next base: position 170,390 of record JALLLT010000017.1, read on the forward strand.
TTATTGGTTTGTTATTGCGTATAAATGAACTGGCCATACCATCAAACAACAAAAGAGAGTTTCTACCTTTTATTTGAGAGATGCAAGGTGCCACTTCTTCTTGATGCCTCCGACTCATACGCTGACGGGGGGGGGAATATCCAAAAATGGATCTTATTCGTTAACACATGCCGATCATCATCAGCATAATTCAACACCAGCAGCTAGAGTGATCACATATGGAATTGCGCTGTTGAACAAACAGTTGAGCCAATTATAGCATGACTGTGGCTTCTATACCTCATCCAACAACGATCAGTGGCAATATAAATATAGATTGTTTGTTTACACAGAAGAAAATAGAGCGCGGCAAGAAATTTTCCGAGAACCTGGGATGGAAGCCTTACGGTGGCACTTGCACACGCATTTCTTATATACTTTGCCCAAACGCGCTGTTGCGACCACTTTTCGCTGCAATTGCTCCAAGTCAATGCCTCTGTTCTCTCTATCTGGTTTGAAGCACCGTCTCATTGATCTGCACAAGGACGTTGAGCAACTATACTGCTAAAGAGCACGAATGGGCAATATAAGTGCTATATAGGCAATTATATTAGAGCAAAAAGCTGCATTAGGGTGACCGATCCATCAAATATACTTTTTATACGAGATTTGTCTCTTCTGGGAATGTGATCGGATTAAGAAATTACACTGCCTGGCATACTAGTCGCGGACATCTTTATACACACCCCAATGTTGTGGCTAATCGGCATTGGCCGGGTGCACGGTTCTTCGTCGAGGTAGATGCTGAGACAGACGAGGAGCGCTGCCTTAGCACAGAGGAGCTGCATTGACAGAGACTAAAGTGCTTTCATTTAGAGAAGAGCGTGCATGCAGGAAAGGTCTATTGTTCCATGGCTGGCAAAGTTAGGCAAAGTCCGCATGTGATAGACCCAATTCAAAACAAGGTTAGACAGCAATGTATTCATGTGAAGTACAATAGCTGCGAGCCGCAATAGAGCGGGATGCATGCTTACCTGCTCCGCGGACGAAAGCAGTTTAAGCATTTTCATTTAAGAGGCGGGCCATACCAAGCGCGGAAACGAGGCCAAGCGAGGCTAAACTAAAAAGCAGCTTGTTAATATTGTCGAGCCAATCGTACCTTCCATGCGTCCAATTGGGCGGGTGACACAAGTTTGTGAAAAAAGACACGTGGCAAGATCCACTTCACGAGTTGAATTGCCCGTCGCAAAGTGGTTCGATGAAATGGAGAGATAATTAGCTTCTTCTGCGGCCTCCTGGCTTGTCTGACATCCTTCGAGAAAGAGGGAGTCTGGCGTGTTTTCGAACGGCCCTGGGTTCTTTTTCGCCTTTATTGATTAGTGTAACGTACCTATTTATTTTAAACCTTCTTTTTTTTTTTACTACTGTCCACTTTTCTTCTTTGCCTCCAATGTTTAAGTACGGTAGAAAGAAGCAGGACGACCCAGCCCCGCCGCAACCACCGCCAAAGGACGACGCCTACAAACCCCTCGACGAAATCGAAGTGGCCCGCGACTTTCGCACATCATTGATCCTCACGCAATTTAATCATGATTCTGATCTTGCCATACCCCAAAACGATGACCCCGATCGCTTGTCAGCATTGCCCATGCCACCCATGCCCTGGATGGCCGCACCGGCTGATTCGACGCGCTCCATTAAACCGCAACCCACGACACCACCCCTTTCGCCGACATCGTCGACGTCCGACACACTTGTTCGCAAGAGCAGCAGCACGCGTAGCAGTAATGATCCGCAATGGCGCCCCTTGTTGATGAGCGGAGGAAGGAATAAAGGGGTAGATATTGTTTTTCCGCGGCTGCGACAGAGAGAGAGAGAGGGCACATAAGCTTACAATTGCATTTAAAAGGACGAAGATTTCCAAGATATTGCCACAGGTCCACCCATCATTCCTCGCAGCAAAACACCACCGCCTATCGTCCCACTCGTGCAGGTCTCGGCCCTCGATAAAGAAAAGAACAAGACCATCTTTGACTCGGACGAAGAAGAATCAGATAACGACTTGTTCTTCCAAGACTTCTCGGCCACCCGTCCGAAATCTAAGCGCATAAGCAAACCCAAAAAGATCCCGTCGGACGCAAAGAGAATCAGCAAATTCGATCTAGCTGCTTTTGCCAACCATCTTCACGAGAATCGTCTTTCCATGATGCAGCTCCGCCAAACCGTCCACCTTACCGAGGAGGATGAGCGCGAGTTGATGAATTTGCTGGAGAAGCGCAAAAGCATGGCCAATGCCGACCCAATGCCAACCGCTTTGGAGCCCCCGTTACCCACGCGACCCGTCGTCAAGAAACCTTCATTTCTGCTGCAAAAGTTCAGTCGCACCCATGCAACCGCCACTGGTAAGCACACCCCTTTGTTTTCCTATTATTCGATGCTGATGTTTCCTTAGAATCACAAGATGAAATCGCCCCCCAGCCTTCGTCGTCGACTTCACGATTACACGAGCAAGAAAGAAAGCGACGGGTGCGCAAATCCATGAGTATGGATGAAATTCATCGGATGGCTATTACCCAAGACGAAAAGACTCAAGTCAGCGAAGCACCCACGGTGGAACCGATTGAAGAAGATTCGTCCGAAAAGAAAACTCTTACCTCATCGATTTCGTCACCATCACTATCTCCATGGTCACTCCACAAGTCTGGGTCGACCAGGAAACCGCCATCGCATACCAAAAAGGAGAACCCAGAAAAGCCAACATCGACACGATCAAGTACGCCAGGCCAAAAAGCAATTGGACTATTTGGGAGCTTACGACAAGCCAGTCGATCTCACCAGCCATTCCGGGGTCTTGTTCGCAATCTGAGCAGTGCAGGAAGTTATTATCGCGGCCGTCATTCCACAGCCAGCACTGTCTCTACCGAATCTGGGGTCATGTCACGTGCCGCAATGGCAGTGATGGAGCATCAAAAGAAAGAAGACACGAGCAATACCAAGCATCATACTACATCTAATACCAAGTCTACGTTATCTACAATGACTACTATGCCACAAGAAGAGCCAGACAACGGCGGCAACTTGATCACCCACCTGCTGGCTAAGGCAAGCAAGAGTCGACGAACAACCAAGACAGTCAACATGAATCACGAAGATACAAAATCAACCAGACGTGAAAAGACAAAATCGCGTGTCGTGCGAAGAACCATCATTTATGTACCGCCAGATTCAATTAACTTTATGAAAACGTTGAAGCAAAATGACTCAGCTGGTCTGAGGAGTAAGAAGAACACAGCACACGCACCTCCTTTGCCGGCAGATATGCTCGAGAAGATGCGACAGTTGCAAAAGTCAACAACACCAACTAAAACACCTCGTCGTTCAGTGGATAACAACAGCAACAAAGCGGAAGAATCATCCGCCAACAATGATGACAGTGATGATTTGGGCAGCGTGCTCAACTACTACGACGATGACAGTCTGTACGATTATTATCAGAATCGCGAATCCGGTGTGCCTCATTTGGAAGGTTTAGAAGTGCGCGAAATGAGCGATGGCACCGTTGAATGGGGTATCGTCAAGAAGCAAGGCAATCGCAAGAGCTTCTTTGTTCAGGACAACAAACGAACAGTGGAGGAAGAAGAGGAAGAGGACGAGGAAAAGATTGAAGAACAAGTGCTGGCATTGATGGGACTGAGCGTACCACACGACAAGCACCATCCGTCTGGAACACCTCCTCCCGTGCCACGACGATCACCACGACGACGAATTGACAGTGCTGAGCAACAAATGCTGCAACAACAGCAGCAACAACAGCAAGATAATCGTCGCGCCAAGCACATTTCAACGATCCACTCACGCAAGGATGCATCGACCACTGACGTCTACTTTGCACCCCAGCAAACGCTCCCAAGCCTTTTGCAGATGATCGCGGATTCGGCGCAGGAGGAAGAAGAGCAGGGAAAACGAAGGAAGCAGGCTTCTGTAGAGGAACAGTTGGATGAGATGATGCGCTCGTTTCAGCCACCTGTTGAACATACAAAATTCTAATAATATACTGTATACATTTTATTTTCCTACACAGCCGTGCTTGATGGTCACTTTCGCTTAATACGTAATATGAAAACTTGTGGACATTCCATTTCGTTTTAAATCTACTGTATTACGTATACAAAACCATAGTTTCGGATTAAGCGTCAGCAAGTCTAGGTACCCGCGTAAAAAAAGCCCTGCATAACTATTCGTCTTTACGTATTGTTCGCTGAGCATTCTGCATGCCCGCGTAGTCGATATATCCATAGCGACAAAATATGCAGGGTATTAAGTGGCGAGATTGTCAGTGACAGCTACGTAATGATTAATCATGGTACTAAAAACGCCGAAGAGAATATAGCGCTGCGAAAAGTGATACTGTTTGAACTTGCCGAATAAATGGGTACAATTTTGAAAGCATGAATTCGAAATTCGCCCATCAAAATGTTGAAAAAGCTCATGAATTCCAGCTTGACTTGGACTAACTGAACAGGTTAGACAGGGCATAATAAGACAAAGTCGATTGATCTTTTGAAGGGAGCTTACATTTTCCTATACAGGAGCGCAAGCAAAAGTCCACAAGGCGCGAGACACCATTCCAAAAGACGGCAAGACTACCACTTTAAGTGATTTAATTATGCTGATCTATTTATTTATTGACAGTTTGGAGATTGCTGACAGTTTGAATTTATATCACCAGGCGAAAGGCGCCTTCCATGCCGATGTACAGAAACTTTATGCTGCTTTTTATTTGCCATTAACTTTATATACGCCCGCGCTGATAGCAACTTCTACCTACGTATTTCATGCACCAAACTTGCATATAATTCAAACGTTAAAATTTTATTTCTAGAAGATTTTAGACCTGCTTCTATAGGTATTAGGTCTTACCCTTGCGGCTCTTATATTTTGTTTCAATATTACAAAGTTATAGATTCTGTGCATAAAAAAGACAGTGACGGCAGAAAAAGCAGGTCCATGTATTGCTGCTTTTTCTTTTACTATTGAACACAAAAAATGTATGCATAAAACTCTGCCATCCTAATGTACGTGCTAGACACGGCCCAATTCAATCAAAAGTTGTAAACGGTAATGCTGGAACTAGGAAAAGCCTGAAACTCGCAAAAGCGACGCTGAGCAAATGACATCGACGAACATGAGCTCAACGCTGATAGGTTCGTGTTGTTAAAAATACTGTTACACATGTAAGCACGAAATTGTTAGGATCAACGTCGATTGCAATATCTTATTGCGTTGTGTACGTATAACTTAGATCAGCATGCGTACCATCCACGGAAGCTGTATATAGCTACGTCAATAAATGCTCTAACAGTCCATTATCATCAATTACTGAGGTCGGTTACTACTGAAAGAGTATCTTGGATCTCAACAACACATCTTCAAGTCTGTATCCGGCTTTGTTGACAAAATGTCAGCTTAATAAGCGCACCAACGCAGCAAAATATGTCAAGGCCAGAGAAGTAAAAGTAATCCATGTCCCTGTCTCCCAGGGGATAGGCACGAGCTGCCTTCGTTACGGTGTTGGGCTAGTAGACAAAATTGTTGCGGGTCTACCTAAAGCAGTAGGTTATTTGCCCACGCTTTTTGCTAAAATCTGTAAATTCTTTTTAAATCTTCTCTGTGCTTTGATCGTTAAACTTCAGTTTTTTAGACCAAATTGGATGACCTGAAAGTGTTTTAAGAGAGCTCGTCCCGTAAGTCTAGCCAAAATGAAATCGAAAACAGTCGAAACTGACCAATCAAAACTGAAGAATGACTATCATCCATGGCGTATATGTACTATGATAAAGACGTTTGGCGTAATGATGAAAAGGGAGCCAATGAAGGTAATGGAGAAGATAGTTAGTCATTAAGATCATTTTGCTTGTCTTGCAGCGAGAAACTACAGTATTACTAATGCCCAGTTTGTCATAAACCTGTTGCTTCAAGCTGTTAAAATCACTGGGGTGCTGATATGGATAGGCTTCTGTAGGTATTAAGTTTCAGATAAACATGCACTCCACATGCGTTCTACTGAATCCCATTGATGTTCATCGATGTTCTCTACAGTTAACTACGGGCAGCCTTTCCAAGATAGTGTGAAAGATGACCATTGCTTCTTTTCAATTTTCCCCCATAGTAAACTTCGACGACTAAATGCGGGCTAATGTGTGAGTGCCAAAAAAGTAACATTACGAGATCTTGGTTTTTCATGATAACAAAAGTCAGGCAACAACAGCATTTTGGATTGGGAGCTCAAAAACAGCAGACTTGAAGGGATACCGTGTTTATGCAACCTATAGCGTGTTAAGCTAGCCTCAGTGTTTTGTACAAACCTAAATGTCATCTACGTTTAAAAAGCAGTGAATCAAGTGCTAATATGACTCCATTACAGCCACCTGTTGAGGCTACAAATTCTAATAATAAAGTGTATGCGTAACTACATTTTATTTTGTTTCCACACAGCCGTGCTTAATGACCACTGTTCGGGAATTATGATTCGATCAAGAGCTAACTTTGTTTGGGTCTTGGTGTTTTTTCCCTTTCAGTGCTGCGATACAATCCTGATAACTGCGGACATGAGCTGGATCGCCCTTGAGAGGGGCTGCTCGTTGCAAGGAAGAAAGATGCGGGCAAGTATACGGGCATCGAGATGCACTGGTATGGCGAGACATACGGCATTAAGGAGATAATTTGCAGCGCCATTGGCTGCTGTTCCTCTTAGTTCTATTGAAAATAGTTTTTTACCGGACAGAAAAAAACAAAGCATTGGGCGCTGCTTGACGTACCATACAAACTGCATAATATGATGACTTTATCTGCGTTGCGTCGCCCACCTTCTTTTGCTCTTTAAACTTTTCTCCACCCGCTCGAAATTCCATCCAGCCCACCACTTTGACTTTACTGAGCGAGAGGTAAGACAATGACGATACATGCCAGCCGCGATACTCAAGCGACGATAGGAAGTTTTTGCAACCATGAAATTCGGCGCTGAATTGCATGGCAAAATTTATGCACCGTGGCGACACGCTTACATGAACTACAATGCGCTGAAACATGAATTAAAGCAGCGCCAACTGGACCACGGATGGCGCGAGCGCGACGATCACGACTTTCTGCTTCAGTTTGAACAAGAGCTCGCCAAAGTCTATGGTTTTATCGACGCAAAGCTGCAGGATTTGCTAAAGCGCGTAGAGTCCTGCGAAGCTACCCTCGCCCTAAGAAATCCTCCTTTGCAAGCCCTGGCAGACCAGCTGGCCGAAATCCTGTTTGATGTCAATGATCTCGCCCGCTTTCATAATCTCAACTGCCAGGCATTTACAAAAATGGCCAAAAAACACGACCGTTGGACCCACTTGTCCAACTTGAAGCAGCAGTACTGTCAGCGTATGCAGAAAACTTGGCCGCTCCAGGCAATGATCCACAGACTTGACGAAGTGGTCGTGCGCATTTCGCATGCCAACATTCAGTGCGAAAGAGCACCGCCACCGCCCTCACCGACAATGTACAACGACGAGAACGCGTTCGAGCGTGCCACAGCCAAATACTGGGTGCATCCCGATAACGTTACCGAGGTCAAGTCGATCATCCTCTTTCACCTGCCAGTTCATGTGTACAACAAAGAGAAGCAGTACGAGGCCAAGGATGCTGCCATCTCATCCGTCTATTTTGACAACCCCAAGTTTGACCTGTACACCGAACGCCTCGAACGGTCAGAAGGTGCAGAGGCTATCCGGTTTCGTTGGTATGCGCAGCAGACAGATGACATTTATGTCGAGCGCAAGACGCATCACGCAGACTGGCTCCAGGGCAAGTCCGTCAAAGATCGCTTCCGGCTCAAGGAGAAGAATGTGGATCCATTTATCCAGGGAAGGCACACGGCCGATATGGTGGCCTCCGACCTGCGCATGAACGGTGTCGACGAGAGTTCGATAAAACAGCAGCATTTTGTCGCGCAGGGGGTGCAATCATCCTTCAAGAACCGCCATCTGGAGCCCATGTGCCGCGTGTTCTACAATCGTACAGCATTCCAGCGACCCAACGACCAGCGTCTGCGGATTTCGCTCGATACGAACCTGACGTTCATCCGCGAAAACAAGAACAAGTGGCGGCGCAGCGATGTGGGTATTGATCATCCGTTCCACAATGTCGCACCGCAAGACATTCACCATTTCCCCTACGCCATCCTGGAGACCAAGATCCAGAAGCATCTGGGCCAGAAGGTGCCTCCATGGCTGCAGTCTCTGCTCAGCTCGCATCTGGTGTACGAAGTCCCGCGCTTTTCAAAATACTTGCATGGCGCATCTCACCTGTTCAATGCCCGTGTACCGGTGTTACCATGGTGGATCGAGGAGATGGATAAGGATATCCGCAAGCCTCCTGTGTTTGGAGTCGGCCTCTCGCGCTCGCTCAGTTTACAGCCGCTTGTCAATGGCCATCACCGGCGTTCACTGTTCCAGCCGGCAGCTCAACTGCCCACTCCGCCGCAACATGTGTCCATCACGCTCACAGAAGATGTTGACGAAAAGGAAGCCAAGCGGAATGTGAATCGGAAGAGGACCGATGGTGATTTGTTGGCACGGTTATATCCCAAGTTGATCGATAGCGGTAAAAAGGTCATCAGCAGAGTGCCGTCCGATCCGGGGTTGCCTCGTCCCCTGTCGCGTGCCGTACCGCAAAGAGCGCCAAAACGAACCGAGCCCAAGACCTTCTTCGCCAACGAACGTACGTTCATCTCGTGGCTTCAGTTCTGTGCCCTCATGTTGACTGTTTCCCTCAACTTGCTAAACAACGGCGACCATATATCGCGCATCATTGGCGCTGTGTTCATGATCATATCGTCAGTTTTATGCTTGTAAGTGTATTTTTAGCGGAGCAATGCACTTGTGCTAACTTGTTTAATAGCTATGCACTGGGTCGGTACCAGCTCAGAGCTTGGCAGCTTCGTACAGGACGCTACATTATGCGCTACGACGATTTGTACGGTCCTACAGTGCTCTGCATATGTATTTTCGCAGCCCTACTTGTTAACTTTTATCTTCGACTCCCGGTTATTACTGGCACCTCGGCTCCCGCTTCTTAAGATAGACTACTCTTCCCTTTTATGTTCTCGTTTTCACCTCGTTCACGCATTACACTTAGTAAAGATATAATCATTAAGGCATGTTAACATCGGTAACGTGCATGAAAGTTATTGAACCTAATGCATAGCACTCGGCTCACGAGTGGTCACGTCACCCAACGTGGTCCATCATTCTCATAGTGGGATATAGCGCGAGACATACCAACGATGAACCCTAAACCGCCCCCTCTTTTCACATGTTTGATCATTTTTGATCACCAAGGTGTATCTTACTACTATAATCCACACAATAGTGCCTCTCACCCTGCAGCGCAAGTAGCCAATCACGGATGAATCTTGAAAGACGTGTTCCTGGATTGGAGTAATGAATGGGAGGGCTGTTTTCAAAATCCGGGGAAGGGGTCGTACTACTAAAAAATGCAGGAGCAGGCAACAAAAGGTATCGTAAAATGGTGATGAATATGTGAAGGGGTTTGAGGGGACATTCTTTTCTTTTTTTCTCAACTATTATATTTTCTCTATTGTAATAATGAAGTTTGGGTCTTATCTCAAAGCTAATCTGTTTGCGCCATGGCAAAACGAATACATACAATATGATATGCTCAAATTAGGGCTGAAATCACGTCAGCTTGATCATGCGTGGAACGACAAGGACGAGCTATGGTTTACAGAAACAATCGCATCGGAATTGGCCAAAGTGGATGCGTTTATTTCGCGCAAGCGCCACGAGCTCGAATCGCGCATCCAGTATTGTGAACAAACCAACAATGCGATGAATCATGCATTAATTGAAATCTTGTACGACACAAACGACCTATCCAAGTTTGCCAGACTCAACCACACCGGTTTCCAAAAGATCGTGAAAAAGCACGACAAGTGGACCCACATCACATCGTCGCCAATCGATGGACTGGATAACAATCAGCGATTCGATGACTTGCTGATCAGGATATCTCAGTTGCGTGATCGTACTACAAGCGCACCGGCATTTGTCGAAACAAACGAAGCTGTGGGTGACTTTGAAAGAGCAACTGAAAAATACTGGGTCCATCCCGACAATATCACCGAAGTCAAGGCTATCCTTCTGTACTATTTACCCGTACTCAGATACAATGCCGATCGGCCCTATGACGAAGCTGAAACAGCCATCTCAAGCGTGTACCTGGATAACCGACAGTTTGAACTTTATACTGAAAGGTTACAACGTGACGAAGGGGCTGAAGCAATCCGATTACGTTGGTAATTTTGTTTTCCTTTTTCATCTGATCATCATGGAAAGATTAAGACTTCTTACATAGGTATGGGGCTGAGGATAACCAAGATATCTACGTAGAGCGCAAGACTCACCATGCACCTTGGCTCCCAGACCAAAGATCCATTAAGGACCGGTTCCGGCTTGACGAATGCCATGTTGATGCATTCTTGGCCGGACGTCACACACCGGAAATGATTGCTCAGCACCTGAAAAAGAAGGCGGCTGATAAAGCACTGTTTACTGCCAAAGGTATACAACAATCGATCTTGGAAAAAAACCTGCGACCTACGCTGCGATGTTTTTATCACCGCTTGGCGTTCCAAAAGCCAGGTGATGCCCGTCTTCGCGTCAGTCTCGACACGGACCTTGCATTTATCCGTGAAAACTCCCAAAAGTGGCGTCGGGACGATGTAGGAATCAAGCACCCGTTCCACCATTTGGCTCAGCAAGATGTGGAGTGCTTCCCTTATGCTATCTTGGAAACAAAGATCCAAACACACTTGGGTCAACAGGTACCAGAATGGCTTACTCGGCTCACGACAAGTCATCTGGTACATCCTGTCCCGCGCTTTTCGAAATATCTGCACGGGGCTTCCCGGTTTTTCCACAAGGAATTGGCGATCTTACCGTGGTGGCTGAGTGAACTCAGAATCGACATCCGAAAGCCAAGAGATCTGATTGGGTTGTCAAGAACCGTTAGTCTGCGACCCCTATTGGATGGTGGTCTTGTTGCTGTTGACATTCCATCGACAAAACAGGACTCAGCCATGCTTGAGGTCAAGCCATTGCCACCCTCCAGACAAAGTAGCACGATCCACAGCAAACGGAAAAAACGATTTTCCTTTCGTACTTGGATCCGTCGCAATGGAAACAAAAAGCCGTTGTTGCCGAGCGTCAAGGTCCGAGTCGAGCCCAAGACATTTTTTGCCAACGAACGCACATTTATCTCCTGGCTTCAGTTTTGCGCGCTTATCCTCACCATTTCATTAAGCTTGATCAATTTTGGTGATCATGTTTCGCAAATGTGTGGTGGATTCTTTCTCATTATTTCTGCTCTTTTGGCCATCTATGCATTGTGGCGATATCAATACAGATCATGGCAAATTCGAACGCGCAGCAATTCCCGGTACGACGATATGTACGGTCCAGCCATCTTATGTACCCTTCTCGTCATTGCTATCATTGTCAACTTCAGCCTGAGGTTTAATCAACCCTCGTCACCTGGATCCACGCCATATCACCCTGCTGAAAATCGATAGGCTTATGCAGGCAACATCAAGATTATGTGTATAGACTAAAACCTGTCATACCATTTTTCCAAGAAGAAAAGAAAAAAAGAAGCGCAGCCACATGTGATGTCGCGTGATCTTGCATAGTATAATGCATGTCCCTGAAAATAGAGTTTCTCGTACCGGTAAAAAGTGTGAAATAACAGAAGTTTCGGACGCTTCAGAAACGAATGATCATACAAGCCGTACAACGGCGATCTTGCTAGACTACATGGTTGTTGTACCACGACAGATCTGTGCTACAACTCCACTTTTTCATTTCCCCTTTTTGAAATGGATTGACATATTGACATGCCCTCCCTTTACAACACAAAACGTCTCATTACGTGATGAAAAAAAAACATTAGTACGAAAAAAAGGAGTGCGCGGGCTTATCATCTGACTAAATGTGGCATAGCAGTGAGGTGGCAAAAAAAAGTACGCCATCCAGTGTCGGGCGCAAGTGGCTAGAACCCGAACATGTAGCACAACAAGGCAAAAAGTGTTTACAACAAAAGTTTACAATTCAGGAAAAATATTGCATTATTAGGTAGCTATAAATACAAGTGTAGCCCTTTAAGGAATCCAACGTGATACCACAGCTTTTTGGGATGATTGGCCCAACCCCGTGGTGGTGTGCTCTCGGGGACTTTCGTCTGTGATTCAGCCTTATTCCATTCCCCACCCCCTTACAGTCATGAAACGCTGGTCCCCAAAAAGGTTGAGCCAAGCAAAAGGGGAAAGGGGGTGAAGTTATGACCTATTGGGTTTGTTTGTGTTATTGCATAGAAAAAAGACATGCAGACGCCCAAATAGGACAAGATAGTATCTAGCTTACAAAAAACTAAATAAAGAGAAATAGTGCAAGTAAATTTACATGTACGAGCGCAGCACGCAGATTGTCGCCGTGCGTTGAATTCACCCAAAAAGTAATTCGCTCTTCTCCCTTTTTTTTGGCCACTACATTTAAAAAGGCTCTTGCGCTTCTAAGTCTTTTCTTCTTTCTACTTTCTTTTTCCCAATTACGTTTCTTATTAGATGAAATACGGACTCGAGTTACAAGAGAACATTTTTCCTCCATGGCGGCTATCCTATGTCGCCTATGATGTTCTCAAGCAAGAACTCAAGTCTCGGCAGCTCGACCATGGCTGGACGCAACGGGACGAACGAGATTTTGTTCAGTTACTGGACAACGAATTGTGCAAAGTATACGATTTTATCAGTGCCAAGCTATCTGAAATCGATGCTCGCATCTTATACTGTGAACGCACAATTCATACATTGCACAACAACCCTACGATGCAAACGGATGCGAGTTACGGGATCATGGACGAAGCTCTTACCGAGATCCTATTTGATGTGAACGACTTATCGCGTTTCACCCGTGTCAATTTCACTGCGATCCAAAAGATCTTGAAAAAGCATGACCGTTGGACTGGCCTAGACTTGAAGCAGGCATATGTGCAAAAGCTTAGGGATAAGCCGCTCGACAACCAGCGATTTGATGTCGCCATCGTCTATATTTCCGCCTTGCACGACATGTGCCGCAACAGAGGAAGCAAACAAAACAAGGAAGGTGTCAATGCAGATGGCGATCAAAATGCGTTCGAACGCGCCACAGCGAAATATTGGATCCACCCCGACAACATTACCGAAGTCAAGGCGATCATCATGCTTCACTTGCCTGTTTTGATCTTTAATCGTGACAAGAAGTGGGAGGTCTCGGATTCAGCCATCTCCAGTGTCTATATGGATAATGACAATTTTGACTTGTACACCGGTCGGCTGCAGCGCGATGAAGGCGCCGAGGCAATTCGCCTGAGATGGTTTGTTTTTTTTCTCATGCTAAACTTTTTCAACATAAAAGTAACTCAAAATCTTAATAGGTATGGCCCGTATGATACCAAAAATGTATTTGTTGAGCGAAAAACCCATCACGCCGCATGGCTGCAAGGTGCCTCTGTCAAGGATCGCTTCCGCATCAATGAACCCGACGTCAATCCATTCCTAAAGGGCAGATACACAGCCGACCAGATCGCACAAGATCTGAGAAACAAAGGGACGGATGCAGCAACCGTCGAAAACGTTCACTTCATTGCCAACGGCGTGCAAACATCGGTGCGTGAAAAGGAGCTGCAGCCGATCCTGCGTGTATTTTACAACCGTACCGCGTTCCAGCTTCCAGACGACCAAAAGCTACGCATCTCCCTTGATACCAACTTGACATTCATCCGCGAAGATCACCTTGATTCCAAGATGCGTCGCCCCGCAGAAAATTGGCGTCGTACCGATGTCAAGATTGATACGCCATTCAGCCACCTGCCTGACTCAGAAATCCTCCGCTTCCCTTACGCGGTGCTGGAAACCAAGCTGCAGACCCATCTTGGCCAAGAACCTCCTGCCTGGTTGACTTCCCTTATCGAATCTCATCTAGTCCACGAAGTGCCCCGTTTCTCAAAATATTTGCATGGCGCCTGCCATTTTTACCGTGAACGGCTACCTCTGTTGCCCTGGTGGTTGTCAGAACTCAATGTCGATATCAGAAAACCCAGAGCAGAGAACACTGGCTTGACGCGTTCCAGAAGCTTCAAGCCGCTTATTGATGGCCGCTACAGGAGAGCCATGATTGAAGAAAAGGAACGAATGAATCAAGATGCAGTGGTTCGCGGCCAGCCGATTATTTTGGAGGACAACAGCAGCACGCGAGATGGTGCATCACCTGGTGCATTGTCGTCCAGTGAAACATTGACGAAATCACGGTCTCCTGAGCGACGGCGCCTGATCGATGACGACAGCGAAACACCGGTATCATGGAGACCTGTCCAGAATGACAACCACACAGCTGTTGATTTCAAATCAACAAATCAGCTTGGCGAGCCTGTTCTGCCACAAAGCCAATCCATGCCATCCGTTGCTGGCAAAAAGAAAAAAGGTCCCCTTAACTTCCTTAACTGGAACAATATGATTGAAGAAGGCGAGAGCAACAAGCGTCAAAAGGTCAAGGTTCGGGTTGAGCCCAAAGTCTTCTTTGCCAACGAGCGTACGTTCATCTCCTGGTTGCAATTCTGTGCATTACTCCTCACAGTTGCCTTGAGTCTGCTCAATTTTGGTGACGCCACAGCCCGTATTGTCGGTGGAATATTCATTGGTTTGGCGGCAGCCGTCGCCATATATGCACTGTATCGATTCGAGAAGCGTGCATGGATGATTAATCGCCGCGTCGATGGTCGATACGACGATTTATGGGGTCCTGCGGTTCTGTGCACGCTTCTGGTCGGTGCACTGATTGTCAACTTCTACCTGCGTTTCGCGTAGACTACTTACCCATCTACTGTAATTTTCCTCATGTACAGTTGTTTCTAAAAAACAAACCCCTTTCTGCTTCGAGTAAAACCTGTCTTACATAGTAATAAAGCAAGCATATCGCACTTTAAATCGTAAGAAGCAAGGTTGTCTTTGTAAACATTGAAAACTACCATGTGAAAGCGAGAATACCCCTGCGCTCTTCTTGCAAACGATGCTACCTTTAGAGACCTTGGAACGCATTGCAATTCATGTGCACCGTCGCGACATTCTCTGTTGTCTCACAGTGTGTCGGGAATGGTACTTTGTTTTTTTGCCATGTCTCTACCGATCAATCGAGATCAGTAACAACGCTAACGCGTGGCATGCCATTCAGCATCACCAGGATTCATTATGCCATAATGTACATGAACTTCTCCTTGACGATGGACTACTTAGTCTCGACGAGATAAACGCGGTCCGTACGTATTGCCCAAACCTGGTCTCGATATATTTCTGCTGGTGGCGGCCTCCGCTCCTATCAACCTTGTTATCCATGGCTTCGCCCAGCGCACAACTCACAGCGATGGAGGAATCCATTGTTTCTACGGTAACATTTGAATCACCAGTACCTGCATTACGGGCGCTCTGTGGTAAACATATCCGTCAACTTACACTATCATGCTTGTCATGGGAGCCTGCGTATATTTACAACATGCCTACGGGTTCCGACTTTGACGATTGGCTGAGACGTATTCTCGGTCTCACGCCGTGTCTTCAGTATCTTGCCCTCGAGAACGTACTACCGAGCCTCGACATACGACATGTTGAGATTATCCATGCTAGTTGCCCTGATCTTGTCGACTTCGTATCCGCGGGACCCGCGCGTATCATGTATACTCGTGCTTCTACTTCTGTGGTCCCTAAGATGCGCTCGCTTAGGTTGGTGTACGCTGGTGGATGGAATGAAGCGGCAGGATCTTGGCTCAAGTATGCTTCGTATTGTTATCCGAATCTCGAAACACTGTATCTAGAAAACGCGTCCGGAAACCCCACTTGGTTCAGCTACACTTCATCGGTCAGCCACAGCCTTGCCTTTCCTCAACTAAAACAAGCGCATCTGATACGTCTTGATCTCGACTATAATACTGTTTACGCCATCCAAAGTCAAGCGCCCAGACTTTACGACCTGTCCATCGATGATCGCTGCTGCTGGTTGTCTAGCTCGGGATTCGATCAAACCTCTGCAATGAACCGATTTAATGATTTTATTGTTCGGGTGCAAGATAGGGTCCTTCGGCTACGATTATCACTTCCAGAGGTATATCCCAGCCTTTCAGCATTCCGTTCATGCACAAAGCTTCGCGATCTATCACTTAAAAGCTCAGAAAGTGTCGTGATTGATCTTCGCGTGTTGCTCGACGGATTACATGCACTCAAGCGACTGTCCTTGACCCACGCTGACTTGATTGACCAGGTTTTATGGGCCTCTACACAATCACCGATAGCACGACTTGAACTAGATCAAGTGAAGCTCACATCAGATGGTATAAAAAGTATCCTTATGCATTGTCACCAAATCGATCAGCTTATTGCGACACAATGCTTCTGGTATCACACTTCGATGTATACGCCGATTGGAGTTCAGATGGAGTTACCTCAGCGCCACTTTTACTTTATCCAGATCAACAGCCAACGCCTTGTTTGGGCAGTATCTACGTATGTAACAGCGTGGGATCCGATCCAAGTTTACGGACTTACATCGCCCGAATGCCAAGAGCGATGGCTGAATATTGCAACTCGATCGGACAATAACAAGAAAAGCCTTACAGGAAGTATCGTGGAGTTGCAGCCTGACACAATGAAAACAGTATTGAAGATGTCATATGCCGATATACTAAAAAAATCTGCTTCGTGTCACTATACAACTGTCGATGGCTATAAAACAGGTGGGTATATGACGATATCGTATTCAAGTGTCAGCAAACTTGTCATCAACGGCGAGCCAATAGCAGTGTAATTCCATCCCCCAAAACATCACCAGACAAAGTTCCCCTCGTTAGCTATGTTATTGTGCAGATAGTGGTTTGTTTATTGTCATAAAGCTGCTGTACCGGTTTTTGTGTCACTGAGGCATATTCACACATTAATGATTCCACGGAGGTTCAACTTTCAGTCCCGGTGCATGCACGACCTTGGTGGTACAGCTCTATTGATACGTAAACAAGCAAAGGAGACCGATGCAGCAGCGCTTAGTGCTAATAGTAATATGATGAATCAGCAGAGGGTCATTAACAGATTTCCATTTCAATACTGTGCATCCCGCATTACATACACGTATCACTATATTACATACATGCTTTTTGGCGCAGCAAATGGTAGAAGAATACTGTGACTATTTTTGGTTAAAAACGTCATGGTCTGCTTGGACGCAGGATCACCCTTGGTGTCACAGACGCGTCCCGAGTAACGGACCGGAATTATTTGTTTATATGCTTAGTCGCGGAAAACGTACTTTTAAAGGAAATCCCGGAGACCTAACCGCCTTTATTTTCCATTGTTTATGGATATATATTCACTGGAGGGCTTGGGTGTCCATTCCGAGGGACAAAGGATTCATAACTTAATCCTGGAAGGTAGTACTATCGGCTGATGGGTTTTATTGCATAGCACTATTATGCAGCAGAAATGCTGCCAGGTATTTTTAACATTAATCTGCATATGACTCTGGTTAAATGTGAACTTGATGGCAAACGAATATCTAAATATAAAGCGAACGTTTCGAGTAATTATAGATCCTTTTAGGGAGAGAAATTCTTTTGGGTCGATCCTTGTCAAACAGTCGAGGAATGGAAGATTCCCGATGTTAGCTTTTGGGTCATGTGCTATTAATGGCGGTTCTATAAACATAATACCTGTTTGGATCAAGCAGCTCAAATACCCTTTTTGAGATATAACGGCCTTAGGATTAGTCGATACGGCTGGCTGGGTGTCTGTCACGCTTTTTACTGCGAGATATTCTACTTAAACGGAAGCTGGTGGGTTGCGCTGTCTATGCATATCATTGGTTGCCGATAGATTTTCATGTGCAGAAACAGTTGATCCGTGCATACCATACATGAAGCGTGTGCCTCGTTCGCATACTGAAACAATAGCGATGGCCAATAGGGTTGACCATTATGATAGATACTACGAATGAAAGTAACAATGCTTGGATGTCAACGTTAGCCTAACTTAATAAGGAAGTACCAAATAAAATACACGCCCAGTTGCGTGCTTCCATCGACTCTCTTTTTTCGCGTTTCGCGTTTCATGCTGTACCACATTCTTTCCAACTATGAATCCTACGCTTGTACAGAAGATCTTTGGTCATTCGGAAGAGGTACAGATCGAAGCACCACCCATCTCAGCCAACCGGCTCGAGAACGCCTTCAGTGGTCTGCATAACTTTGTTCCCGGTGCCGAGAAACTGCGCAAAACAACCAAGGCCCTTAAAAGAAGCGGCATGGATATTCTCCAATCCACGGCATTGACACGGCTGCTTTCCGGCGACTCTGATCATACCATTTTCTTGCGAACCGCGCCACCAACTAAAGCAAAAGGGTTGATGTTGCTCATAGCCATTGCTCATCAAAAGGATCTGCGTGTTTTCTACTTTTCCACCAGAAAGCATGCGCAAGTGATCAATCCAATTGGCAAGACAACTGTTAGTGTGCTGCAGCATACTGACTCATACCTTGGCGAGAAGACCAAATGGTTCCAACTTTGTGACTTGCCCGAGTACAAGGTTGGCTTTTGACTAACCATTTAAAGTAATGATATACTCAAATCGACTTCTTTTGAAGCCTCCGAAGCTGGTAAAGGGTCAGCCAACGCCCGCACCAGCTCCACCATTGTCTACTGTAGCCACACTTACAGACCATAACGAGAATGACGTGGACAACGAAGAAACGACAATGCCACGGACAGGCATTACCCGAGACCAGATCATCAGCGAGTTTGAGGCCGGGGTCAGGCGGTTCCATCGTCAAGAGATTGAAGAGGCATTTAAAGGAGCGGAAAGCAAGCAAAAAGCTGTTAAGATGCTAGAAAAGCTGCACAACAAGCACGACAAAAGAAAAAACGTTCCTCGCATCTATGACGAGATCCAAGCATCCATCCTAAAACGGCATCCCATGGACGTGGCTCCTAACTGGTTCGCTGACCGGATAAAAAGTTATAAAGATTACGACCGATTTCAATACTTCAAAAGTGAAGGGTATCGGCTGCATGAGGAAGTACAGGGTTTCTTGGACTCATGTACGTGGGACGAAGTCATGGGTGTTCAGGACAGCGATCAAGAAGCCAATAGCAACGATGACCAAGAAACCGACGACGAAGATAGCCAAGTGGTCAAAAACAAAGACGCTTCAATACGCGAAACAGCAACTTTCACAGAAACTATGACGTTTTCATTACGCTCTATTTTACGAGAGGAAATCGCCTACGACGGGTTCTTGAACCGATTGGAGAACGAGAAATTGCGCGTCGGTCGGTGTATGGCACAACTTTCGAACGGAGTATCAGCTTTGACTGATATGATCGCCAGCGGAAGAATGGCCCGACTGTGCGGCACTGTTGTCGACGACACAATTTCGATATCCAAGCTCTGGTACCTGGTTTTGATTTCGGACCAGAGGCGAAAACGGCTGTCCATGTGTCACCTGTGCCGCCAAATCTGGACAAATTGGAAGATGCCCGCGTGTATCAGTTTGAACATTTCTCGAACATACTGTCAGGTACGTCATCGCAGTGTACACTTTCCGTTTCCATCAATTAACGTGTTATGTTTTATGCTTAGGGTGCGTCGGTTCAAGCGTGAACGAAAAGATGGAATCATTTGTTTTTCATGAATCGCGCAAGGCGATCGTGGATACTGGTGTTGTCACCAAGCAGGATGACTTTGCCTTCAAAGGTGCCATGAACAATGCTCTTCGGGAGTTCAAGACAGCTGCACACAACCTCTGGTCGCGGAAGCGCCACGACAGAGATCTCCGAGTCCTAACAACTGCTCTCATTCGGCTGAGGCTCGCTCCAGATCGCGTCCGTCGTTATCTGGCACGGATTGCAGCTGAGAAGAGAAAAAAGGAGGAGACAGAAACCGGCAATCCTGTGGATCGGCGTATTAGCATAGCACATGCTAAGAGTAAGGCAGATTACCACCGGAAAGAGCTTGAGAATTCGATTGTTCGCGGAAGAGATGATGCTGTGATCGAAATGTTATTCGAAAAGCTAAACAACTGGGTCGCGAAGGTAGATCGAAAGAATTTTTGTGTGCTTACTTTTCGCACTAACAGAGTTATTCTAAAAGCTTGACAAGCTGTCCCGTTCATCAAAAGCTCTTGGTAGCAAAGAGGAGGCCGAGAAAAAAGAAAAGCACAAACAGGATCACACTCTTCCCAAGAAGCTTGACAAGGACAATCCGATTAGTACAAAGACCAACGACGCCGACGAGGAAGAAGTGGAAGAGTCTGCCGTAGATGCCCAAGAAAAAGAAGTTACCGCCCGTCAAGTTCGAGCAGTGGTAGCCATTATCAAACGAGTCCTGTCCACCACCTCCAAGCAGGTGTCTGCCAGAGCAATTCGCGATGCAGCCTACAAGGGGAGCGACCTAACAGATAAGCAGTGCCAGGCTGCTGCCGAAATCGCCAACGCAGTTCGACCATACTACCACCCCGAACCAGATCAAGACGATAGCGCGGAAGACGACGATGACGACGAAGCGGATGTTCTGTCAGTGCATGAATGCGTCCCTCTGGCTTATATCACAAACGCTGTCATTAAATTGGTGGTCCCGCAACAGAATATCTGGGCGATCGTCCCGGACGTCGACTGCAAAGACCACTCCATCCATATTGGAGCAGATGTGCTTTACACATTATTCTCCGGTACTTACACGATCCCATCTACCAGCGCCAAGGGGAAAGTCACCAGCAAACGAGAGGCGGGCCTGCCAGAGAGGCGCGATGACGTTTTCGGTGCCTTTTTCCGCTTACCGAAGATAACACAAGCTCTCAAAACCAAGAACCTTGTCTTCAAGCACCGTTTGACCTATGTTAACAAGTATCAGGTCCGGGTGCTTAGTCGTGGTCGCAAGATCGCTGACCCAAACGATACCAGCCAAGCAAAGAAAGAAGCAAGCAGCGTCCAGTCCGCCGATCAAAATGAAGAATCTAGCTCCTCTGATTCCAGTGCGGACGAAGTGCTTCCTGTTCGCAAAGGGTAGGGTAGGGCTGCGGTGACGCCCTCTACAGCAAAGAACAAGGCTGGTAAGGGAATGGCTGGCAAGGGGAAGGCCAGGAAGGCTCGAAAGCGAAAAAAGAAGAAGGCGATCAAGGCAGCCGGGCAGAAAAGGCCGCACCCTTCAGCAGCGGAATCTGGGTCGAAAAGGGCTAACATCGACCAAAATCTCAACCAACAGCTTCTGGAGGAGAAGGAGAAACAGGTCAAGGAGCTACAGGCCGAGCTCACATCGGTACGCAAGAGGTGCAATAAGTACGAGATCGAGCGTGCAGACCTAGGTCGTACATTCCGGAACGGGAAAAAGAACATGGGGAAGAAGTATTGGGATCGTGGTGTTTACGCGAAGCTATGGGCGGTGCGAAGAACTGTCCAGGAATTTGAAAAGGACATCTCATTGAAGCAAAGGAAGCTGGCGGATTTGCGTGCCGAGCTGTTTCGAATGCAAGCGTTAAAATCGAACCAAACAGTTCGTCCTCAAGAAACAATAGAACAGGTAGAGCGCTTGGATCAAAGGCGCGTTATATGTATGCTTATCACTGTGTTTATAGAAACGTATCCAAAAGACGATCATTGACAGCTTCAACAGCCAGAAACCGCTGGGTGTCATTGGGATCGATCCAGGGATAGTTGTCGCGGCAACCGCGGTTACCACCACCTTTGACGCCGTGATGAGCGTTGTGCGAAGGTACACCTCACCACCATCACCTGAGCAGCAACCGCCGCAACAGACAACACGCCCACCCAAAGCGAAAAAATATACATCGTCAATAAAAAAGGCTGCGACCTTCGAAACAAAGCATACCAAGCGACGCGAACGTGACAAGGAAAAGGACGACGGCAACAGGAGGAATAAAGAGTCAAGGACGAGGGAGATCCGTCACTCTATCCTGCATCGAAAGCTTGCAACATCTTGGCGCGTTCAGCAATCGATAGCAACACTGGCTTTCTATGGCGCATATCGTGCAGTCAACAGTCGCATCAAGAAGCATGCTAGAGGCGCGAACGCAAAACTGAGACAGGCTCTCGAGCCATGCGAGCAAGATACCGTCATCGTCACCAACGAATATCGCTCATCTAAGACATGCCCTAAATGCCATGCACCGACAAAACTGCAGAAGTACCGAGTGGATGGAAAGCTCAAGACAGCTAACGGCGCCATCAGGTGCACGAATCCGGACTGTCCTCTCCACCATGCGAATACTTTCAACCGTGATGGAGCAGCATCATTCAACATCGCTGTCAGTGGCCTTTCGAAAGCTGTATCTCACAATAATTCACCCATCCCACCCTTCTCCCGCTCCCACGACCAAACCTTCCAACTCGCTGCCTCGATGGAGCGATTGACGGAACACCAGCGCTAGGTGCTTTTTGTCTCCCCCGTGACGGTGGATTTAAAGTAGTATAGAACGTCTGATTTTTGAGATATAAACAGTACGTAGTTCTTTTTGTATAACAGAAAATAGTATTTTTCGAATTCAGATTAACGTGAATAAGTAAATTGGTACGAAAAGTTTGCATATCTGTACCTAAAGCCTCTGATATTTGCAGTTGTTTGTATGCTTTTAATTTGAGCATTCGTCTATTGAGAGCACAACACTGTTGTTATTTAAACCACCGATTAGTACCTGTTTAGTATTTACCCGTTGCCATGCAGCCGAACCATGACTGTCCTACGGATCACATCACTACCTTTGTAGGTATGTAGTTGTACTGTCACACACATACGACCAGGGCCCCAACCGCTAAACAAAGATGTACCGGTTTAGATAAGTATGCTAAAATTCCAAAATAACTGCCATAATTTTTGACTATTGTTACAAAGGTCTGGCAAAAAAGATGCATTCAATTTTTCGACCTTCAAAACCTTTTTCCATAATATCTCATTTTCAGCTAATGGAAGCTGTCTTCTGAGCTTAATAAAATTTGTTTTTGAGATGTTGACGCATATTTTTGCTTAAAAATACATCACACTAAAGAAGATTGGAAGCCTCCTGCACGCAATGGCGCTGCAATGTTGGCAAACGAATATTGTATGGCAATGAACGTAATTTATTTTCGTACGAAGTATAAAACGATCCTGTCACAAGCTATCGACCTCGAACCGCGTGACCTTGTAGCTGAGGTATGTGGCGTTGGGAAGAACACGGCACAGAAGGCATTGTCCAAGTACGAGAACAAGAGAATCCCAGAAGATTCATTGACCATTAAGAGACCGAAACTGGAGCTCGAGAATGATTATGTTGCTAATGTGCGCGAATCATTCTAGAAAACAACAAAAAGAGAATAATTTGACTTCTAAGGTTATTACAACTGAGTTAGTCAAGATGCACGGCCATATAGCTAACCACGAGCACTAAGAAACCATATGCACCAAATGTTGTTAAATATTGCCATGAATACGTCACCAAACGACTGGAGAACCTCACCACTGCTATGACATACCACCCAAAAACATCTGAAGTTTTTTTCGACGAGCCTACTGTCCTATCGGCCAATCTAGTCGGCTGGATTGACTTCCGTATTGTGGAACTGCAACCGAAGAAGGAAGAAAGCAGCTAATGGTGATATCTGGTGTGTTCATTGTGTATCGTCAAGGAAACCGTCTCTGCGCTGAAATCATTAAGGGTGAGAATGGGATCATCATTTGGCCAGTAACCAGTGGACCATGTCAATTTGGTCAGCCACGAAGGGGAAGGCGTTTCCAAGATGCTGAAGAATGAAAGTCCCTGCCGGAATGTGTAAAAGAGGCTGATATTACGCCAGACTTACATGATTACCATGGTAACTTTACTGCAGATCTCTTTGAGTCAATCTTTGAAGATCTTTGTAAGCATTTAAGTGAGAAATTTCCCACTGGTTGTCATATCAATATGGATGGTGCAAAAGTACCACACGCGCATCAAGAACTCCGTACCCAAGTCATCCTGGACGGTCAACGAGGTTAAGGATTGGTTCTAATAGCAACAAATTAACATCCCAAATCCGCCAAATGGTGGTCGCCTTCCTACAAAGCAACAGCGTGTCACGTACGCAATGGCTCATTATGATATAAAGTGCATATGACGTACAAGATCGCTCACCAATATGTTCATAAGATTGTGAAAACGCCACCATATCACTGCGAACGTCAGCCGACTGAGAAGCTTTGAGGATCAGTAAAAGAGTAATCCACTGAAGAAACTCTTGTGTTGATATGGAGGAAGTCAGTAAACGCAAATCGTAGTTACGATGAACTACGGAAGAGCAATTTCGATGGTGATGTGGACTAGCATGAACTAGAAACCAGCGAATTCCAATAAAAACTGACTTCAAAATAAAAAAAATTTTGGCCCTAGTAAGGCCCTAGTAATATTCCTGGGGAAGAAATTTAATATCTTTTTTTTTACTTTTTGAAGGATAATAGAAGCATTAATCTTAAAAATCCCCTGGGAGCACCATATCATGAAGGGCATTTATTACGCTTTTACTGGTGGTAAATGTATGTGGTAATGACGACAGAAAATATAATTGAACAATGGAGATCGAGTCAAGGATATAATGATTACCAGGGCCCTGGTGATACGCAAATCTTATTTACGACATGCGCGCTTCCTTGGAATTTGGACATTGACGGAAAACAGTGGCTGCGATGGAGAGAGTGACGGTGGCCCGGGTGCTATTCTTCTGGATGAATATATAGGCGTTGATGATTGAGATGATACTGGTAAAGGGGATGTGTCCGTCGTAGCAGCTAATGATTCTGGAATTGGGTTTGTTGCTAATTCCTGAACTATTCCTGCCGATGAAAGAGCAAATGGTGGCGGCGACGGTGTGATAGCAGGCAATACAGGACATTCTCGGCTTCACAGTGGGAAAAAATCTTATGGATTCTTATTCAATCTCTTGAAAACCCTCAGAGTTTGCTAAAATCTTATTCAAACCTATTCAAACCTATTCAAACTCACTCAAACTTATTTACAAAAATTTGTGATGAGAAACTTATTAATTCTTATTCTTTCGTATCAATTGGTATGTATCGAAGGGTATGCTAGTATACTAAATGATAGTACTTGGATATATATATATATCTATTTATGTTCATCACAGGTGATCACGACTGCTGCCTAGTTTCATTTTACCAACATCCATGCCAGGGTATAGGTAGTAGTATCTTCCTGAATGGAGGGATGATTCCATCATGCCCGCAAAGCCTTCTATGTTTTCCACCGCAGTTACATAGCGTTTGGTGCCTTGAAGGGTAGTACCGAATGCTGCTCCAGCACCATTCTGATCCACATTTTCAATTATATTTAGTAAGCAAAGCATCTTGGTAGATTCTAGATATTCCCTGAATAATCAATTCAAATATATAATCAGTGTTTAAGTGAGTAACGTACCTTCATATGAGTGCACGAAGAACAGTAAAATTTCACCAAAAAATCGTCGCCACACGTTTCTCGGAGCAGCTCTGGGTTTTTTGGCATTCAAATCTACCGGAAGCATCACAGTAATGAAGTGTGTCAACCTTTTTGCACGGTTATTCGGAAACGCAAGGCAATCGTATTCCTTATCGTCAATATAGAGCTTCGGTGCAACGATATCAAGTTTCTGGCAAATGTTATTCACTGGTTTTTGTGTCTCTCTGGACCAAAAATTCTTGACATAATACTGCAAGTTATATTGTTGCTGGTACTTCGACATTGGGACGTCTTTCAATATAGGACCCCAAAATTCTGCATCATGCTCTTTGCCACCGAGATGAAAAAAGCCTTTAGCCTTTCTTTTACCTACGCTATCCTTCGGTAACTGTCGATTATAGTATCTTGATGCGGCTATCTTGACAAGAGCATTGGATGCGTTGGGGCCAGGCGCAACTTTTGACTTGATGTATGATTTAATCTCGCCTGCGTAGATAGCACATTGTGATGAGAATCTAGACAGTAACCTGACCCGTCTATCATACCAACGGCACGCTCCATGCTTCTAGCGCTAAAAGACCGTGGAGGACCAAGTGCTTCAATAGCAGAGGGTAGATGCCGTAGATAATGCATACTGATAGTGTAGAGATTGTGGGGCATACTGTCATGCATAAATGTATGCCACTCGTGAATGTAGCTAAAATCGATAATACACATGTCAGTGGCAATAAATTTAACTTTCATTATCCCCACTCTTGGTATTACCCTTTCAGTCGTTCGATATCACTAGGGAACTCCTCACTTCCTTCGTACTCTGGTGGATCAGCAACGCACGAAATATCCCACTGTAACACAATGCTACATGCATTAGCTAAACTTATCAACTCCTCCGTAAAACTACAGTCGTTTGCCTCCAACTGCTCATACACAACTGTTGGAATTGCGTACAGTGATTCCATAAGCAATGTTTCTAACTTACCATCAAGATCTCCATCTAGCCCTAAGGGCAGTAGCAAATGTGATGCTTTTAGCGCTTTGCCAATGTCAGATTGTTGTCGTGATGTCAATGCAAAAGTTGAATCGGCATTAGCGTATTGATTCTTTAACATTGCCAGAATTTGACGGGCGACATTTTGCCCAAGTAAATGAAATTCGTCAATTCCGTAAAAGAATGGCGAGTGATACGTCAATAATTCCGTGAAAACATTAGAGCCTGAGATCCCGTAGTCCTAATTTATAGGATCGATTAGTTTGGTTGAACATGACAATGCTGAGAAACTTCATGAATTATTACCGGTAGCTCTCCCATAAAGTCACTGTCCGTGCGCATCTCATCCATATCCTCAATGTCACCCGCAAAATACTGGCCGTAACCCTTTCCTTTAGGACTAATCAGCGACTCGGATTCAATACGGCACATTCTACATCCGTAATGAGAGCCATGGCCCGTATGCTTGATTAGATCTGCTACCCCAGGGACATCACCAGATGCAAGAAGCAAATGTGCGTGCAAATGGATCTCGTCTTCTCCATCAACACGCAATCGCATCCCTTCAGTCGAAAGACGCCGTAACTCGCTCATTAAAGGTTCCAAGAACGAATGAATATCTTTGGGCTTTACAGGACCTGGGATTATCGTGACTTCAAGCATGTTCTCTAGCTTGTAGCTTCATAAAATATAAGTGGATCAATGCTTTGTGTGAGTATCACGTACCGCTGATCTCTAGGCAAATTAAGTACGACAAGATGTATTATAGTCATGGAAATTGAGGTTCGTCCAAAACTAAACGGAGAAAATCCATCCACATATAAAGCGAGAGCGACATCGAACTCATTTTGGAATAGATGCTCTTGATCCGCAAAGGCGTGACCATCAAAGATATCGGTAAAACTGCCTGGTGGTTCCCGGGAGTATGTCTCACGAAACATGTCACGGTGAGAGCGCGACACCATCATTGCAGCAATAAGCTCTGATAGTGGCAAGTAACGCATACGAGCAATTGGACGCTTGAGATCATTGTCCGTATACCTTGGCTTGGAGCAATAAGAGCAAGTAAGCTCGCTATCGTCGTGAAACAGCTTACATCCAGTCTGACAGATGCCAAACATTTGGCTTTGAACAGGAAAGGCGGTTTCCGCTCGTCTAGTGGCCACATATACGGTATCTAAAGGCTCGGGTCCTTTGTCACAAATAATGAAGTAATTAGTACAGAAAGCACTTAATTTTCTCTAAAGCACCTTCGGTAGTTATTGCTTGTTCTCCATTCATTGCAGAATTCTATTATTGCTTCATGTGATGCTCTTGAAAATTTTCCATCATGTGCGATATTGCTCAAACGATGGTTCCAATAATCTTTCTCGCTAGCCGTTGGAGGATCTTGCAGGTCGATAACTTGTATCCCGTTCTCGTTTCGAACTCCGGGATATGCCTCTTGCTCCTCCACATCATTGTCATCGTCAAAATAATGCTGCAGAAGGAAATCAATATCCTCAAGGCCATCATGATCATATTCATAGTAGCTAAAGCAGTATAGGCTAGGAGTCGTTGGTTCTTCATCTTGGTGCCCATAATCAAGATCGACGTCAAGATTATCATCAGCTAAGGTCGGTGTACGGCGGCGTTTCCAGCTTGATAGCCTTGTTCAAGAGTTTGAGGACCCGAGTTACTCCTTTCAAAGGTAACTTCAGGACTTGCATGATGTGCTGTGTCCTGCAGCGAAACTTGATCTTATAGATTTCCAGTCGGGGGGTCAGTGTCATTGGGCTGATCTCTGTCAAATGCAATGCAGTACTGTCTATGTTTCGAGAGATAACGTGGTACGTTTTTATGGCAGATATCACAGACAGGCATGTTACCTTGTAGAAAAGTATAAATAAAGGTAAGGAAGTGGATTTTATTTTCGAGGTAGCTCATGAATGCTGCTGCTGCGGCTGCGGCTGCGGCGGTAACGCGTCAAGTATTGGCATGGCGGCACTCGTAACATGCTGCGGCGATTGTGTTTAAATTCACAATCGATAGAAAGGTTTAGTTTTCTTGTCTTTTCCGTGCAACTCCATTTATCATGATTAACCAACAGCCATCGCATCACGATGAATTGTCCAACAGCGACCCACAATTACTCACCGAAGAAACGGGTCAGCGTATACTTCAGCGTTTGGATGACCTATATTCCCGTATCGATTACATTGAAGAGGCTATTCAAAGAGGTAATTTGGGTCCTCAAGGTACAGCACAGCAGACACGCCCTGCCGTAGATGGATCCGCACAGCCCCCACAAGAAAGATCTCAACGCTGTAAAAAGCCCAAGATTGAAGACGAGAACGGGAATCAAGTTGCGGGAATCAGGGTTGAACATATCGATGAGGCGTTGCGCGACCACTTCCGCGTTGATCCGGATAACATTGTGAGCACCCGTACCGACCTAACAAAGCACCTGAGTGGAGTAGTTCGTGCGTATATTGAAGAGCAGCTGGAGCATCGACACAAATTGCCACCGGCTAGCACTCTATGGAAACATATACCAAAGCCACTCGTATTTCGAGCTATTGAAAAGTTCGAAGAACAATCGGAGCGTGCTCTACGTATACGGCTTGGTGATTGTGAAGGTTCTTGGATTGCTCGCTACTGTCTTCACACTGGGTGGAACAATTTCATCGCACCAGAAAGAAAAAAAGAACGAGCAGAAGAAAGAGCTGAGTCCTCACCACGTTTTCGTCTGACACCAACCCCTCCTCCTTCTTCTACCCGGAGTTCGCCACAGCTAAGGTATGGCTTGTGATCAGTTATAATAACAAGTTGTAGAACTAAGCACGTTGTGTGATAAGTATATTCCGCAATGATAGTGGTGAAAATTTGGTAGGCATTGACCATGGCAATCAAGGCGTTGTCAACGAAGGTATGGTAGCAAGAAAACTATAGGGTTTAGACTAACTTGTATATATCAAGGCTCCAGTGATCAAGGTTGTGTGACAGGGCGAGGTCGAGGCGGAAGAGGTCGAGGTGCAAGAGGTCGAGGTAGGGGTAGAAGCAATGATGTCACTTCTGCAGGCAGTGAAGCATCTGCGCAACCACCGACTACTCCCAGGACTATTAGGCAAAAAAGACAGCGCAGAACGTAGCATATACATATAATAGGCGCATAAGCAATAAAGTCACGATCTACACTATATGGATTACAATCATGAATTAATGAGGAAGCGCATAGAAATGGCCTCCGCATACTCTATACAAAAACTTATTAACACTGATTAAAACTTATTAAAATGTTGAACTTATACCTTATAATTCACTTAGTCGACAATACGTTTATAAGATTCCAGTTTTCATAAGTTTTCCTAAGTTTTAATAAGGCTATCGAATCGACGGTTGAAGCGGATGGATGCGGATTTAAACGGGAATGTAGATTCGTCCTCGCTCAACGCAAAAAGATATACATAACTCAAGGCTCTGAAAACTAACGTCAATACATCATTCGATTGTATACTAGATTTGCTTATAGCACTTACAATGTTCGTCTTGGGCTCAATGCTTTGGTGAGCTTGATTGCATCTTGTACAGATTTGTGGCGGAAGTTATTCAACGCCTGACTCATGTCAACACCGTTGTGATGCCACTATATAAGAATGAGTACATTAAAATCGAGTAATTAAAAATAAGTAACACGTACGCGCTCATTCTCGGATGGAAGTATGTCTTTTACAGTGGAAAGCTCGAAGCTTACAAGGTTAGTTGCCTTTGGATGCGCATCGGCGCTTGACCAGCTATTGACAGTTGATACGCTATTCACTCCTGCTTAACAATATAATGTAAGCACTTTTAAACCAGTGTACCTTGTAGAAGAGCATACCATTGGACATTTCATAATTATCAGTGCTTGTTTCCGCATTCATTGTATTAACGGTTTGTCGAAGTTGAGCCACGTTCGTTCGTGCAGATTCCTGCATGACACTCATGCTGGCAACGTTCACTGCAAATAATTTTTGGTGAATTTTGGTGAATGGTTTTTTGAAGTGGTTAAACATAAGCTTTTTAAACGCCTGAGTTGCTAAAAATGGTAATACAAGTGGTTAAAAAGCTTATGTTTAACCGCTGTAACCACTTTTAACCATACATCGATGAAGTCTTTCGAAATACCACAACGATATGTTAAAATGGCCGGGAACTCTGCTGCTAATCCATCAGGCAGTTGTGCCAAAATTTTTTCGTTGTGCGCGCCTAGTGAAGTACCGCATGCTTTGCACTTGTATCGCCTTGACATAATATAAAAACACCTTAAACAAGATTATAGTAGCTCATTAGTGGCGTGTTAAACTTTATAGATTATAGCTATACATACCTTTGGAGGTCCACCACTCGACGTGCATGAGGGTCCTTGTGGAACCCTTTGTCATCCAGTTTACTTTTCTTATACGTTTTTTGTCTGCCTCATCATAACATTTCGTGCTGCGGCAGTACAGTTGATCCACAAGCAAATGTGGGAACCACAAGAACACGCGGGATAGCACAGTGGTTCGGGATTCAGTATGTCCTGGTCTTGCAACGCAAAATATGGTGCCTTTGGCTCAACCCAAAAATTGCCGGCAGCGTACTCCCGCGGATAACCATTGCCTTTGTCTTTGATTCGATCCTGTATATCCAAAAAGTATTTCACTAGTACGCCGTAATTTTTTTTCTTTGTAGGCTTGATCGTCATCCTTGAGAATCTGTACTTCATCCGGGATGGGGTCATCATTGACTTCTACCCCAATATCATGATTTTGATCTTCCTCTTGCTCATCTATCAAGTCCTTCAAAGTGAAATAGTCGTCATCGATAGAAACCTATATGAGTGGTAAATATATACTATATATGGGTAGCAAATCTTTCTGGATAAAAACCTGAGGAGAAGTAGCGCTTTGCTGATCATTTGTAACGGACGAAGGTTCAGTCTCTAGGTTTCCATCATTTTCCTCGGTAGGCTCCGATGAATCTTCAGGAGCAGGCCGAGAAAAGAACTGCTTAACTGTCATCTGTGAAGCAGCACGAGGAAGTACGATTTTCTTCTTTTTGTTCATGCTTCCCAGAGGTCTCCCACGACCCACGGCGTTTTTGGCTTGAACCCTGATCAGACTGATCCATACGTGTATTGATCAAATACGGAGGAGGTGGATAGGCCGGAAAAATGTGCAAGGTAAAGAACCCGTGTTGAAAATGTTCTCACCAAAAGAAACAATCAAAACGCCCAACGACTTTCCCATGCACAGATGTGCTACACAAGGGCAACACAACGTTTTCGAACGCACAGTGGTAGCGGCGACTACCTTAACTCATAATCTCATTGGCTAGATGTTGGGTACTCTCCCACTATGGCTCAGGGAGCAAGCAACTGCTTAACTTTCAATATCATTGGACGGGTGTCTACCCCAGTAGCTTTAACCCCGCCCCCTTTTTTTTACTGACAGGTCGATATAACTACAGTCATATCGTACAATTACTTCTCGCTTTTACAATAAAACAATAGAGGATATACAAGGATACCGTATAGATTTAAAACCAAAGCGTTCAGGCACTTGGTTGATGAGGTATCGGGACTCTAAAAAATTGAATGCATCTTTTTGCAGTACTTCTAATTTCATATGCCCTTGCTTGTGTAACCATTGAGCTAGCAACCAACAGGTCTGCAAGTATGCTTACGTCTTGGAAGGCCCGCAGCGAGGCTGAAACTCGGATGCTACGTCATACGGAATATGTGGCTATTGCATAGTACGTATATTATTCACGGAGGCGGTAAACAACAACAGCGTCCTGTCCCGTAATACGATTACGGTCAAAGTTCCAAAGTTATCCTGTGGATTGGTCCATCACCTTTTCGCACACATGCACGGTTTCCTAACATATGTGATCCACGGTAATACAAATCAATGTATTCAGGAAATATGTCAACTGTGGGGGAAAACGCTTTCTCGTGCGAGAGTTCGCTTGCTTTCAAATACGCGTGACAGCTCATCGCCGGGGTTGCACTGAAGCATACACAATTCCAATGGCAGGTGGTCGACGATCGGGTCTGCAACAGCAAGTCGTGAACTTTTACCGGGAATGCTTCCGGGCTGCAAGGCAAAAGCCAATTGTAAGCATCAGGTTGAATGGGAGACGAAAGGATCTGGAGAGTAATCTTGGCGATTGGGGGCAAAAACAATAGGAAACACGTGCACGCTTTTACACTTATATTCGACGCGAGTTCCGGGCGCACGACATACGCAAGAACGACTTTACAACGATCGAGTACATGCTTCGCCGAGGAAAGCGACAGCTGGAAGCGTACAGCTCGCCCAGTATACAGGATATCCACCTCTAGTTTACGCGCATGCTTTTATATGTACACAAGTAGATCTTCTAGTTAAAAATAAAGGTTGTCTAATTCTTCTTTTCAGAATCCTTTTGTGTGGGTTGCTGCTGCTGTCGGTAGGCAGCCGATGTTGTTTCCGTGCAATAGTAAAGCTCCTTCAACGCCTGCACGCACTTCTCGGGCTCACTTTGGTTTGCCGATAGACACGCATCATAGTCGGTAATCTGCTTTGTGCAGTGCTCTTTTACGTATTTCAGAATACCAACACTTTGGATACACGTCGCTTTAGTTTCGCGTTGCGTCGTACTAAGAAAGCAGCCTTACTTTTCCTCGGAACACTTTGTTAGCGCTTTCTTTTGCTGAACACAGCTCTTGTCCCACGAATGAGGGTAATTCTCAACGCATTTCTGGTACATTTCAAGCTGAAGCGCGCATTTCTCTTGTACTTGGGCCAATGTGTCGTCCATTTTGTCAAAAGCAAAGAATTTGTTTTTTTTGAGACGCGGAGTTGCTGCACTGCCAAAATGGTGTCAACTGTTGTTCCGGGTAACAATACCGATATTAATGGATATTTTATAATTCTAGGTCTAGTAACTGTCTCTACTACGGCATTTACAGCCGGCTTCGGCCAGTATACATCCAAACAGCCTTCAAAAGTTCTGGCTTGCTGTATGGATGGAGCATCACCTTTTCCTCCAACTCCGTATCTATCGCGTCCAGCTTTACCAGTTTTCCATCCTCTGCAAGCTTCTTCAGATGCAAAGCAACTCCTCGTACATGAATATCCAGTATATACTCTATCGGCTTCTTATTCCTCCACAGATCCACAGTAACTTCGTATGCTGTCCACGGCTTTGACGGGTTGGCGAGTATAACCTGGAGGACTTCTTGTTCCTTTTGCATGCGTAAATTGATGTACTCCTGAATCTTTCCAATCGCGTCTCTCACAACCGGACCGTGTCCGGGATACAGCACTTTCGGTTTGAGAGCCTTTAAATCTTCGAGCGACTTTAGGTATACTGACACGTCGTCAAACGATGTTGTTCCGTAGCCAAGGACACAATCGCCAGCGAAAAGAGCCTGTTCCTCTTCTAACCAGAATGAACAATCGTCGGATGAGTGGCCTGGCGAATGTATAGCCCGCAGTGTTGTGTCCTCGTCGATCTTGAAAATCTGACCGTCGTGGATCGGCACAAGTTCGATGTTGGGGGGAAAGAGCTGCTCGAATCGATTACCATCGTACGCAGTCGACACAGATGGAAACTTGTGAACTCTTATGTTGCTATCCATTGCAAGGACCTCGTTTATGCCTCCCCAGTGATCCGTGTGACAGTGTGTGATAATCAGGTCCGAAATATATGCCGTGGGTGATATTTGCTGGAGCGACCTTTGTAAATGAGGTGCATATTCAGGCACGTCTCTCTCAGTACAGTCAATCAGAGTCATACGGTCCCCTTTGCCGATAAGGTAACAATTGGTGCCTGAAACACATTTGAGAAACGAGATTTTTCTGCCATGATTTTCTGCTTACCTTGTAGGGTAAACGATCCAGGATTCAAGCCTAGAACACGCCAGACACGATCCGACAATCTGGAGAAACTAGGAAGTGGGGTGAGGTAGCTAGGCAGTTCGGTGTCTGACATGATAGCGTATAAAGGAAAGAAATGCTTGAAGAAGTAATTATGTTAGCCAAAGCACGACAAATTAGTATAGCCGCCTGAAAAGAGAAAGAAGATGACTGAAGTATTTTCACATACCTCCATTTTTTGCTTTGAAAGTGTCCAGAAACCCATCCTTATTGGGAATATTTTCTGCTGACAAATCATATGCCCCAGATTTCCGCCAAATCTTGTCATACCATGCTCTTGGATTAACTGCAAGAGCTTTGATACTCCAAAAGTTACTTTGCCATGGCGGATATCGGGCTCACACTGAATCTAAATTTGCATTATTTTTGTAGTTGATACATGCATATTCCATTTATGTACACAATAACCCTGAACCGCTGATGGATCAGAAGGACTACTCATACCGCATCAATGCCGATCGCGTGGGACCAGTCTGATATTCACACCGTCTCACAAATTCTTCATGATGAACGTTGGAGTGAAAGTAATTACAAATTGTTTTTGTGTTACTTCGTGCATGCATAAGGAACCTCGGTGGCTACTTACGTATCTAGTGTCGTTGTCGTTATTGCTCAACGACACCACAGATCACTTATACAGCGATAGCAGTGGCATAACAGTAGCTGCACATGTGCTCTTTTCCTGCCCACCCATGGAGCTTCACCGTAATGCTCACACATATATCTTCATCGGCCTAGATAAACGTATTACCTTATACATAACTAACTTTGCTGTTTCGATAGCGATAGAAATGCTCGCCATAGGTAGTACTTTTACCGTGTCATTAATCTTACCTGCCCTATTGTATGTGTGTGTTTGTTTGTTTATGGCATAGCTGGTTCACGATGAAAGTCAACCCTGCGCATATCTTTGGAAGTGTACACTAAAGTGGATGACGAATACAAACAGCTCATGCATAATAAGCCTCAGCCTTAGCGATATTTTGAATAATTTATGTACCTCGGTTAATGTTGTAAAGCATCCCGGTATTATAAGCCGCATTGAGCGCAGAAGAGTACAAGACACGAACATCGCGTGGTGCTACGCGAAACCAAGACCCAGTTCTACCAAGTATGGATTGATCAACGCCAGAACTAGCCTTCTTACGTGAAATTTTGTACTCGATTCGACTTATTTTCGGTCACCCATGTTTTGTACAAGCCCATGTACGGATACTTGGCTCTGAATAATACGTACATATGTAGTAAAAAAAAAAGAAAACTATTAGCCTCAGGAAGACATTTCTTATATTGCAGGTAAGTAGAAAATGTATACTTTTAATAATAATAAATACAAAGAAAACACGAACTAAGACTAAAAATATATAAAGAAGGGTAAAACGCAACGCTATCTCATTAAATTCGGAAGCGGTAGTCAAGACGGTCACTGCCCTTGTGCTTGGTAGTTTTGTTATATTGTTCCTTATCAGCATCTGACATACCGTTCCACTTCTTCTCACGGTACTTGTTTGTCATAGAGTAGCGTACGCGTTGGGAGATGAACAAGAAGATAGTGACAACGTTGAGAATAATACACACAAGATTGCCAGTGGGGTATCGAGGTGCATCAGATGCCCCTAAAAAGAAAATCCATGTGAATCGTCTATATCATAAATATAATATTCAGCAAACTTACGATAGATCTGAGAACCAGGAACACCATCGAGGTTGGCTGCACCAATAATTGCGCCCAGCGCAATAGCTCGCTTTCCAGCAGGAGCAAGGTTGGCCGACATATAAGCAATGTGCATACCGTGCCAGCTAGGTGATGCCATGGTAACTGTGGCTGCACCGAATAATTGCCATCGGGTAGCGTTTGCGGGAAGAGCTTTCAAAGCAATATAACCGACCATTTGCCAGATATTACCAATGAGCGCATGAAGAGCAACTTCACCGTACTTGTCGGAGCTGTATGCAATCAAAAGGGAAAATACGAGGCCACCAAGGTAAGCAGGCATAGTCAGAAGATTGGCAGTTGTAACGGGGAAGCCGGCGTCGCGAATAATTGAGGGCAAGTAAGTGCCGATGGGAGTACCAGTCATCATACTATATGAAGAAACCAAAGCAGTTAGACTTTTGCAACGTAGTATCCAAATCCAAAATTAAGGTACCCCACAAAAGTCGTGACAAGATGAGTCCAAAGCTTGGTATCCTTGAGTGCCAGCCAAATGTCCTCGCGAGTAATTGGTACGTTCTGATCAGCCTTGCTCAAATCGTCGCGAATGACACGAGTAACAGCAATTTTAGCTTGTCTGTCCGTGAACCATCCCTTGGGACCACGAAGGTATCCACGGGTACTCATGGCATTCTTCGGCAGATAAACGCTATAGAAACGGTTATTTTCTGCTCTGCCTTTAAAACCAATAGTACTTACAAGGCGACAAAAGCGACAACATGAGTGAAGATACCGTCAATAAGGAAAAGCCACTTCCAGCCCTCGAGACCAGCAACACCACGCAAACGGAAAATACCAAAGGAAATCAGACCGGAGAATGCAGAAGCTACTGATTGAATGCCCCAGAAGAAAGCCAATCTCGTAGCCAGTTCATTCGTCTTGTACCAAGTAGTCAAGTACTGAAGAGTAGCTGGGATAAATCCGGCCTCTAAAGCAATCACGCAAGAATAAATAGAAATTAGCTCACGTTACTTCCGACCTCCAACTCCAAATTTACCAGTGGCAGCAATGAGTACACGAACAGTCATATAAGAAGGATAATTCTGAAAAAAAAATTACTGTTTAGTTATATGCTTATAATAATGCATGATTTGCTTTCAACTCACGTGGATCAAAACATGCGCCCAAGTAACTAAAAAGTGTCAAAAAAAAGAAGTTTATAAAAGCACATTACCATCAATAGTATATGTAATTACCAATTGCCCAGGAGCTCATAAGAATTGGAATCCAGCGATAGGCGCCAATTTTCTTGGCAACAAAGTTGGATGGTAAGGTGAAGGCAGTAAAGATAACAGAGTAGGCCAGAATAGCATTGTTGACACCGTCGTTTGTGAATCCAAGGTCTTGAGCCAAATGATCCGAAATTGCGTTGGCTATTATGAAGTTCAAATATTATTATATGTAAAATAGTATTATCCATTCATCCGAACTTACAGTGATTGGTACGGTCCATGTTAAGCACAAATGCCGTAAGCAGAGTAAATGGCATCAAACGCCAATCAATAATTCTGCGCACTTTAGTTTCTTCATCTTCGGTCCATTGCAAGGTTTCATCGTAGCCTTCGATACCACGTAGCTCATCAGTGTCGGACTCGGCAGCACCGTAGGTCGTGCTTATTGAGGTCTTGGAGCTGTTGAGCTTGTCAAGAACGACAATCTTGTTCTCCTCGGAGAGGTCCTCCTTGAGCACCAACTCTTCCTTATTCTTGAGATCGGACATGTGCAATACAACTAATTATGTACGCGAAGGGAATAGGGTAATAGTAATAAGCGGAGCCTGCCGGTAAAGAATTAGTTCGTTGGATAAAGACAAATATACCGTCGAAACCATCACTGCTTATATACAACTGTTATTGTTGATGAGGATGGATTACGCGACTATGGTGCCATCTGAACTACCCAAGTGTTTGGAAGTATGACAAATTGTTGGGCAATACTGGCTCGTAATCGCGTAGTTGTTGATCAAAGCCATGGATAAGAGATCCCATGTGTGGTACAATGATAGCAAGTGTTACAGCGCTAAACCGGAGAATGGATTTGTGGAACACTGTTTGTTTGTAAAGGCGAAGGGACTAAGCGGCGAATCGTATCTCGGCAAAGGGGCACCTTCATGTTTTGTATGAAATTTGTTTGGTTTCAACATTTCAATCAAGTTGTTGTTGGCGTTTAGGCTTATACATTATTGTCAACTTCGCTCACCGATTAAAAAATATGCCATCATGGGAAAAATAAGATTTCAATAGTTTGGTAAAATAGGTGAAATACAGAGGCGAAATGATGCAAACTGCGAAACTAGGTAAAAAGGAACTCTAATTTTACCAGAATTTCACCATTCTAATTGTAGCACAAAAGTCCATTTATGGTGAATATATGCACCGCTGCTGCAATTCATCCCGCGTGAATCCGACGTATGATACCAAGTAAATCGGTTGACTTTAGATCTCCTGTCATTTTTGATTGGTCACATTTAGCCCATTGGTTCACTTGTAAAAGCAATAACGATGTTGAAAAATCCAGTTACGGTGCGCGCGACTACCACCATGCTCCTTTGATCTCCGTCTGTCAAAAAGGGATCGATTTCTTTTTGTTTTCAAAAATAGATAAACCGCTAGTTGTTCAAAAAGAAACTGTCTCACGAAACCGAAAAACTCCTGCGACTGTACGACATTTTCCCATCTTTTTTGATGATGAGAGTCAATGGAGATCTATGCATGATCAGGTGCATAACGAGTCTATCTGTGATCATGGGTTGAAAGACTCTAATCTCGATCACGTTTCGTATTGCACCATTGCGAATTCCGCACATTAAATTGCGCACCCACTCTTTTCCAAACCAAATCCTTGACAGCGGAATACGACTAAATGGGCTTCAACAGCCGGGCAAATTAAAATCACATTTCTGCTACTGCTTTAGTATTAATGAGTGACCCTATCGATATGCCAAAAGTTTTATCACTGCCAATAAAAACATCCGTTTGCTAGCTTTGCATCAAACGTATTGTTAAGTTTTGTTTAGAAAACGAAAGAAGAGTACAGTACAGCATGGTGATCTTAGTATAGAATTTAGAGTAGATCATGTTGCAGGAATATAGCTCAGGATGTGTTCCCGAAAACTTCCGTATAACCATCGCCAAAAGTAGTTTTGTACGGTTCTGTTTACATTCTATAGTTAGTCATTGAAGCTTCTGTGGAGGATACAGTCCGGAGTTTCTACGTAGTATCCTCAAACCGGTGGAACAGCGAAGGTTTACGGCGAATGTATCCTTGTCAAACAGTTACATATACCCACGGCTGTAGTACACATAACATTGTCGGGCTACAAAAGCGGGAATTATCTGTGCACCTTGCATATGGACAAATTTATTTGCACTTCTCTACCTAATAGTCTCACTTGTATTCCGTGATTTAAAATGAATCGCTCATACGTGGCTCTTATATGAAGATAAAAAAGATATTGTTTGGTTCTTCTACAGCAGCTGATAGTTATCGAGCACTATGGTGATGACTGTTGTCGATCTTTTCAAGGAAAGCAGCGTGATAACAGTGCAAGATTACGTATAGCTTGACTTATGTTGTCCAAGATCTTTCGTATGCCTAAAATTGGCAAATATGGGAAGTCAATATTACGTACAACATTGACGCAAGCGATGTGCAAGCGCTCGGAAATAGGATTCGTACAGATTTAAACCTAATCACAAGAATTCTTCCTACTGAAGATTTATATTGCGTGGGATCGCGTAAATGTTTAAGAAGATATATCTCGGTATGGTATTCGTAAATTATAATTTATTTGTGTACCTAATTAAAAAAAAGTATATGCAACAAGAGTGTATAGCTAATAGAATGAAAAATAAAGAGATGGTAACGTATGAAGGTTCAGATTTGTATTATGCTGGTAGTAGTTTCAGAAAGGAAATAAAGGTTTGGCCGATCACAATAGCAATGCAGAGAAGTTGGGCAATATTACCGTGTTTCGACGATTTGACAACTGGAGAGAATGTTTTGGTACTTATAAAAAGTTGCTGTGTACCCTCCATTCTTCTATATCACAATCGTTGCCAGCTTCAATAAAAGTTTCATGTGCATAACATTACCTTCAGTACTTGTTGGAAACAGCAATGGGATCGTGCGACAGATTCGGGTGACATAGCCTTTTAGCGAAACGACATCCATGATATACATTTGATTACCTATTTAAGAGTACTAAAGTACTCAATACCATCACCCAACAAGTTTGATTACTTACCGTTAATTAAGCAAGCAGCCGGTGACATTAACCTAGTGCACAGTTGTTGGTGACTTGTTTACCATTTTTAAACGACTTTGAGAGCTCGTGACATTTTCACTTGACCATCCTTGATCTTTTTGTTTTGTCTGCGCAGGGTTTCTAGGTGGAAACGAGACAAAGTGTGTCTGATTCTGCAAAGCTTTGAATGGGGAGGAGCTACTTTTTAAAGCCGTATCATAAACTTTTCTCTATCAGTTCATTGGCTTTAGACACATATTGCATATGCTACCTAAAGGCATCTTGTAGATGGCCTGTCGATTCCCATGCTTCCCGACTCAATATTCACATATATGTACATCTCATCCACCTTCCCAATGGCTTCCAGTAAACTTTGACAGATTCCATCAGCTGCGGAGAGTTTAGGCTTGCTGTTAGCCAACACTAAGCACAATCATTATAGGCAACCATGCCTTTAATGGCTCGTCTGTGGGGTTGTGTTCGAGGTGATGCACAAAGTTGCAAGTCTTGTCGGAATCTCGTAGAAAAAAGAGGTCCGTATTGCCACTGTCATTACGATACGTAGAGGGCTGTTAATTTCGGTTCAGGTACCATGAGACGAATTATCAGTTCGCTTTTATACGAGCTTGTATTCGTCACCAGAGACAACGGGTGAAACATTCTATGTATCAGACCATCAGGGGCCATATGGACTATTATTTGACAAGGACCAGCGCTGGCTGCTCAATGCCAGCATTGGCTGTGCAAGACGAGAGGAAATGTCTATCGAATCAGTTCTGTCTGTCGAAGAAAATATGATGAACTCTGCAATGAAATCAAAGTATAAGCATTAAGTAGAACCCATTGTCTTGCAGTGGTCATGATTGCACTTCTCATTCTTTGTTTCTTTTCAACCGTAGCTAATCATTCGTCCTTAATATCCATGATACAAGCTGGGACGGGAAAAATGGTTATACACCAGAAGAATCGAATGAACTTACCGTCGGTGGTGCTCCTGCTCTTCCAAAAGTTAAACGTATCATCAAGGAATCAGAGAAATTGGTAAGCGCTGTGCACGGTTGCATTCGTACGCGGCCGAATGGGCGAATCAAAAGCTTGTGTTTCTGAGTATGAAGACACTGAGTCTTCGAGATACCTATGTCCTGATCTACCTCGCCGATCACCTGAACCTACTCGCGTCGCGTATCAATAGCTAAACATATTGGTAAAAGTGGACTTTACTTCATTGAACCGCACAGCTCGTGACAAGCTCATACAACTTCTGTTCGATTTTTTAGAAGAGCAGATCGCTCATATCATCCCAGCTGTACAATGTTTCTATCCACAGCATTCAGCCAATTCACCTGTATAAAGCTCAACCATCTGTGGCCTGTCTGTTTTCGCCGATCCTACGCAGTGGCTTTGCGCTTGGGCGTTTGATTACCGGTAATTCAGACAAACCCTGTGATCCCAATACGGCGAGCTACAGAATTGGTATCCCAGAATACCAGAATCCGCCTAAAGAGCTTTTTGGATCGCGCACTAGCTTCATCACCCCTATATCATTCCATAGCGTGCTTTCCACTCGAAGTGCCAAGCCGCGGGCGCCTGCACTGAAGTTCTGGTTGCTCTGAATTGTCCGTTATGCAATCAACTCGATAACGATCGTCATTTTCTGTGGAAGTTCCCAAATAATCTGAGGGTGTGGCGAGGAGACATCGCTCGCCGTTTTCTACAAAGACTTGCTGAGCTTACTTTCGAACACCTTCTTACTGGCCCGCCATTACAACTTGCTATTTTCAACATCATGCGTGTTATGTCATGAATAATTATTGCCTACACCATCCTACAAATCTGAAAGTCCTACTAGAGGTTTATTTTCGGCGACGAGCCTTGTTGCCCAACTGTGTGATGGCCTAAACTATGATGGATAGACGCTGTGAGCAAGTTGTAGCTATGAATTCAGATCGATACGCAAAACTTCATTTATTATCATGGTATAAAGACCGGTCGGAAAAAATGTATACAAAATTTTGGGTGCAAAAAGTACTCATTAATAGAACTTCATTTTTTTTACTTTACGACAGCGATTTTCGTGTTTCTGACACGTCTCGCTTTCGTTTGACCTACATTTCGTCGCATACAATGGCATAACCCGAAGTAAAAACGCACTCAAGCGCGTATTACAAAAAACGAGTGGACTTCATTTATTATCGCTCATCGATACATAAGTGAGCACAGAAGACTCGGAAACTTCAATATCGACGACTCCCCGCGCAAGGTGTTGCAGGACCTTTTTGGCATTGGGGACACAACGGCGGGACGAATCATTACCCTTTCTAATGACCTGAATTTGCCAAATGAAAGTAAGAAGCTAGGTCGCCCAAGGAAGGTACTCTCGGATGAGTATGTCAATGAAATTCGAAATTTCACTGTGGAATGCACCAAGACCGGTCAGCCAACCACAGCAAAACGTATCCGCACGCACCTCGAGAACCAAGGATTTGATGTGCCATCTCTCTCGGTTATGAAAGAGGATTTGAAGCTTGCTGGACTTCATTATGGGATGGGAAAACGGCAAAATATTCTTCATGACAGCGAAGCCATCGTCAATTACAGAAAGACATATCTGGAAAGACGCTTGAGCAATCTGAATCGTAATGAGCTGCCTATCCAACCGGAGGTATTTCTTGATGAGTCGTACGGTCACTAGACCATCAACCCAGACGGACGTATTATGTCCCAGACACGGTCGTCAACCAAACTGTGCATAAGCCGATGTTGGTAATGTTTGGTGCCTTTGCAGTTTATAAGGAGAACAACAGTCTCAGGGCTGAGATAGTTGAAGAAAATACAATCATCTGGGCAGTCAAAAGCAAAGTCCAATGTCCAAGAAGAAGAGAATGTCGGCATGAAGAGCACATTGACTGTACCGCCTGTTTGCTGCAGCGCACCCGAATGACCTCTGATCTTTGTGGCGAAAGACAGGCATTCAATGCAAATATCGTTACGATGAGCATCAGCGAAACGCTGTCCATTCTGTGGCAGTTGTTGAAGGAGATGATGGTTCTCTTGAAAACCGAAAATTAATGCAAGG
Source organism: Fennellomyces sp. T-0311 (assembly GCA_025266875.1). Classification (NCBI taxonomy): domain Eukaryota; kingdom Fungi; phylum Mucoromycota; class Mucoromycetes; order Mucorales; family Lichtheimiaceae; genus Fennellomyces; species Fennellomyces sp. T-0311. The sequence goes on from JALLLT010000017.1 coordinate 213,914, forward strand.
TTGGTACCTAGCATCCGAAAAATTCTTAAAAAAATAACTGATCAATCTTGTTTTACTAGCCACCAAACATGGATAACAGAATAAATGGTTTTAATAATGAAATGATAAAATCATCTAGTGGTCTGGCTATCAAATGATTTTTGTTTCATGTAAATGGTTGTGATTCCAAGGATGTAAGCGATCAAACTTTGTATACATTTTTTCCGGCCAGACGTTAATATCCATTTCGATATCGGGATACACATCCTGCATATACAGACAAACTCAAGACACGTTTTCCTATGTCGCCGTCATGGTTGTAGAATTTGATGATCCTGGGGTGCTTCCATAATGACGCATCACGATTCTGCAGCTTAGGTAAGAAAAAATTCCTGATACAGTAAATATCAGCTATTTACTTACCAAACACACATAGTTCGCTTCAGCCACAACGATTATTTCTGCAACCATGCTGGGCCTTGTGCTTCAAGTGATGTTACATCACTACAGCTTGGCATACTGTAATCGACTGAAGAGTCAATCCCCATCTGATGCAATGTTGCTTCTATTATTTTGGTAACGTACTAAAGATTGTCCGTACGTAAAGTCCGTAATGGGTCACCCTATGTGGCATTGATATCATACAGTATATGTGAATAAGCATGTAACAATATCACTTGCACAATCGCCCGAATTCGAATTTACCTTCCTGGGCGTCGCGCAAAAGATTGCTTCTTCGGCCTTAACATGGGATACGCATCCTATACAGCAAGGAATGATGACAGTTCCGCCGAAAAAAACTAATGGTTCTGTTTTAGCACACAATACACACACGCTTATACCTGCACAACCGGGAAACTGAGCTTGTGGTTCCATAGAACATGTATATCGGTAGGGTTGTGGGTATACAGGGAGAAGAGAAATGGTATAAGAATGATCGCACTATAACCGACAGGTGTTTTAAGTCCATCGAGCACTCGGACAATCTAGCAGGTAGCCGCCCTTAAAACAATAAACATCGTTCCCCATACAGAGGCCGATGGGAAAAAAAGGTAGATAATCAAAGAATGATCGCACTATAACCGACAGGTGTTTTAAGTCCATCGAGCACTCGGACAATCTAACAAGTAGCCGCCCTTAAAACAATAAACATCGTTCCCCATACAGAGGCCGATGGAAAAAAGGGAAAATAGTAAAGAATGATTGCACTATAACCGACAGGTGTTTTAAGTCCATCGATCACTCGGACAATCTAACAAGTAGAAACATCGTTCCCCATGCAGAGGCCGATGAGAAAAAAAGGTAGATAATAAAAGAATAACCGACAAGGGTTTCAAGTCCATTGAGAAATCCCCTGACACAGATGACGTAGCATGTGCCATAGGGACCGCGTTGATAAGACCCAGTAAAAGAACCAAAGCCCAGATGTCCGCTGATTGAAGAAATTGATTGACCTGAAAGCACGTGTTTGGGTGTGGTAAGATTCCTTTTGATAATACCGTGTATCCTGATACCGGCACTTCTTTCTGTGCTCTTATGCACGTCGATGGCTGTAAAAACATTCGGACCTCTCAAACCGCGAGAGTACTTGAGTTGCATGGTTGTGATGTTCTTCGGAGTTGTACACTCATCTACATGCGTTGCACTGAATCGGCCAAGGAACTTCGGTGTCGCCACAAAGATCGCTTGGCAGAAAGTCATTGGCCCATTGAGAACTGCAAACGATAATACCAAGAAGATGTTATTGGCTTACGGAAGTGCCGTGGTTAGCTTTGGAATCGTGTCGTCCGCACAAGCAGCTTTATTGAAAATTGCCATAGTCATTTCGGCAGTGATAAGATCGGACGCGTAACTGGAATAAAATCGATCTAGCTTACAACCTGTCTTGTGCATACATCTCGTGATGACGGATGTAGTGCGTTGTTGATCGAAGGAATGAGGCCAGACTTTTGTCCGACGCGTTTACCGGGAGCAACGTCCGCGTCTTTGAAAGGGAAAACTAAATACATTTGATCTTTATCCGTCGATGAAACTGATTCTGCCGATTCGCTTGAGCTTCTTGATCTGCTGATAGCGTTTCATCGCTGGCATCTCTTTCACCGCGGCCTAGATTTGGTCCGATCGCCCTCTTGGCTAACTCAACCTAGCTGGGTGCCCGAGCCTGCCACGGTTGCCCAGTAGTATAGCTCCCAGTCTGTCACCATGCACAAACAATGCCGTGCTCGGCAACCCACTAGGAAGCCATAATCACTTTAATCGAATACCACAGCATCCACCGCAATAGTTTGACCATGGAATGTAAACCAGCACTTCCTTCGCAACACCAATTGCTCCATCAGTCATCCCATGATATCCAAGGTGTAGTGTTGCCAAAAGATAGCTCCAGTGCCCTTAATAAATGCAAACTCATTAAACAACTTGCAGACCCACCATCCAGTACAATCTCTGCTTCGACAAGTCCCCAAATTTGGACGGGCATGTGATTGCACGATTGCCGGCAGGTCACTTCCTCATTGACGAGCTTGAAACCTACCCCCTAGCTGTGACTAAAAAGTTGGCACACGAAATAAGCAGGATTCAGCGCCCATAGGAACTACCTCATCGTTACTAGGCTAATTTTTTTTCTTACTACTGTTCACCAAGATATTTAAGCTCCTGCTCGTATATCTGTGTTGAATCACTTGGCACCCTTTTGAATCGCTTAGCGCTCATTAAATCGCGCAAGAACAATTGATTTACTGCGTAATCACTTAGCTTCCATGGCAACGCTGAACAAAACCGAAGGTATTAAGATAGAACGTTAATAATTTAAGTAATTCTAAGAACTTCTATAGAGGAAGATCTAGCCAAAATAATCAGTAATTTGGCCGAAAATAATGAGCGAGTTACGTTCCAAATGGTGATCGATTCTTTATCGGATCGCATCGTTTCAAGCTGTAGTGACTTAGCGTCACTCGAAGCGCAAGGGCCAGTGTGGTTGCAGAAAATAACTGATGTTGCACTGGCAAACCACGTGAATTTGGTAAGGAACTGATCTTCAGAAATACAGGGCATTTTTTCTAACCTAGGCTGTAGGTTCGTGATACCCCGTCATGGAAAAGCATTAAAACGAAGATTCAAGAACAAGACGTCCCGGATTCGCCTAGCCAGCCATCTGATCCTTATGCTGCTTCCTCCGCTTTCTTTTCCCCCCGTTCACGCTTGTCCTCCTCTGAATTGAAGATTCGTATTGACGAGAAAGAAAAAGACGCAATCCGAGAAACGATTAAAGGCTTTGACAAGAGCAAGTTCTGGATTCTGGAGGCTAGCATCCAAGAAGCAGCATTGAATGGGTTGCCCGCGGAATCAGTTCTTTCTGTGGACGAAAAGGTCCATAAACTTGCACTGGATTCAATTTTCAAGCAGTGAGTAGAATCTGTTGCCGCGCAGTGATGATGATCAAAGCTCTCATTTCTTGTTTCCAGCCCAAGCCAATCGTTTATCATCGATATTGATGATCCAAACTGGGACGACATGTTTACGACAGCTGAATTGGATGAGATTATCGATTTCGGTCCCCCTGTTTTGCCACCAGTGCTCCAAGAAGTTGCCGATATCATTGCTGAGTTTGAACAATTAGTAAGCGCTTCATGCAAATAGCAACTGCATATTTTATGCAACCATAATAACTTTTTTTCTCTTAGCCAAACGCCCTTGAAGCTTATAACTTTGCACGTCAACTCAATCACAACCCGATGGAAGAGCCACTGAAGGCATGGTTCTGTATGACAATTATGCAAACCGCATATTTGTTTTTAAAAAAGGATCAGCACAATATCGCTGATTTTCCCGAAACTGACAAGCAGTATCTGATATGGGGCTTCCTAAGCTCCATATTCCAAGGAACAGATATCTGGGCTCTTGGGTGAGTAGTCAGCATGAACGTTCAATCACATGGTGCAGTGCTAATATTTGACTATGTGATTTATAGCAAAGAAAAAAGTAGTGTAGCAAGTGCGGCGTCAGCGAATAACAAACGTAAGCTTTCCACCACCGATGAAATCTGTCGAAAAGCAATTGGAAGAAAGGTGGATGAAGTGTACATTTGTGGCAATATCGAGTTGGGATGCATGGAGATCGGTGGATCGTCGACAGACCAGACAAAAGAGATCAAGGATGGCCGGATGAAGATGCCACATGTTCTCAAAGACATGTTGTTGGACATTGTAACAAAATCACCAACACTTGTCCACAAAGTCAATGTGACTGGATACTTGATCAGTGGTACGTAATGATGTTTGACAGTAAAAAAGCATGGACTAATGAACTACTGTTATTAAATAGGCACTCAAGTATGCATGATGGACGTTGACTCGCCTAAAGGATACATCACCAGAATACGCCGCACCATGCCAATGTCCTTCCCAACGAGCGCTGATGACTATGTCGTGCGGATGGCGCCGCTTTTGGAGCTGGCTACTATCGCAATGCAGCGCATGAACGAAACGCGGCGGCTGTTCATGGGTACAAAGGTACCCTTACAGGTCTCGAGTCGACGAAATCAAGTACTGCCACCGAGCCTCCCCCGTACACCATCATCATCATCGTCCTCCGCCTCCACCAAAACTACCGAATCCGTTCAAAAACGCCAAAGGTCCAAATAATATCCGCTGTCTTCCTGTTCCGTTCCATGTACTTTCATTATATATATATAAGCAACCTGTCATTATTCCGAAATACCCTTTTACATAAACATTTTAAGTCATTCATTTTCTCACCATCATATCGAGAATGGAATACCTGTTCTTCAGCATGATATGAAAAAAAAGGTTGAAACAATAGTATCACCGTTTATGCAATTCAGTTCATGGTACAGACGGGAAATAATTACCGCGATAGTGTCTAATAAGTCTCTGCCGGGATAACTTTTCGACTGACCTTACAAAGAGTTTCACTATAGGGAAACGGGGTATGGGAATGTGTGCTGTCAGCAGCGTGTGACGTTGGTGTGTGTTGATACCATTCCACCAGGAACAATGCTAAACGATTTCGCACGCAGGAAACTCGATATTTAGGTGCCACAGGAGTCGCTTCCCATTCCATTTTTCGTTCGGGATTCCCCACGACACGAATTCGCCTTCATGAACCCAGTTACTGCCTACCGCTTCATTACTGCAAACCAGTTTGCTGTTGTTGGAGCAAGCACCGATCGCTCCAAGTATGGCAATCGCGTTCTACGATGGTAAAATGGGCTAATCAAGAGTTGATTCTATGCTAACCAAGAATTCAGGTATCAGGCCAACAACCTCCCGGTGATTCCAGTGAACCATGCAAGTGCAGCTCTCTCTCTGTTGTCCTTCTTGTTTTTATTTTAACCCGCTGACAATAGAAGGAGGCTTCGGTTGAATCGATCCCGGCTATCGGCAACATTGACCAGCTATCGGATCCACGCAACGCAGCTCTATCCATCATCACTCCACCCAAAGTCACCTTGGAGGTGCTAAAGAAGGCCAAGGAATTGGGCATCGAGAAGATCTGGCTGCAGCCCGGCGCAGAGGACAAAGCAGTACTGGATTATGCGAATGAAGCTGGTCTTGATATCATTGCCGGTGGCCCTTGCATCCTGGTGACCGGCGGTTCCTTGCTGACACATCGCTCTTCGCTTTGAAAAAAAAAAAACTGACTTTGAATAAAGCACGCCCTTCTTCCTTTCATTTCGTCATTAAAAAGTGATGCTTGCTGCATCGGAAGGCAGTAAAGACGATCGGGATTTCCTGATTGGCAATCGGCCCGAGGGACTGAATGTTGAGGCGTCTGTGGGACCACCGAGCGCTTGGAATCAGCTTTCTCATTTGTCGCTGAAGCAGGATGTCGAGCAGTTTGGACTGGCTGGTAAAATTTGGCAGGCGTACGTGTTGGCATGAATATGCGTATCAGAACCGACTGATCACATCGCAGTGCATACATACTTCAATCCTACTTTTCACCTGATACCCCAACTGAACCCACAGCACCTATTCCTGCCGAGTATTTTCTCGATCACCCCGGCCAGCTGCCAAACAAGCCCTACCGGATCCTTGAACTGGGCGCCGGCACAGGGTACGTCGGCATCTGGCTGGCAAAGATGTTGCGCCGGCCTTGTCAAGTGTGTATTACGGATCTGGAGCAGGTCGTCCCGTTGATCGAGGACAATGTCGCCGCGCACTACCAGCCTACCGACGGAAACGCTGCCACGGTTCGCGTCGAACGACTTCACTGGGGCAACGCGACTGACGCCAAAGCCGCACTCAGGGATGGACCCATCGATTTGATCGTCATCAGCGACTGCGTGTACTTTCCTGAGCTGTTTGAGATTCTCACGGATACGTTGATTCACCTATGCTCCCCGTCAACAAAGATCATCATCGGATACAAGTGTCGCTCGTTGGAAAAGGAGGCCGGGTTCTGGCAGGACTACTTTGGACGGTTCTTTGAATATGAGCCAGTCCGCAAACTGGAGCCTGTGGATGACGAGGAGGCGACCACAGAGCTGCAGCCAGGCGGGCTTCTTGGCGAAGAAGAAGGAGTCTACGTGTTTGTGGGGTCCAGACGGGCCGAAGGACAGGTCAAAGCGGCGGATGATACCTTTACTACGCTGTTGTTTTGCAACATGATGGATTTATAGCATTAAAGTTTCCGTGGCATTAATTTCAGTGACCGGCTTGAACCTCTTTTGCGTGCATATCGCCAACAAGATAAACCTCAGGCAAATAAACCCCCCTCTCTCTCTTCAGCCTTGTAATTGTTGCGCTCCATCAACTGACACCATGCTCTAGTATGTCTTTGCTGATCAAGCGGGGTGGACCTCCCAAAGATTATGATATTCCATCTACAATAGTCGTCGTACGTGATTCCGCACATGACCCCATTCGCAACTGACTCCTCGTGCATAGTATGTGCTCGTCATTCTGTTGGGTGTAGGCATGTGCTTTTGTCTTCGACGAGCCAACCGACTGCTTCCCAACCAGCTCAGCTTCCAACTGCGGCCGACGCAACAGACCCGACGACGGGGCTATGATGTAGCCGACGAAGAAGAGGGTGATCCCGAGTCGCGAACGGGCCTTTTAAGCGAAGGCCAGTACGATCATGACGACGAAGACGACCGTTATGCGGATCGAAGGGATTGGGGAACAGCTGGCTTTAGCCGGCAGCAGGATACCAGCACAACCCGGCAACTGCATGAAGAGAGCGACGAGGAGGAGTTTGGTGATATGCAGGGAGCTCCAACGGTGGCCAGCCCTGACACGACCAAGCCGCGTACACCATTGTTTAATATTGCCGATGACGACGACGACGATAGCGATGATGAGGATGTTCGTAACAAGAAGCGTGTGTAGTAGTTTTCGCTTTCTCTTTTGTTGAACTTACAACCATGGCCATTTTGCATACACAATATACTGCAACACTCGGCAAAGTGTACTGTTAGCTCCCTGCAACCTTTCATGGGAAGGCACGTTTGCGCTCCGAGGCGATTAGCCACATAGATAGTGTTCGAATAGGTGTCTCATAAAGTCACCTTATGGGAATTCATAGCATTGGTGTAACGGATCCGGTGTATAGTGTGCTGCCCATGTCCATTCATATGACAGACAGGCATACGCTCTATTCATTAGTGGCAACGAGCTGCCAGCGCATGAGCTGGAACGGCACGAGGCGAGGATGGCTATTCATTCATAGCTGGCCTGTCTACATACAAAATCAATTTCACCAGCTTGAATTTTTTTCTTGCTCCTTCTTCTTAACAAGTGTTGCGGCTACGAATGATTCGTCGGACACCAACTGCCATTACGTTGGACATTAGTGATGTGGAAGACTTTGACGACTTGAAGCGCATGCTAGAAGAAGAAAAGGCATGGCAGGCGGAAATGGCCACCAACAAAGCAGCCGGCGATCGCGAAGTAGATTACCTGCTGGATCGAACTCTGACGAAAGCCAGCAAAGCGGACAACAACACCGCGGAAAGCTCCAACAGTTTCCTGGCCAAGCGACGTCGCATAGCCAGCAGCTCGACCAGCCAGCGACGCGCGGAAGACGCACGAAAGCGACTCGGAGTGGATGGCGGCGGACAAGGCCAGGAGAAATACAAGATGGGCCGTCAAGCATAAAAGAAAAAAGCCCCCACCAGAAAAAGAAAAGCATAGTCTATTCCCTGTTTATTGTATCCATTGTTCCTGAGCCTTGTTGACTTTATCTCTGAAGATTGTAATGACTTCATGAGGGTTGGGGGCCCCAAATAAAGAGGTGCCGGCCACGATCACATTGGCTCCTCCCTCAGCCGACGAGTCGATGGTGTCCAAAGCCAACCCACCGTCGACCTCAATGTCCAGATGGGGATACTTTTGTCGGAGCACGCGCACCTTGGAAATGCACTCCTCCTTGTACTTTTGTCCACCAAAACCAGGCTCCACCGTCATCACCAGAATCATGTCAGCCAAATCAGCAATTTCGCCGACCACAGCTTCCACAGGCGTTCCGGGCTTGACCGCCACGCCAGCCTGCATGCCAGCCTTGTGGATCTGATGGATCAACGCCACAGGCTCCTTGGTCGCTTCGATATGGAACGTGTACATGTTTCCACCAGCCTTGGCAATATCCTCCACCCATCGAGAAGGTTCGGCCACCATCATGTGACAATCTGTTGTTTTTGCCCCAGTTAGTCCCTCTACCCTCTGCCCTTCAGAAAACACGACCCCCCATCCTACCAAAATATGCCTCGGTGCACGGACGAAGACACTTGATGATAGGCGCGCCCATAGTAATGTTTGGCACGAAATGTCTACATATCCTTGTCAAAAAATCACTGCTCTCAAAGGGTGCGTGTGTTCAATATGCATTACCCGTCCATGACATCTGCCAAAAACAAATCACAGTGTCAGTTTCATTTATGCTACCGAGATCGCGTTGTCATGTGTTACCTAGGTGAAGCCAATCGGCACCATTCTTGACCATGCGCGTGGCTTCGGCTTGCAAATTCGCGAAATCGCAGGCAAGAACAGAGGGAGCAATCTTTGCTTGAGGCATGGTGGGGAAGGGGAGTAAGAACGTGTTCTGAAACAATTTTTTTTCTTGCACGGACCGACATTTTTCTACCCCACGTTCACCGTTGCCAACCAATTACGTCACTGGAAAATATCCTTCAATGTGATTATCATTGCACACTTTTTTTGGGCTAAGCTTGATAAGGCCAAAGATCTACCCGATATCGTCCTCTGACTGATCCGCTCAGATACCCATGCCTTCCACAGTTGATTAAGTTAATTGATTATGCAGGTGTTACCAGGCACCAGAAGTGTCCGACTCATTGCCATCTCTTACTATCCCAAACGTGATAGTCTTGTTTCAATGGTTTCGGATTTCCTAACGACCGGGTCCTCTAAACTGTTTATCTCTCTCTCCTAGCATCCGCTGTTGATGTCAAGAATACGAAATAGTCTCGGGCTGTTTTCACCAGTTGTAACGTCATTGATAACAACGGTTTCACCTCTATGTGTAAAAACTTATATAGCACTTGCGATGGATTGGCATCTCCCTGATGGCAATCCCTTTGTTTTGCATCTTCTATGGGTATCTCTGGCTAAGCAACTGTGCACCTGAACTTTATCCGCATATTTACCATTAATATAGTCGGTAATGTAAACAAATATGATCCAGGGAGCACGTTCTTCCATTGGCTTACGCTACTGCTTTCACAATAATGAGATATGTGGATGATGCAATGTTTTTGCGGTAATTATCTTTTACTTTTCGACACTGCCAGGCAAACAATACGCAAGTTCCTTGCAGATCCATAATGTCCATGCCTTTTGGGACTGATGCGTAAGAATTCCCACCGATGTCATATCAGTTCATGTAGATGTAACTGTACAAAGATAGACTATTTATTACGCACCATTTTTCGTTTACGTAGCAATAACTGCACATCTTTTCAGGGGAGCATACACTTGATAGTATTCGACCTATTGTTTCACTGGCTACTTACTCCAGGCGTTCTTTGACTCGAATGCTCTTTACAGTGGCCGCTTTATATAATGATATTTTATATAACGATAATTCGATATAACGATACAATTCTCAATGCACCAATACGGTAATCATTGCCAAATCTCATTTTATATAACGATATTTTGATATAACGATAAAGTTTGGGCTGCACCACCGTATCGCTTTATAAAGCGGCCACTGTAACACATATACATTGGAGTGTAACTTTGTCGTCGGCATACATGCCATTTATTACCTGTGTCCGCTAAACGTAAATTCTAGGTTTATGACATTGCTTTTTTCAGGCATTATGCAAAGAACTTGAGACTTTGTTGACGACACAAGTTTAATGTAAAGAATACATAGTGACAATGATCGAGTATAATGTTTTAGCAATCTACTATACAAGCCTATAAAATGGGATGTCTGAATGCTCGTACCACGACTTATTTACATCCATCGGCACAATAGCGAAAAAGAAAACTTGGGGTTCTACCAGTCGCCGGTGGTTGAAAGAATCCTACCAAGGGACGACTACTGCTAGTAGCATATGCAGGCATGTTAGGATGGTGTACTGAGACACGTACGCCACTCCCAAGTGACAACAAATTGTTGATCAGTGCTGTACGCTGCGATCTGAGTGGCCGATTTCATGCCCACATAGCACCGGTGTGTCCATGCACGGGCCACACCTAATTAGTGGAATGTCCGAGCAGACGCGCGAACCAGGCAGCCCGAGCGATGAAAAGAAGCACTGAGCCATACATGACAATCAAAGACCAAGGAAGCGAAAGAGGATTCTCAGATCAAGAAAGAGGTTGGGATGACGGGTTTGCTTTCCAATGACGAGTAAAGCAAGACAAGGTGTTGCGTTTCGATTGCAACCAAAATGAGACAACACTGCGGAATTGAAACCGGTCATTGCGGTATATAACTCACAAATCCCTTAATTCATGCGAAGGAGAACAGTTGGTTTCAATGTTGGGCAGAAATCACCACAAAAGAAAGCGTTCCCCTTTTCCCTTTTCCCTTTTTCTTTAAAAAAAACTGTATAACCAAATGATAATATTGATATTAGCGTCTCTATGCATCACATTATCAGGTTGCGCAGCATATACAGCAGTAGGCCGCTTTGGACATTCTGCGGTGCTCGTCAATGACAGGTTCATATGCGTCCACGCCCCTGCTTCTTTTTTATTATTAACATCCTTCGGCAACTCACTGCCTTTTTCCCTTAGTATATATTTTTACGGTGGAGATACTTCGATTACCTCGTCCACCAGCACGCCATTATGGATCTCGGACATGGCGATTCTGCCCATTAACGCTCCATTCTCACTCACGGATCCTCCATGGAAACCAGCATCCGGTCCACAAAACTCAGTTGGTGGTCCAGTGGTCTATTCTCATACAGCTTTCGTCGGCGGGCCGAATGGAGGCAACATGATTGTCGTTGGTGGCGTGATGCCGACAACCGAAAAGAGCAACTCGGATGACGAACCGACTGCCTATAGTTACGACTGTGATATTGGTCGCTGGAATTCCTTCAGTTTGCCCAGCCAAAATTACCTGAATCGCCAGGGCGCCGCAAGCTCCGTCGCCAGTACCGGCATTGCCCATGTATAATACCTCGCTTTATAGATCCAAAAAGAAAAAAAAAATAGATTACTCATGAGGTTATCGTTAGGTGTGGGGTGGAAAGCGAGCAAGCGTGCTGGGAGCATCGCCTTCCACAACCGCGTCCAACACAGTCAAGCCGCAACTACCAGCCAATATATATCGTGTCGACTCGCTTTATCCGTCCAACTCATCCATGGCACCCACAGTATCTATATTACCACCGCTCCGTTACGGACATTCGCAAACACTGATCGCAGACAGAACAATCGTTGTTCTTGGCGGATTCGACAGTCTAACGGGCGAAGCAGTGTCGCTCGCTGATATCTGGCTTTACGATATCGAAACGTACAAATGGTCCCATCGATTAGCAACTCTTGATAAGGATAGTAAGCCAGCAAATAGAAGTAGCCATAGTCAAGTGCTCATGCCAGACGGTGTATCGATATTAATGCAAGTACATTTCTTGGCAAATAATTTCTTTTGCTTAGGGGTGGGCTGATAAGTAGTATAATAGATATGGTGGCTATGATGGATACCATGTGTACAATGACGTAGCTGTACTGGACACCCGAACGTGGACTTGGACTATCAAGAATACCAACGCAGCTGTACAAGGTCGCGCCGACGTAAGTAACTTTCTATTAGTAAATTCGTCGAGAGATAAAAGTTTATTTCTGGCGGAATTGACTTATTATTCATAGCATACAGGTAAGAACCAGGGCATTCGTAGTTGAATCAATCCACGAACCACTGTTTCTCTTTCATTGCTAGCTACGCTCGTTGGCACGAATATGGTCGTCGCGTTCGGCTTTACAGGTAAAAAATAGAGACATGTGAACAATGCGCGCGCAAATTGAACAATAAGATTAGGTGTTTCAACCGCGCTCACCGTCATGTCCGATATTGAGGTTCTAGACACAATCACATGGAGCTGGACATCCGTATACAACCCCTCGAATGGATTCGGCGACGGAAGTAACCCTAAGAATGGCATAGGCGATCAAAGCAAAACAACCGCTGTGATCCCGAGTACACCGTCGATGGCCATCGTAGCTGGCGCCGTGACAGGCGTGCTGGTCGTGCTTGTTTTAATTATCGTAGCACTTTACATGTTCAACTATCACCACCATCGCCAGAAACAGAAACAAGATCAGATGCAGGAACACAGTCGCCCACGACGAAGACAACCACCGCACTGGCTTGGCCATGGCAGCGAGGATCCTTTCGCAACCGAAAGTGATATGGATTCACCCATCACCAAGGATACACCCGTGTTGGTATCCGTCCCTGAACGAGCAGAGCATCTTGACCGAGCACCAACACGATTACAGATTGCAACACGCCCCGAAGTGATCCATTATCGTCGGCCTTCGGAGCTACCTCACCTGCCATCACCCTGGACACCTGCCATTCGACAGAGCTTTCCACCCGCATCCTCCGAATGGATGGTTCGACGCGCCGCTACTGCCCCGCATCACTTTCATCGCCCCTACTTGAGCAAGCCAGACGAGCCATTCGCAAGTATCCCTAAACTGCATATACGACGTTCAGCCACTACGCCACGTGCTGCTTCCAGTGTGAAGCCCGATCTGAGTGAAGAAGAAGATTCCATGTTTGATCAGCAAGAGTTTGTACTACGCTCAACAGATGACGATTTCCCCGCATTTTCGCAACAACAGAGCGAGGCTGAATACACCGAGGGGGAACACCAAGATGATATCAATAGCATGGAGGGACGTGATCTTCGAAACATCCGGTCTTTATCCTCCTTGCATCAGCTAGAGACTGTATCGTCCCGTTCATTTCTCAGTGTCCCGTCCCTTGATCGGGATAGTCGGACAAACAACGAGCGAATATCATCCTTTCAGCGTCATAGTGGTTAACGGGAATAAAAGGTGTACACTAGTAGTCATGTTTGTTTGTCATTTCTCGGGAAGAACGGGTTATTTTTGGTGCTATCACTCCGGCTGATCGGATTATCTTTTAAACGTCATTGTGCATCTCTCTTGATGCCCTTTCAACAACAACAAAAAAAACCATCTCATTTATGCTTATGACTATTTTTTTTTCGAGTACTACCTGATTGGCAACGCTGTCGCTATAGTGCGAACCGGTCAGGTTGTCGCCATGACAATGGCCATGCTGCGAAATGAGGCATCGTGACAAAGCAGGCTCAGTGTTTGTGGACCCTTGCATCAAAATTGAAGGTTGCCTATACATACGTCAAACATGTTTGCAAGCTTGCTTCCTGACGATGATTGATGCTTTTCCTTTCACGAGATGGAGGGTGGCGAAATGCTCCGAAACCCAAATTGAAATAGCGTTTCTTTATACCCTTTCATGAGGTGTGACGGAGGTTGCGTCATGTTCTGATTACACACATACATTTACCACCGTTGGATCGGGAAAGTCTTTATATATTTTTGTCCTTTCTTTTCTCTCTCTCTTTTTGTTCCTTCTTCCTCCGAATCCATACCACGCGCACTACGATGGACAAAACATTGTACAGTATCTTCCAAGGAAAAACGGACCCCAACCAACCTGCCATTATCATCCCATCGTCCGCACCGATACCCGGCTCGCTTTCGTATCCCCAACTTTTGGATACCATCCGGGACTTTGCTGCCAAGCTTTACGCTTTGGTGCCTTCGCTTAAGCCAGGGGATGCTGTCGCCATCTCGTACTTGAACTCGTTGGAATTCGTCGTTGCGTTTCTGGGCACTGGCTTTATGCGACTCATTTCGGCCCCTCTGAACCCCGCGTACACGGAGGACGAATTCACCTTTTATCTGGAGGATTCAAAGGCAAAGGTGATGATCGTTCCCGCCGGTGCTGCCAATGATTCTACCAAGAATGCTGCTATCCGTGCTGCCCAGAAGCAAGGCACGGCCGTCATCGAGGTCCACTGGAATGGCCAGTCCATCGATGTCAAGGCTTTAGCGTCGAACAAATCAGCCATTCCCGTCAAAGTTGCGCCATCCTTTGAACCCCAGCCTGAAGATGTTACCTTGCTGTTACACACGAGTGGAACCACCGGTAGACCCAAAGGTAAAAGAGCCATCTAATCTTGTCCAAAAATGAAAGCCCAATCTAATCATGAACGGTAAATAAGGTGTTCCATTGTCTCATATCAACCTTGCAACATCCATGAAGAACATTATCGGCACCTATGATCTTACGCCAAAGGATCGCACGTATCTTGTGATGCCGCTTTTCCACGTCCATGGCTTGGTATGCGGCTTGCTGGCGACGCTTCTCTCGGGAGGTTCGGTCGTGATCCCTCAAAAATTCAGCGCTTCTCACTTCTGGAAGGACTTTGTGGACACCGGATGCAACTGGTACACTGCAGGTAAGATGATTTACCTTGTTAGTTGGTTTGATTAGAAGAGCTCATCAGCGTGCATAATATAGTGCCGACGATCCATCAGATTTTGCTCCGCAATCCACCTGCTCAGGTACCACCCATCCGATTCATTCGTTCGTGCTCTTCCAGCCTTGCGCCTGCTACATTCCATGCCATTGAAGAGCACTTCAAGGCCCCTGTGCTGGAAGCCTATGCCATGACGGAAGCTGCTCATCAAATGACATCCAACCCGCTGCCCAGCAAGGGCGTACACAAGCCTGGGTCGGTTGGCCTTGGACAGGGTGTGGAAGTAGTCATTCTCAACGAAAAGGGTGACCCAGTGGAGGAGGGTGAGGTTTGCATCCGTGGTGCCAACGTTACGCGCGGTTACCTGAACAACCCCAAGGCTACGGCCGAGTCGTTCACAAAGGAAGGCTATTTCCGTACTGGCGATCAAGGCAAGAAGGATAAGGACGGTTATCTCATTTTGACTGGCCGTATCAAGGAGCTGATCAATCGTGGTGGCGAAAAGATCTCACCCCTTGAACTGGATGCCGTCTTGCTCAGCGCTCCAGGCGTCGCTGAGGCCGTCAGCTTTGCAGTGCCTGATCCTATTTACGGTCAGGAAGTGCATGCTGCTGTGGTCCTCAAGAACAAGAATGATAATCATACCGCTGTGGAGCGCGAACTCCAAGCGTTCTGCCAAACTAAATTGGCCAAGTTCAAGATTCCCAAGCGTATCTATGTTACCGACGTAATGCCAAAGACCGCTACGGGTAAAATTCAGCGTCGTGTTGTCAGCCAGACCTTCTTTAAGGAACCCGCACCCGCCCGGGCTAAATTGTAAACTGTGCTTTTTTTTGTTTTCCCCATGCTCTCTCGCTCGCTCTCTGTCTCCTCCGTTTCATCCATTAGAATACACTTTGTATCATATACACAAAAGCTTATTTCCATTTATTAAAAAAGTTGGGTGGTGCGTAACGATGAACAATGACAAGTTGTCTCGTGTGTGGCGCGTGAGCAGAGCAAAAAGTTAAATTTTTCCAGTATAAGTAAATTTGCAGGTTTTCGTGACATTATTCTTGCTCATGCATAAATGTAGCAGCCCGACGAAGTATAAAAATGCTCTTCATTCTTCTGGCGTAATGCTCGTTCTTCTTGTACAAACTGCTTTTTTTTCTGCCATCTACCATTATCCCTGTACCTATTATACGTAGACATGATATACCTATGGTTAATGCTGTCGTGGTGTGCTGTGGCCTTTGTAAATACTGCACCAATTCCAGATGATGGAACGCCATCTTTTAGTTTTGCCAAGATCCGGACCGTATATTCGTTCGGGGACTCGTACACTACCCAAAACCTGGACCTCGTTTCGTTAACTTACGCCTGCGCCGCCTGTACATCCGCAGGTGGTCCCAATTGGGTTGAATATCTGGTCGATTTACACCCAATGCAATATTGGAATTTAGCCTACAACAGCGCCCCTATCTGGAATGCACTGGTTGGACAGGTCAGAGTAGAACAACAATTGTTTACGTTCCACCTGCTAAAGTTTGTTTTTCTTACAGAGTACCTCGTAAGAAAAGAAAAACCCCAAGTTTTAGTGTACATAATAGACCCTCTGACAAAAAAGTATAATTCCACAGATCAGTACCTGATGTCACCACACAGATCACAAGTATGTTTCCACAACATTTTGGCAATTTCCCGCGCGATCCTTCAACAACGTTGTACACGATTTGGGTGGGAATCAATGACATTGATTTGACGGCCGATTGGCCAGATACGGATCAACTGGACGACAAGCTGATGCAACAATATCGGGCACTTGTGGTAGGGTCATTTCAATGGGTCACTGATGCATCGTGAGTCTTACATAGTTTTGTGATTTAGGAGTATCTCGTGACCCAACACGGTGCACGTCACTTTGTCTTGATAAGCGTTCCGCCGATTGACCGGTCGCCGATGTGGCAGCGCCAAGGCCCGGATGTAGTGGATCGAATCCAGAGACGTGTCCACGGTAATGCCATGCAATGCATTGACTATATTTGGGTTGTACCACATGAGATTGACCATCACCATTCGTTTTGCAGAGTATAACATGAAACTGGCGTCAGTTGTGCAACATCTAGGCAATGCGACGCCAGGGAACTTTTACTTGTTTGATGCATGGTATACTTTCACTCATATCTTGGATAATCCCCAGCAGTACGGAATTACACATATCTCAGACTACTGCGCAGACTGGTAAATAATGCAATTGAGGAAATAGGAATTCACGGAGGCGTTTATTAAAATAACATCGTTTTGATGCAGGAGCTATCCCACTCAGAACAATTGCGCACCCATTGAACAGTAAGTATATCTTTTTATGCAGTTACTTCCCGCGCATTCAACTCATACATCTCGGTTCTGAAAGATATTTTTGGTACAACGATCTGCATCCAACGTACAAGATCCATCAATATGTTGCTGAGGCTGTGTACCAGTTCTTGCAGGAGCAGTAGGTGACTATTCCTTGTAAATAGCTATTTTCTCCTACAATGTACCTATGTTTGTTAGCTAATTGCGCACCCGCGTATATTACAATGTATTGCACATATTTCTTTCGTAATCACTCTATATGTGTTCCATCAAGCGATATCATCATTCCACTTTGAATACCAGCATTATCGCTCTATGACGAGACATGTAGGATTACCGCGAGCGAGCGAGAAAGAGTAGCATGTACGAAGAATATGCTGTGCCTTTTCTTTTTGTTCTCATATATCACTTTTATAAAGATGGTAGGCTCACAGCATACGTACAACGGATGTGATAACCCAGTCTGATGTTCCACGTTGCTAGGTCGAGTACCATAGATAAGTCAAACTTATTAGATGGAACTATACATAATTGAAAGCAGTATATGCGTACATAACAAAGAGGCACATTATAGAGTACGCCGTATGACCGTGGCAGTCGTCGCATCAGATCCAACTGGAGGGGGGCACCATCATTGAATTCAATCTCCTCTGGCAAATTCACAAGTCCTTCCGAGTGTGGCAGCAACTTTTGTCGAGTAACAAGTTCAAAAAATGTCAGCTCTATCTGATGATGCCATCCGAAAAGTAACAGAGTGCCATCGCATCAAAGGATTAGCGCTCACTAGGCTCCGTTGATTTAGGTGTTCGTAGAGCTTCAAGCCAAGTACGTGGCAAGCACACAGCAATTGAACACGGTTAAAGCACAGATCCAAGCCAAGCAGCGAGATCGCAAGATGGCCGAGCTGACGCGACGCGAACTCGATAGTTTGGACGCTGACACAAAGACCTACAAGCCCGTGGGCAAAATGCACGTATTACGAACAGAATTCGAACGAAGCGCCCCTCGGTTTTCTTCTAACGCCTTATTTTACAGGTTTGTGCAGACACCCTTAAGCGAGATGAAACAGCAGTATGTGGAGCGCATCAAGGACTCGGACGACAAGATCCAACAATTAGAAAAGTCGCAAAAGTACTGGGATCGTGCGGCGCTGGATGCTCAGAGCAATCTGAAGGATATTCTTCAGGGCCCACGGACAATGTAACATTAATAAACAAAAGAGCGTTGTGCGTGTCGATGAGTTGCTGTACAAACAGTTTATATATAATTGTGTGTATAAATGTTTTTTTCTGCCGGCACGCCGGGTGCTTAGAAGTACGAAATGTCGCCGAAACGTTCCTTGTAGCCGGGGACGGAGTACTCGCCCTTCTGCAACTTCTCCTCGATGTTCTTGGTGAGCTCAGGCTTGGCGACAATGATATCGTCGACCTAAACAACGCGCAATCCATCAGTATACCTGTCATCCCCTCCTCCTTCCAATCCCTTACAGTCAACTGCTCGATAGGTCGCGAGCCCTCAATGTTGGAGAGGGTGGCCTGGAGGTCCTTAAGCTCGGCATCGATCTTCTGGACGGTGGTGGTGGCGCGCTCAACCTATTCAAACCTTGGTGTCAATCGTTCTGCCCCTCCTAATGACACATCTTTGCAAAAAAAAAACTTACAGCCTTGGCCTCGAACTGGTCAATGGCCTTGAGTTGAGCGTCCAAGTTGTAAGCAACAGGCTTAAAGCCCTGGACAGCCTTCTCGGCCTGATCGATGATGCCCTGGTTCTTAAGCACCTTGCGGTAATGGGCGAAATCGACAGTGGTGGCCTGCTCCTTCAACTCGAGCAAAAGACGCTTGGCTTCGTCGTTGCGCTTGCGGAAAGCCTGGAGGGAGGCGACGGTTTCCTGAGGAAGGCTGCTGCTCAACTTGGACCAGTCAATTTGCTTGGCGGCGGCGCGAAGAGATGCCATGGCTAAATATGTAGACAACGAGGTTGTATAAAGAGGCGTTCAAAAATTTTAACCAGACAAGCCCTTCACCCTGGCCCTCGATGACGTGTTACGAAATCCCCGGCAGCTGCCAGGTTAGCTTTCAAGTCCCGTCACCTAGGGCAACCAATCCATGTTAATTCCAACATCTTTGTTGTCAGCAAGTAGCCCCACGGGAACAGCAGTCCTGCTCGTCGATAGTTAAAATGGCTGTAACCATTGTCGGGCCATTCGCTCAAGAGGACGCCATGCAGCACACCAGTAAGCATACTGATGCTGATTTTTCAACAAGTATCAGTAAAGGATGTGTGCGTTGCATCCTATGCGCATTACGTATCCTGGCTTGACCATATTACATTCTTATTCACAAAAAATCATACGTGCAATGACGCTCCACAACCAATTATTAAACTAAAAATGTAGAGACTGTCCTTCATAGCGCAATTTTTAAAGTAACAACCTGGAAAGGCCCAACATTCAATAAAATTCCTTCTGCTTGCCGGCGCACTTCGTTCTGTTGATGGAGTTCCACAATATCGTCATCTAGGACCCGTAGATTGGTGCTGAATGCCCGATCCACTGCTGATCCTGGTTGGGTAGTGATGGTTATCGCTTCCATTTCATCCTCCAGAATATTACAGCGAGATACTGATTTCATCGGCAACGAGCTTGCAAAAATAATGCATGAGCTATCAACCCTTCCCCGTACACAACTATAGCCCACTTACCACATCAGACGGGCCCTTGCATGGCCACCATACGCTTCGTACAGTCTGATGATTATATCATTGCTGTCTTCCGCACGTTTTAAAATGTCCATTACAACGTTAGGTGCCTCTTCTAACCGGAACTTGGGGAATGCGTTTGCTACTGCGTTTGTCTTGCTTTGTGGAATTACTCTAACAACATGTACAAGAACGCCGGTTAGCTCGTTTCACTTTTTTTTTTTAAAAAAAAGAACACCGGTTACTGACTTGGTTAAAAGTGGTACGTTGAAATTATAACCTTCCCTAACAACGTCAGATTGCATAAAGTGTCCCTCATGAGGGTATATAGCATATTTGAAAACATGGTGTCCTGATTCTCGAATTAAAACACTATTCTTATTATCGATCGATCAGTTTCCGCTACTTACCTATGTCACAGTTGGAGTCAGGTGCCTAATGAAGGTTACTTAAATGTAAGTAACCATCAAGTAATGTGTCCAGGTCAATATACCTTGGGTGATCGGATAAGTGAGAGTCGAACGACATTCTTATGTGCCGCATAGCCATATTTGCAGTCATTAAGCAATGCTACACCATATCCATATTCCGAGATATCTGCAAATTTGTGGCCAGCCACTTCGAATTTCGCACTATCCCAAGAGGTATTATAGTGGGTAGGTCTCTGAACCGTGCCGTATTGTGTTTCATAAGTAACCTATATACCAATACAATTAGCAAGCCGATGAATGAAATCAATTTTCCCTTGCCTTGTCCGCCATGATATCCCACGCAAATTCCACTTTCTGCAGTAAACAGGTCAATGATACATTCCAAGTAACAAGCACAAAGTGCAAATACATACCAAGAATTGTCTGTTTTCGTTCCAATCAACTTCGGTTTCAAAGTCGATGCGGCGAGATACTGCCGTCATTACAACGATCTGCCGTAATCGACTGGTATCCGAAATACGTTTCTCAACCAAAAGCGCAGCGCGCAGAGGCCCTTGTTCTAGCAGCTGTACTGATCCTTCCTCGACGACCTGTCCTTTCTCCAGATGATAAATCTCCACTAAAACCCAAAGTATCAGTTTCGCAAGTTGACCAATAGAATCTTGCCGACATACCGTCCCATGCTAGAAACAAGTGCATGCAAGGGTTAGCAATACGAAAATGGGCTTGACAAAAGCAAGACTTACCATCCCAGAATAGAGGCTTCAATGAATGGGCGGAACGGTTAGCAAAGTGTCTGATCCAGCCTACTTTCAATGACTTACTATATCCTCATACATCTTGAAAACATTGCCACGTTCATCTGGCCTTATTAATGGTCGACTAAGTTGCAAGTGTCAAAAATACGAAGTAAGACATATCTAAATATGTACTTACTCTAACTTCTTATCCGTTAGACCGATTAAATGTCCAGACTTATCGAAGGTCGCTCGGATATACATATTCTCCATTACAATATTGTTATTCCTGTCAGTTGACACCTTGACAGGTTCATACTCTGGGTCTTCAACAAAGTTAAAGCCCTTTACGCCGAGAGGTGGCACGTTCTCCACTGTAGCCATAGTTAGCAATATAGCAAAGTGAACTTTCATCACAGCATACCCAAGGCATATCCTGTTCGACCAAACGCTGAATATTGTCTCATTGTCGGGAGACCTTCATCCAGCGGGACTTCAATAACTTCACGACGGGACCATGCCAATGTGTTGATAACGGCGAGAGCTATACTTATATCAATTAATTATACGGTATTACATCAGCAAATGTACCATGCATTACATTGCTTCCCTTCGGGCATCGATGTCGCGTCCAAATCAAGTAGCTTTTCAACGAGAGCTCCACGTGTTTGTTTAGCGAGCATATCGACTTTGGCATACATCTAAGATCTTCACATGAGCAACAACAAATATTCGGGTCGGCTTAACCTTTTTACCTGTAAGCAATCATCATAGACCATTTCTATAGCAGAACCGGACATTACATCATGGAATTGGATCAGCCCGATCATTTTCCAGAATTGATCCAGATCGGCCTTTGGATATCTGCGAAGGACCAAGTTTAAAAGTATTAATCCAAATGAATCAAGATGCCATTGGATGGCTTACTCAAAGTTCTCAGGATCCACAATATGTGCCATCGTCGCCAGGATTTCAATATCACGTAGTAAAAACTCACAAGCGCGGTTGAACTTTTTGCAGAGGGCATGAGTGGTGAAAATTCCGCGATGCAACTCAAAATACTATAAATACAGATAAGGTTAGATTCTCACATGTTTTATAAATGTTTGTTGTTTTACCATCTCGCCATTCCATGTTGCCAGAACGGGTGTTTCCCTTTCCAGCTTCTCGTAAAACTCGCTAGGTGCACCCATTTCAACTTTAGGAAGACCATCCTGATCATAGAATGAGTAAAATACAGCTCAGCTTGGAGATTATACAATACTTACGACGTTTTTCATTCTTCTTAGACGCTCGATCATGCTAGCTAATGGCCCTCCACCTCCGTCTCCGTTGCCGTAAACTAGCAAACTGGTATTCGAATACTCTTTGTCGCGATGGTTACGGACACTAGGGAAATAAGACATGAATACGTCAAGTTTTCACCTGTAAATTTTTCAACCTACGTTCGAATAAGTTCCTCTGGTGTACATTGCGCATTGTACGTTTCTGAAGGCGCCATATGAGTGAGCGCTTTGGTACCATCCAGTCCAACCCACCAGAACGTAGTGAATGGGAACTAAAAGGTCAATGGTGTCACAAGCTTGTGTACGCTCAAATTACCAGGTTACACATACCTTGTTAACATTGTTCCACGAAAGCTTCTGAGTGAAAAAGTATTTCATATCTGCAAGATGCATCAATTGCGGGAGCTTCACACGTAATTAGTTGATTATAGCAATCCAATGCACATTATATAATATACCTGTGAAGCATAACCGAAAGAGTCCGGTAACCAAAAGACTTTGCAGCGCTTTCCAAAGTGCTCTTCGTAGAACCGTTGCCTGAGAAGGAAAAAAAAACTGTCTATCAGTAACCTTATCTCCGAATACTTTTGATCGCTGAATTGTTAAGTTTACCCAAGCAAGAATTGTCGGCAAAGTGATTCTCCACTTGGCATATTAGTATCCATTTCAATCCATGTCTGTTTGCAGCGCTCAGTTACCCAACCTTTCCCTACGCATAAACATTCAACTTACTCCTCCGGTGGGCATGAACTGGCCCATAGATATTTTCTCTTTTATGCGATCCCACAATGGAGGATAATTGTCCTTGACCCATTCATACTGTTGTGCTTGCGAACAAATGAATTTGAATTCCGGATAGCGATCCATCAAATCTATCTGGGACGACCAGCTCCGTGCGGCTTTGCGGATCGTTTCTTCAAACGGCCACAGCCATCCGGTATCTACCGCATAAAATGAAACGTTATTGCGAGAAAGCTCGAAAGTTTTTTTTTACTGTCCTACCAATGTGGCAATGGCCTAACGCAATAATTTCATGTTGTGAGTCGCCGTTTTTGGCACTCAGGAACTTGCTCGCAATTCTTAAGCATTCTTCAATACTTTCATCACTCCCAGGATGGAAAGTGTTGACAATTTTGTTTGCCGTGTACAACGCTTGTGCTGCCCTGAGAGAATCTGGGGGCAGATCTCTGGCCATACCAAGAATAATTTGAAAGTCATACAGAAGATCCCACGCACGTCTGTTAGGAACCGCCAGATCCTGACATAATGTTTAGTCATCTGAAGCGGCCTATTCACACTTCCCCCTGCCCTTGGATACGTACTAGTTCGTTGAGGTTGAAGAAGCGGTTCGGGTCCGGTGGACCGATCAGCCCATTTCCTGCTCCAAACATGCCATTGCATGCCATCTCAATATAAAATTGGATGATCTCTCCTCCCTGCGCGTTTGTGGTAAGGATATACTCATGTCGCGCGTCACTTCCCGCTACACAAGGCAAAAAAACTCTATCAGGTCCCAAGAACATCATCACCGTATAATCGCGGACTACCTCCTCCTGTCAGACCCTGCAACGGTAGCCCATCAATGCTCCAGATCAACGCCTCATTATCTGCGTTCCAAATAAAGTGCACCTCCTCACCCGCGAACTCGTTGGGAATACGGAGCTGCACGTGAAACCAATGCGTTGACTACAAGGGAAAGCAGCTTTTTTCTTAGCGGAGCACTCGACTATACACATACACAGATCACATGACACAGTACCCACGATGGCCCAAACCACTCGCCTAGTCGCGTTGGTCTGAACTCCTGCTGGATTGCCTCTTCGAAAGGGATCCGCCGAAGATCCGGAACACTGTAGACTAACAACGAAATGAACTCCTCTAGCAACAGGAATGCTTAGCAACATGCAAGCTTTGAGGAGACAGGAATTTATATATATATATATACCCGAATTTGTTCGTGCCTTGTACAATTGTGACAAGAGGTTAATGTCGTTTCCGTTTGCTCCGCCGCTGGTGAAGTTGCTGCAACGATCAATTGTAATGCTGCGAATCAACTTCGGCGTTTCCAGGGCTTCAGGGCCTCGGTACCGCGATTCAAAGTGACGCGGATCGTTCATTTTCTCCGAGTACACAAGGTATGAGAAAGAAAAAAGGCAGCTCTTATGCAGTTGAGGAAAAAAATGTTTTTAAGCGGTGTGCGGGGTCGGTGTGGGACAAGATGGTGTGCGGCTCCGACTGTGGCGAGCTGCAAATGGTTATCTGATCATTTTTGCCATTTCCTTTGCTTATTCGAACTGTTACGACGTACCCATCGGTGCTGTGTGAGTAAAACAACCCCTCGAGAATGTTCCTGAACCAGATGGTATGTAGCTTGTGTGACTTGGTAATAAGCTGTCACCTCCCGCGGATCCGTTTCGTTCATGATGAGAATAAGTCTTTAATATGGACTGCCCCCGAACAGCTGATCCAGGCATGCCCCACTGTGGCCAGAATGACATTCAACACCGCACTCGCACGGTCATTATTTCGATATGTAATACAAAAGCAAGTAGTGTGTGCCTGTTCGACTGCTTGTGTCACAACCGGCAACTTTTCATCTCGACACCCGAAAAGGGAAAAGGAACGAGTTTCCTTCATTGGTGAATTTTTTTTATTTTTTCCAACAAAAAAGATTTGTTAGACCACAAGAGCGTTCACATATTCCAAGACGCTTAGTTCTTCTGCAAAATTCAATCGCCGAGACGTTAGTTATTGCTTTGCTTTCCTATCCCTTTGTTCAACCTACCTTCTGGAAGCGGAATCTCGGGGGAGGAGTACGGACACGACGGTCAACGACCGAGCGGACACGCACAACTCTGGCGTGAATGGCGCACGAGACGCAGTAGTGAAGCTTCACGTACAACTTGGGAATGGCATATTCTAATAACAAATGTGTTAATAACCCTGGAAACCGCAAGTCACCATGGTTATAACTTACCCTCATAGACGGAAGCCTCCTGAAGATCACGGACGGCAGCAGCTTCGACCATGTTGCGGACGTTGAAGCGCTTGATGGCCTTGTCCTATAATTGTCCAATGTTCTACTGTCAATGCCCTGGGCCCTTTTTTTTTTCCCAATGTCTGAAGTTACCTTAGGGACACAGCGGGAGCAGTTAATGCAGCGAACGAACTTGTTGTGGCCGCGACCGTGCTTGTTACGTCCGTTGTTTCTTCTCTTGCAGGTCTACACGAATAATGGACAATAAGCACTTTTTTTTTGAATGTTCAACATTGGGAAAGCGTATCCATCATCGGCCGACGTGCTCAAGAGCACAAAAATTGCGGTAATCAAGTCTAAATTTTCCTGATATGTGTTGAAGGATGTTTCATATGCTGGCGACGATGGATGGATACGCTATAGGTATGGTAGTCTATTGGATGGCTCTACGTACCATGGTAGATTCGAAAAGGAGGATCTATGATTCTGCTGGGTTCCCTCAAGTAGCAGCTTTGCGGGCCCACGTTCTCCCTCATTCTATTCTCCGATTGAGCTGGATCCGGACAGTTAATCATTAACGCACATTCTCTTCCAAACTGTGTAGCTCTTCGATCGCTTTTCCAATCGTACATGGTTATCAATAAACATGATATGACACTACGTATACTATGATTAGAATGCAGAAGTAATGGTGGTAATAGAAAATAAAACTAGTTACACCGGGAAAAGTTTACTTGGAAGCTATATTCGTTTATGCCTTTCTTTGTAAATAAACGGTATAAAGTAAGAATAGAACAAGATGAAATCCCTTTAAACTTATGTATGTTGTTAATCGTGTAGCGCTAGCGTCCTTTGGTTCGAGTTGCGGCTGAAGGTAGGCCAATAATTTCCGGAGAGTGTACCCAAACGTTTTTGCCAAATCTACTTGACCATGTCACTTGCTGGAGGCCTTTGCATGACTTTTTATATCAACTTGTAGTCATTTTTTTTCAGAAAGTACCAAATTCTGTGTACAAAAAGCAAAACATACTTGAGAGTGAGGGTTAAAGTTTGAGCGATGTATATCAGCCCTTTTCAGGTTGTTCTTTACCCCTTCAGTGGGTATTGCAGAGTTCGATGTGCGTCGTCCCATTTACACCTACTGACTTATATAACCCGGAAAGAACAGAGTTTCGAGCCAGGTATTTTATTCAATACGTAATAACCTCAATGATTCTTCATCTGTGTAGTAGACAATTTCATACATATAACGTAAACTAGTTCCAGTCGTTCTAGCTTTGTAACCCATGTCCTGCTTATATCTAATGCCAATGGGATTTCGGATTATGTTCGATGGTATATGTATATGGAGCATGATCGGCATACATACTTTACTTGGCCAGCTCTGATCCACCTTCCAACGCATCAGCACAAATTTATGGCACCGAGCTCCCCCGTGCAACATCATTCAAATATCTTGGAATTCCATTCCAGAAAGATGGTTCGATCGATCCAGCCGCACTTGTTAGCCAAAACACGGCATCAGCAACCAAAAGCATGCACTCACTCTATGCGATTGGTGTACGCCCTAGATGTCTTGGCCGCCTACTCAGTTCCCAGCTCTATCGACAATTTATCCGACCTATCATGGAATATGGGTTAGCCATTGTTCAACTTAGCAGAACAAACCGAGAAAAATTGGACCAAGCACAATCGAATTGCCTACGCCTGATCTACGGAGCGCATAAGACCTCATCCACAGCCGTTATGCTACATCTTGCTAGGCTTGTTCCAATGGCGGATCGGATCA
This sequence comes from Fennellomyces sp. T-0311, assembly GCA_025266875.1. NCBI lineage: Eukaryota > Fungi > Mucoromycota > Mucoromycetes > Mucorales > Lichtheimiaceae > Fennellomyces > Fennellomyces sp. T-0311. Next base: position 241,139 of record JALLLT010000017.1, read on the forward strand.
CCACTCTCCAAGCCCAATTTCTTGTTCGTGCACACAATCTGCCACCGGATGCCCTGCTCACAATGATGCTACCGGTAATATCGAGACTGAAAAGCACAAACCTAGTCCAGTTGAAAACAAATAATGCCATATGGAAAGCCCTACCACCGCCACAAAAAGATACAGCCCCTACAACGCTGAAGGCGGCCATTCGTAATCACCTTCAGAGCGCCCATGACGCACGATGCAACCGTCGCCATACCAAGCTCTTACGCTCTTGCCGAAAAAAACTTGGAATTGATCCGATCATGTGGTTACCTATGTCACGCACAGAGCGCCTACGATGCATTGCATATCGGTTAGGTTGGCTACCTAATAGAAAACCAGCACCATGCCCACAATGTCAACGCAATCCTGGTATGAGTCGCCACCATTTCAATGATTGTTTTCAAGTCCACCGCAAACTGTGCCTGCCACTGACTGTCGATGATCCTATATCACACATTCTCAACCGTTTACCAAAGTCACCACCTCGCTCCAAATCAAGGCGTGACTATTGGAAGATCTTCTGGCCAAGACTATGCGCACTACTTGAAACGTTTGACCGACGTTGCAATCCGGACCGAAGCCACAGAACAACACCTTCTGATCAACATGGCAAAGCACTCATCGAATGGATGGAGCCTCTGGCCCCAGTGTCACTGTAATCCACGTCGTACCCTTTTTCCCCTCTCCCCCCCCCCACAAAAAAAAAGAAAAAAAAAAAAAAAAAAAAAAAAAAAAAAAAAAAAGAAAAAAGTAAAGATTTTTTCGTAACTCTTAGTAACTGTAACGGAAATGTACCGCTTCCTTCCGACTTTACTTTGTATCCCCTACTAATAACTTCTTTATTGTTTCCTTTTCAGTTCTTTTCTCAACCTTGTATCTTTTTCTTATGTCTTCCTCCTTTTCCCTGCTGCCGGGCAGGTTTTTCATTTCTAATCCTTTAAATGGAACAGACGAGAGCGGAAAGCTGAGATCAGCGAGCGTTCACTAAAAAACGTCATTCAATAAAACCCAACTTTATCCTGTACTTTACTTGGATTACAGGAGCATTAGCAGTGCCACCGAATAAAATGTAGCCACCTGCAGGGCAGTCGATCTCGAAATTTCCAGAACCGTGATCACTGTTGCTTCCGGAAACCTTATCAACAATAATACGTTAGTGCAATGATCAGTTTGAAATCGTTAAAGCATACCCAAAACTTGACAATGCTACTCGGGTCTGACTTGGCACACGTTTTTTCGGTGTATAGGCAGCATTCTTTTTGTCCAGGTTGCACATCAGGCTTTCGGAAACGACTATATATGTACAAGTTGCCATGATCCGGTACTTTTGTTGCACTTTGCTACTACCTAAAAGGCATACTCTTTCCTTGTCCTTCAATTTGACGAATCCAGAACTTTGTGCCATCGGAATACTGATTGTAAATGCAGTAGCAGTAGGCGTAGTATGGCAAAGAAAAGAGACTGAAGAGGGAAAGGATATGCATTAGGCGCTGACAAGGCTCTATGATCAATAACCATAGCCTAATTTTCGGGTACACGTCCCATTTATGCCTTTTCGATACGTTGTTCGCTCGATATAGAAAGTTCTACCTGCTGTCTTGAAAAATGTTTTCTCATCTATTTACATCATTGTGTTTCAGGACGACAAAAAAAAGTGCATAACAACGATGCCCGCGATGACAACCCTGCTGATACTTAACGGGGCATACCTTTCGTTGTGGGTCTTGGCAACACAAAGATACGGACAACAGGCCCTGTCTATTTTAGGATTCTGTTTGGTATTTTGTTGGATGCAAGAGGCAATATTACAGAATTTAAACTGTCGAAAACACTTTATAAGCTCTCGTGTAACAGCAAACTGTCTCGAAAAGATAATGGCGATTCCATTGTGATGAAGACAATCCTTCCGAGATTATCTATCCCGGAGAATGTGCAGAATGGGGTTTCTATTATTTCTTTTATATTGAGTGTCTACCGCACCTACGATGCTTCTGGATGGCGCGCAGAAGGCTTGTGCCCTCCCAGGTCAGATGTTGGATAGCTCGGCGGTACATGACCAGACCGTCACTTGCGCCAAAAAAGGCAAGTAATACCGGATCGACATTGATTGCTGAGAACAGATGCAAGAGCAGGGGGGATTGAGCTGTGATTGCGCATCATATGCATGAGTTAAGTTTTCTTGATTGGCATAATAGAAGGTGTGGTAATACGGCTGGACACAGGACAAGACAGAGAAGCGATGATGCTGTTGTACCAAAAGAAATGCTTGATCAACAGCGATGTCCTCTGGCAAAAAGCGCGCAAACGTGTATTTTCAGATTGATTAAGTTGAAACTGGATACGTAGTCATCTATGCTATAAATCCCATGCACTTTCCTTTTCTTGGTCCGCTATCATTTCCAATTGAGACATGCAACAATCCATAAGCGATGATGATCATGACAGCGACTCTTCAGATATCAGCTCTTCCATTTCGGTAGCGTCCGCATACTTGTCCACCGATGGTGCGATAGTATCCTCGGAGAACAGAGAGCCAGCTATACACTTTGCATTCCCACAGCGTCCGCCCATCCGCACAGCATCGAGTCGGGATCACTGGCAACCCGAGGAAGAAGTGACCTTATGGGAACATATCGCGAGGATTATTACTGCCTACTATACCAGCTTCACTTTGTGGATTCAAGAAACCAAATCGCGATTGCAAAATGAACGACAATTCACTTTGCGATCACGCAGCGTAGCAGAAGCGCCTTTCTGTATCGCCTCCTTTGGCTCAATATACGGTACTTTTATACTGATTCGCGCGGCAGGTGAGCTTACTTGATTAGCACTTTCTTTAACGTACTTGGTAAAGTAACGCAACCAGCTTTAGCCGTCAATGGTTGGGTGGTCGACCATCGTCATTGGGACGGAACCGGCCATCGATTTGACAAGAATCCTGTCATTACGATGAACGTCTTGGAAACGCTGTTCGTGTATACGAGCATTGTCTGCGGAATCGCGATCTGGGTGTTACTGATTGCGCGAACGCGAATGAATGTCTACTTTGCATCACGATGGTGTCTGTGGTTTGCATATACACAAGGTAGGTTCTCAGCTGTCACGCCGAGAAATGACAGTGCAGCTCATGGCATATCAAACAATAAAGGGGCGCTCAGCTTGTTGTCCGTGCATATGTTTGCCAAGCGATCCTCCGAAGCCATGCATGATCCATACTACGCTTATTCCAGAGGATTCTGGAGCTGCCTTTGCGCAGGTATTCTTAATGTTGTTGCTGCATTGGGCTTTACCGTAGACTGGCTGCTGTCTTTTCCATTCTCAAATCTATCACTAATCCTCAAAGGACTCGTGTTGCCAACCATTATGGTATGTTCCATGGTGATGATTGGCGCTCTGGCATACATGAGTCTGGAAGACTGGACATACAGCGAAGCACTTATCTTTTGCTGGACTGCAGTGGCAACAATAGGTATGTCATCTGCAATTCCTTTAGTAGCAGTTCCTGACCCGATCGTAGGATATGGAGACATCACGCCGTCTAGACCCGAAGGAAAGATATTCTTCCTATTCTACACATCCTTTGGCATCAGTATCGTTGGTTACATGCTTTTGTCCATTCGAGCAGTGATTACCGGAACCTCATCCGATATCATGAAAGTCAATTTGATGCGAGTCGAGTCGCTTCACGATTATTCTCGGCACCAACGTCAGAAATGGCTGAACCGTCATTCGGAACCTCTCTCACGCAGAATGTCCACTACTTCATACTCGCCAGATACACCAGTAACACCCAGCAACGACAAAGACATGCTACCGTCTCAACTTCGAAGGCGTACTACCGTCAGTGGACCTGCACGTCCGAGATCGCTATCCAATGTGTCGACGTTCAGCAATTACACTATTGCCGGTATTCTGAATAACAAGGACAGGCAAATTCTCGTTCAAGTGATAACCAAATCTGGAGCGGTACGCATGGGAATTATCTTGGCAATCTGCTGGCTAGGTGGTGCCGGTATCTTTTGTCTTCTCGAGAATGATTGGACGTACTTGGACGGTCTCTACTTTGCTTTTGCAACCCAACTTACCATCGGCTTTGGTGATATTGTTCCACAGACTGCGGTAAGATGGAGAGGTGGGAGATCTAAAATTAGGCACATGCTGATATTTTTACACGCGTATAAAGCTTGCACAAGAGTTCTGGCTTGTGTACATTGTCATTTCCATTGCGGTTGCGGCGTACTTTATCAGTCTGTGCGGTGACACGCTTATTGAGAAGCTTCAAATTCGAGACGACAATGAAGATCCAGAGTCATTGTTTTACACCGACGAGGTGGCAGGTCGTCCAGATGGTGATGGAGACTTTTCTGGATACACTGCACTTGGAAGATCACTGGCGGCGGACGAAGAAGAAGATGACCAAAGTGTCATGAAGAATGTACGATCATCATCACCAATCAGTATTGATGGATTCCTTCTCGGTGAACATAAAGAGGAGGATCACCCTGAGATAGCTGCAGGGGAAGAGGAGACACCGCTAATCAGACATTCGTCGCTACCGCTTGTTTCGGCGACAAAATATACCACAAGCTTACGGCGTCATTTGCCCCAGCGAGGATCTATAAGGAGACCACACGCACTCAAGATTTCTCCACAGTATACGCCTCCAGAGTATCACGGTCGGACATCCGCATTAAACACACTGGCACACGGTGGATCTCCGAGTCAAGGAAGATATGGGTCACTCGTAACTTCGGAAAGCGTCTTATCAAGCCGAGATATGCGAGGTAGTACCAATAGGCCGAAACATCCGTGCAGTCCACTAGGAGCAACTGAGGAGCAACTCAGCGGATATATCGATGCAACAAAGGTACCTAGTTCGACCTTGTTCCATTATATCGTGAGAACTAAAACCACATTGCACAGACATCTCCCCCGGTTGATGCAAATCAGCAGACAAGTACAAATCCGCGACACATCAAGTGTAACACATCAACGGAAGCATCAGAAACCGCAATACCAGGAGATCCCAATCGACGAGCGCCAGCAGGACACAAAAAGACATCAAAATACCTCCCTATTGCTGTTACCGATAAAAAATGCTAGTCCAGCTGCAGGAAGTTAGCATGTAAATAATTCTGCAGTGAACGTTCATCACACGATAACAATGATCATATTGCACGAATGGATGGGAAGCCCAGTAGACCATGTAAAATGTACAGTGATGATTTAATTGTTGTAAATTCATGCGATGCAAGCATGATCAACACTCAATGGCGCAAATTTCCTGCACGCAATGCAGTTCACTGTGCTGCCATTTCCCGTGTCCCGATCCTGTGTACTACATTGGCTACATTTTTGTTGATTTTCCGGCCATCCTTATTTTTTTGCTTCTCTTTTTTTTCTTCCTTTCAGCATTTGTTTTTCTTTGTGCTATAATCAAAGCGCGGCTACATGAACAACCACGACAAGAACGATAACAGAACCACGGCTCAGATCGATCTTTATCAGGATCATTATGATGAAATCATCACGTGTAGGTGCATGCAGCTCTCCGAGTTGATGTGGCCAATGCTGATAACCAGGCTATTTAGGCATCGTGACGAATCTTTTCTCGTTCAATACAACAAACCAAGAGCGAGTGCTGGAAAACTATTACTTTGACAATGTCGAGTTCTCGTCACCGCTGCTGAGTACTTCTGGGGTGGAGAACATTCGCCGGTAATAACCGATGATCACGGGTCACATAAAAATTAAGAGTTAACATTGTATGCACGTATAGCGTTTTGCTTGTTTGGAAAATGCTGAACAAAACTGAGCCAAAGATCACCAACGTGTGCTTCGACGGACAACAAACGTGCACGGTGTTCCTGACTCAGACTGTGTGCCCCCGTGTGCTTCCGTTTGTCACGATCAATTTGCCAGTTATAGTTACACTTTCCTTTGCAGAGATGGACGATAACCCAGACCTGATTAAAATTACGCGACATGAAGAACAGTGGACTGCACAAGGCAAGTTACATATATTGACTATCGTCGCCATGACTTCACGTTGGCTGACTTGCCTGCAAGTGTTTTAGGCTTGATTCAAGCCTTACCTATCGCATCGCTATGGTATGATCAGCTTGTTCGTGTAACAACTGGACGGTTACTGGCTTCCGCCGGCGGCTTAATTCACTCAGCTTCCGAAATGGCCCAACGCATATCATCACGGGGTCGTGAGATAGAAGGAGGCCGCGATGGATTGAAAAGGGTGTCGCCAAGATCATCTCAATCTTGTAGTGAGAAAGGGCTGAGCGTATCAGTTGTTTAGCTTTCGCAAACAGAAAAAAGCAAAATTATGAATTTTTTTTTGCAAGAAACCAAAGAATTTTACTTATTGATCCATGGTAAATTAAGGGTTAGCTTGACTTCTCGGATTGTTAAAACAAGACCGCCACTTGTTTCTTGTGGGACAAGAAATTCTGTCAGCTAAGTATATCAGTAGAATGGGGTTCGTCACGAGCTTGTAAGTGCCGCCCATTCCATGAGCCCCACAAAGTTTGACTAGTCCCAATTTCTTCAATAACCATGCGACTCCCTGGCGCGATGTAATAATAGTGGCCGTTTAAGCAAGAACCCTACATTATTATGCAATGCGTCAATGTTCCCATGACAGCCGTCGTAACTGGGGTTATCATGTTTGCCTGATTGGCATGTAAGCTGACATGGATACATATTTCGGCAAGTCGCGATAATTCGCTGTAATGAATGTAATATGTGGAAAAAAAGAACAATTCATCATCCTGTTACTATATTGCAATTTTGGTCGTGTTCCAGCAAAGAAAAGCTGAGCGTGACTGAAACACCCGTTTCTCTTCCTGCTTTTGCATATTAAAAGGCTCTATACTATGGATCCATTTGGCCTGGCTTTCCAGTTCATATGCTTATGGGTTTTTATCTACGTGGTTGTGCTTGCAACCAAGTTTTACCTTGCGACCAAGGTTCACCTTTTTCTTTTCTCCAAGGTTTTTAAAAATCAACTGACATCCGGTACACACACAGGAATCCGGCAAGCCAACGACCAATGGCGGAATCCTACCTACATATGAAGAAGGTCATGGCGAAGCTCTCGAAAAAGATCAATGGATGATCAAACTTTTTCAAGTGAAATATACGACCGCGAAATGTAACAACTTGTTTCGCAGAATCGCCGATGCAGCACCTCGTTTTTGGAATATTTGGTTTTCGATCGGCACTGTGGTGGCTGTAATCGTCATGGTAGCAGGCATGATCGTTATCGGCTATGCCGCACTAAAGATCTTGGTATTCATATGGCACGCGCTTCAGTCGACCGCAGCAACGAAAACGACGGGAAATACAGACATCAGGCGATTTCGCAAACGCTCGCTCGATGAAGGCAGCGGTGACAGCGACGAGCAAGTATTTTTGCCAATGGTAAGCCGCACATCCTTTATAACAACATTTTTGCCCCTGATAAGCGTTGCTATAGATACCAGGAGTAACAGTGCCACTATCTCATCTTGGTTACTACTTACTGGCGTTGCTCGTGTGTGGCGTGTTTCATGAAGCTGGCCATGCCATCGCAGCTTATTGGTGAGCATCTATTCATGGAGTTGCTCGATAATTGTTAACAAAATTGGCAATTGATTTATGTCTATAGTCAGCGTGTACCAATCCGAAGTGCCGGTATATTCGTCTATTACATCTATCCTGGCGCTTTTGTCAACATCTCGGACCATGCGCTTCATCTGACTGCCCCTTTCCGCCAGCTAAAGATCATATGTGCTGGTGTGTGGCACAACATTATACTCTATCTGTGGACGTTGTTTCTCCTGTACGGTGGCCTTAAGCTTTCTCTACTACTGCTCGGATGGCAATCACTGGAAGGATCGGGTGGGGTCAGCGTTGTCAGTGTTCGACCTGACTCGCCACTCGCGTACCATCTGCCCATTTCGTCAGTTCTGTACCAGCTCGACGATTTTCCATTAGAAAGCAACATTGTGGATTGGAACCAGTACCTGCTTGGCACAGACCAACGACATGCGCCGACGCAAGGCTTTTGCTCCTTTGTACCGTCTGATCCAAATACGATAAACGAATGCTGCGATATCGATGACGAGTACCCCTTTGGACGCTCATCAAATTCAACGCTTTCATGTTTCAGAGATTTTACACCCACTTCGACCAGCGACGAGGTAAGCAGGCTTGGGGTTGCATGAAAAATATGTAGATATTAACCAAGTGTTTCTTAGCCCGATTATAAAGTTTGTCTACCGCTCACTCATGTGTTGATTTCGCATGATTCCCAGCGTTGTGGCGCGGATTCCGAATGTCCCGCAAGTGAACAATGTGTCACCCCGTACACGCCGTCGGTTGCAGGTCAGATTGTGCGAATGTATACCAGAACTCCAGCGTGGGTCAACAATGGTCAGGAAATAGACAAGGTGTTTGTTTTTGAAGGAGAATTAGTCGATATTTGGGAAAGTAGTATGTACAGCAAGATCGAAGCAGGAGAAGAGAGAGTCATTAATATTACTTTTTTCATTCATAGTCAAGGTTGGCTTGTTGCGCCCGCGCTTTTGGTTTCTCCCGGTCTTTATCCCGCATACTGTAGAGCTTCTTTTGCGGTGAGATTTCCTTGCAACTGAACCAGAGTGAAGCTTAACTGACAGGCTGTCTGTAGATACATTTCATCGTTTACTTTGGCGCTGGCGCTTCTCAACATTTTGCCTGCGTTTCAACTCGATGGCGAACATGCTCTGGGACAACTGGTAGCACTCGCCTTCCAACGAACGCAACACAGTCCAGTATCTACAGGACGGCTGCAACAGCCACAACGATATACACGCAAAATTGTGAAAGCGACATCCGCTGTTGTAGGATTTGTTGTGGTGGGCAGCATCCTGCTTGGACTAACACGATAGACTTGACAAACCTAACTTTTGTTGTACATATATTGCTTTATGATTGTATGATACCCTTCAACCCCCCCTTTCCACAATCAGCCCCTGCATCTTTCCTTGTTTTATTTGACGTTGATCCATGCTCGCCAATAAGGCGCTGCCAACTCCCTTTTTTTACTACTCTTGTTTCTCTCTCTTTAATCAACCAGGAAAAAAAAGGCATGAATATATTTCGTTTGGTGGCGGATATGATGCACTTGGCATCCATATTCATTCTTCTCATTAAAATCCAAAGCACACAGTCATGCGTTGGTAAGATACGCTGTTGAACGAACCATTGTGGTACAAAGCGCTCACCGCAAAATACAAAGGCATATCCTTCAAGTCGCAACTTCTGTACGCAGCTGTCTTTTCGACGCGGTACCTCGATCTATTCTTCAAGTTCTATTCCATATACAATACCGCCATGAAAGTGTTCTTCATCGTGTCTTCTGTATACATTTTATACCTGATGCGGGTCAAGTATAAGGCCACATATGATCCCGGCCTGGACATGTTCCGCTATGAGTTTTTGGTATTGGCTGCGGCAGTCCTGGGCGTCATCTTTTCCTATGAGTTCACGCCGGTTGAGGTATAGACCACTTCATTAGGGAGATGTACGGGACTGAATATGTAGGGTTTAGGTACTTTGGTCGTTTTCAATTTGGCTTGAATCAGTTGCAATTATGCCTCAGTTGTATATGCTGCAGCAGACAGGAGAGGCAGAGACAATCACAACACACTATATCTTTGCCCTCGGCGCGTACCGCACGCTGTATCTGGCCAATTGGGGATACCGTTACGCTGTTGAAGGCCACGCGGATATGATTGCCACAGTAGCTGGACTGATCCAAACGGCGCTGTATAGCGACTTCTTCTATCTCTACTACACAAAGTAAGTGCAGCAGAAGCGCATAAGGTCCGTAGTGAACTAACCGTCGCGCAGAGTCCTCAAAGGCAAAAAGATGGAGATCGCGGGGTAAGTGGTTGGTGCTGTTGTGCGCGACAGTAGCTCTAACATTTGTCTCCAGGATGGTTTAATGCGAAGAAAGATCGGGGAGGAACAGCGGTAGAAGGTTCTTGGAAGGCGAACGGGCATCATGATGCTGTCACTCAGACCTCCCTAGCAATAAAATTATTTTCCGACTCATGCGGCAGTTTTTTTGTGAAACATCCAACTCAAAAGTCGTTCTTTGCTTTTTCATACCAAGATCGATAAAGTAAGAAGATCCTCCCTTTCCATCTGCTGTTGTTATGTGGTTTGTTGTTATGACAGGCAATTGATGTACGCGGACATGCTTTTCTAGCAATGAGTAGTCCTTCAACCGCGCAGCATCCGTTGAGCACAGACGAGCCGATCGACGTCTTGATGGAACATGAAGACGAGGCTCGTGATATTGTATCCGACGACATCCCATCGATGCTCTCAGTACCAACAATGCGATCCAGACGAGTGTCCGTCAGTGCAGAATCTATCCAGCCATCGTTGAACAGATCGCAACGAGAGTATATCGTCCACCCCAAAACAGACGACCAAAAACAACGAATCACTGCCGCCATTGCCAACAATTTCCTGTTCAAAAGCTTGGATGACGACCAAGTGGTGCATGTCATTAACGCCATGGCCGAAAAAAAAATTTCCAACAGCACCACCGTGATCGAGCAAGGCGCAGAAGGCGATTTTTATTACATTGTCGAATCGGGCACCTTTGATTGTTTCATAAAGCAAGGCGAGCAGACAAATAAGGTCACCAGCTACGGACCAGGCGGTGGTTTTGGTGAGCTTGCGCTAATGTACAATGCGCCACGTGCTGCCACCATTATCGCCACGTCCGAAGCTGTGCTGTGGGCACTGGATCGCATCACGTTCCGTAGTATTTTGATGGACAGCACAGCCAGAAAGCGTCGCATGTACGAGCAGTTTCTGTCAGAAGTGCCTATTTTAAGGTCGTTAAAGACTTATGAACGCCACAAGATCGCCGACGCGTTGGAGCCGGTGCAGTTTGACGATCAGGAAGTCGTTATGCGGGAAGGTGATGTCGGTCAAAACTTTTACTTGATCGAAGACGGTGAAGCCATCTTTTACAAGGCTGCAGAGGATGGTACTCAAAATGAAGTAAACCGAAGTTCCAAAGGTAAAGCTAGAAAGTGAAAAAAAGAGGCGCTCTAATACGCCCAACTAGGTGACTACTTTGGGGAGCTTGCCCTTCTCCATGACAACCCACGTGCCGCTACGGTCGTTGCGTGCGGCCGCCTGAAATGCGTTACGCTAGGCAAAAAGGCCTTCACGCGACTGCTAGGCCCTGTAATGGACATTCTGAAACGTAATTCAGAAAACTATCATGCTATACTTAGAGAAGCTTCGAAAACAGTGGATTAAAAAGTGTTATCGGTTGTTCAATTGACGTTCTTTGCTCTTGCTTGCATGGATCTTGTTCCTGATATCTTCTTTGAAAAAGTAAACTCCATGTTGCGAGTTTAAGACTCAATCTCATTAACCTCATCATCATTTAAAAGCAAGAGGGAAACCTTTGTGCTCAGCATGCCCTCAAGTAAGCTATACATTGCCAATTTCAAAGAGATTCGATCATAATGTTACCAGTGCGCTGCTGCAAGGAAATTACTTTACTGCTGTCGACTTGGCAGCCATTGGCCAAAAGCTCGATGACCAAGAAAATGCAATGATGGCGAATCAGGGTATATCCGGGCAACAAGCAAGTAACTTCGATGATTCCGGCTATTTCTCAGTTCAGGTTGGAAGGGGTTTTGATAGAGCCGAAAGGCAACCGAATCCAACCGTTTTCTCTTCTTTTAGGTTATACAAGACGCGCTGTCAGTCTGGAATTTGCAATTGATATCATGGACCTCAGTAGAGGCACGCCAAGCTCGAGAGCAACCCCAGTAAGCTGACATGACAACCTCAATCGGTCTCCCCGAAACCAATGTCCTTTTGCTTTTTTTTTTTACACAGAAACGAAGTAGCATACATCTGCAATCTCGCCGAACACTGGTATGTGATATACACCTCAAAATACTTTTGGCTTATAGGATTATCCAGGTTTACACTGCGCAAGTTTGCCGTTCCATGGCGATGGTACAATCTTAATTCAACACAAAATGCGCCAACATATCTTAGCGAGACATACTTGGCCATGTTATTACAGCAGATACAAAGTGAAAGTAAGCGAAATTACTATTACTTTCTATAGTAACTGACCCAACGTATAGACTACTCGGTATTTGTTGTGCGAGGCACTCTTCCTGAAGCTCCAGTCGATGGTCTTGCAGCGGTATTACCTGATCCAAAGACAATTCCCAAGCCATCACACCAGACTGAGGTGCTGTTCTCTGGGCGCGGGTATTCATTAGCAGAGGTGGAGACTTTGGAAGATGACGACGACGACGAAGAAATTCAACTAGCTAAAGCTATCGAAGCCAGTCTGCAAAAGCCCAAGGATGATATTGATGAAATGCGTCGCAAACGCCTCGAAAGATTTGGAGGCTAAACGTAAAACGCATTGTATATATATTTCACAATAATGGAAATGTTTATTGAAAACTACTACGGGTCGTATATAGAGCCCAGACAAGGCGGATCCAATAATATAAACGAAACTATACTATGGTTGCTGAAGGAGCACATATCCGCGAGGGAACCATAAGACTTTACTGTTTCTGGGTCTGGGTGGTCTTAGCGATGTTGGTTTCGTCAGCCAAGATGTTGACACCCTTCTGGGCGACACCGGGGGCACCCTAAAGACAAAACAAGTGGATCAATATATTGAACATTGCTATGTTATACAATGGTGTCAACTTACGACAACAGAGCCATCAGAGGAGGAGTAGACACCGTTGTTGCCATTAGCTTCCTGGTTCTGGAGTTTGGAGTTCTTGACACCGGGAGCGGCGGATTCCCAGGCGTTGGCAGAGACGGCAAGAGCAGCGATAACAGCAATGATGTAGGAGGCCTTCATTTTGATAATTGAGTACTTTTTAGAAAAAGACGATTTGGATAATGTTCACCGAGGCGTTCAGACTTATCCTTTTTATATCTTTTTCGAAAGGTCGTATACGCATAGAACTTGAGGCGCGAACGATCCAGGAGACCGCGTTATGATATTTTACAAGATTCCCCCAATTTTTTTTACAAACACCTCCTTCGATCCTGAACCCATGGGCCTTGTCACTCTCCGTCTGCTTCTACGTTATGATACATTTCCCCTGAATGTTTATGACATAACTATACTAGGACTTCTCCGATTGCAGATCCAAATATTACGGTAAAAGATACATGTCTCTAAACTATAGGTATGCAATCGTAATCAGGTAGTTGTCTATTTTTGTAAACTTGATAGTTCAACTTCCTTTAATGTTTTTATGGCGATGGCTTCTATGGAAAAAAAAGTTGGTTCGATACTCAAAGATGCATACGTACCAGATGGACCCAGTTTCTTTTTACTCCTTAACATCTAGGCCAATCTTTTCAACTGCAATGGTAATATCCGTTTAACTGCAACTCCCTTTCAAAGTCCCGCGCACTAGCTCGTAACCCATCGTTATAGGGGCTATTTACATCAAGAACCTTTTTCTATCCTTAGCCCCTTGCAGTCGGCTCCATATTACAATTGAACCAAAAACCGAGGACTTGAAAAACATACAGGATAATTGAGAGACAGCACAGAGATCATGGGCATAATGCAAGTGACTCCTCGAGAAATTAAACAATCTCGAGGACCATAATATATCTTGCTATCGTTATTCTTTCTCTATCACTACCATTCCGATTTATCTGACGACATAGCATAATTGAACAATAACTGCATCATATGGCGCGTTAGCGTGTGCTGCACGTAATAACACTCCGTTATTACAGCATAGCAGGTTGACAGGTATAAGATGTGGCTCCCGTAGCAAAAACATGGAGACAGGGGCTTTCATGCCAGGGGAATTATAAACAGCCACGCATGTACCATACTGCTGGTGGTATATTTCGATGACCTGACCTGATCATGCACCCTTGCTATGCGCCCCTATAACTTTATCAATAATTCAAGCTGGACCACTCAATTTGAGATCAAAGCGTTCTCGAACTTGCAAAAAAAAAAAAAAACAAGGAGAACAGGGATACTGGGAGTAGGAAAAGGGATGCGATACGAAAGCCACTCTTCCTCACTGGATTTTGCATGGACGGAACGCTCCCTAATTGATGCTCCACCGGGTGAACTTCGCTCCGCGAAATCACCGGGGCTTGCTAGTCTCGATGGAGACACAGCAACACGGAAAAAGTTGTCAACCTGTTGAAAAGAAAAAGAAAAAAGAAACGACTGAACGAATGCGATGAGTTTTCGGCTTCGAGTACTCAGCAGCAAGTTTAAGATTGGTCTCATTACGACGGGACTTGCTGGTACAGGCTACTGTTTTTACTTGTCTAAGCGTGGCGAACAAAGTGGCGACTCGGAAGATTTCGTTGGTCAAGTAGCCCAGACACATGCCAAGAAGCCAATCTTGTTTGAATGGTCTAGTCTTCCGAACTTTATTGAGAAGCGGTTCAATCCGAATTGGGACGAACGCAATGACTGGTTATGGAATGCTGGAAGAACACTAGTGGTTGGTGGTGTTGGCTCGTTCGCCAAGGTGTTCTTAAAGTACCTGCAGCATACACGTGTGTACAACTTGGACAAGTTTATGGAGGTGGTGAAGCAAGATAATCGAGAACGCGGGCTTATTACAGGTAAAAAAAAGTGCTGAACGGAAAACTGGGGCAATCCTTAACGTTTAGCTATAGTGTCCAACCACGAGTCTGTCTGGGACGACCCTTTGTTGTGGGGTGCTTTACCCATGGAGACCTTATTCTCTCCACAAAAGATGCGATGGGTTCTCGGTGCGGCCGATATATGCTACACTTCTCTGTAAGTCGATATAGCACAGAGAAAGCCCTGGATGTGGCTAATGCAAAACGTAAGGTTCCGATCCATCTTTTTCTCCTTAGGCCAAGCAATTCCAACTATTCGTGGCTCAGGTATATACCAACCGGGCGTCGACTTTGCCATACACAAGATAAATGAGAATGGCTGGATCCATATCTTTCCGGAAGCACGCGTCAACCAAACGACATCGATGATTCGGTTTAAATGGGGTGTAGGGCGAATCATTATGGAGTCCGATCGATGTCCGATCGTGATACCTGTGTGGCATAATGGCAAGTATCTTTTTCTTCAGGAGATGATGTTGGGAGGCTGTTGGCTGACCGGTAAACCCCCAGGTATGGCACAGGTTCGTCCTTTGAACGGTCCGCCTGCCCGATTCTTCAAGCCCATCACACTTGCATTTGGTGATCCTATTGATTTTCAAGATACGCTGGATGCTTGGCGGCGAGGAGATATCAGTGAGACGGAGGCGAGAATCAAAATCACTTCTACCATTTTCGATGCCTTGGCCGAGTTGAAAGAAAAGACAATACGTATGAAGCACGATTTAGAATCAGGAATTGACGGTGAGGGCGACCTAAAAGATACAGTGAAACCATAATGTAAATATATACACCAGAATGCATGTTCTTGGATCATTCCCGGTTGGTAGTGCTATATTATAGACTTTACAAAAAGATGTATAATTGTAATCGTGTAAAATACAACTGTTTTTCTATTTCTATTGGGTTGACGAAGACGAGTAATCCTGCTCGTTGGATCGCAATCTGCGTGAATTGCCTTGTTGTTGTCTATTGCGATAGTGCCTAGCACCAGTCAATAACATCATCAATCGCGATAAATGGATGCCGAAGAATATCGAGAATATCAAAAAATGCATGCATATCTGTGTATATGCAATGAATTGGCGCTGGCGATCGGTGACGCCATGAAAAGAGTCGATATATGTTAAGTTTAGGGCGCTGATAACTGTGCGGATGCAGGCCACAAGTGTTGCAACGAACCGGGTAATTTTGTCGGCGTACGGAGCATATACACAATGAAAAGCAAACACGCCACATTCCAATATAAGCAGCACTATCACTTGAACTGGTCCATTCATCTGAAATAACCCGATCATGCCGCCCACCAGAGCCTTATAAACAAGCACAACGATAAAGAAGAAGTATGCCCCTGGCTGTAGTGTGCTGTAAAGACACCCGTAACGTAACAGCAGGTGCAAGTCGTTAAAGTGCTTATGTTGTGGACTTGCCTTGACAATCTGAATCGATATGTAGATATACAAGCCGAACATAGCGGTGGCGAAAAAAAGCCCAGCTACAACTGTCAAGTACCATGGTCCAGGAAGCATTAGTTGATAGAATGAGAGAGCTATGAGTGGTGTATAAAATATTGTCAAAAGACGCACTTGAAATCCTAAAGACAAATAGTTACATCAACTAGATTGCTTTTCGTGTACATCTTTCTGAGAGACTAACCTATGCATGTGCTTAAAAGCTTTGATCGTTGTCTACCAAATCTATATGGGTCCCTCAATGCCAGCACTTCCCAGACCAGCCAAAAAGACAAGCAAACGAGTGCCAGACCAACGACGAAGAAGCTAAAGAACAGCAAGCTTGTCAGAAACAGACCTCGAAGATCAATATCTAAAAGTAATGCGAGTTCGGTCATATTTGTGGAGACAGCAATACTGGTCTTGCTCGAGGCAGATGACTTCGTCGATGCTCTTTTTGACGGACTCTTGAGCGCATGTTCCAGTAATCCGATCATCCAGGACGGTGCAAACAAGAGCCAGCTCCAAGCGAAATTGGATGTAAAGTGTGCGTAGAATTTTGGATACCGCAAGTTGAGCGCACCTGTAGCAAAAACATACTGAGTATAAAAGATGATGTCTGCAGCCGTTGATCCTTTGATCCGCAAGGTATTCCAATCGAGTGCATAATTTGACAGCGCGAGGAATAAATCATCCCGCAGCGCTGTTTCGATGTTACATAGCAAGGATACAACTGCTGCCAGAACTGTAATCCCGATTGGAACGTATACGAAGACTTTGCGCCATGTTGTTGTATTTTGGTATCCGATGGGCGCAACGTTGACACATATGATTGGGGTGGTGTCCATCATGATCTGGTAGCGGCAAGCAATGTCAACTAGTGGAAACGATATTCGGGGCACATAAAAGTTCTGTAAGGTGTTACAACGAATGCAATACCCTCGGATTCCGGATCACTCACTTTCTCAAAGTATACTGGTCCATGTTGCACACAGTTCTGACAACGAAAATGCTCTTCATGGGTCACTGGCCAGAAACCAATCTCAAACGTCGCGGTCTCAATGGCATATCCTGCAAACCAAGTCAGTGTTGAAGCCGTTTGCGAACTGTAGCATAAACATACTTTCCACTGGTGGATAGGTAATGCCCGGCACGTCTCCTTGCAGCAAAAGTTTGTATGTATTTGTTGTAACATCAAAGTCCCGATCCACATGGGTGGGATTGATTAGGAGACCTCCCTTGCATATACTGTAGTTGCTAAGGCCATATTCCGAATCCAGCAAGGACTGCATTGGCATGTAGAAAAAAAGAGATAGCAACAGGCGGAAAGGAGATCTCATTTTTTTGTCCACAAACCTCATGCATTCGTTACGGCCTTATGATCCAGCCGGAATGCCGAGTTTCTCAAATGTTATAAGCTTTTCTTTCCGATGATCATAAACGCACAGTCTTTATTGAAATGTGGTTAATCTTTCTTGTGGTGCAACGCTGGGCACTGATCTGCTTCAGGTCCTGTGGTGATGAGATTGTCGTCCTTGTCAAACTCCATGGGATGACCAGTCATTTTTTCGTGCAGAGTGCTTGCTTGTTCTGCCAGCTTGTGCTTTTCTGGAGAAGCAGGGATCTGATATGCAAAAGAAGAAAGCAGGTGCTATTACTATCATCGCAGCCAAAACGTTCATAATTCATACGTGTTCAAGTCGATCGACGGTTTGCTCAAGCGTGATCTTTTGCTGTTCTTCTGAAGAGTTCATGATTGGAGTGAGAAAGAAAGGTAAATCGGCTTTGAAAAAAGTCGCGTGATGTTTTAAATACGTCTCTTTTGCATGAATTGTTTCACACGTTCTGTTTATGTATGTAAGGCCATTTGTACATCTGACGACGAGGAATCATCCATATTTACATCGCGTACATTTGTCAGCGAGTTGTCCATCTTCAAGAACACCTCACTTCCGCTCTTAACCACCACCGGCGGGGATGCGAACTTTTTCCGATATTCATCCAATTGATCAAGCGTGATATCTGACCCGCCCGTTACCAAGACAACGATATCGCTTGACGGTGTCAGGGATGGCATGATGTCACGAATAATCTGCGTGTAGCATAGTGACAATCCAGTTCCAGCAGCCGGTTCAACAATCGTTTTGTTATCCTCTGATTTGCAATGTTCTTTAGTGTAGCTTTCAGCAAACCACGCGACACTATCCCCACGTACCTGCAAATAACCGCACTGCATCGGCCGCCATCGCGTCGCTCACAGCAAACGGCACCACCGGATGGGCAAGACTGAGCTCGAGCGACTTGGAACTGACCGACTTGGCTGCAAGACTCGATGCGATTGTCGATGTCTTGGGAACCGAGACCACTTTGCCTGCCACCACCGAGGATTGGAACGAGTTGCTTCCATGAGTCTCCACTGCTATCACCGGGACTTCCTTCCATTCAACTTCTTGAAGTCCCATAATAACACCGTTGAGTAAGCCTCCTCCGCCTACAGGACAGATGATGGCTGCAGGAGGGGTATCGTGCAACTGTGTTTTAATTTCATGGACAATCGTCGAGTAGCCTTGCCAGAGGTGAGCATGATCGGATGACGGTACATAGATGCTATCAAGACAGTTGTCAATGGACCCGTAAGCTATGTATCGTTGGAATTCACATACCCGTTCCTCCGAACAAGTTTTCGGGCGTGTGTCTCTGATGCGCTCCAGTCCTATCAACCGCGTCAATCGCTATCTCTCTTTTGCATATCCATGCCACCCACGTCTCCATAGATAATCAGTTTCGATCCGTCATTTCGAATCGTGTCGCATATCCGATCATGAGTTGTCTTGGGCACAACGATGAGTGCCTCTGTCCCCAGCTGCCGAGAACAATACGATACTGCCAGCACGGTATTCATTCCTGAGCCGCATACGAACTGAACTTCGGTTCCACGTGTTTGCACCGTTCGATAGCAAAAGTTGCCAATGCCCCTAGAAACAGTGTTAATCGCGGGATCTAAACGTAGAGCAGCCTGAATCCACCTCATTTTAACGGATCCTGAAGGCTGAATGTTCTCCATTTTGAAAAATACGTTACTAGATCGTAATCAGTTAGATCGTTGGAGTAGCCCAAAAAATATTGTAGACTATATGGTTACCAGTCGAGCTTGACACTCAAATTAGGAGAGTGGAGCAGTGGAGTGCCTACATGGAGAGACTGGAACTCATCGAGCGAGCGATTCTCGTCGTCCGAAGAATCATCCATGGAGACGTTGACAGCAAAAGCCCGTCGGTTTGACTAAAACGTGCTAGAATTTAAATACGGAGTTCCATTCTGCTACGGCCAAGGCACACGCTAGGATAGACATAGAAAGCACCCTTTGATATGCCCAAATGGCTTATTCCTTCGAGACGCGTGATGTTACTATCATGTGTAAAAGGCAGCGATCCAAGTAGTACATGAATTTAAATGGTTGTTACTCTTTCAGACGCCCAGTCTAGTTTTTAACTTTGTTCGCCGGGAGACGTATACAACAAGAGCACTATGGTCACCACGATTAATAAACTATGGCTGCAGCGCTCCAAGCGTCAGGATCGCAGTTACCAAGGTCATAGCAAGGAAGTTGAGTTCCAAAAGAGACGCGTCTTTTTTCTTTTGGAAAAGCGCGAGCAATTTCGTGTTTTTGCTTGTACGCGCCACCTTTGCCATGACCAAAAATACATTCCTTGATTTAATACAAGATGCCGGAAGTGTCGTTGAGGAGAATGACCGGCCCATTGTATTCAGTATGTGCATTCCTGCGTGAATTCCGAGTAGCTTTTGCTCACATGACCATCAGTTTGCGAACCTGCCCTTTTCCGCAGGGAACTCTCACTCAAGATCAGAAGCGATCCAGAGTACCCAGGCTGTCTCGATGAGTTTTTCGAGAGCATGAATACGTGTCTGCAAGAAGTCCAAGTTCTGCGAAAGTTTCTTTTGCCTGCCACGCTTTCGGACCATTTGGTGGATACTCGACAGTAAGCACGTCAATGTTTCGAGCCACCCGTCTCACATTTATAAACGTAGGACAAGCACGTTGGACAGTATGATAAAGACACTCCTTGCCATCGACATTATTCAGCCCGCATTGATTACTTACTTGTTGGAACGGTTGCCCGAGTTTTACGA
Organism: Fennellomyces sp. T-0311; assembly: GCA_025266875.1. Classification (NCBI taxonomy): domain Eukaryota; kingdom Fungi; phylum Mucoromycota; class Mucoromycetes; order Mucorales; family Lichtheimiaceae; genus Fennellomyces; species Fennellomyces sp. T-0311. The sequence continues at coordinate 261,460 of JALLLT010000017.1, forward strand.
CGAGCTGGAAAACGAGTAATGCATGATTTACTGCAAATGAGACCGAGAAGCTGACTGTATGCACACTAGCAATTCGAGCTCATGCACCGCCCGTCTGATTCTTCATCAACTTCGCTGGTCTGAATACATCGTCGAACCACAAGCATTGACTGGAAAACTTATCGAGGTAATGTTAGCCTTTATCAGAGCCGTCTTTTACATTGACTGGCATCTTACTAGGTCATCCAAATTACGCCTCCGGTCATTCAACATGAACTCATCACATCCTTGCCTGATATCATCAATGATTCGGAACACAAGGTGAGTAATGAATTGGGGGGTGGGGAGTATCGGACATCTGTTGACCGTCGCTATCTCGGCAGCCAATCGTCGTGTATCTGAAGGAACTGATGGATGAGAACATCGAGCTTACGGCTCCGATATTGGATGCCCTTTCCAATCTCACCCTGAACAACGATAGTCTGGTACGCTGTAATGTAGTCTGGAGAAAACGATGGGATCTAATACTTGTGCAGGAAGGTGTACGGGAAATAGTACTCAATCGTCTGGACTCGGCAGAGCTTGATGATCTTGCCGTGATCATTAAGTTTCTACTGCAAACTGTCAATCCATTCACTGTTGATCAGGTAGCGGTCTATGCTAACGTCAAATCAGACAGCCCCTTTCCAACCTTCCACATTGTATACAGGTCATCTTTGGTATCCGCGAAAAGCTGGACTTTCGCTCGCTTGGAAAATCCACGATGCTTACTCTTGCACGTAAACCCAAACACTCGCCCGAAGCACTCATCCTAGGTAAGTTCTCTGCTGATGTTATCTGTTGAAAAAAAAGCATCTAACCCTTGCTGAAGATTCAATTAAACTCGGCTTTGAGTCTCATAAATACATCTGTGATTCGTGGCTTAAGTCAATTGCAGCGCTTGAAACAAAGGTATGGAATTACTAGGCAATAACTGAAGCAAACTCTTACTCTATTATTATTTGATAGCCTGCACATAAAATTATCGACGTGCTGGTTCTCATTATTTTACACTCGATGGCATCCATGAAGAAAAAAGCCGAGGCGCTCCTTCGCAAAAAGATTATAAGCGGTCTCATCACGTCTCCTTTGATACAAGAGACCATCCTGCAACACGCAGACGGCTTGGCTGGGTAATACATATGTGCGTGGCATAATTGATAGACTATACTTATCTCGTGATAAAATAGTTACTGGGACACCATCCTTTCGTTGTCCGAAAGCCTACTACGTTCCTCTGAACAGCACAGTGTAGTGATTCCATGCTCCAGTATCCTGTATACATGCGCTTTCAAGTCAAGCGATGCGTATTATCGACAGGAAATCATCGGGTCGTTGGTCACTCATATCGGCAGTGGTTCAATATCCTTTTTTTTGCGATTGTGAATATGTTTGTGCAGCTGCTATCTTACGTATCACCTTAACCTATCTTGTTTCGCATACGTAACGGAAATGGATGTCTCTCTAGACACTCTCCTTCATCTTGCGAAAACCGACATTGAGAATATGGTGGTCTATGATATTTTCATCAAGGGAATTCTCGATTACTTGGACAGTCTTACACTGCTACAAATCCGAACCCTCTTTAACATCTTCAGTCTCCTATCGCTCACAGTAGGCTTACAGCGCTGCAAGTATACCGATTAATCTAATAGGTGTGCTTTGCAGGCAAATGAACGGAAAGATGGAACTTCCAGTTTCTGGTCTGAAATTCAAATCATCATTCGGAAACATCTATCGATTCCTCGAGACAAATACAAGCGTATTGGTATCATCGGAAGCTTGGCTGCTGTCAAAGTCCTTGCGTCGGCTGAGTCATGCGACGGTAACGAAGCTGCTGGATCAAGTACCCAACGTATGTATATAGAACTATGAGGATTATCCATGTGTGCATTAACAATACGTTTAGGAGAATTGACAGCGGATGAAGTGTATCGGCACCCATTGCTGCGGCAAGCTACTAACTTGGTGGAAATGGCACTTCACAACTGTCAAGAATATCCAGTAAGAATATGTGCGATGCTTTGTCGCAGCTCACTTTCTAATGGTTTCATTAATAGGTGTGTTTAGCACTTGTTTACGACGAGCTAGCAGATATGTTGGAGCATGTCAATTTGGACAAGCGGATGCAATTGTACATCAAGGAGCAGTTGACCAGCGACTTCATCGAGAAATACGTTGCAGATATTGAAGAAGTTGATGATCGCGTGGAAAAGGATGCAGGTCGTCTTGAGGTCACGCTAAAGCCTCGAGTTGCGATGAACCTGGATGGTGAAGTAAAGGGCTTGATCATACCATTGTCAAAGAGTGCTACTAATGGACGTATTATAGGAATCTAGCATTGCCATCAACTTTTACTCCTTACTTCTCGACAATGAAGGAAAGAAAAAGAAGAGGCTTGTCGTGCCGCTCTGTGCGCTGTTTAACTTGCTCCAAAGCAGCGAAAAAGTTACCAACAATGGCAGTCTCGAAGATATCGATGCGTTGGTGGGATGCGGTTTGGTCTTGTTTGATGATGGGGATATCGAGGTACGGCAATGTGGTCATACAGGTGTGCAGATGTTTTCTAACGTGATGATGTAGGACCTGGTTAATAGCCTTGATACATATGAACTCCAAGGTGCATGCGATCTCATGTACTACGCGATCAACTGGTAACTATCTATTTAGATTCAGAAAGACGTTGCTTATTTTTTGATTAATAATAGGTGCAGAGAATTATTGAATGCCTTTTCTTCAATATCCGAAAAGTCCATCCATCTCAAGATAGTCCAAAGACTTAAGGGTATTTTAAGGCTTGAGGCCACGTTGGACAAGCTCATCAAAAAAGTATCGAGCTATACCCCGTTGGACGCATGGTTACCAATAGCTGATATAAAAGAAACCAATATTCGGTCCTCACTCGCCATCAGCGCAGTAAGATTATTACTTATTCCGGAGTATTCTCGAGTTGCTGACTTACTTGTACACTAGACCGGAAGAGGCGCTGATGAAACTTCAGATTCAGAGGCCAAATCAACCAAAAGAGATTACAAGCCAAATCTGGGTTCAGTTTCATACAGTTCAGTGGCAGCCTTGAGATCTCATATGCGCGCGCTAAATGTAAGTTTACATGCGAGCTTACTTGCTTATATTGATATTTTTTCTTGATATCCTATATAGGTTGATGTGCTGAGCATCCTGAGCTTGGATGATACTACATCTGAAGATGAGAATACGTTAAATGTAAGGAGGATCTGAATGGCTAATATACGTGGTGGTCTAATCATTGACTGTTAGTACCCAGCGTTGAACTATATTTTCAAAGATTTGAATGAGAAACTCAAGATCAAGCTCGCGGCTCCTCCCGTCACTTACTTTGGAAAGAGAAAGACTGTGGATGACAAGCAAGTCAATTTGCACAGCACTACCATGCTTTCCCGGCTGAGTGCCTCCGATTTGGTGAAACAGGTATCTAGTTGAAGCGATCCATGAAGAAAAAGTGCCAACAGACGTATCTTTAGGTCTTGAAACATCTCCCCAGTATCCTTCAGCGACTAGAAAATATCTATGCAGATAGTCAGCTGCAGGTATGATTAACCGCAAAACAAACAACTCTCGCTAAAAATAAAGAACATCCAGGATACTCAAGCCGGTCGCATCGAATCTGTAAGCAGCCAAGGTGTATGATATCCAAGTACCATATATTCACAGCTATATATAGGGATCTGAAGCGATTGTTGAGTGCACTGCACATATTATGGATATCCTTTTCAAGCTGCTTTCGTGGCGAGAAATTGAGAATCCCGAACACCGTGATATACTTGAGAATACTATTCACATACTAGCGTCGCGTATCAACAAAGATCCTAATGACACATTTGATGTCAACCTGAGGGAAGCATTCAAGTATCTAGCTCAATTTGCCGAGAACATGCCAAGTGCCACGACAGTCATTGTTCTGTACAGAACGTTGATGCGGCTCATGGCTCTTTCCGAAGACGATGAAGAAATCAAGCGAGATGCCTATGAAGTTGTTGTTCGCATTTCGTCCACGGATTGGTTTGATTGGAGAGATATCAAGGTAAGAAAAGTGAGAGTGATAGACCACAAGCAACTAATACATTTTATACAGAAAGACATAACGGAGCTAGTTGAGCAAACCATCAAACTCAGTGAAGACCCGCTGGAGTCATTGCATACGTATGTGGACGTCGTCCTTCCTCAATACAACGAGGGCGAGCGACAGGAAGAGTATCCACTTTTACGTGGAGATACAGTCCTCTTCTACTATCAGGTATTTGGCATCTATCATGGCGCTTCCATAGCAACGCGCTTATAATGTAACCAGGCAGTGATAAACCAAGCTGTGGAGGCATTGCACTTTCTTGATCAAGTGTCGTCGGATGATTGCGACAACGAGGATGTTGCACTGGAGAAAATCGGAAAGGTCGTCAAGATCTTCCGACGAATCACAAGCTATATCAAGGACAAGAATCAAAAGCTGCTGCACAGTGTTCTTCTCAAGACGGGCCGAACATTCATTGAGCAGTTCACCAAGCACACTTTGCCCTACTTTTCAGAAATCGCCAAAGGACACAAGGACGAGATTTTGAACATCATCAGAGATTTCCAGTCCTGCACCCGTATGCTGCAGGTAAAAGCATTGTATACCCAGCCATTTCATTCCTTGCTAACGGTGAGAGCAGATCATCTGCTCCCATGTGAAAATGTTGAAAGATTCAATGTTGGCAGGATACGTTCCAGCACTAAAGAAGGCGATGGAAACCTTCCTCTTCCAATTAAAGATATTCCTCACAGCGAATCTCCCTGCGGACTCCTTTACTATGGGTAAGTGTTGGCTGTGCGATATCAGATCATGGGACTCTAAGCTTTAATTGGTACTAGCTGCATTGAAACACAAGGACATCAGTGGGGCCGAAGTCTCTTCTCAGGTAAGTGTCCGCACGCTTCTTCCTGAGACAAGCTGTATTCACATCGTTTGCAGATTCCGCGCGACATATCGTCTGCCTCTGAAATGGAAGTGGAAGAGAGCGAAGAGCAAATATCACCGCCTAAAAGAAAGCGATCAAAAGCATATGGTCGCAGAGGAGGTACAAATCACAGTGACGATGACAGAGAGATCCGGACAACCAGCCAAGTGCCGACCACCGATGATGAGGACGAGGATGACGAGGAGCGGGGGCTAGCGATGGGAGCAGAACAAGAAGAGGATGAGATTATGGAAATTGACCTCAACAGTTCGGACGAGGAGCAACAACCTGCGTTATCCCAGCGAAAGACACTAGCGATATCGATCGATGACGACGACGACGACGAAGAAGAGGAGATTGTTCCTATGTCTCCTTCGCCGCCACCAATATCGCGAACTCCATCAACAGACGATCCATTGCCTCGGAAACGGCGACTAGGAATAGGACGACCAAACATACCAAAGAAACAAAAGGTGTTTTCGTTAACAAGAAGATCAGCGGAATAAGAAAATAATAAAGACACTTTTGTGCTTCTTTTCCAAGAATGCAAAATTCTATTGCGTCTGTTGAACAGATCGAGCAAACTCCATCACGAAAAGATGGCATTTCTGAAGATCTTGAGGAGACACTGCGAAATTTTGGTTGCGAGTTTATACAGAGTGCAGGCATCTTACTCAAACTGCAAGTATATGCATTCTCCCCACGCGATCTGTCAGCTTATACATTGTAACAGTCCACAGGTAGCTATGGCAACCGCTCAAGTACTATTCCAACGATTCTTTTACATGGCAAGTTTGAAAGATTTTGGTATTATCGTAAGTTCTTGTAACGGTAACCTTGACAACCAACTTATACGTACAGGCTAGGAAATTGGCATGGGTGCATTATTCCTTGGTTCCAAGGTTGAAGAATCATTTACCCGACTCACCTATGTGGTAGCTGTATATGATTATCTATTACGAAAAGCTCGCAACCAGCCCACATATCCACCTTTGGATGCATTTTCGCAGGTTAGTGGGGGAGGGGAGGCGGAGGCAAAAAGTAACAAGAAAGGGGCAGATATTGACACGAACTTTTTAGCGCGCGTATGATCTGAAAAACATGATCATCACTGGGGAAATGCAAATATTGAAGCGCCTAGGGTTCAATGTACATGTCCAGCTTCCATATGGATTAATGATCAATTATCTGCGGATACTAGGTTTAGAAGAGGATGAGACAGTTGCTGGAAGGGCCTGGAACTATCTCAATGATGGGTAAGCTTGGATAACTGCAACCCAACTTTTACTCCTTTGGAACTTGTTTCTGACACCCAAAATATTTTAGATTACGTTCTACTGTATACGCAACGTATGAGCCCGCAACCATTGCATGCGCGGCTATATGGCTTGCATGTCGTGATCAGGCTATCAAGCTGCCTCCAGACTGGTATCTCCTTTTCGACACTGATCTAGAGAATGTCGTCAATGCTGCAGGCCAAGTACGACGAGTCTATTACACCAAATTGGACAGGGAACGGCTTCCACTTTACTCGAACGAAATGGGTAAATGGCTGGCTACCAACGGAAATTAATCCACGAAAAAAAAAGATAGCAGTGCATTGTATATATTTCGCTATTACTTTTTTTTTCAATTTTTTTTGCATTTGGATTTACTTATAGATTATTACAACACTAGTTTGTTTCATTGGGTGATGACCCTATATTATGATTAAGCTGTGCTTGGTAAGTCCGTACCATGGACCGTGACGGACGCGGTACCGGCGGAGGCGGATGCTGATCGGCTAAAGTTGGCATGACAGCTGCAGGAGTCCGGTTTCCTGTTATTAGATGACTATGGTCGACGCTGAAGCTTGGACTATAGGCAAGTTGTGGAGAATACTGAGTGGACTTGGAGACAGTCGGTGATGGTGGTTCCAAATAGTGCTGCTTTTTCATTATATCCTCATCATACGGAGGTGGGAGTGTAGATGGACATCGGGATGAGACAGTATCCGTGGTGCTATACCAGCTATGTCGTACACCCCATCCCCGCTTGCCCTGGCCTTGCTCCGATCTCCATTTTTGTCGTTTCTTGCTGGCTAAAAGGATAATAACGAGGAGCAAGATACTGATGCCGCCAAGAACCCCAATCATCGATCCCATCAACGAGTCTTTGATTTTGTTATTTTCTGTGCTAGATGCAGCAGAAGTTTCGACTGCAGGACCAGCAACAATGGCAGTGGCTACAGGCGATTCGGATAATGTTGCACTGGATAAGGCGCTGGATGATACAGATGGGATAATCGCTGAAGGTGTTGGTGATACAACAATTGTTGAATATAAGGGGCGGTGTGTCTGCCACGTATAATGGGTAGTGCTGTCATGACGATGACGATTGTGGCGTTCTTTCGATGAAGCTTCTTTCTTCTTCGCTGTTGTTGTTGTATGTTCGTGGTGTTTTTGGCTGCTTCCGTCAGTGGGCGCCGAGGTCGTTTCGTTGACAGGCATAGCTAACAAGCTAACGCAGAAAAAGAAGATCCTCAGTATATATACCATCCTGCACCAAGGCAACGGCTGGGAATCTAAGCGACTCCTCGAGGGGTGAAATTGGGGATATTCTGACTCCTTAATCGCTGTGATTCCATGGCGCGGAAGCTGTCTGCTGCATAATTCCTGTTCCGGCTCTTTCTTTGGGATGCTTTTTTTTTTTACTTGTTGGAGATTATGTATATTTACTAGAAATCACTACAGTGACTAATTTTCATGTCTGCACGCTGGATTATAAAATGAATTATAGGTTATGAGTGCGAGAAAGTCGGTTATTAGTAAAAGATTGGGATGGGTGCGAAATATATGACTCTTTACAAAATAAGCGATAGGTTTGATATGCAGCATGCATAGTTACTAGCAGTCATTTACACTGACGACGATCTCTTGTAGACTGTAGCGTAGGTATACAGCTCTTCACATAGCCGCTCGTCTGTGCAGGCAAATGCAATGTTTTCGTATAGCGCTTGTTTTTGATTAACGTACTTTTACAGCTATGTTGTTCCTATTGGTGTTTACAACGGAAACTAACTTGCATAGACGGGATCATTTTAGAGGGATATATTGTATAGGTATAAATTTGGAATGTGAAGGTTACAGGACAGTCTAGATCATTTACTTTGCGATTAAATATGCATTACTTGTCGCTCGATGTGCATACGTTCAACAATGTACGGATCAGTATAGCATCTCCTCCGCCGAGTTGCAGATGGCTACAAATACGATGCCTTTCCTCTTGAGATGATGACAGCGGATGGTTAGATCACCTGTTTATGAGCTTTAGAATTTTAATAACAAATATTTAGATAATGAAAAGCACCACGCCTTGCTAATAAACTGACCAAATGTTTGAGACAATATCAAAAGTATCTCAGTATTACATCCTGCTCTGTGCGATCACCTGTTATCTATCGGATGAACCTGCTTGTGATGTACACCGTGCTACTTATGTATTTATTCTTGTGGTGTATAAGCAATTGATTGACGAAAAGTGCATACTTGACAAGGATACTGTTACTGCTGACCTACTCTGACGAATATTCGAATCTGTAAGGTCCAGAGCTTTAAAAGTCACTTCAGACCAGAACACACACCCTCGCTATCACAGGTGTAGAATTATCAGTCGCATTTTATCCGCCAAGTGATAATGAAAAATCTGAAAATGGTGTCCAGCGGAGCAAACAGTTTCATTATGCAAATGGGGACTTGCACACTCTTGTGATACTTGCGGCTGTTGATTGTTTCAATCATAAACGCGAACCGATCCTGTCCCAGTTGTGTTCCCCTGTCCAGGAATTCTCGACGGTGTACCTTTTGCAATGTTGATCGCGGACTATACCGACGTGAACTTTTCTTCTGTTTCTGGCAGCAATCCTGATCACGACACTATGACTTCTTCTCATTCACAGCAAGATTTGGCTGACGGCGTGATCGGGTTTTCCGACACGTTCTATGACTGTTCTGCGATCGAGAGCAATGAAGAATTCAGCATTATATGGGATCTGTTTTCTACTGCCGCATTTGCCGAGCCTTCGTTGGTATCTGCGAGCGAGGAAAATACTTCTTATCAGGCGTTTGTTGCTCCTGATATGTTGCAGCAGCAAAACGGATCATCAACAGTGTCCGACGACATACCCGATGTGAAAATCGCTCCAGCTCCACGAGTCGACGAACTGAAAAGAACCAAGGCAGTTAAAAGGAAGAGTAGCCTGATGGACGACTATCCGGACAACGAAGGACGCCGACAGAGACGTCTTTTAAGGAATAGAATCGCAGCAAAGGAGTGTCGTGAGAAGAAGAAGCAACACATCCAGACATTGACGAAGCGGATTCAGCAGCTGGAGACCGAGAATGAACAGTTGAGGGAACAGTTACGTGAGTTGAATGAAAAACTGGACCGTTTCTCGCAAATGAACGACACACATTTGGCATGAATGTACATATCTTTATACGAACATTATTGATGAACAAATCTCCGCTGCATCAACACTGCTACATATCCAATCACTCCCATCCATTTAAGCGCTAGAAATATCTGATTTCAGTAACAGAAAATAAAAAGTGTACTTTATACCAACTTGCCATAAGCAAATGGAGCATATGATCAGATATAGGATAGTAGCGTTGCATACAGCGGAAAAATGTTCTTCAATAAGTATCATGCTCTCCAGAGCTTCTTAAAAGTCACCTACCAAGTAAGAGTAGCTGATGCTTCTACCCGAAGGCCACACCAACCACAATCGCCGACGATGTTGCTGCCTGTGCCGTGGAAAGACACAGCACTTTTTAGATTGGTACGTTGCCCTATCACCAGGACATCAACGGCGAAGGAAAGATGCTTGATAAAAAGAATACTAAAAGTACAACTATCGTCAGCAATGCAACACCGTGTATTATTGTCCAACCGCGACTTACTATGTGTGCCAAGGAATTTTGAAAGTTGTTGCGGACGTTTTCGTCACTACAAATGTTACATATAAGAATGATATATTCTGGGATTGACATAAAATACATACAGCTCATTGTTACGAAAAAAGTCCAAGGAACAAAGGTGGTTTGGCTAAGCTGCATATTTATACATGACTATGGGTAAAATTAATCGTGATTCATTGATAAAACTGGTCCATTGATAAAAGATTTTCAAGCGAAACGGAAGCACACGATGATATATCACAACAAAATCGGACACTGTGTCATAAATAAATGTTGATGTGCCTACGTACATTCACTCAGGACATAGCTCCACCTATCGCATTGGGGCAACAGCTGCATGATAAGCAAGTTATCGATAATTGGAAGTAGAATACTGACAACACGGCATGGCATTTGAGTCTTCTGAGCTGTTTGAGTAAGTGTTGGATTTAGCGGATATCTGTTCATAAATAAAGATACTATATGTATTGCTCGCCTTATCACGTATGATAGCACGCGCTTCATACTATAACTGCCAAGTCCTGCTTAACTACTAACGCTTCTTCTATTACCTACGTAATAGATTATTGAATACGGGTTCTCAGTAGCAAATTACTTATCAACAGGAATTTTTAGCTGAAACGCACTCTACTCACAGAGTATAAGAAGATAAATCATGACTATCGGGGAGACGTGCTGTACTGATTTAGACACAAATGTCAAATACCAACAAGACAGGGTCTCTGCCCTTTGCATGATACCACGCTTGAGATTGGATGTGAGTCGCACAGTCATCTTCCACCAATAAAGTATGTTGCTCCATTTAGCCCAAAGACTCAATAGCAAGATACCTCCCTTGCATATATAACTTTACCTAATAAAACCACTTCTTCCAAATTGCCAGTTTGACATCCTGTGGTTGATTGAAGCGTACATGACGAGTCTAGATATATTACAGTGGTAGCACCTGCTATTAGTTTACATTGTGTAGAAATATACAAAAAAAAGTAAGTTAGAAGTAAAATAATGATGCTCTACGTGCACTCGTCTAGTTATCCTTTTGCACATAGGTTCCGAGCACTTCCAGTGCAGAATCAATATCACTCGTTGATCGTATCAACGCACTGTGCGCGACATACATGTCAGGTCGCACGATAACAATTGCCGCTGGTGTCTCTGGTTTGTCCCACATATGCTCTGTCAATCCAACACGCTTTGAAACAGAGTCATGGATATCCCAATGATCCTCGAGCCAAAACACATCTTCAATGCTATCCTCGGGTTCATTTTCCGCATATGATGGGGCGCGATTATCATTCGTATGCCATGTCGACTCGATAACAACAGGTTGAACCACTTTGGATGAATAGCTCGCTCTGAGCTTCGTCCAAAAATCACGGGTCCAAGGGCATTGCACTCGTCGAGAGGGCCGAGATCCAATCCAGATAATTGCATGTTGTACTCTGCATCCCCTCAAAATGTCACGTATCGTCCGCCGATCCATCCGATCTGTCAAAATACGTTTGCGCAACAACGCTGACTCGAATAAATATTGTCCTGGCTGGATCAAATCAGTCTTCTTGGTAGGGAAAAGAAGAGGTGACTCCTTTGGGATTTGAACTCGTAACTGTAGAAAAGCATTGGTTCAAGCTTCTTTCAATCTGAGTATCTATATCTACCTGCATCATTTGAGTCATTGCAAATGTTCTGATACGTTCCACCGCCATAATTGCGGACATAACGTAATATCCGATAGTAGCTGTCATTGTGATAATGTTATTATCAGTTCTATCCAAGCCTACGGCACCACTTACCGAGTAAATAACTATAGCCAAAGCCTACACGTGTCATTGAACCAGTTGACTTTAGCGTTTGTTCAGCAATAGGCTCACGCTTCATCCATCGAAATATCATGTTATTGTCACGTCTTTAAGAAAAAGTTAATTGACGTACCTCAATCGAGTAGGAATCAAGGAGTTTATCAGGATCAGATGACAATCCATTCAAGACGAGAGACAGCTTCCAAGCAAGATTATCCGCTAAATATCTGTTTAGCCTTCCTAATACCATCCTCCCATTCATTGACGCTATATCTTACCATCTTGCAATCCCAAATTCATTCCCTGTCCCCCAACTGGCGAGTGACAATGCGCAGCATCTATTTGATAGAGTGTTAGTTCATGGCAGTACAAATTGATTACTCTTTTTTTTTTTACCTCCAACCAAGAGGGCACGACGGCGGCGATATCCATTAGCTTTGCGCTCATTCACACGAAATAGTGAGATCCATGTGGGATCCGAGGGTATCACTTGAAGGGGGGCAATCCGTTCGGACACAATCTGATGGATCTGACTTAGCGGAACCGTCGTTTCACGCATAACACCGTGTGTGGTGTTGTCATGTTGTTCCAATTCGTATGGCTCAAGGTTGCATACAATTCGATGATAGTATGGGCCCTTTGGAACGTGTCGACCGAGAGGAATGATTGCACTTGATCCTGATCAAACAGTTAGCAACCCATTAATTTCAACTCCCTTAATACCGTACCTTTGGGGTGGCTAAATGCACTAACGCGACTGTTCATGAATTTGGATACATCCTTGCCTTGCAACACAACATCGGCCATTGCAAAGCGAGTGGCTACTGAGTATCCTTCATATGTCCAGCCTTCTGTACACTTGCGCACGACCGAATGAGATCCATCGGCACCGATGATATACTTTGCTTGTATCACTTCTGTTGATCCATCTGCCTTTTTCAACACAGCTTCGATGTAATCAGACGATTGGGTATAACTTTCGAGGGCCGTTTGTCGATGAATGGCGAGTGACTTTTGCTGAAGCAGATCAGCAAAAATAGCTTCGGTTTTGTGTTGCGGCAAGCAAGTCATATGTGGAAATGTAGTATCACCCACAGCATCCAATGTGCCAATCTAAGATTTGTTGTCAAAATAATCCTGCGCAACACGCTTTTTTCCTTTGATCCTTACCAGGTACCCTTGATTAAAAGCCTGGGTGCCTTGTGCCACGACAGCATGCTTCAGGAAATGGTGTGCGATGCCCCGGTTGTCAAGTGTCTCCAGCGTTCGCGATGTCATAAGGATAGCTCTACTTTGATCGGTGGGCCCTGCTCCTTTGTCGCATAGATATACGCTGTGTCCCAGGGATACCAGCTATGAATCGTGTTTCAGCTCGTGATCTTGATTTGACGGAATATAATTACCTGGTAGGCAAAAAATAGACCCACAGGTCCTGCACCAGAAATAAGAACGTCAAACATTCGAAAAGTTGTTGAAAAAAAAAAAGCGAAAGGTGTCCCTATTTATTGGGCGCACAGTTTCGGGTTTCCGATTGCAAACCCGATGAGTCAAATGATCTTCCGATTCATCACGTGGCCCAGATCGACTCCTCCTTTCTTGTGCTTGCTTCTATGGCAGACTTTAATGTATTCGACTTGGCCACTGAAACCAACCGGGTAGTGACTTTTTTCGCGGTAATTTTGCTGTACCAAGTGCTGAAGATACGTACTATTTTCATGAAAAGTTGTGTAACATGAGCCCAAAACTATGCACGAAAACCAAGAGTTGTCTTGCCCAAATCGCCTGATCTTAACATTGTATCTGCTGCGCATCTTGCCTATCCAGTCAATGTATCAGTATCATAGTCGATTTTTACTATATCAGTTCGGTCATCATTACCATGGGTAAAACTATTCGGACACTTTCTTCCAAATTGGGCAGTTCCTAGCATTAATTAGTTGAATTTTATTTAGAAGGCTAGTTGACCTGCCCATATAGGTATGTGACCGCTTCCTTGCGGTACAAATGTATAGATATGTAGTGGAGAGAGCAGATGCCATGTAAGAAAAAACTTTATTGGGCAAAAGACAGACCTGTATGAATAAAAGGCTGATACAAGGTGAAGGGAGTAAAATGAAGCTATGAAGGCAAAAAAACTGAAAAGAAAAAAGGCGCTTGAGTAATGAGACAGCACATTAAGTGTGATTTTTACCTGTCAGCGCGGATGTTCGACCTTGTAGGGCTCCTTCGGTTCCGGTTCGTCATCGTCGAACAGTTCATCTCTATGGTTCAGCTTATTGATCTTTCGAAGGACATGAAAAAGTGCTGACAACGTTTTCTTCCCTTTGCCCATTATTTGAACGCGACAGGCTGTTAAAGATGTAGTCGAGGGCCTGCGGCGCATTTCGTTGGCCCGGTACTGGTCCAAATGCTTGGAGGAGCTCTCTATATATTGTTCACGTTAATGAACAGGTGACATAGTGCTCTCCAGAGGCTTCCTCCGCACCGCATTCGCAATCCTTCAGTGGGTATTAAGGGAGCCAATGTATATACCATTTGGGCAAGCGGTATATATCTTTGGATGAGACTCCAAGGTACAAGGTAGGTCAACAAGGCAGTATGACTGGAAGGATCGAATTGACTTGTATTGGGAAAACAGAGATGTCACCTTTCTTGTCGATTGCCGCTGTAACTGGGTTCCTGGAAGGGTTTAGTTCCCTTACAGCTTGTGATATTGCTTGTAGGGAGGGTTAAGTTTATGTTAACCTCCTCCAATGTGTATTTGCTTGATGTCTGACCATTTCATAAAATTGAAAGCTCAACCGCACGAGCCACTGGGGAAACCGGAAGCAATTGAAATCTGGTTACGAGTTGGAGCTGAAGAGTACATGTGGGCAGCTTCATGGAAGGAATATCGGCCAATGCCATTGATACCATGGTAGGGAACGTGTGGTGGATTTATTGCGGTTGAGTGCCATTTTAATGCACCCTACTTGTGCTTGTTGCAACTTGTCCATCTGTGCGGCCGAGAGAGTTGTAATGGCGAGCCCAAACTCAAGGATCGATTTGACAAAAGATAGGTACGTACGTAAGGCTGGTCAAAGACTAACTCCATATTAGTGGATTCCAAGTTGACGTAGTAGTGCCATGCTTCCAGCTGCCTTATTAATACGCTGATGGATGAGTATATTAGAGCTGATGCCCTGATAGCATTATTTACATATGCAATACACAGCCATGGTCCTTAATACTTTTCATTTGTGCTAAATATCAGAAGAGATTGTGATATTCTTTTAGTGACTTTATTCGAAAGCAAATGCAGCACACAATGCATGATATTTCAGATCATGTATTGGTACAATTTGTGATAAATACATGGATATCTTTTCATCACACTGAAACTAGTATGCAGACACCACCGTCTACAGATAATAGTCAAAATGCATGACAAGGAGGTTTCAAAATTAATCATTACCAACCAATCGATCTTGCAACATTCTGGAGCGCACAATGCGTTTTGCTTAGAAAGCATGAAATGAATAGCTGTCCGAAACGTGTGTGAAAAAGCAACCTTCCCCCGCAGGCTTGTGACACTCTTTTTCTTTCGCATAATTATGACAGAAGAATCATCTTCGGCTGCACAAGGTATCCATGATGTGTTTGTGTGCGGTGCCGGATCGACTGGGATGTACTTTGCATATCAGGTTTGTGGTACAAAGAGATGTGATTAGGCGGCAAGTCAAGTATTCATGGCCTGAAAAAAAATAGATGAGCCGCATGGGGCACTCTATATATCTTTGCGACGAACGAGCAAAACAAGGAGAGCAAGAGCACGAAACAACTCTCATGACGACTCGTACACTTGAAATACTTGAAAACCAAGGCATTATTCATCGATTTATGGATCACTGCGTTCCTTCACAAGGAATACAGTTCCACCTTCATGGCAAAGATGTACGTAAATATTCTATTTCTACTGTATTTTATCGTTTCTCCATTTCAGGTTGGTGCGATCGATGTCGTCGGCGACATGCCATTTCCACAAATGAGATTCCTGATGCAGGACCAGACGAATGACATTTTCGGCACACTTCTTGACGAACAAAGCTGTGCGATCCATTGGGGTACCAAGTTGGTCGAATATGAACAGTTTGAGGATTATATCGAGGCGACTGTACGTCATCTGGATGGGAGGGCAAGTAAAATACGTGCACGTTACATCGTCAATGCCGATGGCGGACAAATTATGGCAGTTCGTAGACTGGCAGATGTCGACTGGCCATGCAAACGGTACACAACAACGGTTCTTTGTGTCATGGCAGACGTTGTATTCGGCGGTGAAGATCTTCAAAAACTTTCCAAAGGATGCATTCACATCTTTGTGGATAAAAAAGGTAGGTGATATGCTTTTTTGTCCATTCCATGAAGCTAATAAATTTGAACATAGGGCTGTGTAGTATCATCCCGCTCAAGAATCCAGAGGTTAGCGACAACGGCACTCACAGCAAAGAAGCAATCCATCGGATCATCATGAACCTTGACCCGTACTATGAAGTGAAGCGTCCTGTTCGACGCTTACAGGGAAGTACAGCTTCTGCCCAAAATGTACGAGAGCTAATCCCCTTTGATGTATTACAATCTATAATGAGCAATCGTATCAAGCCATTGGATCTGACCGTAGCTGAACTGGTCGATATATCCGTGCGCAATGCCAATGAGAGGAAAGCTGATGGGTTCCGACATAATCGTGCTTTTTTGATCGGAGGTAGCGCATTGGGACAATGAAACTGCAAAATATGGTATCTAACATTCTATTGCGTATTCAGCATCAGCGTATAGTAACTCCTTGATGAACGTTCAAGCGATGAATACTGGTTTCCAAGATGGTAGGCACACTTTCCATCAGCACCTCCATATACCCAAGTACTGACTAGTATCCAGTCGACAATTTGGCCTGGAAGCTTTCTTTCGTGCTTAAGGGATTGTGTCCCAATCCGGAAGGACTACTCAAATCATACAGCTTCGAGGTAAGTGATGCTCAAAAAATTGCGCATTACGACCATTGGGCTCACTTATGTAATAGCGAGAAGCTACCGCAGCTACATCTCTTCTGGCAATCAAGTATTTGGCCAAACTAGGTGCCAATCACAAGGGTACTTTGGGTATGTGTCTACTGTTATCGATATATTATAGATAACAGCTCAAAAGTAAGATGATACTAACAAATTATTTTGCCACATCTCTCTCAGGAGTAATTGCGCATTATTTGATGGTAATCTTGCTATCAAGTAACAGTATAAAGACTTTCATAATGAGAAGCATTCTACAAGTAAGTATGAGCGCGGCCGATTCAGTATCTTTAAATTGATCATGATAATCCACCACTTTTAGTTGAATGTTTCACTACCAAAAAACTCACCAGCGCTGTGCAAAAAAATTCATGGTCCAATCGAGACAGGCACTTATATTCTGGAGACCAGTTTACTACGCAATCGAATCCTGAAGAGCGAGACAAGTACACTGGAGCGAAAGACTCTTCGACAAATCATCAATCATTCGGTTGCTACCAATCCAAGTACTGCTACTTTCACATCAGCCTGTTATACCATTCTATGGGTTTGCACACGGCCATCAAATTATGACGCATGTCCATGGACAAAGCAGTTTTGGACCAAATTCATGGCTGCAAATTACGCACCCAGAGCAGTACGTCCGATCGTCATCGAATCAACTTGGCACGTCCAGACATTCACTGCTCCTTCGTTTGCTACAGAAGGCTTTTATGACAACGGAGAAGCATTTTGGATGGAAGATTGTTGGGACCGATATGACTCGATTTCGACCTGTGCAGGTTTACATTCACACATGTTTGACAAGCCTTCCCCTCCTGCATCCATGGTACTTGTGCGACCAGACTTGTATGTCACTTACAGTTTCTTGATCCATTCATCTACCGATATTGACGTGGCACTCTATCACCTCGGTGAATATGTCGGCGTGGTGAAAGCGGAGTAATTACTTTTTGAGAAGGATAACTTGCAAAAACTATGAATATTATAGCAGTGCGTATCGCAACATTAGCTAATTACGTATCATATGGCTTAATAAAACCACCTTTTATCTGCATACCCCTAAACCAAGAATCAGCGTTTTCTAGTAGAAAAAGTATGAAGTATGAGTTTTTACTTGGAAGACTAATCGTCCTTCGGGTTTTCTAGATATCACGAGAGATAGGATCAGTCCAGACAAAGCATTAATCACGCGTTAGAACCACGTTGTTCATTCGTCCATCACGTTTCGGAATCGTTCTTTTTCATGGCGCACGACAGAATTTAATTCTACGACATAAACATACGCGCGTATCTAGTGTTGTTATACTGAAGTGCCTTTAGTATATAAACTATCCGAACTACTATAAGGCGACACTTATATGGGCATAGCGAAAAAAAAGTACAGGGTGACAGTTTCATTGTTTCCCTGGTGTTTGTATAACATGCATGCACGATGTATTAGATACTGGCTGTCAGCAACATTTTACCCCGAGTTTCATCAGTTGTAACAACCCCTGGTGGCGTCAACAAGTTTACGCCAAGTGACAATTGATATTCAGTATAGATAAAGAAATATTTAGTTATCATACAAAAGGTTAGAAGGGCATATGTATAACGACAGTTACATAAAAATACAAATATTACTACAAAAAGGGAGTGGAAAGGGCTTATACAAGCGGTGGTATCTTGGGGTTAACCATGGAACGTGTTCGCCGTCGGCGATCATAAGAGTTTTCTTTGGTCATATGGAGCATTGAAAGAGCGGGTCGGGAGTCGTTCAGGAAGTGATCCAAATCGTCCATGGAGGTTGACTTTTGTGAGGGAGGATAGCGCTTACGCCTTCGCATGACAACCACGCCATAGCTTTTGGGTCTTTTTCGTTGTTGCTGCTGATCTGTTGGTAAAGATGGCGGCGTTGGACTGCGACGATGCTGGGGAGGTGCCACCATAAACGTATGATGAGGGCTGACTTGATGCTCATCCATACTGGGACTCGATGCTTCCGACGACCAACGATCTAACAATAACTGATGGTGCTGTATCATCAAGGTCCAAATCTGTGTCCATCGCGCATTCGCCTGTACAAACTGGTCCAACGCAGCTGCAGGTGATTTTTTGGTCTTGCTGAAAGCGACGGATGAGGGGATATCCTTTAGACGGTGGTCCAAACCAGTGCAGACCGGGGCAAGGACCACGGCCAACGCCTCCGGGTTCATCATGTTGATATGCTGATATTGTTGAATGTGCGATGCAAGTTGGATCATATAATAGAGTAAATGGAAATGGGCGCGGGGCAGAGTGGTCACCAGGTCGGCTAAGGCGTGGATATCCGTCGAGCGCGTGAGGAATCGATGATGGTGCGTGGTGGGTATTACAGGTTCTGGAAGGCTTCGAAGGTATTTTTTCATAACGCCGGCAATTGCATGGATGTCATAGGTGGATAGATCAACCGTGTGTATTATACTATCCAATGCTTGCCACAATTGCTCGACTTCGGATGCGGCACCAGAGAGTCGAAAAATGCCTTCGGTACGTAAACCTGCCACAACAGTTCAGTTTCAGATGTTGCAGAAAATACTCTTTTTTTTTTTTACCTCGTTCGATAATTTCATTGACACAACGAAACACAGGATCAGGCACGTAAAGGCCGGAGGACGTCATTGCACCACGTTCAATCACCGCATGCTCTAACAAGGCGCCAAAGAGACTCTTCTTATTTGTTGTGAGAGAACCTTTGCAAAAGCGTGAATCCAACAAGTTCTGTCGTGTTGCAAAGGACGGAAGCTACCTTTTTTCGTGGGTACGGAGTGGTACAGAAACTGATACTTGTTTTTGAAAAAAAAGAACGGGTTCTTCTTTTGTCTCCCACCTTCGATCTCATTACCATTCATTGATCGAAAAAAAAGGAGAAGGGTGGAGAGAGAGAAAGAGAGAAAAAGCGATACGATTGCCCAAGTTTTAATATGTCTTTTACAGTTGAGTGTCCAAATAAAGAAAAGAGGTTTCCTTTTCGGATAGCGTGATTTTGTTGCTCTCACCAAATTGGCTTTTCATTGCTTATTGCTCCTCCCTATTGCCGTTGAGCTGCTGACTTGAGAACATTGTCCCATTGACATGGTAATTGTTGACATGACAAACTGCACGAGCGACCATTCATTGTCGAAATGTGCCATTCGCTTCACAACAGAACCATTTTTTTATTTTGCAAGTAGAATATGCAAATAGTCGCCCTACGCGCCAATATCACGGAAGGCGATAATAAAAAGGAAAACATGTAGAGTCGTGCAATATACGGCATATGACTAAAACGCGGTTGACCGATGCTACACGTACTTGGCTACAGCCGTTAAAGCACATTGTATCGACCACATGATTCTGTTTTATATCACACTAAAGCTGATAATGCACTCTGCATCCATCGGTGATAAATCAAGGGCGTACGCCTGGAGTGGTCACTACGGCAACTCTTGATCTGGATAGTCCCTTCTTAGCAATTATTCAAGCTCCTCCAAGGCACTGGTTTGCTCCGACAGTCCGTCCATCCACGATTTAAAAAACCGGTTTCGGGAATTCTGCAATGCGTGGCATCTGATCAAAAATGAGTATGTAAACGTGTATGGTCAGATTCGCTGAAAAAAACAAAAGCGAGCGTTTAGTCCAAGATGTGGAAGCAAGGAAAGAGATAAGCCAAGGGATGGCTTGTTTCATGCATTGCAGTATGACCCAAATGCTATGATGTAACCATGAAGCCAGAAAACTATAAATAATCCAACAGCTTAAAAAGCGCGAATAAAACGTGGCATCATCTTTATGCTGTTACGCTGCATACGTCAGAGGCTTTGACATGGGCGCTGACAACTTATGAAATTGTGCTACATGCGTTGGCTCTACGCATTCATGCGCTCATGAATGAGGAATCCAATGCCAACCTCAAGGTTGGTGACACTTCCTAGATTAGCTTATAAGCCGAGAGCAGCGTACAAGAACCTTATTGGGCCTGAACTGCTATTGAATTTCGTTGTGCGACCACTTCACTAAAACTCAAATCCTTTCCTGTATCGTCGCAAAACAAGCATGTCCGCAGTGATACCACCTGCAATGGCCCGCGTCTGGCGGTATTAGGCCACGGCGATGGAAACATGCAGACATGATCTCGAAGCAGAGTCCATGGGGAGGCAAAAGAAGCAGAAAGAAAACTGTTTCAGGCAGTTGCGCTGCCATGACATCATGGCCATCCGAATCGGGAGCGGAGTATTACATTTCGATCGACTTGGAACTTTTCTCGAGCCAACCTTTCTTCTCTTCTTATTTCCAACACACAACCTGCCTGCGAATGTCGGTATTCAATCAAATCAAGAACTTCATTCGGAATGGGCGCAACATATCCCTCTCAGGAAGCAACACCGGAAGCGACAACCACAGCGAAGACGGCTTCACGCAAAATGACGTAAAGAAATACGAGGCAGTCGCTCGGCTCGTGGAAGAGGAGAATTTAGCCAAGCAGCGACTTCCATCCTACGAAGGTCTGGAGCGATACAAGCTGGTGGATAAACTTGGAGAGTAAGTTATCCTGGCGGCACTGCTCGTAGTTTGCGGTACTGACCCTGATCCCGCTAGTGGTGCGTTCTCCAATGTATTCAAGGCGATTGACCTCGAGACGAAGGAAAAGGTGGCTGTGAAGGCCGTCCGCAAGTTCGAATTGAAGCCGCAGCAGGTAAGTTGCATGCAGGGAGCCCAGACGGTTTTTCTGACCGCAATGCCAGAGAGCCAGTGTGTTGAAAGAGGTGCAAATTATGCGCACCATCAAGCATCCATCCATCGTATCGTTGAAAGAGTTTATCGAAACAAAAGGGGTAAAGAAGGGCACTTTTTTTTGCTGCGACGAGAGCCAGCTGCTGACCAATGGGTTCTAGTACTACTTTTTAATCCTGGAATTGTGCAATGGCGGTGAACTGTTCCATCAGATCGTGCGCTTCACGTACTTTAGCGAGGACCTGGCACGGCATTGCGTGCGCCAGGTCGCAGAAGGAATTCAATATCTGCACGAGGAGAAGGGCGTTGTGCATCGGTAGGAGTTTATTACAAGACCCGTGGAGGCAAGCATGGATATTCATTGCTGGATTGTAGGGATATCAAGCCAGAGAACCTGCTATTCGACCCAATTCCTCTGGAACCTCGCAAATCCACGCCTCCGCCGACACAGCCCGGCGACGACGATAAGGAAGATGAGGGCGAGTTTGTCGAGGGCGTCGGCGGAGGCGGCATTGGTCGCGTCAAAATCGCGGATTTCGGGCTGTCCAAGGTGGTTTGGGACCAGCAGACAATGACCCCGTGCGGTACGGTCGGTTATACGGCACCCGAAATAGTCAAAGATGAGCGTTACTCCAAATCCGTTGACATGTGGGCCTTGGGATGTGTACTGTATACCCTGCTTTGCGGCTTCCCGCCGTTTTACGATGAAAGCATCCAGGTCTTGACCGAAAAAGTCGCCAAAGGCCAATACACCTTCCTGAGCCCTTGGTGGGATCCCATTTCCCCCGAAGCCAAGGACTTGATTGAGCATTTACTCTGCATTGATCCCGAGGAACGCTACACGATCAACCAATTCATGAAGCACCCGTGGATGCAAAAGAAGTCGCTTGCCAGTGCTGTTACTGCAGAAACACCTACCAGCGAAGAGGTTCCCAAGAAAACAGAAAGCCCTGTGCAGCAGCTGACGCCAGTTGAGCTCGAGGGCACCAGCCCCATGCGACCCATGACCGATGTTTTGGATATTCCAAAGGCATCTCCTTCAAAGGACCAGCGTCGTCGGGATATCTTCTCCGGCCTGTCCTCCATGAAAGAGATCTTTGACGTATCCTACGCAGTACATCGTATGGCAGAAGAACGATCGCGGCGGAAAGAAATGCGAAGACGCCAACAGCGCCGCGGTGGCGGACTCGCCAACACCTTATCTAATGTTTATAGCGACGACGAAGACGCCTACGACGGATTTGACGACGACACTGCATCTTCGTCCAACAGCTCCTCCCACGATGGTGAGACCTTGCGCAGCACTGCGACGGTGGACTCACGTGGAAACGCACCAAGCAACATGCTTCAGAAGCTTCAGCGTGATCGCGTAGCACAGCATATCCGAGCTGAAAAGCCTATGCCAAAGAGCGAGCCGAAGCGGTCACCACGCAAGGCGAAGCCAGTGTTCGAACTCAATATGGATAATGCCACGCTCCTCGGCAGACGACGCAACCACCCCCCTCAGGCTACCAATGACGAAGATTGAAACCATCCTCTCACGACTCCTTTCTGTATAGTTCCTCAATTTTTTGTATATTTGACTCTTTTTTTTCCCTTTTACTTCAAATACAATATTCCCGCAGCACTCTAAGCTGTAGCTGGCCCGTATATATATATATATATATATATATATATTAAAAGCGACATGGTTATTACAAAGAAATTATGCTATCGGGTGACCATTTCTAGCGTCCGCTGCCGTGATGAAGGAAGCATATGACCATGTGAGATCGCGCGCACCTTGCTCAAACCCAGTGTACCGATTGAATTGCTCCGACAGGGAACCGTTTGGTCGTTGGTGGTATTGCACTGTGGCCATGAACCGGTCGGCAGCCTTCGTCATCTCGTTAATAACCATGTCAAATTCAGACGAGCCATATCGGAACATCGTTCCTCGGACCCGCTCGATTGGCTCCGTTAACAACCGGGCGAAGAACGGCCCATTGATCTCGTTCACAGTGATACTCGATCGGTCTGTCTGCCACTCTAACGCGGCTCGGTAATACAGTTCAGCCAATCCAGCCGTTGCCAAGAACCACGGATTACCGGCAGAAGTGCCGTATCCATCATAGGTGTCTTCGGGATACCGTCCAATCGCTGTGCCAATATGGCTGGGATGGAAATCGTTTACTGGATAAAGCGCTTCAAACGCTTCTTCCAATGCATGAGCCGTCGCGAGCATCTTTTGGATTACTGCTTAGCCTAGTATTAAACATACCACACAGTACAAGTGTTGTTTACCTTGTCGGAGCCAGGGGTGAAGGGCGGGAGTCCTACAGAGCAGAGTCAGATACATAGGACAGCAAACCGAATGCCTCGCAAAACATTTACCAGCATGGTTTGCAGCAAGCAAGACGGAAATATCAAGGCCAGAAGGCTTTTCAACGCCACCACAGTGCTGCTGAGTAACGAAAAGATAGCTGGATGACCAAAAGGTCTCGAGTTTATCGCGGACTTTTTCCGCGGTGTGTGCATAAGAAGCTGCACGCGCAGAGTCGCCATTATCCGATGCAAACTGCGCACCGTCCACCAGAGCACGTCGCATCACCATCAGCGTATAGAAATGCAAGCCACACACTTCTTCCCACAAGTCAAAACAAGGGCTCGCCCATGAGTCGACTGTGTAGTCCAAGTCCGTATAAATGGCAGGTACTAGCGTCTTTTCGACAAAGCGCTTGTGTGACCTGTCGGCCAGTAACATCATTGTGATGGCACGGTTGGCGGGGCCATCATTCTGTGGCCTATCAAACGAAAAAAGAAATATGCACTTTAGAGACGAACATGCAGTGTTTTTGTTCCACTTGCCTTCCCCATGACCCGTCATAGCCCGAACCATCCTAATACGGTACAGATCAGCCGCCACTTTTACCCTCTCTTCTCGTTCTTTTTCATCCAACTTACGGCGTCTATGGAGATGAAAGGCAATTAGCCATTTGTTAGGACCCTTTGTTTTTATGCCACTCTTACTAAATTTTGGCTCTCCCAGGCATCCACATTGAGTTGGTGTCACCTGATGATATATTTCGGAAGCCACATAGTCATGTAGGAGCCTCTTGACCTCTTCATTGTACTTGCTCACTACAACTCGCATCACCAGGGCAGAGTCGCGTGTCCACGTATAAAAGTAGTTTGGATTCGATGTTGACGGTGAAGCAGCGACAAATCCTCGGATAGCTCCTGGAGGATTGATATTGCGTAAAAGTGCATCCCAACTAATTGCAGACTCTTTTTCTACCCAGTCCGATAGGGCAGGCTGTCCATCGTAATAGCGCGCGTCTAGTATTAACGAATTAGATTGCTTGGCTTCTGAAAGTATATTCCAATTAAAATAGTAACCTGGTTCCTGGAAATGAAGCCGTGCATCGGCCGTCACCAGAGTGGCTACATAGACATATACTATTAACAGCAATAAATGATGTATGAAAATCATGGATTGAAAAAAAAAAGAAAATAGAATGCGCAAGTGACGAACAACGACGTGTGGTTACTTTTTTATACATGGCGATGAAGGTGCTTGACCAATGAAATCATCTACCAAACAACCGTTTCAAGCAATGCGTATGCATCACCTCCTTTCCGCCACATTGTCAACGCGAACTCCGTGCGGTGAGTCCTGATGACTTGCTGTTAAATTTGTAATTATGACGATATTGGAACCTATACCAGATCACCTGTTGATGGTAAATTAATCATGTCGGTTTAAAGAGCTTCGTATGCCACGTGAACGCACATCATCAAAAGTGATGAGCTGGTTATTTATATACTAAACCCATCAATGCGCATAAAAGCAGGTTCTCTGCTTGAAATTAAACTTTACCTTAATATATGCTGAGGAAAAGAAATCCTTCATTCAAGTTTCAGATAGTGCCGTCGAGGTTGGTGAGATGGTAAAGTGCATTGATGTCTGCAAATTACCAATTTCGTAGGGTTTTCCAAGATGGCAACGTTTCGAAAGACTTTCCGGAGGCAATTGCGCCCACGCTTCTGCCCCCACACCATCTTTACGTCATTCTCCAGATCTGATTAATTGTTGCTTTTTTGGTGTATCAAAGGTATAGGTATCTTTAACTCCCTTTCATTTCATGGGCACACAGTAGGATACTGGTACATTGTCGCCAATACGGTAGAGTAATTAGATCATGGCTATTATCATGGAATAGGATTCCCTATGGATCAAGAAAAGTTTTCACCTGCCAAACCTTCAATAAGGTTTTCCAACTGTTCCCGCAATGGTACCATCTTCGGAAAACACAAAGATCTTGCTTGTTGAGTAGCAATATCAAGTGGTGTCACACGCTCGCCCTCAAAGTACAAAATGCCTGGGGCCTTTATTTTTTCCTAATATAGTCAAATAAAAGTGATAAAGCATTCGTCAATAGATCAGAACTGTGATACTCGTAAAAGTGATCCACCAATCCAGTGCGTTGGATCTACTAGGCGCTGTGTATGCATATATACTTGATGGATACACATATAATCCTCACAACGATATTTTGTTCATACATACTCATCCGCTTTTTTTCGCGATTTGGTATAGATAAATAGTCATAAGACATCCGTGATCATGATGCAGTCGTTGAATTATAAAAGATTTCTTGTAATTATCAAGTATCTAATGTAGACTATGGACATCATACGAGGGCCAGACATTACCTAGTTCGAGCCTACCCTTTATAATA
The DNA here is from genome assembly GCA_025266875.1 of Fennellomyces sp. T-0311. Taxonomy (NCBI): domain Eukaryota; kingdom Fungi; phylum Mucoromycota; class Mucoromycetes; order Mucorales; family Lichtheimiaceae; genus Fennellomyces; species Fennellomyces sp. T-0311. The sequence continues at coordinate 287,714 of JALLLT010000017.1, forward strand.
AGAGTGATTTATCGCGAAATACTTCTTAACCCGCGGTTTTTAATTCAACAAGTCCGTAGTTTTCATATGAAAACTATCTGGAAACAAAAAAAAGAAACATGTCTCTTGATCAATTGGAATACTTAAAAAGTTGAGATTGACCCATGTGCCTTCCTAACGAAGAAAATAGGTTTGAACCTCCAGAATTTCCATGGGAACGACGTTAACACAAGGTACCAAATAATCTTCCCTTCATTTGCAGTACCGCAGGTCGTCTTTCAGGGGTACTAATCTTGGCAGTACGTGCTAAAGAAACCAGCTATGGCAAGTCCATGTTGTACATTCGAATATAATACTTTGCTCAAACAAAATGACAGGAAGTCTGTATCCCAGCTAGTTACTTCGGAAGCAACAGCAGTAAAGTTTTACAAATATAGCAAGTTTTTTACCATGTAGCAATGCGGGACGTGTGCTTACATGCGTCCTCGATTGCACCTTTGGGTACACAAGCCCAATACTCGTTGCCAGGGCACGCTTGTGTGACGTCAAATGCCATGACAACGGTTGCTATGGAAACCTGAGAGACCCACATCAACGGGAAATGAAGTGAATGATATACTTCGAGTTCACTGTTATTATCCTTGGGTTTATTATGCACTTCCTTCATAAAGCCTCGTACGATGAGCACCGCGGAACCATAAGAAGTGATGGGGTTTGGTTTTAAAAGTACGGCTGTGTCAGCCAATGGCGATTGAACTGACAGAGAAAAAAAAAGTTTTTTTCGCCGACAGTGAGACAATATAAAAGAGGAGGCAGTTCGCGTTTTCCTCTTGTTTTTTTCTTTACAACATCGAAACAATTGTCTTAAAAGCATTCGTGTGAGATGGCTTCGGCTATCTAAGACGCAACGAAACCGTCGTACAATTGCAGAGCATAAAAGTCGTCGATTTGTGAGGTGTATGTTAGGTTAGGAGCTTCGTCTCTGCCAATGGCATTCACTTCAATCCTCGGCGGTACATTCCAAAAGGAATACAACCATCAAAATAAGAAAATGATAAAACAATAAAGAAGCTCGACCTTTGTATCAAAAGAACCAACTGTCTATACTCTGTTTTGTGTGTGTGTTTTTTTTGGCGTGTGTTGTGAAGGCCAGCAAGAGATAGGTGGCTTGCAATAGAACTCCGTGGACGATTTTTAAGCCCGCAGGAACATCCTTTGCCCAAACGTTGTCAACCTTTTGCGGAGGCAACAGAGCTTTCAACCATGAAGCAAAAGAAGCCTATCATTACCACCCCTAGCTCCAATTGGAAGAAGCTTCTTCCGGTAAATCGAGAATCAATTATTTGAGAAATGCCTCCGTTAACATTTCCTGTGGGTGGAAAAAAATAATAGACTATTCAAGCTTCAGAACCCAAAAAAACGTCTGACAAAAAGCGGAAAGCTAGCGATCAACACCATGGCCGCTTCAAACGATCCAAAAAGACGACGTAAGATCCTATAATTGAGTGCCAGTAAAGAAGATCAATGAAAGCTCACGCGCAGATCGACAGTACAACACAAAAAGAAGACGGAAAGACAGTAACGACAGTGCAGTCCAAGGAAGAGTTATGGTTTGGCGAGGATATTGATGAAAAATCGTTTGAGCAAGTCTATGGCAAGCGCAAAACAAGCAAAGAGATCAAAGCAAAGAAGAAGGAAATGGTGCAGCAGATGGATGCAGTTTCGGGAGATCAGGCCAAGCAAGTATACGCCATGATGTTCCAAGGACGAGCGTATTTCTAACTCACTGTTGTGCCCAGGATTGGCAAGTTTGTAGCGATCGATTGTGAGATGGTGGGCATCGGCGAAGACGGCGTGGCCTCAGCGCTGGCACGCGTCAGTCTGGTCAATTTCCACGGTGCAGTGCTACTGGATACCTTTGTCAAGCCATTGGATCGCATCACGGATTATCGAACCTTCGTCAGTGGCGTCGAGCCAAAGCACATGAAAGATGGTAAGTCCTTTCCTGGGCGCACTCGTGAAAGAAGGGATGCTTATGAATGAACAGCCATGCCGTTTAAAGAAGCACAACAACGCGTGAACGACATTATCCAGGACCGCATTCTGGTCGGCCACGCTGTTCATAACGATTTGCAGGTGCTTATGCTATCGCATCCGCCGCTCATGATCCGAGATACGTCGAAATACAAGGCCTTCCGCGAGCTGGCGGCAGGTCGAACGCCCGGTTTGAAAAAGCTGGTGAAGGAAGTACTCGAGATTGAGATCCAGTCTGGCATCCATTCATCGGTAAGCGGGAGCCTGCGGCATCGAATGGGCGGCCAGTGCTAACGGCTGAGACATACGTAGGTTGAAGATGCGCGGTTTACGATGCTGCTGTATCGTAAGGTCAAGGAAGAATGGGAGAAGGAGCTGGGTGGGCGTGTCGGACTCAAGATGAAGGCGATGAACGCCAAACTGGAAGCAAGAACGCTGAAACAAGAGCGACAGGCGGCACCAAAAAGCAAAAAACAAAAGCGCAACTAAAGTTACCCCCACGGCATCCCACACGCATGTACAAAATAAACATAATTTCGCATTGGAACAAATCAGGTGTTTCTTTTTTTATGTACGGGGAAGAAAGGTGAAGAAGGAGAAGAAGTATTTACAAGTCATGGGCCTTACGGAAGTTCTCGCCAGCGTAGATGGAGTTGCCTCCAAGCTCTTCTTCAATGCGGAGCAGCTGGTTGTACTTGGCAAGACGCTCCGAGCGGCAGGGAGCGCCCGTCTTGATCTGGCCGGTGCGGAGACCCACGACGAGGTCAGCAATGGTGGTATCTTCAGTCTCGCCAGAACGATGCGACACCATGACACCCCAGCCAGCATCCTGCGCGTCCTTGGCGGCTTGGATACTCTCGGTGATGGTGCCGATCTGGTTGACCTTGAGCAAAAGTGAGTTGCATGCCTTCTTCTCAATGCCCGTGGCAATGCGCTCTGGGTTGGTGACCAGCAAGTCATCACCCACAAGCTGGTAGTCTGAGGAAGCCTCAAGGTGCGCCCAGTTGTCCCAGTCATCCTGATCAAAGGCGTCCTCGATGGAGACGACGGGGTACTTTTCAGCAAACGACTTGTACAGGTCAGTGAGCTGCTGGCCGGTGAGGTACGTGGCGGGATCCGAGTTGGGGTTCTTAAAGTCAAGGTCGTACTTGCCGTCCTTGAAGAACTCGGAAGCCGCGGCGTCCATGCCGATCTTGACCTTCCCGTTGTAGCCAGCCTTGTCGATGGCAGTCACAAGCAACTCGAGACCTTCCTGGTTGTCTTGGATGTTGGGAGCGAAACCACCCTCGTCACCAACGTTGGTCGCGTCCTGGCCGTACTTGGCCTTGATGACGTTCTTGAGGTTGTGATAGACCTCAGAACCCATCTTCATGGCCTCAGTGAAAGAGCTGGCGCCGGTGGGAAGAATCATGAATTCCTGCATGGCCAACTTGTTGCCAGCGTGGGAGCCACCGTTGATGACGTTGAATGCCGGCACAGGCAGCACGAAAGGCTTCTTGGAGCCAGCAAGGTCTGCAAAGTGCACATACAGAGGCACGCCCTTCTCACCCGCACCGGCCTTGGCGACGGCAAGAGACACGCCCAAGATCGCGTTGGCACCCAACTTGCCCTTGTTCTTGGTGCCATCCAGCTTGATCAGGAACTCATCCACAGCCTTCTGGTCAACCACCGAAAGCTTGGATTCAATGAGAGCAGGGCCGATGACCTTGTTGACGTTCTCAACGGCCTTCAAGACACCTTGAAGAAGGAAGCTTTCATGCTTAATACAAAAAAACCCGCGTTTTCCCGCGATTTTTTTTCTCCAGCTTACCTTTGCCCATGTAGTCAGACTTGATGTTGTCGCGGAGCTCGACGGCTTCGTGGACACCCGTGGAGGCGCCAGATGGCACATCCGCACGGAAGACACCCTTGGCAGTGGTGACCTCCACTTCGACGGTAGGGTTGCCACGAGAATCAAAGATTTGACGAGCATGTACTTTGGTGACTGAAGCCATTTTGAAAGTTGGGAAAAAAGAGAACAACGGCGGAAAATTGGGAAACTCAGCGATTTATATCGATGCAGCAACCCCCATCCAAAACGCGATGACGCCGATAGACCCATGCGAGGCTTGGAGCAGCTAATTATCATGATCATCTGCATTATTTTTTTTTTGGTGTTCTAAACCGCCTCTTCTTCTTTCGTCCATGGCCAGCGAAACTACTATCCCTCGTGAAACACCCAGTTCAGCACACTCACTTTCTTTTAGCACGCCCACCCACGACACGTAAAAGGAGCGGGGACAGGCCATCATCAGTTGCGCTGATTGCCAATGCACCAATCATATCTAAAGATCATAGTTATCTCTGGGAGATAACGCTTTTTATTTCTATGATCTCCCGCGATAACACGCAGAAAATGCTGCCTTTTGTCTCGCGTGGACTTGCTGCGGTACCTTCTATCACGGCCGATCACACATTTCCGCTGTGTTGCACAAGGATTGCGCGCATCCCGTTTCATCGGTGATGTGTTGAGTCGTTGCTGTAGGGTGACTCACTTTTGTTGCTTTTGAAAATGTGTGAGGCTATTGTGTCTTTCGGCCAATCGATATATTTTTGGAAACCGAGCAACATTTCCGTAATTCACTGTGCCACAATCTTGTTTTCAAAAGTGACAGTTGCGCTGATGATGTTTTATTCCCCAGGTGTAAAGTTGCCAGATTCGACCTTGATTCGATTGGTATCGGCTTCTCCAATACAGTCCACACTTCCTGGAGCGTGTTCTCTAATAGATCCACCAATGGCCCAAGCGACTTTTTTTTTCGTTTTGATGTACCAAGTATCAGAATTTATCCGAATTGGCGAGATGTTTCACCGTAGCAACAGCTGCTAAGTACTGTGGGACAGCGAGCAACCCTTTAAACATATGCAGTACTAGCAGTCAAGGCTCCATTCATCTGGTCTACTTTTGCTTTCCACGATCTGACATGCTTAATGGGTCTATCCGAACGACGGTTTCCCAAGTCATGTCTACTTGCGTGGAAAACGATTGGTACGCCGGGCAGCGAACCCTACCACAAACCCCTTGAGGTTAATTTTAGTACTACGAGCAGTAGGAATCTCGGAAAGTGTCTGGATCAAGTTTTTCGAAGCGGGGAGCGCTTTCGCTCAAAGCAATATGCAGCTTTTCCCGTGAAACAAGCATTCAGACGGAGTCTTTCTCCTAAGGAACTTGCTGCCGACCTCGCGTTTCTCGTAGCATACTCGTGTTTGCATGTCCCTCCCCAGTTAACGTAACGCCAGAACAGATATCAACGTGTGCAACGATTGGAATGAAAGCCTGCAGCATGTGTATTCTATGCCCGGACTTTTTCGGTCATGCATTACACAAACACAGGGCCACAGGTTGTAAACAATACCGCGAAAAAGTTCCCATTACACCTGGAACGTCTCCACACACCAATAATGGAGTAAACGAACTTCCTTTGGAGGATACTCTTTTTTTTATTTCTCGCAAGCAAAACATGCGCTGGTAGCGACATGAAAGAGGCAACTTGCTGGATCTTCCAATCCCCGCCGGAGTTGAGCTTAAAGAGCCACGGCATAAACTGAACTCGCGCGTTCTTGAACACTTACTCAATGACAACTCTGAATGACAGTGGGTTTCCAATACACTCCATTAGCAACCACTCACCATTCCGTAGGAATCAAAACATACCTGAGCAACTGCAAAGATCCTCTCGTGAGCGATTTTTTGACAGTTCCTGCAAATAAAACCGCAACGCTTGACTACATTGCTGTGTATGAGAACTACGAAAAGGCACGGGAATCTTTCGAAACCAAGTTGAAGACGTTTCAAAAAGAATTTCCATCATTGTCAAAGAACAGTGCTCGCGAATTGGAATCAGATCGTGTTGATTGGGAAATGTTGTATGAAGAAGCATTGACCAAGCGGGAATATCGACTCTGGTCGCTCCGTATCCTGCGCGCTTCTGCTGAATCAACAGCGAATCAAGTCATTGCTAGCTACAAAGTAAGTACAGTTATAATCAAAGTCCATGCAGCAACTAAGGTATATGCTAGACAAACGCTCCTGTTGTTTACTCGAGTACAAGTGGATCTAATGATTCCGACAGCGACTGTCCCTTGGCTAAGAAGGTAATCAACAGAAAACCAAAGGTTTAATCAAAGATGAGTCTGCGCACAAAGAAAAGATATAACTATGACATGGACAGGCGCGTATACTCTAAGCCGTACAGCGCATACACTAAAAGGCCATTCTGTACCAAGCACTACGATTAAAGTTCATTTGATCATAAAGGATAAAATTTGAATGGGAATACCAGGGCGCTTGGCTAGAACCATGATCTGGGAAAGGATCTTTGACTGGGGAACTCGGTACCTCGTTGATTATTACATAGGCCATTTGGCTTGAAAATATGGTTCAGCATTCGCCAAGATAATAGGTTGATTCATCCAAACTGACCGTTATATACCAACTTGGTCTCGATTGGTACAATTATACTTCTTCACCGCATTAACGATGAATACGTGCACTACGACCCATCAAACGAGCTACTAAATTTCTTTACCTTCAACTCTGGAATGTGTAGCCAAAGGCCTTGTTCGGACACCATACGTACTCTTGATCTGACGCTTGAGTAGAACCCCAAAAAACAGCATGCTGTCCGATCGAGACTTTTTCTTTTTGTCAGTCAAACTAGCTACGTAAAGCTGAACAGGGTCATCTACATTTAGAGTAATGCTTATTGATGATACGATATTAAACTTGCTTCCCATTTACCATGACAACATAAATAGATATGACAACTTGCGTTGTTTATTTGTTTATAAGTTGGCTTTTTAACCCGAAAGAGCGCGTCTCCAGGTGTTATTTTACTGGATAGCAGTAATGCTTTGTGGGTACGTCGCCATACTATTACGTACCTCTTGACAATACTACACGAAAGATTGCTCAATCATTAGTGATCGCAAGTAGCTGTTGGCTTCCTGTATTTTCGGCATTCGCAATACCAACGTTCTTTGCCGATCATGCCGTTACGACTTTGAGATGAAGCGGGTACTAAAAAAGTCGCCACTCCTCAAAACATGTCGGTACACGTATCTCTCCCATGCGGTTATTTTTATCCGCCAACAGATCTCGGATTTCGATGCTCTTTTTTATGCTCACTCCCTAGTTGCTACTCGTATAAATTTCCATGCGATGAATGTCTAAATATGAGCATAATGTAGAAAAAAAATAATTTGCCCGCATTGGTCTTTTTGTCGTTTCACAAGTGTATATCCGGCTGTCCAAGGAGCAGACGCCGAACAATCAATATGAACTTCCCCATCTCCCTAAACTTCGGCTTTTGAACAATGTGCTCGCCCCTTAATACCAACTTGAAGCTTGGCAAGATGTTGCTAAAGCTATTCAACGTTGCGATCCAGACCCGTCGGTGAAAAGGAAAACACATTTTTTTTATTACTGCTGTAAAGAAACCGGCTCTTGAATGACCATTGCGTGTTTACTCCTGCTTCTTGCAAAAGTATAATATGATGTTAAAGCAGATTTACTATGCTATATTTAAACTTTCGTCCACGCGATCTGAAACGTAAATTAATGGTGCATGGACTTCTATGCAGGACGCACTGTCCAGGGAGGCAAATTATCTGAAGGGTCTTAGGACCTGTATTATTCATAGTTACGTACGCCATAAATGACCCTAAAGAAAAGATAATTCGTTTGGCATATTGGAAGTTCTGAGACCTATATCCTAATTAGAGCTCTCAACTGCTTCACATCTCTCCCGAGAGTATATGTGTGCTCTATGTACGTCTAAATGAAATGCTCAATGCTTTGCCATTGCTCTCTACATTAAATGATCAAAACTGTGTTATCTCGAGGACTGAAAGGCTGGTTGTATGTGTGAGAAAGATGCAATGTTTATTGTAATACTACTCTTGTGTATGAAACAACGCCAGAAGTCGCGGACCATCCAATTATACAAATGAAACTACGTATGCTATGGATTACAGGCAGAACAATTACAGATCCGCGAAGTCATGCGTGTTAGGGAATTACTGGCTTGCATTCTGGGTAATCGTGGTGTCCTTGGAGCTCTTGGAGCCAATGTTGATACCACCACCCAAAAGGTTGCTCAAGTCCTAATGCATAAAAAAAATAAGCATGCATATACTAATTGTCATCCATAAAAATTTACTTACGAGAAGCGAACCACCCTTGCCACCAGAGTACTCGGCATTGTTGCCGTTGGCCTGCTGGACTTGGACCTTGGAATCCTTGACTTGGCCAACAGGGCTGGCGTTAACAGAGACAGCGAGGACAGCGAAGAGAGCGACAATGTAGGAGGCCTTCATGGTTGTTATTGTTTTTAAAGATAGAGATTTCTGAGGAAACGAGATACTGTCCAATGCCTGCTTCACGGCGGTCCTTTTATACCTTTTTCTTGTCCACTTTCGTATCGAACAAAAATAAATAACAGTCGCGGCTTTTCCAGGGGCAACCAACCGTGTGCTTGCAAGTGGTCTATCTTTTTCGCCATGGTGTGCGGAAGTGGTTCACCCCTTGCTCGCTCATCGCCGCTCTCTCTCTCCCCCTATTGTCGCTAATATAGTGAGCGGAACAGCGACTATTTCTATTCATTCCAACACCGCAGTATCGTCTCCTTATCTATCAAAATGGATTTTTCAATATCGTATACTTTTATCCGATCTATTTTCTTTTACGTATACAGTAGTGTAAACATGTGGCAACGGTAGTCGCGGCCTTAAACTCCAAAAGTGTACGGAGCACCCATTTTCTCTTTTACTGCTTGGTCACGCGACTTGATCAAAAAAGTGAGAACTGCATTGACATCGTGCAGCTTTCCCCCTGCTTGCGCGAAAAAAGAAGTCGGCGATTTGCGTATCATGGAATCACGCATAGAACATTTATTTCTGGTAAATCTGTCGCACTTCACTTGAAAAAATCTCGGTTGCCACAGTTTCATCCATGTTCATGCATTAGTTCGATCATTTTTCTGTGCGCTTCAACAGTTGTCGATCAAATATTACAAAATAAGATCGCAAAAGTACGCAGAAATATACGATAGTTTAAAGTGGAGAAATAACCACGTCGTACCATATGTGTAACAAGGGCTTTGTGAACGGCAGAAAACGAAAAATTATTATATAGAAAAATGCATGTTTATTGTATTACTACGGATCATTTTTTCAAATCCTAACAAGGCGGAACACCCAATATTGTATATGGGTGGTTTGCTAGAAACACACAAATAATCCGCGAATAAAACAGCTGTCTTGATTATGGAATTTTACTGTTGTTGGGTCTGCGTAACATCGAAATCGTTTGACTCGCTGCTAAGAACATTAACACCGCCTTGAGCGACACCGGGGAGACCCTATATGAATATAATTATGAGTATATACAAAGTAGATTATTGTGAATTCAGAGGAAACTTACGACGACAGACCCATCGCTGCTAGCACCCTTGGCGTTGTTGCCATTGGCTTCCTGGTTCTGGATCTTGGAACCGTCAACACCGTGTTGACCGCAGGCAGAAGCAGAGGCAGCGAAGAGAGCGACGAGAGCAAGGAAGTAGGTGGCCTTCATGTTTAATTTGTTGATGAGATATACTTATTCACCCGTTCGCAGCCTGCGTCTTTTATATCTTTTTTTTTCTCGTTCCTAAAAAAAGAGTTCAGGAACATCGTTGCGGGTCGCGGCCCTTCTAGGAGTCGAAACCAACAAGCATGCTTAGTACCTGATTATCTCTTCCATTCGAATAACCCCCATGGAAGCCCCCTAATTGGCACTATCAAAGAGGCAGCTTTAGATCTGTTCGAGTACCGAAGTATTGACTCCTTCCTCCATCTCAACTCCGTATTTTTTTCACATGAAGTCCGCTTATAATAGGAAAAAGTCTACTATAAGCTCCAGTGATTTACGCCCAGCAGTATGATGAATGTCTATTCCATGCTAGTCATCGCTGCGGCGTTTCATGATTACATACATCATCCCCTTAACCTTCGGTTACATGATGGAAGAATCATTAATCTATGTAGGCAATTGTTCTTCTAGGGAAAGATACAAAATTATAATAAATCCGATCGTATGGCTGAAAGCTACTTTCGTTCTTATCGTGTCTTCTGGTTAGTATTGGTTAGATAAAGGAGCAATCCATTTCCTCTTCCCGCCAGAAAGTAAATCCTTTATCCTCTAATTACAAAAGCTGGCCAGATGCAAAGCGAGAAGTAACACAGTTGCCGTCATTGTACTCCGTTTTTCTCGTAATTACATATCGAGGTATAATAATTCATAATTGTTTAGAGCTCCTCAAGCTTTTAGTATACAGCAAAGTAATTTATATATGCAGTTGTGCACAGTACAATAGTGTGCATTTTAGCCAGGCTAATGAAAATGACGGGCCTTATTGCATTCATACTTATATATACAATAGATGACTCGTCATTCAAGATCATTTGTAAGCTTTATGATCATCATATGATATCATTGTAAGGAGATTGATATTTACGTAATTGCTTATATCGAATAAATTAATAGCTAAGACCAAGGCAAAGTTCTAGGTCGATTTTTTAAACAAGCACAGCATCATGCATTGCAAAAAAGTGACGAAATATTATATGGTTTAAATAAACTGTATTACTCCAGACCCTATATATATGGGATCTTGACAAGGCGGATCACCCAACAATATAACTAAATATCATATTATATGGCTTGCTGAGGAATGCAAATGGAACCGCAAAATTAACCCCTCGAGAGTGGAGGAGCTTACTGCTGTTGTGCTTGCTCGGAGTCAATAACGTTGGCCTCGGAGGTCAAAACATTGACACCCTTCTGGGCAACGCCAGGGGCACCCTAGTAGAGATAACATTAAGTAATTGCTCAAGACCATAATTATAAGCTAAAGACTTACGACAACGGAATAATCAGAAGTCGAGACGACAGCGTTGTTGCCATTGGCTTCCTGGTTCTGGAGCTTGGAGTCAACGACGGTGGCAGAGATGGAAGAGGCAGCGAAAGCAGCGATAAGAGCGAGGATGTAAGAGGCCTTCATGTTTAACTTGATGATATCGTTGATTAATATCGTCCATAGCAACTGTTGCCTTGTCCTTTTATACCTTTTGATTGAGAAGGCGACGGTATACAAAGGGGGTCGACCGCTAACCCTTGCAGGGGCGCTTTGTGGAGAGGAAAGTTTACGGCTATGGTGGAGTTTAACCTTCTCCTTCCCTTTTGAAGCACCCCTCTCTGGTACGTATGAGCGCCGGAAAGAGACAGGAAGATGCATTAAGCCCCGAGATACAAGCTTTTTCTCCTTCCTCGCTCGGCTAAATTATGCATGAGAAACGTACGTATTCTTCAAGCCAGATTACTGTTAAAAATAATTCAATAGATGGTGGTATATACATAAGCACGTTATCGGTTCTTTACCAATTATTATCAATTCGTAGCAATGGGAAGTTATACTTTGGAATGACACCTTTACTGTAAGTGTATAAATCTTGATCAGCGAAGATGATGCACACCGTCACTATTTGTTGCGTCTGTTAAAAAAGCATGTAGTATGCACTATGCAGGGTGATCATTGCTGCTACTGATTCTTCGCTTGTGTAGGTTCCAGGCCCTATACACGCTGGTTCGAAACTTCAATTGGGGTATGGAAATTTATCTCGGTCTCAATAGTAGTGTTTCTATCCTATTGGCTTCTCTAACAATAAGTAATGTACGTAATGATTAAATTGACCACTGATCTTGCCCATAATACGGCCATATGTTTATCGTGATCAGGATTCCATGAAGAGTACCTGCATCACTTTTGCCAGGAGGGCATAAGCTACAACACACCATACTCGTCAATTGTCAGCTCACTGTTATGAGATATGGTGTATCATGCAGTATCGATGCAACAAGATATATTATTATACTATATGTGTGTAGTAAGAAGCAGACAATTATGAAGAGTAAATGTACACATTTATTGCACTAAAATGGATCTGTTACGTAGAAATTCTATAGTACAAGAGAATATGACTTAGTGACATCCCAATAGAGGAGCGGATATACTATATTATGTTATACATACGCAACTTCGCCTTGATTGACATATGTATTCTTATTCTCTGCGTTGACTGCTTTGACACCACCTTGGACAGCAGCCGGGGCAGACTATGATAGGACTTTTAAACATCTGCCCAAAAGTATAATTAGAGTTTTCGAGGCTTACTACATTGTCACCGTCCGCAGTGGACTTTTGTGCATTATTCTGATCTGCAGCTTGTTGCTGGTATATTGAATTATCAATATCCTTGGTCCATGCATTGGCAACAGCAAATGCTGCAAACAGAGCGATGATGTAGGCAGCTTTCATTTTAGGTTACTTCTGAAGTATCGTTCTGCTCTCTACCTGGTATTCTGTTCCTTTATAGCTTACAGAGGGATTGGATTATAATCCTAATCCTAATCCTTCTTAGGGGTGTATATCTGCACGAATAGCTCAGCGCTATCATCATTTCGGGAGGCGACTTAAAAGGATATTAGTATATTTTGATCAATGCTGCCCCTGGTTCCCAAGTTAAGTGCACCCCCTAACCCAACTCTTATCATAATACAACTGCACATTGATGCGAATGCATTGAATATATATATATACGCTTCCTTTATAATGTAAAGCGCCGAGGTTGCATTTCTTTGTTTACAGCTGCATATAGTCCTGGAGTAGTGACGCCATTACAGTTTGTTAGCCTCAAGGGGCTAGATACTGTACTAGCTCCTCATGCAGCGTACAAGAGCTTACTGAAAAACAGGAATGTTCTACTCCTTCAGCACACGCAAGCAATCTATGTCTGTAAGCGCCGGGTTTAGGGAGTAGCCTACCCCCGAGGAGGAAAATGTGGCGGGGTAAAAAAAAAAATGAACGCCACTCCGTGATACACGGAGGTTTTGGCCATGGCAACAACACGATTTATTCAACAAACGCGTCGACATGTTGCCACGCAGACCAACGCGTTGCCAACTGCCTCCATTCCAAAGTTGAACCGGGAAGTAACGCGCCTCGGATTTGGAGCATACCGTGTGTCTCATGGCAACAAAACGCACGCGCAAGCCCTTCAACAAGCACTCCGAGGGGGAATCAACATTATCGATACTGCTGCTAATTTTCAAAATGGTAAAGGCACAATAAGGAGCGTTATTGTCATTATTAGAAAACTTAGTTATGGAATATTAAGGATCGTCTGAGACCTTGATTGGCGATACTATGCAGGCAATGGTGTCGTCGGGTGAAATCGATCGAAACGCAAGTAATAAAGGCTGTTATAAGTGCGTTGAAAGAAAATGCTAATGGCAAGTTTATTTAGTGTTTGACTGTAGTATCAAAAGCAGGTTATTTGTCATCTGCAGACGTTGAAGGGTTCGATGCGTCCAAAGACTACGTACAAATCAACGAAAAGAGCTTTCATGCCGTATCACCAAAGATCATTGAGAGTCAGTTAGCGAAATCGCTGGAGAGGCTCAAGACGGATAGGCTGGATATGTTCCTTATCAATGGCCCGGAGCGGATGTTGATGACCAAGAGCAGAGTAATTATCTTAAGATTCTTCAAGAAACTCTCCATCTCATGCGCTGCTCTTCTTAGCCTTATTCCCCTGCACAATTGTATAAGGATTTGGGTGAGACCTTTCGATATCTCGATGCGCAAGTGGCAAACGGTAATATAGGCGAGATAACGATACATGGTGGAATTAAGCGTGCCTATAGGTACCATTGGCGGATATGGTGTATGCTCAAATACTATGGCTTTGCCGTCAGCCGTGGATCACGTTTCCTTGACTCAAGTTTTGGATGCATGCTCAAAGCCAGATAACTTTGTTGCTGTTGAAGCACCCTTCAACATCTTCGAGCGGGAAGTAGTTATGGCTGACCAAGGCAAGACCGTGAGTGACATTGCACAGGTAACGAAAATGAATTGGGTAATAAGTATGCTGGAAAGGGCGCTTCTGACTAGTTAATAGGAGAATGGCGTTTTCCTAATGACAAATCGCCCTTTGAACGCTATTGCAAATGGTCAAATTCGAGTATTGGTGAATCATGCCCTCGGTGGTGGTGATACAGAAGGATCCCGTGCGAGTATGTCTCCTCACTGTCATGCACAAGCATATATGTTGACGTTTCCTGTGCTATGTTTCTAGGTGAACGTGAGCTGATGGAAAAAATGTCCAAGTCATTCGAACAAGTTTCCAAATTAGAGTCGGAGATGATGTCTGAACGTAAGGTCTGGAAACTGTCCCATATGCAATCATCGCTAAAAATAGCATTAGTGCCTGTAGAAGAAGAGAGTTTGACAGCGAAATTTGTATGGGGACAGGTAAAAAGGCTCAAAAGAAACTATGCAAGGGATCGCGTGAGGAGTTATTCATAAACAAAAAATAGGTACTATCCGAGAACTTGTCGCGACTGTCCCAGAATCACTTCGCAGCACGCCATTACCTCGCGCAACAAGTATTACCAGCCGTAGAAAAGGATATTGGCGTTTTAGCGAATTATGCAGCACAATTTGAAGGAGATCGTGCCATTTTATTTGATGAGTGGATTGACGAATACCGAGAAGTGAGCAGAAATGAAATCCAAGTTTCAATCGCGACTGACTTGCATGATTGCTTTTTGTATGCAGAACGTGCGCGCATTAGCTGACGATATCGTAGGGTATGCATATATTGATACGCTTCGTAAAAATAGCGAGCTGGACCGCATCTTGAATGCACTTAGCCCTATTTTGAGCAAGCAACGCGAGGAGGACATGCATTCGCCGTTGTCAGTCAAGGCACTTCGATTCTTGCTGGGTCACGAGCAGGTGGGCACGGTGTTCACGGGAATGCGTGATCCAGTGTATGTCAAGGATGCCTTGAAGGCTGGCCAGGAGAGTGTGGACAACCCACTCGGCGCTCGGAATATTCACGAGATCTGGCAATGTCCTATTTTTGTATAAAACTTTTTTATTTCTTTTTACATCTGTTTAACGGGCGGTATCTTTTGTGAAGAAAAAAAAAGGTGGGTAACATGGAGACGCATAATACAGTAGTACATTGGGAATGATCTATAAAGATGAAGGTCGGTGTCGTTTATTGTGGAGGTCGTCTGGGTGGTCGTCGTCGCTGTCGGGGCGATCACGCTTTGCATCGACTATGAGTGAGCGAAGGACCTTGTTCTGGATAAACATCGGATCAATTTTAAATTCTAAAGCCAGGGGGGGTAGATGAAATAACATTACCTCGACGCGCAAGTCGTGTACTTCAGAAGCCAAAGCGTTCTTTTTTTCACACTCGGCGCGTAATCTTGCAATCTCTGCCTTGAGTGAGCTATTTTCTTGTTCGAGCCGTTCCCAGGGACTTGGCAGACGAGGGTACGGTGATTTTGAATCTGCTGATGCAGAGAACGGGTGGATGGGGACGAGGTCAGGAGATTCGGAAACAGGCAGGGTGGACAGGACATTGGGTGAGGGCAAGAGGTTTTCAGGGGGTGGCGGCTGGGGAGGGTGTGGATAAACTTGGCCCGGCAGTGGCTGTGAGGCTGGATGGGGAATATGTAATTGCGGTATGGGGCGTCGTGGTGGCGTTGTCCGCTGCGTGTTCAAGCTAATGTCGTGATTGACTTTTTTGGAATTGACGTTCGTACATGCCGACCCGCCCTCGGCACGTTGATGTCGATTCAAGGCATCGAGCCGGGCGAAAGATCGAGAACATGACTGGCAGACGTACGGGCGTTCACCAGTATGTAGCTTTTTGTGGCGCTTCAAATCATGTTGGCGACGAAAATGATGATTGCATATTTCACACTAAAAATTGTGTGAGAAAAAAATATTGGCTCTTGGAAAGAAACCAAAAAAAAAGTGTGCCGAGTTTACCTGGAACGGTCGTTCGGGTGAATGTGTTGCAAGATGCGACTTTAGGTTGTGTGGGCGGGTGAAGGTTTGGTCACATTCGCGACACGTAAAGTTCTTGTCTGTATTCGTTGTTGCGTTGGTGTTACTCAGCCGCTTATTAGCAGTATCGCTGTGTGCACCTGAAACTGCGAAAATGACGCTGCTTTCCCTTCCTTCTGATAAAGGTAATGGAAATCCATTGGCGGGCGTTACTGGTGTTGGTAAGAAATCTTGGTCGTCATGTTGGGTGTTTAGCAGTGCCGGTATCGAGGCATCGTGCTTATTATCATCTTTGTGATGCATCATCTTCGGGTGCATTGGAGGACTGTCCAGAGGGCTCGTTGTCATCATCGGGGGACTTGTTTTCAACGCACCAAACGGCTACGAGTAGAATCGGGATGTGATGGTGAGTAGAGGAAGAAAGAGGGGAGGGCGTACAACACGCGGAAAAGATGTTTTTTGGTGGGATGTAAAGGAACTTATTTCAGGACCCGCTTTTCAACAACTCAGGTGCCTTCTGTTGCACCTTCATTCTTTTCTTCTCGTTCGTCTCGCGCGGAGCCTCTAGCTTTTTCTTTTTTCGCTTTCAACCAGAATAAAATGCAGGGCTCTAGGATCTACACGCATCTCTAAAAAATTATTTAGCTATATCGAAAATGCCCCCCTTGTTTTATGGCTTCGGATAGCAATCATGCTACTGTATTTGGGTTGGGTAACCCTGAGGCATTTGTGGCTTTTCAATCGGCGGCGCCACAGTTCGTAGCTACGTTCCAATCAATGAATATCGTGTAACGTAGGACAACTTTCATCAGATGACTGCACTTCATTACTGGCTCCTCTTTTTTTTTTTACTTTACGGGCAGGTAACCAATACTTTTCCTTGTATGTATATGGGAGTTGCATGGTTACCCTGAACAAAACACATGCATCTAGTGGCTGAGTGCTCAGGGCCAAACGGATCTGTGGGGCTCTGACGCCGCCGCTCCGGGCCGAGACCAGCGCTTCTCAGCCTTTGTCAAAAAGTGTCTTTAACGACCCCTACAAAGTTGTTTGCAGGGCGTATCTATAAGATTTATCCGCTCCACATCGCATTAATAGATCCCTTAATTTAATATAGGTCAATACAGGCCATCCGGGTGGCTAAAAGCGTTACTCACTATATTAAGTTTATCGCAATTATCAGGCCTCCACCATATTACTTAACTGTGTCAGCGTCAAGTGTCCTGCGAAACAAGCTGGCCGCGGCTCAGCAGATTCTTTTTATTGGTGGAATCGGTAGGCATACAGTGTGTATTCACCCATCGCTGGAAGATGATCTTATCATAACTGATGAAAACTATGCTTATGCACGGAAAATAGGCATTTGACCAGGATGCTGACCGAAAGTGTTTCTCTCCAAGGGATACTCTCTCATTATGCATACTACTAAAAGTACGAGCAGGCAAAATAAACTAATATTTGGCTATACTTGCACAGCGAAAACGAGAGAAAAGAAAAGGTTGGATAGCTATCCCCAGGGATATTTGCAGACGACAGAAATGAAATAAGCGTATCCCACCCTGCGTTCACTACTCGCTAGTCGCTGCTATCTGTGGTGTTGTAATCATGTTGGTCTCATTGGAAAAGCGTTACTATGCAAGATGCGCTGTACATACGTAACACAGAAGACAGGCAATCAGTATACTTGCGTTTTCTTTAACAGGCAGCGACGCCTTTGAGCGTGTCATAAATTCGTCAAAAACAAGTAAAAAAAAAAAAGTATGGCGCTGATGCGAAAAGAAGCGCCCCCCGCCAATGCACGAACGTGAGCTTCCACATGGTATGCATCAAGTGACGATCGAGCTTGTGTTTTTGTGGTACAGAGTTTCAAGCAAGCCACACACAACTGGCAACACCGACTTGAAAAAGTTTGCCCATATTGAGTACACTTTATGCATCGGAAACAAACGAATACTTTAGAAGATTCACCGAAAATTCAGTGCTATTAGTCAATATGCTGAGAAAACAAATTACTGCGCATTACTTTTGTAAACAAGGATCCCGCCACAGTGCCGCCCCGCGCCGCAGTGCATGAACCACCTTGGCAACGCTGCACGTAACACAAAAAAAAACTTTGGGTCCGCTTAAAATGCGCCATATTTCCCCTCCATTTGTCAAAGACGTCATCGAACTCAGATTTCGATAATGGTAGAAATTGGAGGTTGAAACGCAAGTAAATTTTTTTATGCTTATCATTAATTGATCAACATCCCGCACCAGCACCGATTATCAAGCGTAGCACTGTGTCAGTCCCCCCGTATATTACTACCATATATTAGCTCGGGACAGGAAGGGTCCACCTGTACACGAATATCCCCTGTTGAACCCAGGAAAGGTTATACCAAACTAGCACGGTTACCCTGCAAAAAATTGATTTCTCATAATCTAAAAATGATACGATTATTTAATAGTGGCATCATTAGGTGCTTCATGCCCTATCATGTTGACCATGGTAACCAGGGACATTCCTATTTTAGGCACCATGCCGTAATTTCACCTGATCCTTGGGCCCATGCTCCAAGAATATCGCTGGACACTCAAAAGTTTCTTATTTAATCCTTCAAAAATATTCTTTTGAGTAAAGATTGGCGATATAAAACAGGCACGTACGTAGATCGCAAATGTGGCTAGCGTCAGAAAAACAAGCGGACCTTTGGATACAATTGGTAGCACCAATGACAACAACAAAGGAAATGTACGCTAAATC
The DNA here is from genome assembly GCA_025266875.1 of Fennellomyces sp. T-0311. Taxonomy (NCBI): domain Eukaryota; kingdom Fungi; phylum Mucoromycota; class Mucoromycetes; order Mucorales; family Lichtheimiaceae; genus Fennellomyces; species Fennellomyces sp. T-0311. Next base: position 306,416 of record JALLLT010000017.1, read on the forward strand.
AAAAGGAATGGTTATACTTTGCCTAGGCATATGTAATGCTATTCTTTTGCTTTATAACACATGAATGTGATAGTTTTTCCTACCAGTCGGAACTCTCTTTTATGGTGTGCCACGAAATACCTTTGCTGGAAGGCTATCAGTGGTTACCGTTTTACACTTGTGTATTTTATACCATAGTAATCATGTCAATTTAACCCTACGGCCGAAAGAGCATATAGTAGGCATTAATTATCGTAACAAACAGAAGGATGCTGATCTTATTTTTTAAGCTTCTTGCGGAATATATATGGTTTTCCACTGCCTTGTCCAATATCCATTGTGTGCCATGGGAATACCTTGAAGACTGATGTTACACAGTACTACGTGGTTGATCTGATGCTAACGAATCTATAACCCTTTCCGTGCGACAGCACTAAGCTTAATGTGCTTTAGAAACAAGGACATAAATGTATGGCATCTTTTTAAAACAAATCCAAAATAGGGACATTCCGAGATCAATTCTTCTTCATCACTCATGGTTAAGTTTCTATATATAACTTTAGGATTCTCGTATGATTATGCTGCAAATACGTACTATCAATGCTTGGCGTGGTTTTCAAATCGTACCTTCCCTATTTGGCTTTATGAGAAACCATGCGAGTGCTATGCCATTAAATACGTATAGCGAAACTTTACAACGAATTCTTTTAATAACATTGTTGTCTATCGTTCCCTGGAAGTGTCCTTTTGCAGGAGTTCTATCATAGAGCATGTCATTAATCACATATGTAATATTTATTCCAGGTTGTCAATTCATCAGAGCGAAAAGGCGATGGTCTTCCGCGGTATGCTATATGATAATCGTGATAAAACGAGTGCCACAAAAATGGCGTCCGTGGATATACGCCGTCTATCATCAGCCCTGGTGGGAATAGCACAGTTTCTACCCTACCCCAGCCGTGATTCCTATGGTAGAGAGATCTGATTCCCAGTCAACCGAGTCATGGGAAGGTATTGAATGTGCGACCGGAAGGCTTGAGCGCACTCGTTTTGTATGACATACAGAATAATCAGCATGCTTTATACTTGTTTTGGTCCAACAGAGGAGTTTTAGAGAACAAGTACATGGAAATATAAGGATTGTCCATTATAGCACTTTTTCGACTGCTAGTAACGTTGATCCGAACCCATTCATTGTAATAACCATGTTATTATGTATTGCATTCGTCGATACTTTTTATTATTATTACAGGCTCCTTTGTTAGTTCGTTATAATAGCAAAAATGGCACTTGGTCCATGCATTGTTAGCAGTCCGTATACGTATATACTTCCCAAATCCCCTACTCATATTTTCTAAGTATTGCTTCCGAAGCTGCAGCTACGTACCCAGAAACCCCACGTTTGAGTTAAGTATCGTCTTTACTGATTATAATAAAGGAGAACTATTCAATTCCTGCATACGAACTTTGTGCTTTGGTTTCTTTGTATCTGCAATGAAAGACACCAGATGTTGCTATATCATGAGCAAAATATATCCAAATTGAGTAATTGCCAAGGGCTACATCGAAGGAGCTCTCGGTATATGTCCCATCAAAACAGAGGGAGGCCCTACGATTGATGTATAATATGGAGACCTTACGTTAAATACTTCTTGGACTGTAGTGCTGGATGCAAATGAATGGAAGAGAGGGCAGCATCGCGTGAATGATCCAGCTATCGGACCTCGCCGACCTGTACGACGTAATTGGTCGCAGTGATGAATAAGAGATCGGCTTTTCCACCTGCAGACCCCGTGCTCTTCGTCTATTATATACAGCTACCAACCCATGGCTTCGGCTGGCACTACAAATGAGTTTGCCGCACCCGGCACGTATTCTGTGCGACTAGGGGATTCATTCACTTCGCAAGGATCAAAAGATGCATCCAGTTACTACTCATTTAAATGTAAGGCTTGGGGAAGTGATGCCTGAAACGTGGAAAACGCTCAATCGTTACATGCAGTCAATGGAAGACTGGATCCCACCATGGACTCGAGAAAAGCGACATTGCAGAAACTAGACGATGATTCGTATGCGGCTGATTGGGGACCGATCGAGGTAAAGTGGGCAGCGAAGGACAAAAGCGTGTGGTATGACTAAGCGTATAGGCAGGGCGGTACAGACAAGACGGAACTGAATTATGATGCAACACCAAGTAAGGTGCAGGAAATGGACTGTATCCTGCTCTTCGACGAGGCAACACAGGTTTGATGACAGAGGACAAGCCATGTGGTACGTGGATCTAACACGCCATACCAGACGTTCACTTTGCAACGACCTACGCTCAAGTTTACGGTGCGCAAATCGCGAGGGTCACGGAAACGAAAGATGGTCGAGCCTGAGCTTCCCCAGCCCAAGGCGGCGAAAACCAAACCGGCACCTGCCAAGCGACCAGCCAAACGACCAACACCAACGTCAGCTCAAGTGGTCGAGGAGCGGAGATCCAGCGTGGATGACTTTGCTAAGGACATTGAGAATAACATATTGGAGCTACTGGACGATGATGACGACGACGATGACGACGACGACGAAGCCCAATCGGTGACAACAGCACCATCCATACCGGTGCCCTCCTCTGACACTGACACATTCGAGGAGGTCGTGCATCCGCATAAACGGCCATCCACCGACTCACCGGTAGCCATGAATAGAAAAGGGAAATACAAAATGGCATCCCAGCCAATCCGTCGCCTGGATGACTCACCACAACCACCTCCATCCACCATGTCGCCTGTGCAGCGGCCGCAATATGCAGGCAAGTCCATCTCCCCTGCTGTCATAGCAGCAAATCGAGCCAAGAAAGCTTCGGTCGAATCATCGTCCGAATCATCGAGCGGGTCGTCTTCGAGTGGAGAGAGCGGCAGCAGCAGTAGCGGAGAGAGCGGCAGCAGTAGCTCTGGGTCCGAGGAAGAAAGCTCAGGCTCAGACAGCGATGACAGCAGCGACGATGACATGGAAGACCTTGCGGCAAATATCACACGGAGCCTTTCGGCCGATACCCAGTCCGTGCCGCCATCCCCAGCACGTCCACTCAACACCCCGCTTGTTCCCGAAAGTTCACCATACAACTCGTCCCCGGCAACCAGGGAGACCCCCAATAAGGGTGCCCCAAGGTCTCTTCGACAGTTTCTTAGTGAGTGAGAAAACTGGATGGTGCAACGTACCACTAACTCGATTCATTGAAAATTGTAGCTGAGGATGGTGATGACGATCAGGAAGAAGAAGGCTCTACGACAGATGACGATGATGATGATGAGTAACCGTATCTAGATAGGGGAATGGAGGCCCCTTTTGTTTTCTCACACCAGTAGAAGTCCTTTAAACGTAACGCATGACCCTTCCTTACACATACCGATCACCGGAAACTACTTGTCTTTACCTGATTATATAATCGATACCTGTACAACATCTCACTTTTGTGGTAAAAGGATGCGATTATATAACGTAAATGTGTGGAACATGATTTCCGTGATAGCCCCCCACCCGTTCGATACGCCACTAACCACTGTATATATCATATTAAAACTGTTACTGCATCTGTTAGGGAGTATGCAGCATCCCTGTCCAGACTAAGATCCAGCACCTGCATACAGGTAACCCAAATACCTGCTTTCATGGCATTTAGCGTGCCCTTCATCTGCCTATAGTTTAGTGTGAAATAAAAGTTCCCGCCGTCGAAATCTTCCGATACTGACTACACTGGCGCTCACACGAATATATGAGGCGTTCGCCGCTATATAAACGAGGGTTATGTAAAGCATTAGTAATTCAAAATTCTCTCTCAGCAATGACCCTTCTACAAGTCATTTTGCTATCTGCTGCCACGATCCTTGCCGTCATTTGTGGCACCCTGGCAGAACTGGATGTTGGTATCCACAAGCATGACAGCCTTGATACATGGTTTCTTGTCACAGAAAAATCAAGCTATGTCATTAGCGCCTCAGCACAGGGATATCTCGTGAACATGCACTGGGGAAAGCGCTTGAGTCACTTGGACAACCTAAATGCAACTGTCACCGAGCCCCCTGTATGGTCACAAGTCATGCCCATCACCGAGGCGGCCGAAGAACTACCCATCTTTGGCGGATTGCGGTACCGCGAAGTTGTTCTCAAGGCAGAGCTGCCTGATGGCACCCGTGAACTGAACCTCCGCTTTGAAGGAAACGCCAATGTCACCGGTGATAGCCGATTGGATCTTGATCTGCGTGATGCAAATCGTACTGAGCTTTTGGTGACGCTGCACTATGAACTTGACATCGAAAATGATATCATCCGCCGATCATACACTGTCCGCAACGGTCTCGACGGAAGAATCAATTTGTCCAAAGCTCTCTCTGCCGCCTGGCATTTACCGAACGCTCTTGGCCGGGATGAGTCCCGTGAATTAGTCACCTTATCAGGAGAATGGTAAGCCTTCGGTCTATATTTTATTTATCAACCCAAAAATATCTTACCCGAAATAGGGCACAAGAGGCTATGGTTGAAACGACACGTTTGAGCCCTGGCGTGAAGCACACAGTTGAAAGTACGCATGGTATCAGCGACCACGTTTCACATCCGTACTTTGCTCTTGCACAAGTTCCAAATGCGGTAAATCCTAGCACTGAAGTCTACTTTGGCGCCCTGGCTTGGTCAGGCAGCTGGGAAATCAACGTGCACACGAATATGAAAGGATATGTACGTGTTGCAGGTGGCATCCATCACCAGGACTTTGGTTGGACTTTGGAATCCGGTGAAAGTTTCACCACACCAGTGTTCGCAGCTGGATTTACAGATGAGGGTATGCCTGGTGCACGCTTGCGCATGCCGCGCCATGCTCGCAAGTACCAGAAGAAGAATCTTGAAACACAAAAGGATGACGATGTGTATCACCCGGTTCTGTACAACTCTTGGGAGGCAGTGGCGTTTGACCTTACCTACGACAAGCAAATTGAATTGGCAGACAAAGCAGCTCCTCTAGGAATTGAACTTTTCGTCGTTGACGACGGCTGGTTCGGTCATCGTGACAATGATTCGCTTGGTCTTGGCGATTGGTACACTAACAAGGATAAGTTTCCTCATGACATCAAGCCATTGGCTGACCATGTCCACAAACTTGGCATGAAATTCGGGTATGTTGAGAATTACTAGTAATGATTGGATGACGGGTTAAACAAAAGTTTGCTACGGTTCTATAGATTATGGTTTGAACCAGAGATGGTATGTATGAACGAAGTATCACTTTAATACGTAGGTTTTATACTCATCTACGAACATGTGCTTATAGGTCAGTCCTAACTCGGACTTGTATCAAGAGCATCCGGACTGGGTATTTTACTATGATGGCGTTCCTCGATACGAATCGCGGGCTCAGCTTGTGTTGAACCTTGGTTTGCCTGATGTGCGAGACTACATCTTCGATCAGGTCTCCAGTCATATCGAAGAAGCTGGCATTGATTATATCAAATGGGATTTCAACAGACCAATGCAAGGTAAACTCTGACATTGTTTCTCCTTGGAAATTCTTACCAGTTCGGGTCTAACCTTAAAAAATTGTTCAGGTGTAACCATGCACTCGTATGACCGTAACCCTCAAGAGGCATGGGTGCTCGCAACAGAAGGATACTATGAGCTTATTGCCCGATTGAAGGAAAAATACCCTAAATTGTGGTTTGAGACATGTAGCTCGGGTATGTAAAAGCCTTATATCAATTTACAAGAGTCAATGAGAGGTTAAATGATAGTTCTTAGGTGGCGGTCGCATGGATCTTGGATTAATCGAAAGAAGTGACCAAATTTGGACCAGCGACAATACGCGAACGAATGCTCGTCTTTTTATCCAATATGGGGCATCGCTGTGGGTTAATCCGCGTTCCATGTATGGTTGGGTGACGGACTCAGGTGCCGAGGAAGCAATCAATATGCCACTATCGTTCCGATTCCATGTCTCTTTCATGGGCGGTCTTGGTATTGGAGCCAATCTTAATCACTACACAGACGAGCAGTTGGCGGAGACAACCAAGTGGATTTCATTCTACAAAGATATTCGCCATGTGATTCAGAATGGTGATCTCGACTGGTTGGTGCCCCCATCCAGAGTAGGAGAACTTGTTGCTGTGACCCAAACCACATATAATGGCGAGGCCATAGTTTTGGGCTTCCGATACGACAGTCCGTTCCCTGCCACTGGAGAGCTTGGCGCTATCCGACTCCGACACCTTGATCCTGAAGCGTCTTATCGTGTTAGAGTCTGGCAGAGTGATCCTGAGGAAACCGTAGACGAAGTTCAAGTATCTGGTGCCTTGCTCATGTATCAAGGAATAGTATTACCGGGACTTAACGATGGAATGTTCAGGAGTAACGTCGTAAGAGTGCAAAAAGTCTAGCTAATCAAAAACAGCAAGTCAACGATTTGATCTGAGAGTACATTTTATTTGCACGGTTATTAATAAACTAATTACTACGTAATATATGGTGTGTAAACTAGTGAGAAATATAGGTAAACCTTGTTGCTACGTTGAAAAGGTAAAGGAAGAAAGAGAAGTGATAGAGTGAGAAGTCCCGGATTATGGATGATAGTCGCGATAGATATCGTTTAATCTAGATAGTGCTTTAAAGCACGAAGTCGAAAAATGCATACGTACAGAAGTTTGCGAAAGACAGCCTCTTTGTTTTTGAGTGCTCTATACCTAATGAAAGTTTTTGATATGTTATCAAAAGGGTAAATTAGTATCGAGTTACTTGAAGGATAGTAGTAATACGTACTGTTTGGAGTTCATGAATTAAAGGTGTGGTCTGTCTTGCCGAAATGCAGTATGCATTATCTGAAATTCGCTACTGACCTCACCTGTCGCTGATATACTCATCGAATCTATGGCTTGGTTCTGTACTTTTTCGTCTTGTCCAGCCTTCATAAATCTTATTCAGATTCCATTTTTACGTGCAATTACGTACAAGGATAAACACTAGGTAATCCGGCCTTTGGTTAAGCTATGAAAGGTACGTATTGCTCTCCGTTTTCTTCTTGGCTTGTTTTCTTCTATAGTGAGGCTAGTGGCTGATGTTCCATATTCACCTACATCAAATATAAGCAAGTGTGTACTGCCCCACGTTTATTTTCTTGTTCATACACATTGAAGCAACTACTCATCGCGTCATATTCTACGTTGGAATTTTTGCTCTGATGATAATATAATCACAATACCGATGTTGATCAGTAAAGGATGTATCCAGTAATGGACGTTTGATTTTAGAATACGAATGTTCTCCTTTAATGCGTAGGTAGTTAGTGGAAAGCAGGATACAAAGAACCAAAAACCACAGAGACGCCATGCTTGTATGTCTTTGATAGTATACTGGCGACACGGTATTAAATCCATCGTACTTTTTGTCGATTGTGGATCTGCTTAAGAAGAACAATAAAGTTATCTGTTATGATATATATATATATATGTGTGTGTGTGATCCTTTATGTATTATATACATAATTCAATTATGTAGGGACCATTAGGTATCTCAAAGTGAAGCAGTTTGACCGTACTAGCAGCTGTTCTTGTTTTGTTTTCGTCGCCATGGTACCCGATTTTGAGTGTTTCGTGCCACGTACTCTAAAAATGTCAAAAAGAGGTCATGCTTCACCATTCTGGTGGATAATCCGAGGTGGTTGATTGAAGAAGTCAGTTTTGATACTACCTACTACACAGGATAGTTCTGTCAGCACTTTACTTCTCATGGATTTATCTAGCTCCCTATATGGCTAGTGGAAGACAGGCGCTTGTGTTTCTGCTTCTACATGGAACTCTGATTCCGGTATCGAGCGCCACCTTTAATCAATATATAGACAATCATATGACCAAGGCGGACAGAATGTATTACATTTCACAACGATATCCGCCATGTGATACAGGATGGCGATCTTAACTGGTTCATGCCCCTCATCCAGGGTGTGGGCGAAAAACTTGTCGCTGTGACTAAAACTATCTATTAGGACGAAGCCGCCACCCCGGGGTGCCGATACGATAACCCCTTCCTGGGCAACACGAGGGAGGATAACGCCATCCGACTCCGTCATCTTGGCTTCTGAATGAACTGAGTTATTGTATTTGAGTTTGGTAAAATGATCTCGAGACGACACGGGGAAGCAAGTCCGCAAGTCCGCTAGTCCGTTGCCTTGCCGTACTCACGTATCACGGTCTCGTGCTTCCATGATTGATCGATGGGATGCAATTCAAAAGTAAGTTTGTAAGGGTGCAAAGGTCTGATAGCATAAACACAAACAAATTGTAGATCGAAGTCCGGGAATATATTTTATGTGCGCGATTAATAAAATAATATATATATGATATGTAATGAAAAGGGTAGATTAATTGCTACATAGAGAAAAGAAGAAAGGGAAAACAACAGACAGGGAAACCTTTGATGAGTGATAATAAAAAGCCAGAGATGATGAGATATGAGCTACTGAAACAAACGAATGGGGTGGAGTTACAAGAACATGATGAAGAGCAAAGCAAGAAAAGTGAACAATATTTTGTTATGGGTATTCAGTTACTTTTGCCACGCTTTGCTTGTCGGTTATAGTCAGTCGTTTTGCCATTGTATTCGTCATCTTCGGCAGTACCCTTTCGCTTTCGTGAGCCGGTGGCGCTGGTATTTACTTCCGAGACTAAAAATCAAAACCAAAATGAGTAAAATTGACCGACAATCAATTGGAAGTTGCAGATCTTACCTGCTGCAGCAAGGTCACTACTGTTTTCGGGCGAGCCAACGCTCTCCAGATCATGTTGCCGAGACTCGTAGACAGAGGAGGGTTGCTGTGGGACAGGCAGATCTTCCAGGTTGTATGATTTATCGGATGGAGGGCTATTGGGATAACGAGTTGTTGTCACTGCAGATTCGCCAAAGATATCGGTCTTGTGGCTCAAGAACGTGTTGCCGTCATATACAGGTGAAGAAAAGACGTTTTGGCCAGCAAGGGTGCGGCCCATAGAACGATAGTCATATTCAGCCTGGCTGAACATACTATAGGAGTCTTCAGAGCTGCAAGCCGGTGCTACTGCACTAGGAACAGGGCTACAGTTTTGAGAGCGAAAGACTATAAAACTAAGTGAGTTGGCTGCTGCTTCAATGCGACATATCTGAGACTTACCGGCATCATTATTATTGATACTTGGCAAAGATTGCTGAGAAGGGCGGCTATCCATCCACTGGGGCATCATGTTATAGTAGCTATCTGTTTTGTATGGCATGGGTGGTGGAAGGTTGGTAGATGAGTGGGCCAACGATTTGACGGTGGAGGAAGTTTGAGCCGTCTCAACGGAAGCAGTGTCCGAAGTCACCGGAGCACTGCTTGCATTGCTGTCGTTGCTTAGTCCATTGATGGAGAGGAACATAGATGGATCATCAGTAAACAATGGATATAAGAGATCCAAAATCTTGAATTTGGTAGCCAGATCTTTTGCTCTTGAGAACGTGATCCTATAGCCCGGATGATTGGTAAAAAAGGAAAACACAGATGGGGGAAGGATAAAGAAAGGGGTGATTGCTTACCAGACGCCTTTGAGGTGCATGGCTCCAACCTTGACAACGACACGACCTTTTTCATTCTTCAAGATGCCGTCTCGCTTTCCACGAGACATACCTACGACGTTGAGGAGTTTGGTTCCGTTCACCATGTCATTGTCTGATTGAAAAATTCAATTAGCGCCCTGTGATATTGTTTGTGCTCGATTGCTATCCTCACCTTGACGACGGGCAACGCAAATATTTTTCGCGTCGACCTGGTAACAGACCGTTGCCTCATCCTCCCACACGGTAGTGGTTAGCTTGGGTCGCTGGATAGGTGCCGTCATGCTGCCAGTGTCGGTAGGCGAGCATGGTGCTCCAGGAAAGCAGCCTGTAGCCGTGGCCGAAACTGGAGCTGGTCCGTAGCGGCGAAAGTTGCCAGCTGCGGGTGGTGGCAAGGCCGGAGGACTCATGTAAGATGGTGACCAGCTCGTTGCGTATGGGTCAGCACCGCTCGTAGCCATATCTGCCCCATGACCACCATTGTATGGGTGGTGGTGGTATGACGATGGGTAAGGCGAGCGAGTTCCGAACATGTTGTGATGTCGGTACTGTGCTGGTGGGGGAAGCTGGTGTTGGTCTGCAAAGCTGGGAGCTGTGCCAGCCATGTAAGGCGACGGCGCACCGGCTGAAGAATAGAGACTCGATTGATAAAGGCTTTCCATTTTATGTGGTGATGTGCTGGAAATTAAAAAATGTTACGAGGTGTGTTAATTGAGAAAGAAAGAGGTGCACAGAACAAGGTCCAACCTTGTTGATTTTAAAAACGAAATCCGTGCTTTGAACTGGAAATAAGCTTGTGGTTGGGCTGGGGTTGGATGCAGCATACATGTTATTATCACGGCAGATCGAGGCACTCTTATTTTATCTTTACCTTGTACGAGTATTACGTCAAGTTAAACTTCTCTCTTGCGAAAGGGCAAAGTAAAAACGCGCGCGAAAGGGGGTTGTGCGTGCGTGTGAATTAAAGAAAAAGAAAAAGAGAGCGAAAGAAAGAGGCGCAGATTTCTTGATCATTGACGCTTTCAGCTTTAAAATAAAGCGGGGAAAAAGGTTAGTGGCGGATATGGCAAGTCCTTCAGAATAACTTTACGGTTCCACGGATTGCCCGGTCTACACTCAGGAGGAGGGCGAGCATTATACTAACGTGTGATTCGACTGATTATCTGTAATGTTTACTGTTTGTATGCTGCACCGTTGAGCTACCTGCATATATATGTCTATATTTACTTAGAAAAACACGTAAACATAGTCGTCGTTGTTCGATGTGAGAGTGGCAGCGCGGGTTAGATCAAACAAGTCAAGAACCTTACGCGGGACCCCTTGGATGGGCTGTTGCGACGGCGCACCATTGGGCTCTATAAACGAAGGAAGGGGTTTGGGGGATGGACTAGGTTTTCTCAGTATGACTTCTCACGCATTGTTTCGCCCACAACGCAACTGTATAGCCTAACTCCGTCCCCCAACTATGCCGCCCTCTCTCCTATCTCTTTGTTTCCATCTATGGATGGCGGAAAGAATTGAAATGTAAACTAAAACAATCTACCTTTCCCGTCGTCGCAATCCCATCCGCTCCGCTAAATCGAAGTTTCTCTTTGCCGTGTTTTGTTGTTATTTTTTTTTCGTTTGTAGACAACCCCCGTCATTGCTATCCCCATATGTGCCTCAACCAAACAACGTGAAAAGTGCCACATAGTTTTCTCTGGGGCCAGCAAATAAATGTCCACGAGACCCCCCGACAATTGATCATTTACCCAATTCTTCGAAGCGGCTGTCATGACTGGAAAAAGTTATGGTAACTCCGGAACACAAGAGCCCGTGATCGTTTCATTATAATTTTGTGTCCAGTCAACTTCTTTCTATCATCTTTCTCTATCTGGTCCGCCCCCTCGCCCCCTTCACTCCTCTAGGGGACCGAGGGGGGTCTTTCTCAACTATAGGCTCGGCGTAATATTGCTCTTCCCGTATTCAAGGCTTGTCTGATGCAGGCATCGAACCATAATCAGCACCTTATTTTGCAAAAAAAAAATTGTAAATATTGCAATTAAATCACAAGTGTTTGACATTGTCGCCGATCTTTGCTATTATTTTCGTTTGTGTCTTATGCTTTTTGTGGGCATATGTATCTGCAGAGTGCTGCAGGATGATGCATCACGGTAACTCATTAGCGTCAAGAGCCCAGTTGTTTTTCGAAGCACTTTGGTGTGATGCATCGTTTATCCAAATAGAAGACCTTTTTGGGTTTTACCCAAAGCCGCTCTATACCCACTCCTCACCCCCTCGCCCCTTAATTTTTTTTACCCCGACTCGAGCGAAAAGAGTTTGTTCTTGTGATGTGATGATCTACTAAGTCCCTTGCTAAAAAAACAACGCCTGAACTTTGATGATAGTAAAGGACAGGAATTTGCGAATGTTGAAAAGATCTGACATCTTGTTTTTATGGCACATTGTTTCACTGCAGCAATAAGTGTCTCGATAAAGGATGAAACCGTCAAGTGATGCTCCGGTTGTTTGTATGCTATGGCTGTATGGGAATACCCCAGAGCAATCTCCGCCTGTCATTCGGTTTTCCGCCGCAATCGTTGCTGATAGACTGGTGTAACTCTAAATTTTAAAAGGCTCACAGACCGCACGCAGTGCGGCCCAGATGACCTTGCGGATGGCTTCTACTGGGGGGGGGGGGAGTGGAGCCATTGATATCTTTCCAAACCTCCGATAGAAAGAAAAAACCCAAGACTTTCATTAGAGATGCATAATAAACTGTCAATTAACAGAATCAATAAAAAAAGGGAGCGGCTTTTACATCATCGTTGGATTGAAATGCACACTCAGTTACATAATATACGATCAGGGTTAAAAAGATCTGGTAAATTATATGCGAGATTCTGTATGCGAGTTAACGAGACAATGCTACCCAATATATAAAACAATGGGAAGTCGTACGACTTTTGATAAGAAAAAAAAACAAGATCATGAACAATAAGGGATAAGTCTTGGCAAATTAAGCAACTGTCATGATGATGTCTCGTAGAACATTACAGGTTCGGAAAAATTTTATAGAAGTTGCCAAAATAAGAGCCTACGTAGTATTTACACACGATGGGCGGTTATGCATGCTATCGACAGACGATCGAGATCGTCTGTCATCATTCCCAGCCGTAGGAGATTCCAGATTTTTGCAAAGCAGGCTTTTGAAAAATTGATTGAGGATCTCTGATGAGGCTGGCGATGATCCGAGGTCGGTACTTGATAATGTCTGATATAGCATGTCATCAGTAAATAGGAGACCTTTCTCTCCATCATTGTTGTCAACAATTACCTTATTATTGACACTGGAAGGGGTCGCGGTGGCTGTCGTTGCTGTAGTTGATGCTGCAACAGTCGCAGCAGGCGACGTGTTCGTTAGCGATTTACCGTGCAAACTCGTGGCTGCAGTGTCCAACGGATGAATTTGGGATGACGCATGCTGTATACATATGCGAGTAAGTGGCATAGTTCTCTTCTTTTCTTTCTCCTTTTTCAGTAATCGAGAAGACCTACCAACGGTTGCTTCGTAGATGAGAGATGCTGCTGTTGTTCCGGGCGTACCCATTCCCGCAAAAAGGTGGTCGATAGAGGTGGCGGTGGCGGTGCTCGTGTTGTGGATGACGGCTGGAAGTATCGGGCATAGAGTGCCTGCTCATCCTCACTTGTGACAACGGGTTGTGCTGCGTGATTCACCTTCTCGTGAGCGGGCTCAGGTACTGCTTCTCGATATATAGACAGTACTGTTGTCCGCTCATCCCATGCTCTATCTATTTCTTCACATTGATAGCTTTCTTCAAGTGCTTCGATTTTGTTCCATGTATCCCATCCCGCAGGTATAAGTACACATGTTGGTTCCACAAAATGTGCCTTTTTGTAAGCTATTTCCAAATCTTCATTGCTCCGGTGTGCAATGTATTGCCGCAAGTCACTATATGTGAGTGGGTGTAGAGTGGAGGTATAAAATAATGCTGCACCATCTATTAAAATGGCATGTTAGAAGACACAAGATAAAGCGCACTTATGGTATATACATTTCATGCAGATGCAGCGGAGTGTTTGCTGAATATAGTCAAGCTGTGCTTCGTCGTATCCATACTTTTCTTCTAGCATCTTTTGCGTATCACTCTATAATAAGCTGGATAAATAAGCTGGGATTTGATAAATGCAGAGTGATACAATACTTTGCAACAGACAACTGCAATAGGAACCCCGAGGTTGATTGTGAGACTACCTCGGGCTAAGTCTGCATGCGCTTCCGCAGAAGCGTGTACATCAACATTGGAATATTCGCTTCCTTGTTCGTATTTTCGCAGATACTCTTCCACTATAAGTATAAATAAAAAATTAGATGGGATAGCTATCGGTTTCTATCGCTATTTCCAAAAAAACCTCGAGCTTTTGACTCATTCGTGGTAACTTTTGTCAGCCATTGCTCCAACAGTGAGAGCCAGCGCTGCAGAGTTTCGACAAAAGTCCACGGCTTTGTCCAATCAAGAACGATGATGCAAAATAGGTTATCATCTTTAAATACTGGATCCAGTAAAGGAATATGCTGCGCGTGACCAAGCTGATAAATTCCAAGGCGTAAAATAGCTATACAAGTTCACGTTACATTACGGCGTTCAACCTATTTATATATGGCTTACGTTCGTCCTGTTCGTCGTGAACTGTAGCCGATGTATATCCAAGTCCAAGCATCTTTGTTGCCTCAACGTCCAAATCTTGTTTGACAGATTTGACGTAACCACCATTCGCCACAGTACGAATAAACGAATCCGGCTGATCATGATGGCTGTTAGCTTCGCTTTTCTGTTCGTGTTTCAGATGATGGGTTAGCGTAGATTTTCCGGAACCTGCATCGCCTGTATATTACGGATGTTAGACATAAAGTTATGGGATGAGCCGTAGTTTCCCTGACCCAGGATAAGAACATTTTTTGTATGAACTCGTTTTGATAACGAAGCTGTTTTGAGGATGGCCGACCAGATGTTATTATCGATCATTGTTTCTTATTTTACAGATAGAAAAAAAGTGGAAAGCAGGTGGAAAGAAGGAAGACAGCGGATTCCAGAGCCGATAGAAAAGGTTGTATACATAAAGTGCTGCTACTGTTTCATGCATGCATACGAGTCCCAGATCTGACATGGTAAAGAAAGTGTAGCATCTGCATGTAGCAAAAAAAAGACTCCGGCAATGTGTAGCACGTATCAGAAGTTTAATTAGGTCATTGGATGAATGGTGCCGCAATGGCGTTGGTCATTTCCGTCGATTCCGTAATGATTTCACACACATGATGGAAAAAAGCGCCACTAGCACCACATCGACATGGGAATCCATGACAACGTTTGGAAATCAACACTTTTTTTCGAGGTTAAATTATATCTGGAACATAGGGATTCATGCATGGTTGCTCCCAGATCCTTTAGGCTGTTGCTTCCATAATCCGAATCGTGGTTCATTACTTTCTAGCTTGAGATCTCGAACAATGTTCCACATTTCTTCGTGCACAGCATCCATTGACTGGTCGGCATCAATAATCTATAGTAAGAGCATCAATATCGATGCACCTTGACATAATCCAAGTACAAACCTTCCAATTATCCCCTTTCAGTTCCATAAAGAGGTCTCGAACTTTAATCTGGAGGTCCCGTACTTCATATCGTTCATCACCAAATCCACCACGCTTCTCGGCTTTTTCGATGGGCAAATCCAGGAACATCACCTTGTCAGGAATCAACAGACCTACGTCGGATTGCTTACACCATTCCAAATCTAATCCCTATTTTCTTAAGGGTGAGACACTGATAATATATCCTTGAATATCAATACCTTCGCTGCTGAAAACGCGACGCCTGAAAATGCATAACGATCAACAATCAATGTGGTTCCTGCTTTCAGGTAACCAGCAAGTTGGTCCCTGGAAATACAAAAACATACATCAAGAATCTAACTTCAAAGGGGACAGGGGAGCAACTTGCTCTTACATGGCTTCCCAACGGTTCGCC
The DNA here is from genome assembly GCA_025266875.1 of Fennellomyces sp. T-0311. Lineage (NCBI taxonomy): Eukaryota > Fungi > Mucoromycota > Mucoromycetes > Mucorales > Lichtheimiaceae > Fennellomyces > Fennellomyces sp. T-0311. Next base: position 322,009 of record JALLLT010000017.1, read on the forward strand.
GAAAATAATAGGTGAATGGCGTGGTCATCAAGTTGACGCGATTGCTTCAGATAACCATCGATCATCTGACCTGTCTGTGTAGTTCGATCTAGTGTGGAAGATTAAGTCAAAAGTAAACTAAAGATCCGTTACCAAGTTACCTGGAAACTTTACCAAACGTGCATCACGGCCTTCAGCTTTGAATCTATTCAAGAGGCGTTCGCATTGTGTCGATTTACCAGATCGATCGCATCCTTCGACGACGATAAATAATCCACGCATCACTTTTTTAAGGTAACGCGTGCTGGCGGAGCCCAAGGCAAGTTCATATGCACGGGTGGAGCTTGCGAATTTGGAAATGGTATGCTTACTTATAGGAGGGAGCATCATAGTTTGTTCAAGGACAAGGTAATGATGACTGTCGCAGTAGCATTGTAAACACGTAGCTACCCCATCCATGAAATTAAAGCATATCCCTGTGTGCAAGTAGGCAATATAATAAGAGGAGTGATGCAGGATCAATTCGTTGGGTACTTGACGGTCTTGAAGCGTGCAAAATAGATTAAGGGCTTAATCACCTGTCTGTTTGCAACACTTTATTGCAATGATATGCGAAAAATGTGTTCCTGAACGTGTTTCCGAGCAAATAAGGGGTTTCTCCACCCGAGGCAATTCACTATACCATCATAACGTAACAAGGACTGATAGATACTGGTACAATAGCCAGGACAACTAATGGTTGCTTAGTTCCAGTGACTTCGCGCCACTGACAACATTTTATGGGTAGAATCAATACTGTTGTGATACGTTTGGCAGTGAATGTCTTAAAATAACCATAAACAGCACGTTCACTTGCTGGAATTAGACTATCATTTATCGCCTTACTACTGAAGTCCGCGTGTCTTGCGCATATAAAAATAGTTCGTCGTGTGAACTTTGTGTGAAAAAGCATGAGCATTAGTGCTAGTCGATTGAACCATCTTTCTTTCGTTTCTTCATAATGCCCTTACTATCCTTCTATTCCAACTCGCAGGACGCGAAGCCCAAGTCGCACCCTTCTTCTGATTCCGCAACAGCCGGTCTGGCACCGTCAATCAGTACTTCATCAACTACATCAACGTCCATCATGTCACCCGATGAAGAAGATATTCAGGAAAAGCAAATGTTTGACGCTATGCGAGCTGCTCGGCGGGCGCTTGACCTGTTTCTCGACTCGCGCATAGCGGAATCCGAGGCTATTCTCGAGCCTCAGCTCTGCAAGACTTCCATGTACTACGCTCTGGCTAGATCGGTTCTCTTGACGCTGAAAAGCATGATGACGTTCCAGCAGGCAGATTTTGAAGTTGCAATTGATTCTCTCAAACACACGGTTCATCTGTCCAGCATGATCATTCGTAAGGGCCATGGCGCATTATGGTTTTTGGATGGTATCACTTCTTGGATTAAGAGCGGAACCACAGTTGAGCAATTGAAGAAAATGCGCCCGCTCTATCGTCACGCGGTACGCTTAAATGATTATTCTTTTGGGTCCTTGGATGGGAAAGTTGACTTGGGAACCTGTTAGGAACTTGTCCATGCGGAGGCGTACTTGCTCAAGGCCATGATTTGTATTATCCATGACGAAAGTCTAGTGTCATTCTTACGTGAAGGATTGCATATTCGGCAGAGCTACATGACGTACACGACGCTAGAGAAATTTGTGCTTACGGCTGAAGAACCCATCAATGATGATCATTTTACATCCGGTGTCCGATTCGGTATGGGATGTTTTAACGTGATGCTATCACTACTTCCCAAAACAGTGATGCGTCTCGTTCAGTTCATTGGCTTCAATGGTCAGCGGTTGCACGGGTTGGAGTTGCTCGAATCCAGCGGTGGTTGGGACAAGTACAAAAAAACAGGCGTGATGCCGAAGCGGCAAGGGCCGGATGAAGGTCTCCGGCGACAATTTTGTGATATGGCGACTATTGCATATCACATTGTATTGGCCAAGCTGATGCCAGTGTCACATGTGAACGATGAACTTGCTGTAACAGTTCTAAAGTACAATCTCGATTTGTATCCCAACGGTGTTTTTTTCCTGTACTTCCATGGCCGTCAGCTGTTCAGCGAGAGAAAACTGGATGAAGCCAAAGCTGAATATATCCGTGCAATTGAAACGCAGAAGGATTGGGTACAGTTGCAGCATATCTGCTACTGGGAACGCGGCCTGATCGGTGTGCTACAAAGAGATTGGAAGACAGCATCAGACGTCTACGAGATTTTATACAAGGAGAGCAACTGGTCAAAAGCGGTATACGCGTACTTTAAAGGCATAACGATGTTCATGCTGGCAAAGAGCGAAAAGGACAGCAAAAAACAAAAGGCGCTGTTGACACAGGCGGCCTATTTGATGAAGAAAGTGCCAGGACTGAGACAAAAGATTGCTGGTAAATCTATTCCCTTGGAGGTAAGCAGGCTTATACCAAAGAGGCAAATTAAAGTGATGTAACACTGTTTTCACTAGAAATTTGTGGCACGCAAGGCGCGAAAGTATTTGGAGCAAGAAAACTCGTTAATGTTCCCAGATTTGGAAATTGCCAATGCATTTGGTGCATGCGACTTCATCCCTATACCATTACTACGCTCTAATATCGAACGCATCGACGCTGAACTGGCGCAGCTTCCTACAAACAGCAAAAATCACGCCGATGACATTTGTATGGGCCACTATATGCGTGCCATGATGGCGCGGCTCTTGTTGATTAGAGTCGACAACAAGAAGGAGCAGAATCAGTTGCGCGAAATCCATCACAAGTCGATGCAAATTGTGTTCAATGCGGCGAAAGACGTCGAGTATGACCACTACGTCTATTACTTTTCGCGCTATGAGAATGCACGTATGCTTATCATCGAGCGTGATTATGATGGTGCCGAGAAGGAGCTCCAGGTGATCCTGAGAGCGAGCGACAAGGGCCAGTACAATATTGGCGCAGGATCCAAGGCGAAGAGCAAGTACAGTCTGGAGAACCACCTGCTTTTCAAATGTCACAACTGCATGTCGGAACTGGAGGAGCTCCGGAAGTCCCTCAACGGCAATGACGACGACAGTGATAGTGACTCATTTGCATCGGCAAATTCCAACGTATAGAGCAATCTTTATACAGACAATGCTATATACATCAATGCTGTTTTGTATTTAATAGCACTCCTCATGTGCACCACAATATATACATAGCTTTCTTTTTACACCTTAAAGTCAGTAAAGATAGCCTTTTTTCCGTCAATGTTAGAAACAAACTGGTAGTGTTCGTTGAACTTGCATCCTTCTTTCATGAGTTTGGCCTTCTTGTCGGCTACGAATTGGCAATCACCCCATCCACCGCTGAAGCCGCCAATAGAGAAGTCACTAGCAATGACGCGATGGCATGGCACAGGGAGGGGGCAGAAGGGGTTATTGCGCAAGGCTTGTCCCACTGTTATGGGAAAAGAGAGACTTGGTTACTCGTGACTTACTCAATCAGAACATTCGATTTACCAGCACGCGGCCCAGCATTCAACGCATCGCTTATGGCCTTGTAGGTGGATACATGTCCGCGTGGAATCTAAAGTCGCGAACATCAGTATCCCTGTGTGTTTCACAAGGATCGTGTCATACCTGTGAGCATAGATCGAACACCTTGTAGTGGAAAGGCGGCACAGCACGCTTGGTTTTGGGATTCACGTAGTCCTTTCTCTCCTGTTCAGTTGTTGGGAAAGGGATCTCCACTGATCACGCTGATTAGCAACAGTTGTCATTCCAAAAGGCCATGTCATTCAAACGCACAATCAATATCGTCGTCTTTGGCAACAAATGTCTGGAGGATCTTTTTTGTGGTGCGTTGCTTTACAGGCTTGGTCGGTGCCTTGGCAACGGTTTTGGGTGTGCGTGGTCTCAACTCAACCATGGTCAGCGTGTGCGAGAAAGAGGAAGAAGGAAAGGATGCTGCGGCGGTTTGCCACTTTATCTGCTGGCCTTTGGGACTTTGAATCGGTGTAACGTCGTACCAAGCATACCAGTATTGAAATTATTTCATTCTCGCACTTGCCTCTCTCTCTCTCTCTCTGCATGCTCGAACGGAGCTCATACCCAACACCATGAGCAGTAGCAAACTTCCCCTTTTTCGGCGGGATAACTCGTCGATTAACCCTCGATCAGTGCGATCCTGGGTCGTGCATATTACCCGGAAACGAGTCTTGATTGTTTTCTTCATCATTGCCTCGTTTCTGTTTCTACGAAGCGTCCGGAAAGACCGAAACTTCGATTCCAAGATCATCCCAACACCTTACCGCATCGACTGGCCATCATGGCCGGTCGAACTCCACGATGAAGAAATAAACAGGAGCGCCTTCGAACCATCCCTGTTTACCCCTGATGCGCTATACCAAGAAGAAGATCTCAAGCAAGTTACTGCAGTCATTTACCGAGTGTCAAAGAATCCCCAGGATATTGTGTCGGTCGTCCACCATCTGCTACGCTATCCATTTATCAAGGAAATTTACATTCATAACCCAATTGCAGCTCCATCGCTCGTGGTTGAGGTATTACTCAGTACGCTATTCATAACCTGATTTAATTTCTAAGGAACTTTAATATATAGCAACTCGATCTGGACGCCAATCGAGCTCGATACGTGAATGTTGCTGTTTTCGACGAAAAGAACGAACGACTAGGTAGTCTGGCACGCTTCACAACGTGTGCCATGGCAACGTACGACAGTTGCTACATGCAAGACGACACATGGCAACCGCAGTCCATGGACAGCTTATATCTCAACATGATCCGATATCCAAACCTCATCCATGCAAACTCTCCACCTCTCCGTTACTTGGATCAGATGCGCTGGCGCGTGAGCAATCCAGGTAAATAGGATCAAGGCGGGGTCATATATGCAAGTTATTAATCCTCAGTATGCAATAGATTTCTCGATGCATGCTGGATTTGCCGATCTTCAATATGGTGCCTTTGTCCCTCGTTGGAAGGTCCAGACATTCATGACACAGTTGGGAAAATCAGCATTGGGAAAGGATAGAATTCGGTTAGCGGATATGTACTTTTCGATCTGGACGAATCAGTATCCGTGGATTCTTTCCAACCCACTCTTGCTGGCATCTGGCAACGTTCCTGATCCTCGTGAACCGCTTCCACCTGATTTATATTCTAACATTGTAAGTCATGATCGGGAAGGAAATCTTGTGAAACAAGTTATTGATGGCAGTGTTAGCATCAAGCTGTACGGCGACTCCAACGTACACTGGAAGCAGATTTGACAGAAACACCAAAGGATTATTTCGAACGGGTAGAAGACGAACCTCGACTTTATGAACGTGATGTTCGGTACGCTATTCTATTCGAGTGCACGGTTCTTGAAGCTAATATCCATGTTCAGTGCATCCTGTGGAAACGACCGCTGTCTTTTCATCACCAATATGGATCATGCACCGAGCCCCACTTTATTCAAGTACGATAAAGATAACTTCACCGGTATTCCGCATATTGAACGCACATACAACGAATTGATGGCTATGCCGTCAACGGAATTCTGGAACGAACATGCATATCACAAAGCGGTGGATTCAGATCCAAACAGCTGCTGGAATAGCTATACCAGTAAGGATACTTACTTTTGCTATGGAGTATTTGGTGTTTACTTATTGTCTTGCAGATCCAAAGGCCGGCGATTACTTTGGAATGATTATGATGGGCAAGGTGTTACCGAAACTTCTACAAATTTATACTTGTAATGATATTCGAAAGCCTGAAAACTTGTTTGACGTATCTGTCACAAATAATGGCACGGATTGGGTATGTCCATCGTTGCAGAATATTGGAGATTCAAGGCTAACTTTTATGTTTAGATTAGTTGCAAGACCCGTGCCATGACGCCTTGGCAGCAAGTACCACCTAGGATTTCCATCAGACTGGATTGTGGTGAAACAATCGAGTACATAAGAGCAATCCGCATGACATTCTTAGAAGATGGCCCGGAGCCATTCAACGTCTGCGGCTTTGCTCTTGATACTGTAGTTGTCTAAAAGACCCCTTGTATATTATCATTTTTCTGTTCTTTCTTTTTCGGATAATAATTATATTTGCTATTAAGTTATTTACGGTAATCATCTGCAAGTGTATTAATCCAATGATCCTTATTGGGCATACCGCAATCGATAAAACAGCTTGTATTTGTTGAGATATATAAACGACTCGACAATAATAAGCAAAACGATGTTGGTCTATCAGAATCATGAACTGTCATTTAATGAATGGGTACTGATTCAGTAACAGAATGCTCAGATACGTACCATTTCCGGTACCCAAATACATACAAACGTATTACACTTTTATGTATGACAGTATATATATCCACCAGGATTACTAAAGTCTGGGACCCATAATCTAATTTTTTCTTTGGGATTGACTCTATAATCATAATGCCAAGCAAAAAAAAGTAGCTCCATTCTTGATAAAACATCGAGATCACTTGACACCTAGCACTCCGGGGTTCAACCATCCGGTACCACATGTGAGATGATGTAATTGCTATCTCTAACGTTTATTTGTAGTAGTAGATGGGTTCTAGGTGATATTTTTAGTTTTAAATGAGGTAGCAATCAGCTATGGAATGATCCTAATCTGTGTCTACATATATCCACACGGACAAGGTATGCAAATACTTGGCAGCCGCAATACTACATGTTAAATCGATCCGATTACCCCGATACGTACCAAGTTAATGGAATTCTTAAGCCAAAATTACAAGCCCCTTATGAATTTTCAATCATTTTACCCATACTACCAGGGCACTTGAATCGTCAAATTAGTGTGCAAAGTCTCAAAAAGAGCGAAAAAAATGACTGAATAGATGGAACAAATGACGGTATTAGACTCGAGGGAAAGAAAGGGTACATTCTGTAAAAATTGAGCCTACATAGGAGAAAAAGAATCGCTTGGAAATATGTCCAAGGGCAACTGAAAACACATAGTATCAGTAACATATGTACCCCGCATCTCCGGTGAGTTTCATTATTAGATCACTACCTTTAGTCCGTCACTAAAAATAAGACATACGTATACCCTGCAAGTGCTATTAGGCGAAGGAGCTTAAACCTATTTCAGGGATACACCGCATCGCCACATGCAGCTCAATGCTTCTCATACACGGAAAAGCCAGATACCGCGGTACGATCAGTTCCACTTCATACATGGCTGTTTAAACGTTTTGCTGATACAAAGTGTTGCCATATAGGTAAAGGCAAGTGAACACGCCAATGGCAACTTAATCAGGCAAAAACCGTTGCACTAAGCGCCTAAAAAGGGAGAGTACTGTTCAAGCTCGTCAAAAACATTTTGCCCAAAAGTGAACGAGCGCCATAACTAATGTTTTGCCAAGGTTGATTTCGTGACCGTATTGACACCATCGATCAGCACTCGTGTAACCTCGGGAAGGATGTCGCTCATGCTGAAAGGAAATATACGTCTTTGACACTCTGTTATGCCAAGAGTCTAGTGCCACTGGTTCCTTTCGAGCCGTTCTTATTTTTCAATCTAGAAAAAAGAATCACGCGTTTGCGACAGTGTTTACAACGCGGCTGTCATCGTCACACACAGCTTGGCATATTTCTCACCTGCATCCCAATTTTCAACACCTGAAGCGGAAATAGTATAGTCGCTCTTCTCTTCTTCCTTCCTTCATGTCGCAATGAACCCACCCCCGCCAGCATCATTTTATACTGTTCAGCGTAAGTAAATAACCTGCATTTACGTCTCCATGTCATTGATCTCGGTCGCTTGAGCTTAGCTTACGGTGGACGACCGGCTCCCACCCCAACACCTCAACCATACCCTCCACCCCAGGTAATCTCAATGGCAAGATTCTAACCTGCGCTTACTGACAAACAGCGTTTAGCACGCAGGGCATATGCGCCCTCCACCACTTGATACGTCCTTCATGCATAACGGATCCCACATGCAGCAGTACCCTAACATCAACACAGGCTATCCGACACCAGCCCTGACCAGTCGGCCACAATCAATGTATCAAACGCCTCCGTCATCCGGTGGCAGTAATAGTAGTAATCCCCAAGATCAACGTGCGCGCCGCATTTCCGTGGCCACAGGCGATAACGGTTGGAAAGTTTCGGGACGATCCAGCGGTGCACCCAGCCAACACCAGCCCAACGGATACGAACATCCAGGAAGCAGTTTCAATGATAGACGGATGCGGCGCCAATCCATGGGATCAGCCGTTGGAGAACATCCAATCACACCAGCGTATACTCCAAGAGATTCCCAGTATGGCTACTTTTCACCAACACACGCGACCATGTCACCGCAAGAGCACGTTGCACCTGCTATGCCGCAGCCAATAAGCAAAAGAGAGTCATTTGTTGGCGGCTTCGTCATTCCGCCGGCTTATCCACCTTACAGACCCGCACAAGCACCACAGGAAACACCATACCAGTATCCACAGACTCCTCATCATCACTCAGCCCCGCAGTATCCACAAACTCCTCATCATCAGCCAGTATCGCAGCCACTGTATCCACAGACTCCTCACCAGCAGTCAGCGCCACAAGCACCATATCCGCAGACACAACACCATCAGCCAGCGCCGCAACATCGTACCAGTTACTATGCACACAATGACTCGTACTACCACGGTAATTACGCAGTAACCACAGCTGCTGCGGGCGATGTGCCACCATCTAGTGCCACCGCTGAGTATTTTCGTAAGTGTTTACTATTATCACGAGTAATTGCTACTTATATTGGCTGCTAATGATTTGCTCAGCAGCGGCAGCAGCAGCAGCAGCAGCTTCTTCGGACAATCCACCGGCAGGTCGCGCACGGTCGGTGAAAAGCGTAAGATCCGTCAGAAGTAACAAGTCCTTAAACGGCACATCTGGCGAAACCAAACAGGTTCCACGTAATGCAAACTTTTGACATGTATATCACCATAGCAACTTACCGTAAAAAACATGCTGGTCATATTTTAGCCAAAAAGCGTCAGATTACAGTCAGATCTGTCAGCGAGCATCTTGTTTGGATTGATATTGCGCCCAATGAAACTGGGGCTGGTATTGCTGAGAAGATCCAAACGATTGCAACGTATAAGACGAAAAAAGTTCTAAGTATCACCACGGCGTCAGGAAGGAGTATTCCGCTCAGTCGACGGCCGCTGTTTGATGACTGGGCAAACGTGCATGAGATTCAGCACGGTGAAGAATGGATTGTTGAATGGGGTGATTTGGATCGAGGCATGATGGATCGGATATTCTCCAAGGTGGTGCAAGTGGGTGAAGGAAGGCCATCTAATGCAAACGAAGGCCAGCAATAAAAAGTCTGAGTTTTGTTTTCAAAGACCCCCCGCACTTTCTACCGAGGCACATTTTTTTTTCATTATCAGTCCGCTGATCTTTGGTTGTTTTGTTGGGGAAAGTAAAAATAATCTCGATCAGTCCCATCTGATCGATTGCCCTTTTCGCGCGCCCCTCTTGATTGATGGCCTATTGATGGGCAAGCATGAAGAGTAACGTCTGTTCACGGCTCGACGGCCAAGGACCGGATCGGGACGTACGCGCCCGGCGGTGATTCGGGTACGGTAACGTTATAAAGTTTGAAAAGCACATGAAATTTTGGCAGGACCAGAAGCCGGGCACACCCAGGCGAACGTCGTCGGCCGCATTAAAGTTAGGCAGGGTATATTACGTAGTTCTAGCATAAAACCGAAACACGTCTGTTTCAAAGGGCGCGCGTCGTATTTAAAGCTTGGTACCACACCACCGTTTTTCTCACCTTTTCTTTTTCCTTCTGCACAAACATGTCATTGTCCAACAAGCTTTCCATCCGCGACGTCGACCTCAAGGACAAGCGCGTCCTCATCCGGTAAATACCACAGAATATGCGCGCGCCTGATAAAAAAAATCACTGCTGACGTGTTCTGGCTTAGTGTTGACTTCAACGTCCCTCTTAAGGATGGCGAGATCACCAACAACAACCGCATTGTGCAGGCTCTTCCCACTGTCAAGTACGCTTTGGACCAAGGCGCCAAGGCTGTCATCTTGATGTCCCACTTGGGTCGTCCCAACGGCCAGGCCAACTCCAAGTACTCGTTGGCCCCCGTCGCCAAGGAAGTCGAAAAGTTGCTGGGCAAGCCTGTCGAGTTCTTGTCTGACTGCGTCGGTCCCGAAGTCGAGAAGGCCTGCCAGGCTGCTGAGGGTGGCAAGGTTATCTTGTTGGAGAACTTGCGTTTCCACGCCGAGGAGGAAGGTTCGCACAAGGATGCTGACGGCAAGAAGGTGAAGGCTGACCCCGAGGCTGTCAAGGCTTTCCGCAAGAGCTTGACCAGCTTGGCCGATGTCTATGTCAACGACGCGTTCGGTACCGCTCACCGTGCTCACTCTTCCATGGTCGGTGTCGATTTGCCCCAGCGTGCTGCTGGTTTCTTGATGCAGAAGGAATTGGAATACTTTGCCAAGGTCCTCGAGAGCCCCGACCGTCCCTTCTTGGCCATCTTGGGCGGGTGAGTTTAATGCAAGCAGTGTAAACGCGGAAGGTACTGAACAAAAATTAAAGTTCCAAGGTTTCCGATAAGATTCTGTTGATCCAGAACATGTTGGACAAGGTCAACTCTCTCATCATTACCGGTGCTATGGCGTTCACCTTCAAGAAGACTCTCGATGGTGTCAAGGTAAAAAAAAAAGCATGATAAGATTCTTGTATGCGGGTCATGTGGGTCTAATCAGAACATGCGGGAGTAGATTGGCAAGTCGCTCTTCGATGAGCCCGGTTCGAAATTGGTGAAGGACCTGGTCGAGGCTGCAAAGGAAAAGAACGTTAAGCTCGTGTTCCCTGTCGACTATGTGACGGGTAACAAATTTGGCGCCGACGCCGAAGTCGGCTATGCGACCGACGGCACCGGTATCCCCGACGATTTCCTTGGTTTGGACTGTGGCGAGAAGTCTAACGAAATCTTCCGCAACGAAATCCTTGCTTCCAAGACCATCTTGTGGAACGGCCCTATGGGTGTCTTTGAAATTGAAAAGTTCGCCGAAGGTACCAAGTCTGCTTGCGCTGCCGTCATCGAGGCTACCCAGAAGGGTGCTACTACCATCGTTGGTGGTGGTGACACTGCTACTGCTGCTTTGCAATATGGTGCTGAGGGTAAGATCAGCCACATCTCCACTGGCGGCGGTGCCTCCTTGGAGTTGCTCGAGGGTAAGGAATTGCCCGGTATCACCGCTTTGTCCAACAAGGCTTGACTGTAAGGTCCCTTGCGTATCCCTTTCTTAATACTGTCCATACCAACCCGTTTTCCCTTCACACTCAATCACACGTACATAACAAAAAATATTCACATATTTTCAAGAATATAAAGTTTGATTCAAACTTGTTGTAAGTTATAACAATTGGTATTATATTTTGCTGTGTGGGATATTGGTGTTGCTCATTCGGGATTATGCGTAGAGCGAGTATGTTGGATCGTTAATATGCGCGCTTTGCAGAACAGCTGCATTTATCACTGTTCTCTACTTTTCCATTTTCCGCTTGTATCGTTTGATCGAATCGGTGGGAAGCCATGAATCGAGAGTAGTTATATAGATTACTCTTGATTAGTTATCCATCGACCTGTCACACTGCGAGGAACGCGTTGCTTCCTGATTATTTCTAACGCTATTTTATTTTGCTAAACCTGGCGCGTCTTATCGCCATCATCTTCCCAAGTACGTACGTGCATGGTCGCAAAGAGGGAAAGCTTCGCACAATGCTGGCTGTGCTTATTATAGCCATGATGCCATTTGTTCCAATCACGCTTACTTTTATAAACGTACCAAGGTGCATACGTAGTCCGTGCAGTTTTAGTGATCCTCATTTTCGTGTGATACCAAAACTAGAAAGGGCCGAGCAACAGGGACCTGATCACCGTACGTAATACCTTAAAGGTGCATATATGACGCATAGAGCCGTTGCTCTAACGGCACAATTGGATAGAAGGCTTAGTCGCTGCAAGTTATGAACCAATAAAAACGATACTGCATCACAAAGTCAAGCTGAGCCTTTTTTGAAGTTATCCACATGGTAAATGTAGTTACAGTTACAGTAGAATCAAGTAATCTTCGGATGTTAACAACTTAGCTGGCTGTTCAAGAAATACGTACAGAAAAAGTTATTATTTCAAAATAGCCTTTTCGGAACAGCCACATAATATGCACGATAATGCGGGCTGTCCGTGCGTGTCGAGACCGTCCAGACTGTTAGTATTATATATCTATTGCTCTCTTGATTTTGTGACATAATCTAAGATTTTTGTATTCATAAGCTTCATGCATTACTGGCCATTGAAGGAACCGGTATAAGTAAGGAAGATGTTATGTTTTGGATACACAAATTCAAATAAAAGTGTCGGAGCCACGTGGCAAGTTTTGCTGATGCCATACTGCATGGAAAATCCAAGGGCTCATGCATGTATAACCAGCTTCACGGTGTACTAATGATAGAACAAGCGAGCAGTATATAAAAAAGTATAAAAAGAAGACTACATCCAAACAGCAAAAGTCCTTTACTATGGCTTACCAATACGGATTCACTCCACTGCTTGAATCATCTCCCACTTTCAGTGATTCTACTCTGTCAAGTACCCCATTAACGCCGGACCAACCAATGTTTTCTGACCTTCCTCCAAACCGTAACCAGGACCAGCACTTGGTGAACGATTTTGTCCATGTTGACAATTATGGCCTTCTGATAGAGTATGTGGCCGACCAAGCGGCAATCGTCTTGCGTCGACCAGAATTTAATCCTTGGGGCTACCATAGCGATTCTCTGCTGCAATCGGCTGCATGGGCCGGAGCCACGTTTTTGACAAAGGATCATCGGTTACACAGATGGTTTGAGCAAAAAATTTTGCAATATCTCAGGAAGCAAAATAAAAGCCAATGTCCTTATTGTCATGTACGACTAGCATGCCCATCTGTGCTGAAAAGGCATCTGATAAAGAGGCGCTGTCCTAACCTCAAGGATGGTAACCAATTTACTTTCTGTTTCACAAACGTGCAGAAACTTGACAACTTCTCACGCCATCACCATAACCGGGCTTAACTATATATTCTTATGCAAAATTGGTTTATGTAAGAAACTATACACGCTTCTAAATCATTAATTAATCATTCAATTTCTTGACAGGTTTTATAAAAAGCTTTATCCAGCTTTCGCTAATGACGTACAAGCACATATGTATGCCCTTTCTACACTCAATAGTTATGTATCACTTCACCAGACACTGTATATATGTAATTCGTAATACAGCATCTTACCTGTATTTCTCTTTCTTATGGCATTCACATTTGTATTACAATTTTCATATAATCATATGCGTTCAACCTTTATAGAAAAAATAAATACTCATCATTATTTACACGCTTTGCAAATATACTACTATTTGGGTTATAAGTGCAACGAGAAAGTGAGGCTGTCGATAGGTAAAGTGCTTGCCTAGGAAAAGTCCTACATACAGCGACAGATGAAAGCATTATATTGGTATTAAGGCTTTAACCGTTATCATGCTAATTCTTACATATTCCTCATGTTGCATGGGGTTTTTTAGTATTACAAAATCTGATATATATCATCCTATTTCTACCTCAAAACTGTGCGTACGCATAGATATGCATCCATCATTAATATATTATAATATATAAAAAAATAAATTTCATAAATTACGTTTTGGACAACTGCCACAAGTAGAAAATTAAAGACATTTATACACAATATCGGCTATACTACATAGCGGAAATCTGGGTGTCGGTCGCCTAGGATGTTGCGATCGTCCCCATATGACTCGAGCAACTTTTCCTTTTCTTCAGGCGTCATCTTATCACGCTTTTTGTTGACACCCTTTAAGAAAATTCGTAGTCCGAATACAATCAAAGTATTAACTGCTATGCAGATGAAGGCAATACTATACGATTGTGTTTAGCAGTTTTCTTTGTTCATAAGTCGATTATAAAAGCGCACTTACCAATTGCCCCAAAAGTACTCTGGACCATCAAAGTAAACCTGTCCGCCTACAGCGCTTCCGACCGAACTAATGGTGCCTATTATACCATCTGCAGCAGCTCGACGAGTTAATCCAGCGCTTAGAAATAAAAGAGTGTTAATAAATTTTGCCTTGAATATAAGTATGATAGAGCAAACTCACTAGTTGTTATTGTACCACGCTGATCCAATGGCTTGAAGCGAGGTCTGTATATATGTAAGAGCTATTATTAAGGATATCATCCTTGGCACATTGTATAGCTTTTCAGCTTACCGATCCGGCTTTGCTAATGCACACAGCAAAGTAAAGAACACCAACTTGATTGCGAGGTGCAAACATGAGTAGTAAAAATCCAAGCATGCAAATAAAATTGGTCACGATAATAGGAATTGAGCGATCGAAATATTTGTCTATCCGCATATTCGTATAAGTATGTTAAGCCACTGCGTATCCAGTAGAAGTACAGGATAATACCGGAGTAATAAGTTATAATGAAAACGAAAATGATTGTCACAACGCTTGGAGGGGTTGTCAATGCAAGTGAGACGTCCGTAGGCCAATCACCCATTCCATCAATGATGGATGGCAAAGCAAGGTTTACACCCGACATTGCAATGCTGTTGGTGATCTCAGCAGTGCAGTACCAGTAAGTTTTCCAATCCTTGAATACTGATCCAACTTGTTTCCATGACCATGACTCATCCTTAGCAGCTCCTTGGTCTTTTGTAACATAACCCAAGTAATGTTTAGAAGCAGTTAAGCGATGGAAGCTATACAAGACGTACCGTTCGCCATACGCTCTATCTCCAAGTTTTTCTCCTCTTGAGTTAAAAACTTTGCTGTTTCTGGTTTATCTGGAAAGAGCAATATCGCGAGAAATGATATCAAAATACACGGAGCTCCCACAATAATAAACATCCTAATATTGATCATCAGATATGATGCACCTGAACTCCTGGATATGTTCAACGTACCATTGCCAGGTATCCACTTTATCTGACGTTGGCACGTGGCTGATTCCATAAGTTGTCAACCCATTGGTGGCACCTAGAACTGATATGATCATTGATGCATATCCTGCACGCCGAGCATATTCTTTTCGAGTGTAAAAGATAGCGGTATAATATCTATTGCGTTTCATAAGCATTAATATGTACGATGTACCAGCACGTTCGTTTTCCTTACGCTTTGCCCGGGTAGAATCCTACGTTTAAGGACCATACCGTACTTTGTAAGTTACTAGTTGACTGGGGCATTCACCACATACCAGATTCAAAACTTCCAAGCAAAAAGCGACACAACAACATGCCAGCGTACGAGGTCACGGCAGCCATGGACATTGTGATGCATCCCCATGCACTAATCATACGTAGAAGGATAATTAGATCTCGCTTCCAAATCCAATGGGGGTTTCATACAAAGCCAAAAGGGCGAGGTAAAGCGATGGTCTCCACCGTCGAATGATGATGCTACTCGGCAGCTTAAATACTATGTAACCAAAATAATAGATCGACAAAGTCCACCGATACTGAGCTTCCGTCATATTGGTACCCTCCAAAAGCCCTCCCAGCTTTGCCCTTGTTATAATTTTCCTACGGAATCATTTCCATTAGCATATATAGTACTTTATAAGCTACGCTACTCTTACTGTTCAAAATTGCTGAACATGGCTAATACTCCAAGCAGCGGTATCAATCGCCAATCAAGCTTCCTACCGTGCTTTTTTTTCAGACATCTCTTCTTGGTGAGTAATCTAGAAAGTAAAATACCTCAGGAGTTTCCGTTCCGCTGCGCTGTAGCTCGAATTAGAGTCCTTCTCGTCAATGATCAACTCTCCTGACTTTTCGCCATCATCGACAATATATGGGTCACTGTCCTTCTTTTCGTTTTGTGGAGGGGTCGGATTTTTTTCACTCATTTTAACAAAATGTGTTGGCAGTGGGAAGTTTTATTGATACGCCCGGCTTTATATGCAAACGCTAAAAAAAAAGCGCCCGCGTCCTTGTGACACGCGCATACACTGTTTTCAAGAAAAGTTGCGTTTATAGTACAAATGTGCAGGATCCGAAATTTTGGCACATTAAAGGTAAACAAATCAGCATATGGTAACGCCACATGCGCATCCTTCCATTTTCTGATTCCTATTTCGGTTACTTTACGTGGTAAAATAAATCCCTGATGGTTACAGCTGTGGGTACATTGTATACCACGCCCTATTTTTTCTCAGGAAGTTGGAATTGTATCACGAACAATTTCAGCTAAACGCATACGTAAATGTTTAGAAATGCGTTGTATTACAGGATGATCTAGCTTGCATATCCGTACAACTGCTACGTTTTCTGCGGAAAATTGAAAGAAGCCTACTAAAAGTATTCAGTTGGTATAAATAAGCCTTATTCCGTACCATTTTGAATCGTGAAATGTAATTATTTGTTAAATGCTTGAAGAGGTTAAGTTCTTAATTTCGGCATAAGAATTTTCAAAGATGCCATTTGGGTGTCTATAGTCTCGGCAAGTATATGTGGTTTGGTACACTTAAATATCTAAAAACTATAGGTACATAGGATAACTGTTCGCAAGTTATACAAGCTTTTTGTAGTGCACGGTCCAACTATATTGGGTACGTAATCTTAAAAACGTTAATAAACAAATTGGCATCTCCTCTAATTTACTAGTATACAAAAATGTAAGAGAAACTTGGATACGTATCTGAACCCATCATAATTTGCTACGGACATAATGAAGTTTATTAAAGTATCATCTATCGTTATGCATGGACGAAAAGAAAAGACTATTTAGAGTGCGTGATAGATCTAAAAGAATAGGTGTTACCTCAGAAACTTTACGCCCAGCACTAATAAGTCTTTTGAAGTGACACAAATCGTGGATGCGTGATCAAAACTGCTATGAACTTGGACATATTAAACTGTTAAGAAAAGCTAAATCGCATTAGTCAATGGACTAAATATAATCACTGTACCGTTGATATTTAGAGTACATCTGAAGGTTACATTTTTCCTTGTGTTTGGGTACTTTGAAATGCCAATTGCCAGAATTTCCATGCAATAGTTGTAACTTGCCGCGTAACAGCTTCATAGGTTGGTTACACTTTGTTGGTACCGAATTCTCTTCTGAGATCTCTACCGATCAGTAATGTGATCAATCACATGCACAATGCCAAATTTCTTACCAACGCCATAATGTTTATCAGTAAATAGTACTAAGGATTACCATTGACTTTAGTTAGCACCTTAAACCTTTTCCGATTACATCTATCACGGTGGTGCCGTCCAGTCATTATCGAACTGAAGATGTGGGGAAGTAAACATGAATTCTTAAAGATGATGATCCACACTGATCTGATTTAATTCTTCGTTAAGAAAGTGACGCGTGTGATGGCGTAAACAAAGTATTATCTGCGGATCTACATCTAAAAGACAGATGTACTGAGTTTTACCTCAACGTACCATTTTTAACACTGTAGTAGTAGCGAATACCTGAGGTGCGAAAAGGGAACCAATGGTTACGCACGTCGGCTATATAGGTGTTTCATCATGAGCCTTGGAGCTAAGGATCTGGGACACCGTATCACTATTTTTTCTCACCATAGTTTGGTCTCTCGATTCAACTTATTAGTGCTTGATGGTGTATAGCGCTTTGAAGACGAACGATACGGTTTTACACTGCAAATAATTTTTGGTGAATTTTGGTGAATAATTTTTTTGAAGTTATTAAACATAAGCTTTTTAACCGCTCGAGTTACAAAAAATGGTAGTACAAGTGGCTAAAAAGCTTATGTTTGACCACTATAACCACTTTTAACCATCAAGATTATTTGCAGTGTTAGTTGATCCATTTATTTGGATGATTTTTGAGCTTGGCATAGGTTATGTACTATAAATAAGGTCAGCAGGGCACCCCATGCTCCGAAACTTTTGCGAGAAGATAAACCCTCATTTATATCAAAATGAGCGAAGATTGCTTTTCAATACACATAACTCCTTTTGATAACGAAAAAAAACTCTTCATGTCCATACAAGGCCTAGATAACTTCACCTTCAACATGGAGACATACATGATGTATGCGTCAATGTTTGTTGCTTTTGTTCATGTCAAGTTTTTTTTATACGACAAAGCCCATTTCTATCTGTTTATAGTGTATTCAAAATCCTAAGAGTTGCATTCCTTGATAATCCGTCGTCTCGCTTTCTTAAAATTAACACCCTCAGTGTCAATCACCGCATCCTCATCGACCTGCTTTCTCTTCTTCTCATTATATACACGTATACGTTCCAACAGTGGCACTCCGCGGTGTCTCTTCGTCACGATATTTAGGCATATCACCCGAAGCTTGATGAAATCCTTTGACCAAAGTTCCGTAATATCGTAATCGCCATGCTTATCCTTCTTCAGCTGAACGGATTCATGTCGATAAAATGCCTTGACTGTTTTGTCGATATTTCGCCCGACCGCTTCATAGTAACGCGATAAATCCTTCCAATGATCGTGAGTCCAGGTTTTTATTCTCTTGCTCTTCCGGTGACCATTTCTTGGATTTGGTTTGTGCGCATTCTCTTCCTCTGGTGCTGTATAGCTGCGACGAAGGCTGGAAAGACTGTCCCTTGTATGGCTTGTCGGCTCGGGTAATGGCGCTGTTTCTTGCCGTATCAGTGCAGGGCCTTTATCGTGCGATTTCGGTGACGCCTTGATCGAATAGTACCGGCGAGGCTGAGGAGTCTTTGGAGATGTTGCGTGCACAAAGTTTGTATTATCATGGGTACGTTTTGAGCTTGAAGCGGCTGGAATTGAGAACTCCATGAGTGACGGAAAAGAAAGAAAAGTGAAGAACAAAGAAAAGACTTCGAGTCATGTCATGTATCCACAGATGCATTTACTGCAAGTCAGCATGCAAAGTCCGGTGTGATCGTCATTTACATATCATTCATGCACTTGGATATATTCATTTTCAGAGACATATATAGAAAGAGCGCATTTACGTATAAGATCTTCAATTGTGAGCAAGCCGGAGTCGAGATCTTTATCGTATCTTTTTTTATAAACAATATAGGAGAATGTTAATGCAAGAGCAGAATGAAATTACCGACAGTAGATGTATATGAAGGCAGTAAAGTCAAGGGGCTCCTCAAGGATTGCTGATTAATAAGTTAGCTATACCTTGCCAATGAGTTACTGTAAATATTAGATTGCGAACTTTGAAATATGTATAGATGTGATGGGGTAAATGCATCGGTTTAAAGCACTATGAGCTTCATTGACATGTAATGGTATATTAGTATACATCGAGGGGTTACCTAAAGTATAAAAGAAATCACGTATTGTCCGTTGCTGACTAAGAGTGTTCCTTGTATTACTGGCTCTCAGGGATAGAAGCAAGTTTCTTCGTGTTTTTCCGGCAGCCAATGCTGATCAGCTGATGGTAATTTGAAGCGCTGTCATAGTTACGGTCCTGACATCCGAAAGTTCACACAGGAGATAGCAATAAAAACATATAAAGACTTTGTACACATGCTCTTGATCTGATTACTACAGAAAAAAAAACATGCTTGACCCCAAACCGAAGAGCATTCCCTGTCGCCTTAATTCTACTCATTCGCCAAATTGAAATTCGTATCACCCAAAGCTGGCTTAAAAGCTATTCGATAACGCAAATTCGAGGTGGAAACCATAAAGGCTGCATGTGTCTAACGTAGAATACGTTATACTCTTTGCAAAGTATACGCACTTCACAACATCGTTAACAAGGCTGCATTCTCGAGTTGGGAAAATGCACTGACCAACTCTTGAAACGGATGGATAATCAAACCTAAATTTGTAAAAAGCTTGGCATATGATAAACGGGAATCGATGCAGCACCGTGATCCATAGCAGTTGAGTCTCCCCAACTGTTTTTGCCAAAAACTTGGATGGCCCTTACATTTTTCACGTGGATACTCATCCTCATCCACAGAAGGCGGAGAATAAACGGCTTCAAAAGCGCGAAATGTGCGTGCTTACCGAAACAGGATACACTTTTCTTCATTCACTTGTCGCCGCCAAAAGCATGCATCAGAAGCTACGACTGTAAATCTCGAAAATTCAAGTGAACAAGTCAGGGAGAATAACATGATACCTTAGATATATCACTAAGGATTCGTATGTCCTTGAGCCTGAAAGTGGTGCAAACTTGATCGTTCGCCGCAAGAGCGCTGCTCTCGAACTTGCTACTGGTAGGAATTCGGAAACATGAGACGGCATTAGCTACTTTTTATATTGTGTTGGAGGATGCTGAGCAGGGAGTCTATGTATACAGATAACGCGGTACCACCTGTAACCGAGCAAGAGACGACGCTGGCTATTTGCGGTGTCATGGGGTTTATTCAGCTACAAGCAGGTAAGGGTTAATCCAAAAGGTCGGACATGCGTTGCTTATCCCGATTTAGGCTATTATATGATCGTCATCACGAATCGCGAGCTTGTTGGAACCATCCGTGGCCATGATATTTATCGCGTCGGCTCGTTCCAGATCTTACCTTTGCCCCGCAGTCTCGCAGGTTTGACCGAAGTTCAGGTAAAGCAATGGTTTATATGTACGTGGGATTGAGGATGGCTAATCACATCGATGGGGTTTAGAAACACGATGAACAAGCCTACGTCGGCCTTCTCGAAAATCACTTGAAATCCGGCGGATTCTACTTTTCATACACGTATGACCTGACCCAAAGTCTGCAGAGACAAGGCGACTTTGATAGCAAAGCATTGACACAGCCATTGTGGAAGCGGGTTAGTATGAGGATAAGGAAGGGGATATGGCCTTGTTTTCTTATTAATTTCGGGGATTCGGGATCACTAGGTGGACGATCGATTCTTCTGGAACCGCCACGTTGCAAGCAAGCTGATCGACGGAGTACTCGCAAGCGATCCCAAGCAAGATGTAAGTGGGGTACCTAGGAGAAGGAATCGGAGTCATTGACACAATGGATACCGTAGTTCACTGAATATATCCTCCCTGTTATGCAAGGCTGTAAGTATTTATGGAAACAAAGGAAGAAGTATAGGTTATTAACGGTGGTATAGTTGTTGATATTGAAAATGTTCGCGTCAACAATAAGCCGTTCTGCCTTGCCCTTATTACTCGCCGCAGTCGTTTCCGACCCGGCACTCGATTCTTCTCTCGCGGTATCGACTCCCATGGCCACGTCTCCAACTTTGTCGAAACCGAGCAGCTCGTTCTCTACGATGGACCGGACTCATCGGGACCTATTGCTGGCAAGAAGCAATTGTCTTACGTACAGACGAGAGGTTCGATCCCTGTTTACTGGAGCCAAATCATCAATCTTAAGTACACCCCAAGATTATGGGTCGGTGAAAGCAGAAAGAGCGTAAGTTGGGTAGCTGCTAGTAAAGGGGATCATATGGGCTCATTGCTTCTCATAGCTTGCTGCCGCGCGTGCCCATTTTGATGAGCAAATCCGTATCTATGGTCCCCAAATACTGGTCAACCTGATCAACAAGAAAGGCTACGAGTTACCGATGGGTCAGGCATACGCTCGCACAGTCGAGCAGCTGAACGATCCTCGCTTGTACTATACGCATTTCGACTTCCATAGCGAGTGCAAAAAGATGCGATGGGATCGTATTCAGCTCCTTGTGGACCAGCTCCAGGAACAGCTTGTCAAGCAAGGCTACTTTTATTACGATGCGTCAGATAAGAATGAGCCTGTGATCCGCAAGACGCAAGAGAGTGTCATTAGAAGCAACTGCATGGATTGCTTAGATCGCACCAACGTAGTCCAGAGCACATTTGCCCGCTGGGTGCTTACACAACAGTTGCGGCAGGTGGAGATCTTGGGTCCAAACGAATCCATCGAGGGCCACGCAGACTTTATGTTCATCTATCGAAATGGTAAGTGCACATATCGAATAGAGGAAACATGGTAGTTAATCTTTGCAATCTTTAGTGTGGGCTGATAACGCTGATGCCGTGAGCACAACCTATTCAGGTACTGGTGCCCTTAAAACGGACTTCACACGCACGGGCCAGCGGACGAAACAAGGAGCACTGCAGGATTTGTCCAACTCAATTACGCGATATGTGAAAAACAACTTTTTGGATGGCAAACGCCAAGACGGATTCGATTTGATCCTGGGCAACTACGAGGTGACACCCAAAAGCGACAGTGACGCATACGTCAGTCCATTTGCAACCAACAAGCCTCTTCGTGTACGCGTCGTACCTTCCATTCTGATCTTTGGATTATTTATGCTGCTTCTCAACCTTCTGCGACCGGGATATTCAGGTGTTCAGTCGTGGATTTCGTACCTCATGCTCTTGGCGTTCTGGCTGTCTGTGGTTGTGTCCGGTGTTCGTTTTGCCGTGCGTCACGGTAACCAGTTTGTCGAGTGGCCCCATTTGGTGCACCAGCCTGACTACGACCAATTCGAAGCCATGGGAGGCGTGCTCGAAAAGGGTGCCAATGTTCCACCAGAGCTGGGCACACCGCCGCAAAAGCTGGAATAGTGCAGCTTGTTTGCCTTGTTTGTTTTCTCGTGCAAAAATATATCATCATGGCCAAGGTGGCTAGGGACGTAGATTAGGTAATTGATTCGATCATACTAAGGTGCCTGCATGATGTAGTGTTGGTGCTATATATACGCACACACGCAACCAATTATATGATGCCCCTGCATCTTCTCCGAGCCCACTGGCGGCCCTCAGCTTGCTTGTTTGCAGAGTCATGGGTGATCATGTGCAGCTGTTAAAAATACCGAGCAGCATCTCTTGCTGGCTGGGCGCACACTCCTTGGACGCTCACGTTCTCGATGTGCCTTTTTGAGCTGGAGCTAGTGTGAGTTAGATTGCTGTTACTAAGCGCTGGGCGAAATAAGGAACCGGGGCGTGCAGAGAGAAAAAGTGAAGCCAGCGATCCACATACGCTAGCTTAAGTTGCTCAGCAGTCGTGTTTGGAAGAGTGCTGACCACGTCCTTGTGTAATCATGGAGGCTGTGCAGAGCATCCACAGACAAGGATTAAGTGGGGCTCTTCGAAGCGTCAAAGCCGGCAGTATAAGATTAAAGCCCAGCGGGTGGAAGCTGTGTATGTTTTGCCTCTCGTGTTGCTTGTTAGGTCGATACTTACTTTTTTATTTCTTGATTGACAAGCCAGCACCTGAGCATTATGCTCGAGAATTAAAGCTTTACACAGCTACACATTACCCTCATACATTCGTACTCATCATCTCCATTCTTTTTCTCTCGTTGCGGCTCGACTTGTCCGCCTGTATATCACTTGTTTTTTACCATCGCCGCCATAAAAGAAGGACCACAAAAACGAACAGCGTATATCATCGCGCACAATACCGCACACGCAACACACAGACTCTCTTCCACTCAGCAGCGCCATGCCTGTCAATCTACGAGAAAAGACAATCCCATCCTCCGCCACGTTACTCACCTTGGCGCTCGTAACGCTATGGAGCACTCGACCCGCCCGAGCACAGAACAACTGTATGTCGCTCACTTCATCCAAAGCATGTCCAGCATTCGACCAGTACTACATTGGGCTGGGTCTCGCCGATCGATATTCGTACTTGGCAGGCACAACGGACGTCGATTCGTTTGACCAGAGTCTTTTCGCTTATGTCAATTCAACAGGCGACTACCTGCTTCCCCTCGGCTGCTCTAAGGACAGTGGTAAAGTATCATACGCACGCTACTCGCTTTCACGGTTATGTGCGGGGCTTATTCAAGACGCCACCGACTCGCTGCCGTGCAACTTCCAGCACAATCTGACGCCACCTCCGCTGTGTCAAACAACATGTGATGCTTGGATCAGCAGCGTTACTATGATCACAAACGACACCCAAGTGTGTGCCGATTCAGGGCAGCGCAGTAGTGCCATAGCGGATCTCGAGTCACAATGCTCGTCGTGGCAAGGCTACAATGGGACGGACGCAAACGCTTGCATATCAGGATCAGTCAACGAGCCTGGCAACTGCGGTAAGTAGGGGCAATATAATGAGACGCATTAATGACTGATTTTCCATTTCTAGGCTTCCAGAATGACGTCGCATCGGCGTGTCAGCACTGCAGCAGTAGCAGCGATTCATGCTGCGAGAGCGTGTCATGCAAAAGCGGGTTGTCGATAGGAGCCATAGTGGGCATTGCAGTGGGAAGTGTGGTGGGCGTGGTCTTGCTTGCATTTGCACTATTCTGCCTCTGCTCACGACGGAAACGACTGCGGAACGACCATTTCAAATTCACCACCTACGTAGCGCCACGAGACGATTACCTCCATCATCGAAGGGGAAGCGGCGGCCGCACCTCCACCGTGCCACTCACAAACGGCGATACGCTCCAAAGTGAGCACAGCGAACATACCGAGCCACTCCACAATGATCACACCGAGCCACTCCCCAGTCACCACAACGAGCCACTCCATAATCATCACAACGAGCCACCGTCCTCATCCAGTGGCGATATCACGCCGCCAACCCCGGCGCCACCGCCAGCACCGCCACGCGCCTTGCAGCAGCCCAGACCAGAAGATCTCTACATTGTTGTACACCCATATCCGCCACAGATGGGTGACGAGCTGGGTTTGCATGTAGGAGATATCATCTACGTTGCATATCCGTTTGACGATGGATGGGCACTGGGCATCAATGCTATGACAGGCTTGAAGGGTGCATTCCCCATGGTCTGCGTCTCAACCGTGCCCAAAGATGTACTGGACGGGATGATGGCCTCATTACAGGACGATGACTCGTCCAAGATCCTGATCGAAGATGACGAACAACCCCAACAGCCACACAATAGTAACCCATTTGTCGATACACCTGGCTATAATCACAGTCACGAAGCACAGCCGCCAAGACTACAGCTGTTGAACGTAGACCGGATCAAGGAAAGCGTGCGACGGTCCATGAGTCTTGGTGCCTTTACCCATTCAGCGTTACCGCGGTCAGAAATGACCAACCATAGCAACATACCCAAACGGACAGCAAGCATGCGTACTACCTCCTATGGCTACTCTGAGGCAGAGAGCCCCACCTCCCCGACTCTTAACACTCCCTTATTCTTCGATGTGTCGACATTGTCGAATACCGTTGTACAGCCGCGTTTTGAAAATCATCATCAGGATACCTACGAACTTCATGAACATCAACATAGCAACAGCAGTAGTAGTGGTGATGGTTTGCAATGGAATATCAGATCACAAGGATGAAAAAAAGACAAGCCCATTATTTGCATGATATTTTTGTAATATTTCTTACGTTTACTCCCTGTATCCTGTTCGTTTCTACTGTGTATCTTTATTAAGGCATGTGAAAAGTCTTGTGGGGCACTCTTTGTTGGTAAAAGAGGTTGTTTGCACGATGAATTCGGCGATCGCTGGCGCTTTTCTTACTTCAAACCGAGCGTGTGACCCGGTAGATTGTTCTACTACCCCAATCTCACAGGTGTATATATTAAGTATGCTCGTAGCAGACATTCCAAGCATATACTTTAAAAGGAGTAGCAGTGAGCAATGCGTACATACGCAATTTAGTCAAGACTCTGACAGGAATCTCCATGTTCCACAATTACGTTTTGTTTGTATGCACAATGCAAAGTATCTTGAGTTTGTGGTCAGCTTAGCTATAATGTAGCTTCATTTCTGTCTTCATTCCACTTATATATGTTCAAGTTAAGATTCCAACTACATCTCTTCACTTACTTTTCATGGTATAAGATCAATTACCAGGACATTATGTCGCAGCTCAAGAATTATCGGGTCTTCGTTACTATGACAACTGCCAACCATGCAATAGTAGCTTGTAACAAATGAAGCGCAATGCTACTCGACAACACTTGTAATCGTGGCGCTTTTGTATATTTGGGCTTCAGGCATCTTATAGCAAGGATATCGCGGAACAAGCGCCGTGGTGATTACTTTCTAAGAAATGAAAGCTTGATCCTAAACAAATGATGGAAGATTCCCGAAAAATAGACTACTTCGTTTTTATAACACTTCTTATTCGTGTGTCTACTACAAGAACATGGTATCAAAAGCTTGAGCAAGTGTTTATACTACCAACCCCGTTAGTCCGATAATACGCAGCTTCATTTAAATTGTACTATCAAAGTCTTGGCAATTATATTGGTGGAAAGGACATCCAGTGGTTATGCCGTCAAACAAATTCATCCAGTGTGGGCCAATCATGGGACGACCAGTATGGGCGACTCCGCTTTGCCTCACACTGAAACTGGTGTCTTGAACAGGACGAGAGGGTTTTTCTTTTTTCCACTGACCACTCAAAGCCTACTGATTCTGTTTCTCATTCGATACCCCCTTCTCATTTCCAATTCCTTTCTTTAAGTATGCCACCAATGCTGACTGAGGATTCCACGTGTGCCGATTCTCCAGAAGCTTCCACCAAATTCTGGTGTCGACCTTCTGAAGCACTCGACAATTCGTCGTCGATGGGTTTAGAACATCAGGGTACGAGCGCACACCTCCTGAAGATAGAAGCGTATGGAAGTTGCTGACGACGACAATAGAAACCTTTTCCATCTATAACGAACACGGAGGAAGCAGCTTATGGTTAGGCCAGCAGCAACAGCACTCTTCCAAGGAACGCCGCCGTCAGACAAAAATGCTCCTGGTCGCACTGATCGAGTCATTCTGTCGTGTGTACGGTGACACACCCGAGAGCAACCAAAAGGTTTTCTTCCTCATCTGTCAAACCTTGCGTTCACTTGGCTTGATCGACTCGGAGTTTGTCGACGAAATGGCAAGCGTACGTTCTACCTTCCAAAGCGCCTTCCAACGTCTGTTCTACACCGCCGTGCAGACCGTTCGCAACAAGGAACTGTTCCAGCAACACCAGAGGATGATCATGCAAACGCCTTGGGATGACGACAGCGCTGACAACGATTACTTTAATGAGGCGCCTTCCATGTCTGAAGGCTCGGCCTTATCTTCCGAGCAACTGCTGTTCAACTTGTCCGTCCAAAACTCGCGTTATCGCAACGACTTTGTCGAAGTCAATATGCTTGGCAAAGGCGGGTTTGCCAGCGTATGGCGTGCGCGCAACAAATTGGATGGCATCGATTATGCTGTCAAGAAGATCCGTCTTGGTCGTAACCTGGATACTGACCGCCAGATGCCTTACGAAAAGATCTTTCGTGAAATTAAGCATCTTGCTCGGTTGGAGCACAAGAATGTCGTCCGCTACTACTCGTCCTGGCTTGAGCTTGCTGTCGATAACTGCGTAGACGAAGAAGATGAAGAAGATGACGACGACGACGATGATGATGATGATGACAGTGTATTTAACGGTCAAGATCCCATGTTCTTAGACAACGACGACAATCCAAGCGTCGAGTTCCGTGCACCTTCAGAGTCTCAGTTTCAAATTGATTTTGCCTACGACAGCACTTCTGCCCCGAGCACCACTGCAGGCAGCAGCAGCTTGAGTCACAGCGCAATAAGCAAAAAAACAAACTCAAAGTCATCCAAGGCGTCATCGTCATTTGATGGTGAATGGATGTTGTATATCCAAATGCAGCTGTGCCCAGGTAATATAATAATGAAACTATGTTTATTTAGCAGCACTTTTTCTAACTCGGTAATAGCGACGCTGCATGACTTCATCAAGTATCGCAACCAATCGTGTGAAGTCGACTCCCAGCGAAACATCGATATTTTCTCACAGATCCTGGAAGGTGCTCATTATATGCACAGTCAAGGTGTAATTCATCGTGACCTGAAGCCCACCAACATCTTTCTCAGCATGCCCTCGTCACTGAACGATCATCCCTATCGCAAGTGCAGTCAATCAGGTCGACGAGGCCGCAGCCGTGCAAACAGTCTCGCGAGCATGTCGTCAAGTGGCCCTAGCCAGTCCCCTCATGATCACAGCTTTTCATTTGACTCGGTGCTGACAGCCAACGGTCTGCGCGAGTGCATGTGGAATGAGGTAAATCATTTTGTTGCACCTGCATATATATTATTTAGGGTTCAAGTCGAAGTAACAGGACATTTTATAATAGCCGTGGTCTCCAAAGATAGGAGATTTCGGATTAGCTGCAGCCACGGATACCCAGGTCGACTATTCTCCTAATGCCATGACCTCGTTACCCGCTCCTCCTTCAAGTGATAGTGCCGTAAGCAGTGCAAGCAGTAGCAGCAGCTCTAGCAGCTGTCAGCAACAAATGCATGTGCCACGCCGCCGCCCATCAATTCAACGCACGCGTACCAGCGGTGTGGGTACACGGACTGTAAGCTTGGATACACCTGGATGCATTCAATATTTATTAAATCAACTCAACCCCCTTTTTTTATTTTATAGTATGCATCACCCGAACAACTTGCTCGCAAGCCCAATGCTTACGACGAAAAGGTGGATATCTACTCGCTGGGCATCATTTTCTTTGAGCTTTACAAGCCGTTTTCAACAGCCATGGAACGCGCTGAAGAAATCGAATGCTTAAAGAATGGCGTATTCCCTAATGGATTTGTAGAACGCTATCCGAAAGAGGTAATTGCCATACAAACTTGTTTCTTTGTTCATACTCACTTTTATGTTTAGTCTGCATTGATTTTATGGATGATGGATCCCAATCCTGACTGCCGACCCACCGCAGCCCAATTATTGGATTTTGAATTGTTTACAAACGACTCAGCCGACGATGTTATCTTTGCATCGCTCCAATCCGAATTGCAAGCCAAATCCTTGGCTTTGGACAAAAAGACAAAGGAAATGGCTGCCCTTCACGCCAAGATGGAGCAGTTTGAACGAGAAAAGCAACAAGAAGTACAAGCAATGCAGAAGCAGCTTGAAGAGTTGCAACGCAAGCTGGAGCAAGCCGAATTGACCACAAGAGCTACTCCTCCCTTGACACCACCCACCCACAAAGAGTTCTGTACATAAAGAAAAGCAACTACCCCATTTTGTATATATCTTTGCAAATAAATCGTGCATACATGTTTGTTTTCTGGTTTTAATGAGATAGTCCAGAATGTGATACGTAGACAGAAAATTTCCCTTACTGCACTAATATGCTGATTAGTTTTGCCATTACCGTATAAAAATTTCCAATGCGTACATGTAGTGATACTGAGAAGGATTGGTAGATCTTGCCGAACTTTTGGAATAGTACAATGAATAGAAATTCAATTAACTCTCGAAGAGAAGGCAGTAGAGTACTGTTTATTAAATAGACTCCGTTTCTTCGTCAGCATCGCTCTTCACGACTTGGTCACTGTCATTGAATTAAACTTTCGTCGTTTATAAACTTCTTGAACTATTGATTTGATCCATGCTCAATTATATAAGAACTAGTTGCCAAATTTGTGTACTTTGACGGGTGGTTCACCGATTTCCGTTCGCTATTTCTCCTTCTATCTACATTTGCGAATGAAATGCTTGCCGCCGAAAATGTGCCGAGTAAAATATCAATCGGCAATCAAATATATCAACAGCGTGCTTTCACATCATGGTTGCTCACTTATTCCTCGTCGTGTTGTCGACCAATTATTCCGTCGTCGATCATCTTTATCGCATGCAACGTTGACGGCTTTATAAGCTAGTTATGGTTTAAAATCTTGTGCAGTCATACCTTTTTAAGAGCTGGTATGACGAGCGAAAGAAGTAGTTCATAAGTTATAATTTATTGCTGGGAGATATTGGACCTGCTCCTATAGGTATTAGGTCGCCCCCTTGCGGTACGTATGTTTGTTTGAATATTACAGAGAGAGTAGGGTACCATGCTTGAAAAAACCATGAGGTGAAATAAACTTGAACACTAAGGGGCTCTAGTGATTGCTGTTTACTACATCCTGCGTTGAACGTCAGTAGCGTGAGAAACTAGATCTTACTGCGGTTCATTTCTTCAGGCCGAACGGTGTGCCTCCGTGCTTTCAACATAGCTATTATCATTTAAGCCCAAGTGTTACCAAGGTCACTTTCTCATAATGCATGGATAGTCGTAACCAGCTTTCAAGTCTTGTGCGTATTATCATTCTGACAGGCAATCGCGCATTCTTTTTGTGTAATAATTGGCGAATCATCCCTGTTGTCCAGCTCGCTTAATCGTCAAGCTATTGAAGATTGATGAAAATTTTCTGACTTGTATGTCACAGGATAGCATCGCAGTGAAGCCCACAAAGTTTTATCGATGTATTGCCGGAGGTCCAGAAGTATCCTTCAAATCGATCTTCGCATGATCAAGTTCAACGCTCATTCTGTGACATTAAGGTCATTAGCCTGGTAGCGCCAACTTTTCCTGGAAAAGAATAGTTGCCTGTATTAATACAGGAGCGAACGAATCCAAAGCGCGGCTTCCTATCCATATCGAAATGGCCGGAACTTTTTGTTAATAGCTTAGCACCATCGCTGCTTTGATTGTATCAAGATAATATGTGCATAAAGCACATCTTTTGTTTATAAGGCAGAGGTTTGTGCTTTTGGTGCATAGAAGCTTTTTCAAGGCTTGATTTATACGTGTGGTGTCGCTCAATTGGAAAGCTTCAATGGCGAGACCAAAAATAAGATGATGTTTTATTGAGAAAACAACTCTCTATTTATAATGATGATGAGTCGGGACGGAGAAGACGAATGCTTTTCTATCAGAGCCGAATCCGTGTTATCGCCGTAATCCCTAATGATCATACTGTCTTATTACGAAGGAGCGGATAATAATGCCGAAACTGAGTTAACGTGAATGGTCCTTCTTGAAGTCTGAACCAGACCAAGGTCTCACTGACGCACAAACCAGTGAACGGGCCAATAAATAACTGTGCGGTTGTTGATGTCGAAATAAAGGAACGGATGTAACAAAGGCTGAGATGGAAAGGCATGTAGACAATGGATGACTGGTATGTCAGGATACGACAATACGACAGACGGCTTGAAAGTTGACTTGCTGTCACAAGGCACGGTAACATAGTATACTCCTACTTTTTGTATGTATATACCAGGATTGATTTTTGATAAAAAGTCTCCTCTACAAGATCTCCTGATCATCTCTTTCAATCATGTACATATGACAATTGTCCATGATATCTGTCGGCTTGGGGTTAACCTTTTGCATACTTGGTACAATTTCTTTAATTGTCATACTTCCTCGATGTTTTTCAAGAGCGGAATTCCTCATAAGGGTCTACTTGTTAGTGATGATGCTCACGAAATCTCCCCACTACCATATCTACCCATCTCAACTCTTACTGCCATACTTTCATCTCTTTCCCAAGTATGTGCAAGTTCCTATTTGGGTTATACCGTGTTTTGTTCATTGAACCAGAACCATCTTTGGTCGCGGAATGGAGTATCCTATGTATGTCTGCTAATTGAAACACTGGTCATTTATACAGTGATATCCGTAATTTTCCCGTAATATGAGAACATTCATGATACAAGGCTCTACTTGGGGAATACCTTTTAATCTTCAAAAGTTCCTGCATAGGAATTGCAATCAATGGACTATCTGGATTGCTTTACCTAAATCTAATTCTCAGTCATGCACTACTCCTGTCTTTGAAAAGATTTCCAGTCGTGCCATCCTTGTTACTAATCTAGATAGTACTAGGTATCGTAGATCAACTGAGCAATGGTATTATGGCCAATATGTACGTCGCAGCTACTACTCAGGATGTAATGTGTGTACACTTTGATGGAAAGATATATCCATGAAACCCATGAAACCCGCAGGTAATGTGTGATCCATAAAACATCTGTTACATTCGTCAGGTTTATACGTAGGTTGAAAAACTCTCACTGTGGAGTAACTACATTCTTTATGCTTCATATCCAAAATTATTGGTAGTATTTGTCACAGCCCACTTTACTATCCGCTGTTCTTGTAGCTGATCCCAATCTGTTTGTTATCAAGTCCAACTCGATACTACGGATGGATGAAAAATTGCCATCGAAGGAATGGAGTATTCCGGGTGGAATACGTATATTTCAGTTAAAGTCTTTGATGAAAACGGCAGTATTTTATGGAACTACTGAAGTCTTCTTAACAAGCCAAGATAATTGCCAGGACGATCATGACTTGTACAAAGTGAGTCCCGTCCATTCGAACAAGAAGTCAAATACGTCACAAAACATGTCCCTTGCACCACTGCCGAGTTCCCACAGACTCCTTGACATCCACGTTAAGACGAAATACCAGATCTGAATGTCTCTGTAATATTACCGGGTCGTTTTCGAATTACTGCAGGAATCTCGAGTAGTATGCTAGTCCAACTACGCAAAGGGCGGCCGGAAGCTTTCAAGAGCCGCGAAAAATGATTTACAGTTTAATTGTGATGTCGTTCTACAACAATATATGGACATGTGTGTAAATATATTGTTGCTGCAATGTTTCACATGTACTTATTTTGACCAAGCTTGCTAACCTCAATATAAGCTGGTAGTAGCTTCCTGAGGGGTTAGAACTAGTATGCAAATTGCCTTATCGCATCTCTATACTTCTTTGCATGATACATGGATTATCGCTCTGGTGTTCATGACAAACAATTTTTTTATATATACCCACTTTTGCCATTACTGCTTCCTCATTTTAGATATATTCCTTCTGATCAAACGTGACGCTTGGATCCTAGAATGATTTCCTAGTTCTATCAGCCGGAACGTCACGTCAGTTTTGAAAACAATGGTCTGACCAGATCGATTTTTATAGCGTGGCGCCGGTAATTCGTTGCTTATAGAGGGTTCTTTCATTTTTCATCCGATGGTGGTGTTTCCTTATCTCTTTTTTCTTCGTGATTACAAGTTGCATTAGATCTTTGCCAAAGCAATTTGTTTGTCGTAGACGTTTCTCATTGGTATTCTCGTCTCGAAGCCACTTTTTTTTTATCGCTGCCTAGTTAATACTTTTCCGCCGTACTTTCCAAGTACCGCAGCTCAGATTTCTTCGATATTCATGCAATGAGTGCACAGTTATTGATAGTGTGCTGGGACAAATACAGCATCGTTCAATTTGGGTTTTCAAATTTCCTGCTGTAAGGATGATTGTGGATTATGGTAAGAAGTGATAATATAGAATACTATTCATTTATCCACATCAGCACGCACAGACGCTCTAGCGACATCCAGGTGCAAGAAATTGGATAAAGTTAAGCGGCTGCTGTATAATGGTAATACACACGTCGTAGCAAAATAGATACAATAGTTACTTATAGCAGCGACATGCCAGTGCGTAAGCACTATCAAATGTACAATCATGTAGTGTGAGTATCGAAAGTCAACTTAACCAACAATATTGTCTTCCATGTCATTGGGGAGACGGAAACAACAAAAGATGCTATGGTTGGAGCTTCTAAGTTGTGCGCTACTCGAAATGTGCTTCGACTATCTATTATTATCGACGGACTGGAAAGAA
Source organism: Fennellomyces sp. T-0311 (assembly GCA_025266875.1). Lineage (NCBI taxonomy): Eukaryota > Fungi > Mucoromycota > Mucoromycetes > Mucorales > Lichtheimiaceae > Fennellomyces > Fennellomyces sp. T-0311. Next base: position 355,413 of record JALLLT010000017.1, read on the forward strand.
GTTTCTTTTGAATAACGGCTATTTTCGATACCTATGCCACAATCAAGACTCGATGGCAGATTGGTGCAAATTTAATATAAGCGTCGTTGGAATAACGTTTACGCAACACTTTCTTGCAATGAGGAGATGGATCGGGTTCTTATATAAAAATAGCATAAAAGGAAATTGGATTCTTTTTCATGATGTCTCACAGAATGGGATGTCATTGGGGCTGTGTCTTCGCTAAATATACCGTAGCCCAAAAATAAAAGGGAAAGAGAAAGGGAAAGAGAAAGCTTAACAGAGATCCGCTCGCCAACTTGGTTAGAAGTAATCTAGAACAAGCGATCTAGGCTCGTGATACGCGAGACCGATGTTTCTTTCTGCCCCTAAATGACTATATAGGATAATTTTTTCATCATCAAGCAAATGTTTTGGAATAGCATTACGAATATTCCTGATATGTTTTTTTATATATTGTACGACGTTGCTCCAGGACATATAATCTGTGCTGCCACTCGCTGCCAAAGAAAGAATATAATTCCTTGCCTACACTTTATTTAGTTCATCTCTCAGATCGTCTAAAATAAGAAAACACCAAAATTTAAGTCTGATAAAGTAAAAAAAAAACATCAATTGCACATCATCGGACCGTTAATTCAAGGTGAAGGTCAATTGACAGTTGATCGCCATACCGGGAGCAAGAGTTAGGGGACCAAAGAAAGGCAGAAAGTTAGCCCGAAGCAAACAAGTTGTCCCACTCCCAAAGTGCGGAAAAAGGAGTGCTTAGTATCTAAGATTCTGTACGACCTGTGAATTGGGGGGAAGGGGGAGGGCAGCCGCGCTAACTATTTTTGGGTTCGAGTCCAAAATTTAAGGTAAATGCCCATACGAAGTTTAAATTGCCCTGTCTCTTGTGTACCAACACCTGCTTGATAGATTTCGTGTGCATCACTTTGCGTCTGATGCCATCCACGCAAGTTCCAGCATGTTGCTGTGGGTACGATAAAGGAACAATGATAAAGTTTAAGTGAAAATTCACCGAGTAACGATCGAATACAGTCGCCGACTCAATGCGTTGGGCGTACAGGGATCATCCTGTCCTCGTAGATCATTTATGAGGCAATTAAATAAACCTTTTGCAGGCAATTTAACTCCAACTTTCTCGGATTTCTTTCTCCACTTGCGCAAGAACGAAGTGGCCGGCTTTTCTTTGGTTTCCTGACCTTTCTTGCAGCGTGCTCCATCTTTTTTTTTCTTGCAGCGTGCAGTAGTTATGACGCTGTGGAGCAGAAACCTCTAGACACAAAACATATTTGGTCATTTCAACTTGATTCCCTCCCCTTTTTCCCATTGTAATTTCAAATCGTCCATTCCGAGGCAATGGCAGCACTACTACAGCAACGGCCGCGAGTAGGCATCATGTTCTGCGCAACTTTAACATGTTTCCTACTCGTCGTCACGTCGTTTTTTGCATGGTCATCCCACTTCAAAGTATCCAACAAGCCCAAGCCTAAAGAGCATAAGTTACCCATACCCCTTGTCGACTATATAGACGCGACAGAGATTGCCAGCAATTCAGCATCCTCGTTTTTGGCATCATCATGGAAAACTGTAGACAAAGAGTTATCCTTAGGTTGGTTTCGTGTGTGCGTGTGCGTGCGTGTGTGTGTGTGTGTGCGTACCTGATAACCTTATTCAATTTTTTCTACTTTAAGAAATACACAACATGACCGATATAATCCAACTCTCAGAAACGGTACAGCTTGGTGATAAAACCGTAACAGCCGTCATTCTTTACAACGACAAAGTTTTGGACCAAGTCGCAGCAATACAAGCACAATCGGTTGCGCCAAGTTTCGTATGGATCATATGTGCGACCGAAGATGAGAAGGCCGCTATTGTGGAACCACCAAAAAACGCAGAAATCTGGGTCGGAGATGTTCGGCGGATACGTCCACAATCCGATTACCTTTGGATTGTCGACAAGGCAGTGATTCCAGGCAATCGTTACCTCGAACTCGTTTTGAAGTTGTCCCTGACTACAACGTATCGGGACGTGCTACTGGGTAGTCATGGTGATAGCCTCAAAGATGGATCCTGTGAACCCATCAACAAGCACCAGCCCGTCGATGTTACGCACCATACCTGGTTTTTGCGACGTGAATGGCTGCCGGCATTAAACGAAAAGAACAGCAATATCCCCCTTGGTTATTGGATCAGCAGCAATCTCAAAGCGAATGCGGGTATTCGGTCTATGGTGTTACCCGAGGACGAGAATGCGGATTACATTGTCCAAGGCCCGAAAAATGCATGCGCAGACGTAGAGGAATACCTTGCCAAGGCCTCGACAACAAGCTACAAAACTGATGTGGTTATCCAAAAGCCGGTCGAGGATAAAGAGAAGCAAGCGGTGATGTTGCTGGTGGATGAGGAGCAAATAGACACTGCATGGCTGCAGCTTGCGTGCGAGATGCATAAACGAGGAGACAATAATGCGATCGTACACATTGCGACTACGGGGCGAGGAGGTCTTGATGCCACCGATATTGTCACAGCACTCACCAACCATGATGCCAAATGTGGCTCGTCACTTCCCAAGCACCAAGTACACAATCTCCAAATAGCCGGCCCAAGTCAGTTGGCTTCGCGTGTCACACGACTGTTGATGGCGGCGGATGTCAAAGTTTTAATCCATGTGCAGCAATATGGACTAGATGCATTACAAACAGTGAAGCACCTTTTACCAAACATGGCGATCATTGGGTTACCGCAACGCGACCTGAGCCATGTGATGTGGATGGCCGAGCTGCCAATCAATGTTCTTCAGCGTAAGTATAAACCATCTCTAGTTCAAAAAGTAAAAAGAGTGGCCTGACCAATTGAAATCTATACAGGATGGCACGACTTTACAGTAAAACTGGTGCTGACGACCGAAAGCGATGACAGCCAGCCTTTTGAGCGATTGCTTCATTCGGTCCAGAACGCGGGTTACCTTGGAGACCAAGTTGAGCTGTCGATTTTTATGGAGTGCACAAGCAATGTCAAGACACAGCGGTCTGCGGAGAAACTGTTTTGGCCACATGGCTTCAAAGACCTCCGCCACCGCATTGTGCCGACCAACCGTGCGTCGATGTTTGTTGAAGCGTGGTATCCATCGAGCGACCACGAGTACGCGGTGATTCTTGACGACGGCATCGAGGTGTCGCCTCTGTTTTATGTATGGGTCAAGTACAGCATTCTCAAGTACCGGTACAACCCGAGCCCTCAGCGCAACCTGTACGGCATCAGCCTCTACACACCACGCATGGTGGACACCGGCGAAATGCGCGAGCTATTCGAGCCCCCGAGCGGGTTCACTCCTTATTTGATGCAAGCCCCGTGCAGCATGGGCGGTGGGGCGGTGTACTTTCCTGAGCATTGGCGAGAGTTCCACGACTATATGACTGCACGAGTGGCAGACCAGACTTTGCACAAGCTTCAGACGATAGAGGTGCCGGGTGCACGGTCGCGGCAATGGATGCACTCCTGGCGTCGCTATCTTGACGAATTGGTGTATCTGCGGGGTAACGTCATGCTCTACCCTAATTTCGAAGACAACGCCAGCTTTTCGACTCGGCACCAGCTGCCAGAGCACGATACCAAGCACGCGGCCGACAATCTCGATCTGCCCGGAGCAGCTTCGGTGGTTGCGTCCTTGTACAACGTGCCATTGCTGGACACGTTTTCGCTGGCAGATCGGCAGTTGCCGGACTGGGATGGACTGCCTGTTCTGGACTTGTGGGGGCGGCCTGCAACTCTCGAGACGCTCGCTGAGCGAGGCCAAGCTTTGCAGCAGCAGGTATCTGCATGCACAGAGTCGACGGCGCACGACTACGACCCGGCGGACCTGCTGTGCCCGTTTGCGGTGGTCAAGGCGGCAGAGGACCACAAGAAAAAGAAGAAGCTGCCGACCAAAGTCGTGACGCTGTATTTGCCAGCTGAGGCTACACGTAGCCCATAGAATTTGTCCAATTTTTATGCGAGATTCCCTGTAAATATCCATTTTCTTCCTTCTTTTCTTTTTTTAATAGTATCATTACTCTTTAACTTTGCCCTTCCTCTTTTTCGTTGCACTCCTTGCCGTTGCTTGCACTGTGTGCCTTTCTTCCATATTCGCATGTCGGCGCATCGCCAGGGATCGGACAAAGATCAAATGCCTCCTCCAGAGAGGCCGCCGGAGGAGCCACCGAATAATGACGAAGCGACGAGGGCGATCGACAAAGGAACTGCCCGCCAGCAACAGGATGCTGAAGCGCTGAAGAGGCGCCCGTATATGCCCAAGTTTGCCACGATTCATACGGACAAGTACGCCCAGAATCTTCGACGGGAATTCCCAATGACCAACTTTGACCGCAATCTCACCGTCGAGAAGGCACGCTTTGACCCTCAGCCCAACGAACACAAGGAGTCTTCGTCACCACCCCATGAACAGCAGCAGCAGCAGCAACAGCAACAGCAGCAACAGCAACAACAACAGCAACAACAACAACAACAACAGCAGCAGCAGCAACTCCAGCCATCGTCCCCACCCACCATCACCCCGAACAGCATCACTCCCTCTGTCTCGTCCAATGGCATCCACACGCCGTCAAGTACTTTTTCTGTGGCCAACACCAAGCCCAATCGGCAACCCACGAAATCCAGAAGCGAGGTGAGAGAGAAAAATCCGCCTCCTTGTCAACCCCTTCACAAGCTAAACTACTGCATATGTAGGGAGATCGAGCGGCCCGCACCGTAAAGAAACGTCGACGTCCTCCTCCACCCATGAGCGGTACGGCTACGCCCGCCGAAGTGTTCCATCGAAATTTGATCGACGCTGTTTCGAATGTGGAAGGTAAACACAGTTCGACTGCGAACCAATTGGTAGGCTTATGCCCTTGCAATAGACTCGGATGAGAATGAACACTATGTGTACTCGTATGGTGGCACAGGCATTGATCATGCTTCCTACCATTCTGATCTCGTATACCGCCCGCAATCCATCCGATCCTCGCCCGCATCTCCCATGCACGATGCCCGCCGCGTCAACCCGCTGTCCAGAACCAGCAGCTTCTTCGGCGACCTGTTCCGATCGCTGACCCGCCAGCAGGCCGCCGTGGTCGACGAAGAAGAGAACACGTCGCAGCCGCATCGCCCGAAGCTGCGAAACAACATCATGGATCATCGGCCCAAACAGCTGCAGGCAAGCGAGACTTGGGAACCGCATCATTGGTATGACAACAAGCACTCTATCCGCACTCCCCATCTCATGAGCCTGCCGCCGCAAGCACCGCAAACGCCACGCCATAGACAGCGAATATACCCCGAAGCATATCATACCGACGGCTACAGCAGCGACGATGAGGGCGCCCCACTGCTCCTCCGGCGGTCAGGGAGACTCCGCCAACGCAACAAAAAGCGCCCGTGGCCCATTGTCCGGAACGTCATGTTTGGGGTTTTGCTAGCTGTGCTATGCGTGATCTTTTTCATGTTTTACAAAGCCAAGCCATTGACAGACATCTCGGTGGAGATGGGCCGTGTGTTGGCCTCAGATAAGGAGCTTATCTTTGACTTGAAGGTCAAGGCCAACAACTGGAATTGGTGGACGGTGCGCGTGGCCGATGCCGACATCAGCCTGTTTGCCTTCAGCCAGGTCGTGCCCATGAGCAACGATACGATTGTCCACGGCGTCGATCCCGCCGAATATCTCGGCAGCTTCTACCGTTTCGACGAGCCACTTTCGTTCTCACCCGCCATGCTGTCACACGAGACTTTCGAAGCCAGCAGCCAGATTCGCATCAAGTCGCCCGGTGCAGACAAAAGCGGGAATCAGCGATGGTCGCGCATCATTCGCTATCCTTATGGATTGGTCGCCCGCGGCGTGCTCAAGTATAAACCATTGCCGCTCGGCAGCTTCTATCCTCAGTCCGCGGCCATCTGTGACGTCGCCCGCGTAGAGCCTACCTCGGGTGTCGTGTCGGAAGACCCTGACCAGAGCTACTGTCTCAAGGATGGGAAAAAGCTGATCACTAATTGATTTCCTACGTGTGTTTTTATTTTAAAAATAAAGAAAAAGCTGAATGCCATCTATTGTTCATACGCATCTACTTTCTTCGTGCCAAACCATCTGTCTCGCTTCAACTGGATCGCTTCCAGGACTGGATCCAATCGCCATACCCCCACCCTATTCACGCGCTAAAGCCAGTTTCAAAGTGAACTTCCCCACGTCATAGCCATTTGGTCACCGAGCGTGGTGCGGATACCAAATTAAGTCATTTATCAAGTCCCGCGATGTATCTCTTGGCATTCTCCAAGACATGTTATCCTGATCCAAGAAAGGTAGCGTCGCCGCTGGGCAGAACTATACGGAGTTGGTCGAGGCTAAATGTTTAAAGAGGCCAGCAGCGGCTGATGCACCGGCAAATCATCTCATCAATAACTTTCATTGAATTTTCAATTAGGGTACATGCTTGGTCTTGTACCTGCTTTTATTTTAATGCGCCACGATCCAAGTAACCCGCAGGTCAACGTTTAGATCGTGCTTTCATTGATACGTAGCACAAATTATTGTTGATTGCTTTCATGCGCTACCTAATGACACCACCTTGGCAGCGAACGCACCATCATTACTCGTTTTGCTCCATTCTCATATCTAATAGTAGCCGTGTATATGCCTTCATGAATGTATTTCTGAAAGGGAGATGGTGTGGATGCATATATTGAATGCATACTTGCATCAAGTGTAACCTTGTTGACATAACAATGGTTACCGCGGTAATAGAAAGTGTCACGGACAGACAGCGACACAAGCATTTCACATCCCGTATCGATAGACCGACAAAGTACTCAGTATAGGTTCACATAAACATCTGTGAGTACGTCCGCTGGTATGATCCCATGTATATAAAAGAAGATTTTGGGAAAGCGACAGAGCTTTATCTTTAGACCATGCGCATCGAACGACCACTAGGAACTTTGGAAAAGTATCAAGTATCTAAGCAACTGACCCGCTGCTACGGATCCGTGACATCCACTGCCGTGCTTCGTCATTCCTCAAGACGCGGCCAGGACGCGAAGCAATTTTACTTGAATCAACTCTATGCTCCTTTGGCACTCCTTGTCAAGAAACATCCGCAACTCTCCCTAGTTGTTACCGAGAGCAACAAGTCTACCGTTCACTTCCTTCGGCTCGAATCGTTCAATCTTGAATCGATTATCGGAATCAACGAGTTTGCCTTTTGGGATCAAGCTGAATTAGCTCAAGTAATTGGTAACGAATGCGATCGCGAATTCGATCTAAACGATCACACGATTCCTTTGTGGCATTTGACGATCGGTATTCATCAAGATCGTCCAGAAGAATGTAGCATTACAATTGCAGCACACCACGTGATCTTTGATGGCAAGAGCCTGGCACAGTTCTGGCAGGATTTAGAGCTGGGTCTCCAGAGTGAACCAAGCGACGACTATGTGATTGAATCCGGCGAAGCGCCGCTGATGGGACCTTATGAAGACCGCGGAGCACCGATGCCAACGACGATGGATTTGCTTCCTATTGTGGGCAAAATGTTGGCCAAGAAGATCCTGCCTACCAGTTTTTTCCAGTATTGGTTTCCGGAGGGTTGGGCTGGTGATGTACCCGGTAACAAGAACCAGACACACGATACGGCTGTACGCATTGTTCAAGTCGATGGACCCGTTTGGAGCAAAGTCTGTACAACTTGCCGAGACCGCGGCGTCACTCCGCACGCGGCGATCATGGCAGCGCTTGTCGAGGCCTTTGCCAATCTCTATCCAAACACAATGGTAAAGACAACAACCCCTACTAATTGTCGTCCGGTCTCACCTCAAGTTGCCCGGGATGAAATGGGCAATTTTTTCGGCGCATATACCCATACATGGACCAAGAGTGACGTCAAGTTCTGGGACAGAGCCAAGATCTATGGTCAACTTCTCAAGGCAAACAAGACTCAAGCGGCCAAGGTGGCTGGCCAACTTTCGTACTTTTCAAAGTATCCCGAGGATTACTGTGACTTTTGGTACGGACATCTGGAGAATCCAATGGGTCGGTCAGGCGGTATCGAGTTGTCGGATCTGGGCCGTGTCGTACTCAATAAGTCATGGCAAATTCAGTCGCTTTGGTTTTGCCAGAGTGCACAGGTTTTTACATCCCCGTTGAGCATCAATACTATTAGTACCCAAGACACCATGTACGCGTCGATAGGATGGCAGAGGGGCTCATTGGATGAGTCCAAGGCTGATGCATTGGGCCCGTTACTGTTAGAGACTCTCAAGAACTACATTCATGATTATTAATCCCCATTTACTCTATAGCCTTTTATACAATAATAATAATTCAATAATAGCAGTGATTATATCGAGTCCTTAAGTAGAAATGGGACACCCACCGAAAAGTTGTGAAAGAGCCTTAAACGATTGGTGTACTACTTCGTTCAAGACTCTGACTCTCCCTCTCAAAAGTTGGTGGATCCACTACTTTTAACCGTAATTCGTTCCAAAATAACGCTGCTGATAGTTTGGAATCTCTCATATATAAGTTTAAAAGGCCTCCACTTGGCACTATTCCTATTTTATGACGCTTAAAAGCAAAAAGGGTTTCTCTTCAGAGCAGATTTATTCAGTGCCACTGATCATATCTTTTTACATCATCGTCAGATTTGCCTTGAATTCCTCACAAAACATACTAATACACTAGTAAAATATAATCGATAGATCGGCTTTTATATTTGGCCGAAGTCCATGGAGTCACATTAGAAGGCTAACGTTGAACTTTTTCCTTTTCCTCTGCCGCGTTATAAATTTATCTACACAATGTACCAATATATATAGCAAGGCGAACCAGTCGCTGGATAATTCAGAAGTATACCCATGCCGAAAAACACAATTTTTTTTTAAATTAGCCTCCAAAGAGTTGTGTGATCCGATGTAAAGAACATTTACTTTTTACGTTCCTCATTTTGAGCTAGTAGAGGAACGCACCGGGTATCTTCGAGCATGCTTATTGGATCATCCAGCGATTGGATTGCCTTGCTATACCGGCTCATTTTGTAGATGCATTATAGCGCATTCAGTGATGGTTGCAACATACTGATAACTGAAGCGCCTTGTCAATGTGTTAAAAGTGGGACAAGGTCAGGTGATGATAGAGCGATACATCATTTGTAATATTAGCGGCAGAGGAAAAGGCTTATTTCGAAATAGTTCAACATTTAGCTTTTTAATGTGACCTTATGGTCTTTGGCCAAATAGTGTATTAGTATGTTTAGTAGAGAATTCAAGGCAAATCTGACGATGATGTAAAAAGATATGATCAGTGGCACTGGGATAAGTCTGCTCTGAAGAGAAACCCTTTTTGCTTTTAAGCGTCATAAAAAAGGAATAATGCCAAGTGGAGGCCTTTTAAACTTATATATGAGAGATTCCAAACTATCAACAGCATTATTTGGAATGAACTACGGTTAAAAGTAGTGGACATACCAACTTTTGAGAGGGAGAGTCAGAGTCTTGAACGAAGTAGTACACCAATCGTTTAAGGCTCTTTCACAACTTTTCGTTGAGTACTGCACAATTCGATCTATGCCATCCTACTTCCACTTAACTATCTTGTACTGTATTATGAGCACGTTCGAGTGAAAAGATGCATTAAAAGCATCTTTTACAAAAAGTGAGCTCTTTAGCCTTTCTGTGCGTTACTCTAGGTTTGTTGGCTACCAAACAAATATGGCATCCGTTTACTATTTATGTGTATGAATTCTGAACAATATACGTAGCATGGTAATGGCTCCTTAGAGAGAATAACTGTGAGAAGAAAAATAAAAGCAAGGTTGGCACATTTAAAATCGGCGTGGCTGCAGTAATTTTTCAAATAAGCCATGCCTTGAAAAAATTGTTACTATCTGTGGCGACTACATACGAAATTTTGAAACTTATCCAACGGATTAAACTGTCATTCGTCTGCTGTCTAATCGACGATTTATGGAAGCAAGGAAACGGCATCTCCGAATCTGATGTATCGCGCATTAGCAGACGATATTTGACATATTCTAGCACTAGCTATTGTGGACAGATCTTTACGTAGACACGATGGTAATTCGTACAGTATGTCATTGGATGTCATGGATATATTGGATGATTGTTACCATGTGAACAAGATGATGGTTGCCGATGCTTACAGGACCCGGAAGGTGATCGGTGCCGGGTCAGCTGTTGCTCATGACTGCACTTGTTATATATCATGCATATACCAACAATCCTCAGTCCCTAAACTCCAATGTCACGCACCCGTCGCACACAGGCCAATAGAACGCAGGTGATAGAGAATGATACATATTATTAGGTAGCGGAAAGAGGGAAAAGAAGCTATGTATAAATAGAAGGTTCATTTTGTTTATGTCGCACGCGCACTGTTTCTCTAGACCTGAGCATCTGCACCAAACTCGCCTTCCAATCCTGGTTCCAACAATGCTGCATGGCCCAAAACAACAATCGCAGCAGCGCCTAACATACAAATGTTTATACGGTGTCATGTGCCATGTCTCCCCCAACAATCCTTACCAATGATCCAAAAGATGGCACCCGTTGCGCCGGAGAACAGCAGTAGAATCAGAGATGCACCGGCATAACCAGCATACAACGAGGAAGGTGACACGGAAGTTCCGCCAATCGTCAAAGGTCCGTTCAGTCGAGAGATCACATAAAAGCCGCCAAAAATGAATGCAATTGTGAACAGCAACATCCAATTCGTGATTCTGGTTCAAAAATGAGTAACATTGCCTGTCATGTTCCTGAACAACATACACTGCATAAATGGCAAGACCCAACACGATGAGGAGATAGTTGGCGGCAAAATATTGCAAGTTGTAACTAACATGTTGCACATGAGCATCTGGTCGTTTGTTGGGCTCGTTTTGCGACTTACTTCCAACGCTTGCTGATCTCACCGAATGAGGTGGTGAAGCTGATTCTGTTTTTATCGAAAAAGTCGCTCAGGGGTCGCAAGTTGGACAACTTTTCTTGACGGAACTTTTTCAGAAAGGCAAGGCGCGACTCGGCTTCGGCAGCCATAGCATTGCCGACGTGCTGTGCGGCGGCTCCAGAAAGAAGTGGTTCAGCTGTGCTCATGGTATGTTTTATGTGATAGAAAGGGGAGAAAGAGGATAAAGCGGAAAGAGGCAAGCAAACTTGGCAGTTTTAGCCACTTGGCGGCTCTGGCATTCTTTATTTCGTCCTCCGTTGGCAAATGACGCGAGTTGACCTTTGCAGGGCCGCCTCGCCTAAATGCGGTACCATTTGCCACATCTAAGCGTGACTTTGCCAAGCTTAGCCAAGCAAGCCAGGTCTGTATGCTTGGCTGGGAGGAATCCGAACATGATGAACGAAACTTCAGTCTCTTTTGCATACCAAGTGGTAATGGACTAAATACCATTGTCTAATTTCACTTGCATATTAACGTATGCTGGATCAAGACTAGCTTGCCATGGCTAGCCAACCAATTGCTGAATAATATAGCTATATTAAGCTCAAATGTCGGCCTTAATATGATAGCAACCGAAGCTTGGACCCTTCGGCTTTGCAAGTAACATGGGCCAGTGTGCTCAAGATGGTGTAACAACGACGTGGACGAGTAATACACTGGCGCGTGTGATGCTTCCACATCGTACATTACGGATAACTAGAACACAGTGGATGCTGAATCAACAACAGAAGCGGGCTATTTCTTTGGTAAAATGCAGAGATACAGAATGAGGGTGATGTAGAGAGTATGAGGGCGGTTAATTATCGTTGTTCCAGTCGTCCATGTCTTCGATAACTGTCACTGTGGTCAATGCAGAGGCGGATTTGAACTCCTTGACATCGGGGTCCTTCTTGGCTACCTCCTTGCCCTCAGTGTCGCTTGGCAGTGTTACTTCTTGGTCATCTTCATCGTCGGATAAACCAGCTAGCAGAAACGGGAGTTTAGACGCACACTCGCTTACCCGAGCCAAGCACACACTCACCCTTTAATGCAGCATTCACATCCGCAAGTCGTTCTTCCATTTGTCTCCTCCGTTCAGCCTTGAGTGCAGCTCTATCTCGGATTTTTTCCTGTCGTGCGCGTTCCTGGTACTTTTCCTGTGCCTTCTTTTTCCGTTCAACCTTGCGCTTGTGGAACCCCGTCAGATATTCCCTGCAGATCCAAATGTTTAGACGAGAGATCGAGACACAGCCTGATCCGACTTTGCCATGCGTACTTTCTCTGAGCCGGATCGAAATCAATCCGCTCGACTGTTTGCTGCTTTCTTTTCCGCTTCTTTGCGTAGGCTTTGGAGCCCGCTGTGAGGATATCGGTGTTCTTGACTTTGGCTTTGGGCATGCTGGCGAAAGAGTTCAAGAATAATTTTTTTGTGTTGCTATATAAAAAAAGAAACTGAGACCGAATTAGGCCAGAAGCTCTCTCGTCTCTTTGAAGAATGGTGTTGTACTTCCAAAGCAAAGGTACACACAAATGAACAGACTCCTCTTGCAGTAATCGGCCTTGCTCATTTAAATTTATTTAGTGGTCGATCCTCCCGTCACCATTTACATGGGGAAGGACAAGTTTGAAAGTAAGGCAATGTGATCAATTACACGCATGGCGATCCTGACGTGAATGCGGTAGACGAAGATCTTATCAAGTACGGCTTTCCCGAGGACATTTGGTACAGTATCCACTGCAGTATATGATGACATGGCAACTGACGCAGCGATAGGGTATGTGGTATAACCAAAAGTGTCTGCACAGAAAGGCTAAAGCGCGCGTTGTAGTTTCACGTCGACAAACTGTCCAGCGCCCACGTTTACGTTCGTTTGCAGCCGGGACAGACCTGGGACGATATCCCCGAGCCCGTGATTGAAGATTGTGCGCAGCTCGTCAAGGCCAACAGTATTGAAGGTTTGTCACCGAGTCATCTTGACCATCACACACGTTTACCATGGATTGGTGCCAGGCAACAAGCGAAACGGCATCACCGTGATCTACACGCCATGGGATAATCTCAAGAAGACGCCTGGTATGGAGACTGGCCAGGTCACCTTCTTCAACCACAAGAAGGTCCGACGTGTCCATGTCGAAAGGCGGATCAACGAAATCGTGAATAGACTTAACAAAACCAAGGAAGTCCGAATGCCGGATCTGATGCAGGAAAAGATTCAGCGTGAAAAGATCGATCGGAAGCAGGCTCGAGAGCTGGAAAATGTTGAGGTAACGCACTTGTTTGTCTGCTGAAACGATTGCGTTGTTCACCGCCCGTTGTTTAGCGCGAGGAGATCCAACGCAAGGCCGCTGAGAAGCGGAGAGTCGAGCAGGAAATGAACGACATGTTTGATGAAAGTCGGATGCACAGCAATTGGCGTGAACATGAGGTAGAAGATATCAATGCAGCAGAAGAGGACTTCATGTGAGCATTACAAAAAAGCAATATATTTTTCTCGGATTCAAACCGCGGATAGTCTTGGATGCAATGATGTTTGATGAAATGACCACCGTCGACTTTTATTCTGAAAGGTCTCGACATACAGCAGAAAGGGCTTTCGCAGCGCCTCGAAAGTCATCTAGGTCGTTGTATATTTGAGCGCTTAGCCGAACCCACCACGCATTGTTGTGTTTGAACCCAGACACCAAGCAGTGTCGCTCGTAAACCATTTTGTGTGCAAACTCGGATTCCATTTCAGCCTCATTCAAGATATCCGACGCAAGTGGCAGTCGGACATTGACCATGTTTGCTATCAGTGTCTCTTCGTCATTCTCCATCACTTCAGTGCCCAGGACTTTGGCAACTAAGGCACCACCTTGGATAGCTAATGTGTGGCAATACCTTTGGATAGCTTTCTCACCGCCAAGTGCTTTGCGAAACTTTAACGCTATATACTCCATGTAAGTAAGCATTCGCGTACGTAGCAAGTAAAGTATTAAAAACACCAAGTACCTGCACCCACACATAAAAACATACTATAATCCATCATTTCAAAGTCTAGCACCATCGGTTTACGCTGCATATCATGGCAACAAATGAATGGAAATCCGTGAATGTGATTTTGTGCCCGTTTAGACACATATATCACCAAACTCGCTCGCGGCAAGTATAGCCAGTTGTGTAAGTCAGATACAAAAAAATCAGGATCGAGGGATTCCATATTGATTGGGATCTGGCCTACACAGAAAGTAAGTATCACATCTTGTCAGCTGGGACTAAGGGTACGATAGGAATAGTCTTTCAATATCTTACCGAGAGCATGTGTCCCATCCACCAGTGACAAGATCCCGTACTTTTTAACCAGGCTCACAGCAGCCTCAAATGGAAACCGGACACCCGGTTGCGAAATGAAAGCATCAATGACCACCATACAAACCTTGCTGCCTTTCTGTATGTGGCTTTCGATCGTCATGCGCAAAGCTTTGATGATCATAGCATTACTAGTTGGGTAGTGCAGATCGATCTCGATAAGTTCGATCTGGCCTCGCCGTTCCAAGTGCTTGAGAAAATGAGACGTGCTGGTGGATGTAGTACTGAACTATAGAACGCATTTTATCAATTCATTTGTTGGGATGGCTGGATTTATGACATTACATAGATAACTTTGTCCCTTCTATCGAATGGAAATTCCTGAAGGACTGTCGTTACTCCAGATACTGCAATGGGTACAAGTGCAATATCTTTGGGATCTTTGCAATGGATGAAATTGGCAATTCGCTTTCGACTGTCCTGCAAAAGGGAAATCACTTCGGGATGATCCCAGCGGTTAGGGTACTGGTTAACTCGACTTTGATAGTCGACACGGAGTTGAAGGATAAATCGTGGATATGAACCGAATGAAGCATGGTTTAAGGGGATATATTCCGGTTCGAGAAGAAACTGTGAGCGAAGCCCGCGACCAAAGGTGCTGATAGTCATTTTGAAAGAGAGAACGTCCGCGAAAGAAAGTGGTTTTTCATAGGGAATGTATTACTTCATTTAAATAAAAGTACACAGTCAAATATATTGTAGTCTTCTGAAAAGCTCATTTTGCTTGCAAGGGCAAAAGTCACTGAAAAGGATAGGAATATGGTGCATAATAGAGTAATCGCAGTATGTAATGATCGTCGCTTGTTTATAGAGGAGGACTGGGGTATATCTTTAATATTCTATTGTGAAAATTAATGGTACATGTTACTCCTTGGCGCTCATAGAAACGTCTATCTGCAAGTGCTCTCTCCTCCTATTTTGATATATAGCACCTATCTTTTTTATTAAGAGTGTACGCGATAAAGTACCGATGAAATATACACATACATTCGATTATGGGTGATTTTGCCACTGTCTATCTGCTTTTTCCTTGAGAATAGTAGATGGCCAAAATATGTGTCATTTTTGTTTTTATTCCTTGCTGCTTTTCTGCATGAGTAATGTTTTTGACCAAAGCTTTTGATTGCTTACAAGTCAAAGTAGCTATTATTATCCGTTGGTGCATGGGTAACACAATAATGGTGTGATATGTCATATCCGGCTGTCTGATCACTTACGGTGCTGGTATCTAAATTTAAGGGGGGGGGGAAGAGTCTGGAAGATATCATCAGCTCGTGAAAGCACGGACAAGTTGGCAGCACAGATCCCGGGCCACAATCGAGAGACGGTCCCCGTCACTCAAAAGCTGAAACAAAGCAATTAAAAAAAGATTCCTAAAGGTCGGATATACTTTATACAGCTCGACGGATAAAAAGAGTTTGTGAATTTAAAAGCAAAAGACACGTCTATGTGTATATCTGATTAAAAGGCAAAAAAAAATATGCGCAGAGTACAATCTATTTTTGGCTCATCATGCTTTAACGGAAGACGAAAATATCTCGCGTGTACGTGGTCCTTGCGCAAAGCCTAGATGCAATTCCAAATAGAACAAACACGTCGTTCGATGCGCCGCTTTAAACTCGGATCAAGGCGGCGGCGGTAGCCTCTCCGGCGGTGAATTTATATCGCCGGATCCCAAAGGCAAAAGAATAACCGCAGAGGATGATACCATGATTACGGGAAGCCAGAATGGATCCAGAGCAAGTGGATCGGTCTTTTTGAATATAATCGCACGGAAGCAAAGGATCAATACTGAGAGTTGTTAAATAACCAGTCAAGCTTGACTGTTGAAGCTATAACAGGATTCGTCGATCCGATTCTATGATGCTTATGGTTCCTGATTTTGGGAATGTAGCAAACGATCCCAAATACACGGGATGACACGACTGATAGAAGAATGAGTAATAACACGTGTCATTGGATATTGCTGTATTATGGTAACACGCCCGCAGTAACAAGCTTATTTTGCGACTCGGAAACCATCGTAAAAGCTGCGTGCTACATAGTTATGCAGACATCAAATCGAAATTCGGATCTTAAACCGCCATCTTTGTACGAATCTGCTCTTTATTTATTGTGCATTAAAATATCCACTCGTACGTATGGAATTCCTAGCATTAATTACATACCCTTGGAAAAAGTCGTTTCGGATTACCGTACAATTTTTGAAACTGATTGGATTCATATAGACTTAGTAATAACCTACCATCATCGGCATTCTTTCTGGATATTTGATCTTTTGTTCATGCAATTCTATAAAAAGTCATATCCAATTGTTCTAGATCCAAATAGATCCTCATCGCTAGCTATTCCGCTCATTATAACCATGTTCCTGTTAGAGAAAGTGTCAAAGTAGCAACACATTTTAGCTTTCTATAACCATGGATATAATCTATCATCCACGTTTTACGGACTATCACTTCAATGTTTGTCCGCCATGACACACTTTTTTTTTGTTCTGGATTCTGGAAGCAGAATTCCACTGTTTCTTAAATTCAACTCTCGATAGCCACTTTTTTTTCCGCAAGATAAAAACACTGTAAAATTTTTTTTAATCCTACAGGACAATAACCCTGGAGAGATAACGTAACTGCGCCATCGAACGGGCCAGATTTTGACTTTATCTTTGTGGCCAACTATTGGTCTAGTGCTATTTTTAATAAGACCGACCCGAGGATCCGAAACATCGGTTATTCATAAAGAACGGCGATCTCCCTGGAACGCATTTGCACGACACTCGGTCGTGCCACCTCGAAAGGACGCTATTTGTTGACTAGCGGGATGCTAAAACCCAGAACTTTCCTTTTCAAGCATCGTTTCAGAATTCTTTTTTTTTAGACTGGCTTGAAAAAACCGCGGCATATATAAAAAGCTACTGGTTTGCACGCACCTAGCGAAACCCGCATCACTTTCTTTTTTCGTTTGTTTATTATACCCTTTTTAAAAAAAAATGTCGCTGTCAACTGTTCCCGTGGATGAACGACGTATCAGTCGCAAACTTACTGTCAATGTCGAGCAAACTCAAATAAACGTCCGTCCTGTAATTAAAGGTAAGAAAAAAAAGGTTTTTCATGGAAAACAAGAGTTTTTTTATCTAATTCAGCTATTTTTGTTTAGGTGCAATTAAAGAAGCAGCGCACACAATGGCCGATGCATATTCTCGTAGCACTATGTTTGGCTGCGAGCTTGATAGTCCCAGACACGATGAATTTTTGTATACCCTTTTCAAGACCATGATCAGCACTGCAACGTTGGAAAGCCGAGATTTTGCAATCCAAGTCGAGGGGTGCACGGGTGTACTGGTTTGGACCAACGCGAATCACGGTTATCACTGGCCACAAGTGTTCGGCACAGCAAAATTGGCAAGCTTTATTGGATGGCCTGCTGCTTTGCGCGCGACGATGAAATTACAACCCTACTGCGACAAGATCCGCCGCAAAGTCATGAAGGGTTATCCTTATTACATCACAATTGGGTACATGGGTGTTTTACCACATGAGCAGCGTAAAGGTTTCGGCTCGGCGTTGCTCCACCACCTTACCGATAAGGCAGATGCGGTCCAGCAACCTATTTGTGCTCAGGTGAACGACGACAAGGCACTTCAATTCTTTAAAAAGTTTGGATTCACGGTTGCCGCAGAGCTCAAAAACGGATCGTTGTTTATGGTTCGGGAGCCTGTTGTCATGACCAACACTCAACCTCAACCGCTTCGTATCCGACCTGGTCGACGGATCTCGGATTACTAGTTAGTGCTTGCATCATGTTACCCGCTTTCTTTATACTGCACTGTAAATATCCAACAAAACCTCTCTCATGTACCATATATTAAAAAGCATTTTAATATCACCAATCGAGCTTTTTATTGGTTTCCGCAGGACATTGGTCTGCTGGGACAGGGCATGCATTAAGAGTAGCCCACCCGCCACCTGAGCGACCGGCCTTTTCCAAAGCAAACTCCCAGTAATGAAGGGTGCATAACAGCACGGGACCAATCTCGGGAGGATATTCATCTTCTGCTACTTCGCCAAGATACGTCAAGTCGGCACCGGCGTGAGGACAGTAGCGATCCGCTGTATACTTTTTGCCGTTTGTCAAGGTAATTAAAATACGATCCTTATCAGATGGATCGATCTCAATCGTAGGTTCGTCTTGGGCACGAGGAGCGGTCGTAGGCTCGGCCTTTGGTTCTCCCTTCTTTGGTTCCTCCGTCTTTGGCTGCTCTTCCGTCTTTGGCTCCACTTTCACTTTTGGCTCTTCTTTTATCGGGATCGTCTCCTCTTTCTTTTCAGGAGTAGCTGTTGCCACTGGCGGCTTTTTCTCGGCTTCATTGTACTTTTCTATAGTTGAATTGTGATGGGATTGTTTGGCATTGTCGTCAATACGTAATTGAGCGACGGAATCTATTGTGTCCTGGACATTGTCGACTCGTTTGTATTTGATCGTCGGCACAAACATGGTTTATGTGAAAAAGCCTCCGTCTCGATTGAGATTTGTAAGGTATGAGTCACACCGTAGTTCGGTGAGAATCGAAACTTGGGTCTATAGTTCCCTTTGTTCCCGGATAATTCGTAAATGTTTACGCGATGATACTCTCTTTCATGGATCAGTTACCATGAGAACGCGAAGGTAGCAACAAACAATTGGCTTTATTTGCGTGGTCAAGTTTGTTACATAGAGATCGATTTCGAACTTTTTGGTCTGGCAGATCACACATTAAACTATTGAACGACCTTATGCAACAACATTTTTTTTAAAAAAAAATAGCAGCAAGCGGCTTGCTGAAAATAATATTCGATCCAACAACGTGTTTTATCCACAGCGACGAAGAAAACACTGAAAAAAGTGAGCAAGAAAGGGAAAAAAAGGGGCCATCATACACTAAAGTATGATGCATGATAAAGAAGAAAATGGGCATAAATATATGTGAAAAAAATGGCTTCTGTATCTCTCGTACACGCTTTATAGAGAGAAAAAACGTGTAGAAGCTAAGAATAAGTGATCTTTTGACCACACATTTTTTTGTAAGAGTTGGGGGCAATAGAAGAAGGAGGTGAGGACATTATGGGCTTTTTTTTAAAAAAAATAATCTTCATTATGGTCGAGGGGACATACGTACAACGCTGTCATGATGACTGGTATCTTGTACAAGTTGTTGTTTGCTCGTCATGTTCATAACAAGTGTTGTGCTGGCCAAAAGGAAATTATCATGGATATCTTGATCGAGGAACTGCATTAAGAACGAGTGAATGGGAGCATGAATATGATGCTGTAATCGGAAATAGTGAATTCAAAAAAAAATATACAGCCAAAAAGTTGGCCTTTTTATATAAAACAGGCCCGAATGGCCAAGGGTGATCTGGGACCAGTTAAAACCACATGGCACTTTATCAAACTGAACGATGTAAATAAAAAAAACTCCTTCCCAGCCGCTGTTTATACTGCAAAAAGATAACGGTTATTGGGGCTCGTGCCCGATCCTCTCTTTCTCCTATGTTTTCTTTTGCGTGGGGTTTAATAATTACCAACGGATTTGCTGTCGTACCAGATCGTCAAACTACGTTGTCCGTTTATGTAAACGACATCATGATCTGATAAGAGCCTATGGAAACACTTTGCTCCTTTTTTTCCCTTTGCTATTCAGTAACAGCGTTATCCATTTATGGATTCTAGCCAATAGTGGAATAAATTTCTATACGGTCGTCTTTTTTTCTTAGATGCATATCTCCTGCATTCGTTTAGCTTAAAGCACTCATTATCTCTTATTATTGTTGTTCTTCAAATCATCTGATGACAACAAAAGAACAATTCCCTTTTTCTCTTGTTTTGAGTTTTTTTTTCATATAGACTCTTATCCTTGGTTGTGTGTAAACTAATCATCCCCAAAAGTATCTTTTTAGTTCGTTTTCATATGTCCCATGTTACTATCGACAGGGGCTTCTCTAATGACACGGTGGAATGTGGTATTATCATGATGATGGTTGTAAATTGGCGACCGGGAGATGAGTGAACTTTAGGTCATTTGAAAAGATCACTTTATTAGGACATCTACGCGAATTAGTGTACGTTTGGTAAAGTTGATACGTACGTACGTAGCTTATCGTCATTAAGCAATTCCAGAAATTTAATACACATTGGCGAGTAAAACTATTCATCAGGTATAAGAGCATAAAAGAAGTCAAGCTTACTTACAGTGCTATAAAGTGAATGTAGGGCACCTCAGTTTGAAAATAAGCTATTGTACTAATGAATATGAACATTGTGGGCTCAATTGATCCATTGGTCCATCCAAAAAGTGAACATCACAGACACTGAACATAGGAGGTATATCGTAGAAGAGCAGTGACGATGATAGCTTATTGAGAACTTCAGTGCTACCGCTCTACTGCGCTCAGAACAATTACATACGCATGGTTTAGATAAAAATGCTTGAGAAACGATGATACACTAAAGCAGACACTAACGAATATTCTGTAATGGTAGCGTTTGAGTGCCTCTATAAGTATTCTTCGTCATATGGGAGGGAATCCTTCTTTATGAAAGTTACTGCTTTGCTCATAAACACTTCTCGTATTGGAAATAAGTGCATGCTGTTGTATTTCTGGTAGGCTTGGCAAGTATACCTTGAAACGGCACGCTCATTGGAGTCACAAGAGGTACCATCCCTATTCGTTATCAACACACGTGAATGCACGCACAACACTTTCATACAAGTGCTTGCACATGCCCAATGCATGTGCTAATAATCGACACCTAGCGATGACCCACCAATTGCTATGATATCAAAGAAGCAGCGCAGTGTTGAATGTTTGGACGCACAAGGCAAAAATAATTTTATGCGGTAATTCGCGTGGCCACTGCAGCCTTTGTGTGTTTTACAGTTATAGCGCGCGGTTGCTCCGCACAATGGACATTACTCGAAATCGCGTAGTCGCCCAGGTGCAACCTTCGTCGCATCTTAATGGATTCGCTGAGCCTCATATTTTAATCCATCGCGATGAGAACGAGCCTACGTTGACGATTGAGAATTGCAGCGGTGAGTTATTTATTTTTAAACTGCAATGGAAAGCAAGAAAAACGATCGCTAAAGCAACGATGATAGGTCTCAATTACGATGGCGATCTGTTAAAGTAAAGACTATTTTTTTAAATCAAGTATGTTAATTTGCTGATTCCTTGTAACTAGGAGTGAATACAGAGTCTCACGGTGTCTCTCGAATTTTGATTATCATACCGAAGTCAAGTTCCTTGTCAATACGGTGCTTAGTGGTAATAAAACAATCGGCAGGTCGCTCGAGGACAGTTTGATAACATGGTTACTGTTTTTTAAAAGGCTATGACGCGGCTGCTATATTTATGAGCGCCTGGTACGCATATACACACATCAACCAACGTGATTTAATAAAGCTAAACTGAAATCTCACAGCACAAGCAACACTTATCAAAAAAGGTACAGCGGCCGAATGATCGACTTGACCTAAACAATGGCTGTAACCAACAAAAAGGCAGGACACGGTACACGAATTGCTTATGGATCTAGACAGTCGGATCGAAAAGTTGAACAAGCAGAACTATGGCAGTTCGCCGATGAAGATCGAATTTGCGTAAACATCAGGCCTGATCTCACCATTGATTCTTCAACTTACGTTCTTTGCAGGTATATCGGTATTACAGATGATAGTTGCTATGATATGCACACTCATCGACCGCTGAAAAGTATGTGTAACAGAAGGTGTGGAAATGAAGGCTGAAACATTATACAAATAGATTCGAAAGTATTGGAGCTTGGACTGGTCGCTAGCATGACAAGCGTCAAGAGCGCAAAACAAGTATGGGAAAAGATCAAATCTGGCTCTAGATTTCCTTCGGTTTTGGGGGTGCGCCTATCTGATGAATCCAAGTTGCTGGGTATGCTTGTGATCGCCGATCTTCTACAACCGTGGTCCAAAGAGGATGGTTCCATCCGCTACTCCTTTAACAAGAATCTGCTTGATCTCGTCGATAGAAGAAGTGAAGAAGGCTTTCATGGCCCCTTACCCACCGACACATGTGTCTTGACAAAGCTTCTCGGCCCCTACTTTTGCGGGTTGGGTAAGGCCACCTTCATTATCCAAGTCGATGTAAAGAATAACTCTACTTATTGAACTGGATCCATTGCTAAACCCTACTTTTTTTTTTGGCAGGAATACCCCCGTGAATCGATTGATGCGACCTTGAATGTCCTGAATCTTTCCCAAAAGCTCTATAACATCCGTTCGATTGCAATGCGTAATGAACCAGAGGCGTCAAGTTACACGTACAGGAAAGCGGAGAAAGAGAAAAAGCAGCTTTCGGATAAAAATCATTCGCTGGAAAGGAATATCAGCGCGTTGGAAAGAAATATCCAAACTCTGCAAAAGAAATATCAACAGGAAGAGGTATTCAAAAGTGAAATCAAGGATAGAACAGCCTTAACTAAAGATAATGTTTATAACTTTGAAAATAGAAACAAAATCAAGTCATAATGAGTACACTGGAGCAAAGAGTCGAAGCGCTAAACAAGGAATTGCATCTTGCACTCGAACGAGAGAAACAATACAAAAAGGTACCATCACCTCATTTTTTTATTGCCATTACACTAACTTTAAGAGCAAATAGACTATTAGTTCTAATACGCTCCATGCCGCCGAGATGGACTTTTTAGCTAGTTCTAGCGAGTTCCAAAATCTAAAGTTGGAGAGGAAATTGCAGGAATATAGGGTCGAAATTGGTAAGTGTAAAGTTTCATCGAAAGATGGTTTTCTTAATTATATATTTTCAACTTTAGAGAGATGCAATTACACTGCTATGAAATTACGGAAAAAGCTAGCTGATACGATGCAGCAGCTTCACGATATGGAAGAATATGCAGAGGTAAAGTCGATGAATAGCTATGCTTGTTAGTCATCTAACCAGTATGCAAAGCACATGTCTACTGAAGCACAATCAGCACGCGCATCAACTGAGGGAACAGACGAGAAGATAAAATCGTTGACCGCCGATCTTTCTGAAGCTAGGGCTGACAAGAACGAACTTGAAATGGAAATTAAGAGACTGCAGGATGAAGTGAGGAGGCAAAAGCGTCAAGTGGACGAGCAAAAGGATGAAGTGGACGAGCAAAAAGAAAATGTGAAAGAGGAAGTTGAGAAGCTGAAGAAAAGAGTGAACAAACTGAACGTGGAAGTGAGCAATCGAGAGAATGAAATCAAGGAACAAGAAGCCTTTTTCAAAGACAGAGAAAAAGGCCTTCAGGTACGTGTAATAACGAACTCATGATGTAGGTAACTCACATGGTTATACCTAGGACGATCTTGAATTTATAACGGACCATGCACAACATCTTACCGACGAGAATGAAAACTTAAAGATGACTGCCGTTAAGCTCAAACAAAAGAGTGACCAGCTCAAGGTAAGAGGTGCCAATGATTTCGCTTTTAGCTATGCTAATATGCAGTTCATTAGAAAAAACTAGCAGAAGTCACTGGAAGCGACCGGCTGAGTAACCAAGAAAGAGAAGAATATGAAAGTGCTATTAAACAGTGGAAGACTCGTGCTCGAAATGCTGAGGTAAGTATCGGTACGAAATGTGGATGTATACCCAATACTAATGGTATCACGTACTGTTAGAAGCAGCTTAACATTCGAAAAGCTAAGGATGACGATGATGAAAGTGAAGAAGAAACCGAGCTACCCCATCGAAATGCCCTCCCAAAAAGAATAAGCGCGATTAGCACCAGGACGATGAACAGTTCTGATGATGCAGACTTCGAAGAAAAGCCCAAGACCGAGCGACGCGTCGTAGCTAAAAAGGACGGCAGCATGTGGATATCGTACGCCGCAGAGGATGTACCTGTTCAAGGTAGTGGCTTTAAACCATCTGCGCCGCCCAAGAAGAAAGTAAAAGAAGCATCTCCGCCCAGGCGAAGAGGACGACCTAGAAAAAAGAAACCGGAATATCAACCACTAGAAAACAAAGAACCTGCAGCTGAAGAACCCAAGGCTGACATAACCAAAAGATCTTTACAACCTCCTGCTGCAAATGAGCCTGAAGGTAACGAAAGCCAGGGGCAATCACCTGAACCGGAGAACGAGGATATGCAGTCACCAGTAATGGAGTACGAGGTGGAGCTAAAGATGCCTGAGGATACCCTGGAGGAAGAAGAGGAACAGCGAGCGGTGGAGAAAGAAACGACACCTCCCAGGAAAAAGCGGAAGCTTAGAGACTCTAAGCGGAGGATAGATTACGACACGGAATTCTTAAGTCCATTGTCAAAAGTCAACCATACGCTAAAAGACGACTCATAAAAAAACTGTGTACATAAAATAACTCTCATATTTTTTTTACTATATAACTTGTGAAATAATAAACTTCATCTTCATGCGACAAGTCGTGCTGTTCGTCTTGCACGCACACCTTCCCGAAGTTCATCCAACACCTTGACTGTATCTTCCCATGAAATGCAAGCGTCTGTAATTGATTGCCCATATGTCAAACGATGTGCTCCTTCCGGAGGAATGTCCTGACGCCCTTCGATTAAATGAGACTCGATCATTACACCGACGATATTATCACCCGTAACTTTCGGCTCTGAAAGTTGCTTAGCCTATTTGGTACGTATCCAATGAATAAAATACAACTTCAATCCAAATCACCAATTCGTTCTTACAATAGAGGAGGCAACAATAGATTGACGTTTGTGATTCTTGCTGCTGTTACCATGGCTACAGTCGATCATGATGCGCGCCGGGAGTTTCGATTTTTCCAAGGCTTTCACCGTCTCCTTGACTGCCTCAGGTTCATAGTTAGGTCCACTTTGACCGCCACGCAAAATCACATGGCAGGCATCGTTGCCTTCGGTTTGGACAATAGCCGACAAACCCTGCTTGGTCACTGATAAGAAATGATGTCCGTTGCTCGCGGCTTTGATTGCATCCATGGCAACTGCCATGCCACCATCAGTTCCTAAATATGCCTCTGTTAATCCTGTCATCCTTCCATTCTTCTATAAAAGGTTCACCATTTTTGAAGCCAACGGGGCATGATAGACCGGAGGCAAGCTCTCGATGTACTTGAGATTCGGTAGTTCGTGCACCAATTGCACCCCACGATACCAGATCACCTGTGTACTGTGGAGAAATCTAAACTACAACCATCAGTTGCCCAGCTTTTTTGGCACTTTGTATATAAACACACCGTATCCAAAAATTCACAGCCTGTCGGAATCCCCATTTCATTCTGAGTTTGCAATTAGTAGGGTTAGTGTTCGTGTAATGCATAGTGCTTCCACACTTACCAGATCCAACAGTAATTGACGCGCAATACGAAGACCCTTATTGATCGAATAACTATCCTTACCAGTTACTTGGATAAATTCTTTCCGTAACCGGTGTCATACCTGTTATTCAAGAAAGGATCGTTGATCAATCCTTTCCAGCCAACTGTTGTCCGAGGTTTTTCAAAGTAAACGCGCATGACAATCAAAAGATCTTCCTTAGCTCCTTCGGAATACTCGAGCAAACGCGTCGCTATATAGCTTAATTGGTACTGACAATCGAATCAAGTATATGACGCGAGACACCACTTACCGTATTCCTTGGCTGCTTTAACATCGTGGATTGAGCACGGGCCAACAACTACCAATAACCGGTCGTCTTGTCCCTTGATCACGTTTTCGGCAGCCATACGACCATCCAAAATAGTTTGCGCGGCTCTCAATGTCAAGGGAATATCTTCCATGAGAATTTGTGGAGGAATCAACGGCTTGATGCACTTGATTCTCTTGTCATCGAGCTCATTGAGAGCTAGTATGTTTATGTGAGCTTATGCGAGCGGGATGCAGAGTGCGCACGATATAAACCTTCAGTATAAATAGTTCGTGTCAATCCGTAAGCCATTCTGGTATAAACAAAATAAAAAGGGGAAAAAAGGAAGAGGCAAAGAGGGGCGAAAAAAGAAAGTAGTACAAACGATGAGATATCGTCACAATGAGCAATTGAGTCACCTCCAGACTCATCTTCTTCCCACCAAAACGGCCCAATTCAAATCAGTCATCACAGTAGTTTTGGTGGAGTTTGCAAAGGTAGGCAGATAATGATAAATGAAATAACCGCATGTTAAGATACCGAATTACGAGCAGATAGACCGTGAACCACAAAGTAAAATTAACCCTTATTCGTGCATGCCGTTGGTAATCTTCTGGAACAAAAGTGATTCCTTGATATCATCTATGAAACGTCAAGCGAGGCTACACTCTTTTCTTTTACAGCCTTTTAGGCAATAGATGAAGCCATCTTGCTTACCCCCAATATCAAAAAATCAGAAGGTGTATTTCTCTATTTATTGTCATCTAGCGCAACCTCCAGCATCACTGTACTTGCATAGCATTAGTCAACCTTTCTTTTTTTCATAATATATTGTATAAGGTTTTTCTGTTCCGCTAGTGTTAATCTTCTATAGAGTCCCGCGGTGATTACCCGAAGTCTTTCGATCGTCGACTTTGCTTTACCATTGTCGCGGCCATGTTCGATACCACGTTCCCGTATGAAAACATTATCAGTGTAGGATTACTTTCTTGCTATCACGCGCGCCAGAATATCAGATATTGCATTTGCTACAAAATGCCGAAGCAAGATATGATAAAAATATGCCATCATCTGCTGGATGGTGACGTATACAACAAAAGACCTCACAAATGTTCGATCAAGGAACAAAGCAGCTGTAGCTTATGTGCCCACAGCGTCAGATCATCTATTACACAAATCACAACGATGACCTGTCAAACCTTCTGTCTTGTGGTGCGGCCTCAACAAAAAGCAGGCGCCACAAAAATATACAAGCTAAAAGACGACGCATTTCGCGCATTGACAGTTGTATCCAAGACAGTTAATCATTGCTTTGGCACTACTGCAAGTCGCACAATTGCAGTCAGATTCTTAAAAAAGTGATTGGTTCCTATGGGAGATATAATTGGACTTACGGAAAGCAGTAGCGCGGTCCGCCACAAGACCACCCAAAATATCAAATTGCAAGTGTCGCCTCTCCGGCTCTCAGTAACTTCACAAAATGCTTTCTTCAATTGAAGATGCTACAAGGTCAGCACTGGAAGCCAAAGCATAACGCAAGTGGTACGCTTTATATCCTTGACGAATAGAATTGATTATACGTATGTACTTTTGTTACGTCATTAGCTAATTTGAGTACGTACTTATTCCTTAAGTGCATTACTTGCCAGATGTGTACAGTCGCGGGTCAGTAGCCCCAAGTGGCCTTAAACCTGAAACAGATAAATTGAGGAATATGTGAAAGAGCTGAATGAGGCGATCAAGAGCCAAGGAGCGATCACTTACGGAACAAGTCAAGTAACGAATGATTCGTCTAAGATCTGTTGAAAAACTATGACGATCAGTAATATCCTCTCGCATTCATACTACAGTGGAACCCCGCTTTTTGCACCCCCGCTTTTTGCACACCCCCGCTTTTTGCACCAAATTCTGGCAAATCCAGCTCAACACTTAAGAGAAATGCACACCCCGCTTTTTGCACAATGCACTCCAAAATTTGGGTTGTGCATTTTTCAGCTTACCTTAATTATATAGATCCGACGACAGATATAGTGAGATTCGAACCGGCGTCTGTAATTTCATCTAAGGAGGTCAGTGCTGATTGGTTAGTGCGACTCTTTTGCTTCGTGCTCCAATCCATTCAAGAAGCTGAGTAGGGCTTTAGCCTTTTCAGCGTTTTGTCGATATGTTACTCCGGAATAGGAGAAACAACATCGTCCTGTTGCTGAGATTCATCACTTGCTTCTGTAGATACAGTTACAAGCTCCTCTTTAAGTAGTGTGCTGACAATTTCATCATTGGAAAGCACTTTATAACATACGCCTGCTTCCTCAGCTGGGTTCGCATCGAAGTTTTTGGCTTATTCAGAATTTTCTCCGTATGTATGATATAAATGATCAAGGATCTGATTTAATGCCACCTCTTCTGCTTCATCTAACCCGGTGTCAACGATCTCACCCTCTTCGCCTAACACCTTTGCTTTTCTAAAGCAATTGGCAACTGTGGCCGGCGTCATTTTTGCCTTAAGCAATCTGTGCCCACTTCAAGTCAGTAAGAGTATCGGCACGAAACCTAGTTCCATCATTTACTGGAAGAACCCTCTTTAGGCAGAACTTGATTTTCTCACATGCATGTTCATATTGCTGTTCCTATTTACGTGATTCCACAATGGATCTGTTAAACCCCTCAACGACTAACAGTACTTCTGTCAGGTACGTCTGTGTATTCTATCACAGTTTTGCCTCATTTATCAATTTCTGGATGGCGATTTCTCTGTCGGATTCCTTCATCTCAAAGTAGTGATTGACCATCGTCTCTTTATGCTTTGGATCGATTCTGGTTTTGGGTGGCATTTTTGATAGAAGATTAAGCAAAAAGACTAAGGCTTATAATGTTATTAGCTATCTACTGAATCTTATTGGCTGATATAGGCTAATGGCTATTATATTTCCCGTTGTGTAACAACCTCGCTTTTTGCACACCCCCGCTTTTTGCACAGCTTTCTCTAAAAATCCGCCTGTGCAAAAAGCGGGGGTCCACTGTACCATTTATACCACAAACCTTAATCACCATGTACGGTTACGCACACATCAAGCAAAGCATTACTGTAGTATCCACTTTGAGCCACGAGGAAGTGATAAGATACCTTTAGAAGCAGGTCAAATACCTCCCATAAATATCAATTTTAGCTTTTTTCGACTATACTATCAAACGAAGTTTCTCTTTAGCTTCTCTTCTATCATGATATGGCTACTTTAGTTGTTAATATAACAAAAACTATTAGAATGATTGTTTAAATCGAGGCTTGCGAGTCAGAAGTGGAAGGGTTTTGCTAAACATGACTCGATTGTTCTGTGTAGTCGATTGGATCGACGTTTAAGCAACCATACTTATGGCACGGCTCAACAGAATCTTGCGGTGACACAATCAAAAGTGGATTGAGCCCTGTCAGTTTTTGGGAACTGAATCTTAAAACGCGGATCTTTCTTTTTTCTCTCTCAATATGCCATACTCATATCACAGCCATTCTGGACAATACTGTCACCATGGTTATGGTTTACTCGAAGACGTTGTCAAAGAAGCCGTACGAAAAGGTTTCCACGCGTATGGCTTGAGTGAGCACATGCCTCGTTTTGCTGCCAGCGAGCTGTATCCAGAAGAACTCGAGGTATGACATGGTATGACTCATTTGACATTTTCAAACATTATTTGCTCATATAGGCTCAATGCACACCAGCGACATTGTCAACCTTATACGATGATTTCAATGTCCATGCGCGTCGATTGATAGAAAAGTACCAAGGCCAGATCGAGCTGTTGGTCGGCACCGAGATTGAGTTTATCCGCCCACAGTACGCCGACTATGTCAACGCGTTACGAAACAAGGTGGATTACGTTGTTGGATCGTTGCACCACGTTGGTACGGTCCCAATCGACTTTTCGCCGGAACTGTACAAGCAGGCATTGGATCAGCACGGCGATATCACTTCGTTGTTCGCTGCATATTTCGATGAACAGTATGAAATGTTGCGTCAAGTTCGCCCTGAAGTCGTCGGTCATTTCGATTTGGTCCGCATCTTTGCCTCGGCAGAACAACAGCAGACGGTATCACAACCCGAGATTTGGGATAAGATTGTTCGCAATGTTGATTTTGTGATTGAGTACGGAGGGCTATTTGAGATCAACTCTAGAGCATGGAAGAAGGGACTACGTGACGCTTATCCGTGTCGTGATATTATTAAGGTTTGCTACTATTTTTTTGGGCCTCGGGTACAATGGTTTGACTTGCTACGTTGCAGCTGATCCAAGAAAAGGGCGGACGGCTTACATTGTCAGATGACTGCCACGGCCCAAAGGACGTTGGCATGTTCTATGACAAGCTCAAGGAGTACTTGGAAGCGCTGGATCTTCATACTATCTACTATCTTACGCGAGAAACTGGCAAGGTGGTTGCAAAGCCAAATGACAACATATTGAACGAAGCCTTTTGGGAAAACATAGCAGATTGGTAGAAAGGGAAAAGAGCAAACAAGAATAGATACAGAAAACATATTAACAAGCGGTATGGTATGATATTTGCACATTTACAGGAGGGATAAAGGGTGTGTGTGTGTGTGTTGGTTGGGAGCGGAACGCCGGGTGACAGAGCAAAATAGGGAATGGGAGGTTACTATGGCAACTAGTACTACTGCTATTGGGATGACAATGGTGCAGGCATCGATCCAGCAGCCACATCAGCTGTTGTACGTCGCTTCTTCGTTGGACTTTGCTCTCGTCCGGTTGGACTCTCTGGCTGCATGCTATCATTGTCATCATCAGGTGACATTGGCTCCTCGCCATCGTCTGCCTTGCCCTCTGATTCATCTCCACTCAACAGCTGTCGCACGAGCATTTCGCGTCCTTTGCTCGTAGCGCCGCGCATCGCAGAGGACAAAAGCTCGCCTTGCAGACCAAGATTCTCTTTACCAATAAGCGACTGATGCACATGTTCGATGGATTTGAAATACTTGACGGTCTACGCACATACTTTCAGTGAGTGCCGTGAAAAAACGGTACCGTCCACACACTGTTACCTTGACGTGCAGTTCCAGCGTTGCGTCCTCGTCACACACGATCAAACCCTTTGGATGCATCTGAATAGCCGACACAGTCCACATGTGATTGACGCCTTCCTCGACACACTTTGCCAGTGCAATGCTATATCAGCAAAGGTTAATTTCATTCTCCTCCAATTCGTTTTACATCATCGCCATTTCCTCACCTCTTGTGCGCGCCCGTGATGATAATGCAGACCTCCCGAGCGTCCATCACCGTAGCCACGCTATTTTGAACAGTTAGAAACCGCGGATCGGTTTATATGGCTTCTCATACCCAACGGTCAATGCCAACTTTGGCACCTTGGTGATATCGCCATCGAAGAAGCGGGCGTTCGCAATGATGGTTTCATAGGCGAGAGTCTTAACTCTGGTGCGGCTTGTAAGACTGGATCCGGGCTCGTTGAAGGCAATGTGGCCGTCCGGTCCGATACCACCGAGAAAGAGCTCAATTCCACCGTGGCTCAGAATGGCGGCCTCGTAGCGGCGGCATTCCTCATCCAGGTCTGGTGCATTGCCGTCGAGCACGTGAATGTTTTCAGGCAGGATGTCGATGTGCTGGAACAGGTGTGTCCACATAAACGAATAGTACGATTCTCGATGGTGTCTTTTGATTTTGTTAGTGTTAGGGAAAAAACACGCGGGTTGCTTAGATAATCCCGTTACCTTGGAATGCCGACGTATTCATCCATATTAAACGTTACCACGTACTTGAACGAGAGCTCCCCCGATTTGCAGAACTCGGCAAGTCGATGGTAGCAGCCGATCGGTGACGACCCCGTTGGAAGTCCAAGAACAAACGGTCGCTCCTTGCTTGGTTGAAATTGATTGATACGTTCTTTAATGTAATGAGCTTTTTTTATAAAAAAAAGAATGAACGCGCGCAGTCGTGTGGTCAGCTTCCTACATTCAAGAGAGTGTCGAACTGAGCGTGGAGCGCTTACCTATCCATGCAGACACTTCTTCGTAATCTTGGCGCACCACAAGTCTCATTGGCCGATTGCGTAATGGAGGTTGAAAGTGGGGAAAAAGAGCTCGGGGGAGAAACACTGAGAGAAAACGAAAATATTTGCTTCCGCGGATAACTCCTGCTATCCCGTCTGCTTGGTGTAACGCACGGTACTGTCGCACTTCCGAGTCTTGCGCTATTTCCCAGCCTGCAAAGCTGGTCCCGTGGGCTGGAGTGCCACTGCTTATGGTCAGACTATCTTTCTAACCCATCTTTTAGGTTTAAAAGATCCCACCGAGAGATACTGTTCGTTTGGTGCTTCGTGTGAACTGATCCACGTCTGAAACTGTGATATCTTTTAAAAAACACAAATTTTCGCTGGTGGCACTTGCTCTTCTATACGCTTCTTTTGTTACATAACTCAATGAGTGTTGCCTTGAAATTATACACGCCTCCAGAACAATTCGGTATCGTGGAGCCGGGTATTTATCGCTCAGACATGTTACAACCACTTCATTTCCCTTTCATCAAGCAAATCAATTTCAAAACCGTCGTCATGCTCAGTCCTGAAATGCCAAACAGGGTTACGTCCAACTTGATGGAAGAATGCGGCATGAAACTTGTTGGTGTTTTTTTTTTACTCGCGTGATAAGTCAATTGATGTTCAGCTCTAGGTGCATCTTGGCATGGCAACGTGGAAGCCAACGCAACCGTCTACTTGGCGGCCTGTATCCGAAGAGTTGATCAAAGAGGGCCTGGAATTGATCCTTAACAGTGATACTCACCCAGTCCTAATCATGTGCACGTATGTTTTTTTTCTCAATGTTTATGCCCACCATCCTCAATTCATTCTATACGCGGAAAAAGTTCCGGTATCCATGAGACTGGCACACTCGTCGGCTGCTTGCGTAAGTTAGAAGGATGGAACTTTAGTTCAATTATTACAGAGGTAAACGAAAAACGAGCACTTGCCACTATTCAGGAAACTTGACGTTTCTGCTAGTATCGAGCGTACGCAGGCACCAAGGCAAGATACGTTAATGAGCAGTTCATCGAGTTGTTCGATTTGGATCTAGTCACTTTGCCAGAGGATCTTCCCGGCTGGTTGATAGATCAACAGGACATGCTTGTAAGTCATACCTACATTGACTTGGTACCTTATTGATTTTCATGAGTAGGCAGAGGAGCAAGCCGAACAAGAAGCCAAATTACTGACTCAAGCTTAAAACAAAACAACATCCATTATGTACATATAGCATATACAACTGTATCATACCACCAACGATATTTTTCTGAAAGGATTCCCTTTGGATATATTAAAAGCAAGTAATGTCTATACATGGTGCATCCCGATTTACTTGACGAGGTACTTTTGTGCCACTTCGCCAAATTCATCCAACACGTCATTGATGGTTTCTCTAAACACGGCCGGATCAGTTGGCTCGTATGATTTCCATGACGATATGCTCAGTCGAATACGCTCCTTATCGACAGCATAAGCGATACCATAGCCTTCAGGTACAACTGCTCCAAAACCACCATAGGACGTGTCACCAGGCGATACGTTCGACGTGGACAAGGTCCAGTATTGAGAATTTGCGTAGGATGGGTCTTGGAAAATGGCTGCTGCTTCAGAGGCTGCTTCTTCAGGTGTCATCATGCATCGCAAACCAAGCAAGTGACGATCAACACCCATACCGTTCACTGCTGCCTTCATATATTCCAAATGGCTTCCGATGGCGGTCTGCATCAAAGCAAGCTTATCTGCCATCTAAACAACGGTTAAAAACGTGCCATTTTTTCCCGCAACAGTTTACCAGCCTACCTTGACATTTTCATCATCCCAAGCTTTCGTGAAAGCGACTGTGTCTACCGACACTGTTCGTACAGTCTCAGTGCGTCCAGTCAAGAACTTGCGGGTGGATGCAGCCTCATAAGTGGGTACAGCCTTGCCGTGCTGGCGGTAATAAGCCAATTGGAATGCCATTTGCATCCATCCATCAGGGCTGACTTTGGCCTTTTTTAGATATTGGGAACCGTATCCGTGGTAATGCAAAAGCACACTCTCGATATCGCTGATGAGAGCAGCTGCGTTTGTTTGAGCAGTCTTGAGTGCATTGCCGATATCGGGAGTGATATCCCAGTTTAACCATGTGGGTGGGGCAGGCGCAGATAAGTTGGGCTTTGCTGATCCATGGCCAGCATGTTCGCTGTTCAAATAGCTTGACATTAAGTATCCTTTACTAATCTTTTGCGAAAAATAAGAAGCCTATTACCTTTTGATAATTTCGCCAAACATGGTAAAAGGAATGATAGCATCGGCGGGTGCATGCTAACATAAGTATTAGTTTCATCAGATATTTAAATTATACTTAACCAACCTCGCCATTGACACCTGCACGGCCATTATTTTCCACAATAAACGACAACGTCTTATCGAACCAACGGTTACGTCCTCCCTTTCCATAAAATACATTCAAGTGAGCCTGATCGATATCAGACGGTGAACTGTAGTCATCCAGGGAAATAGCGAACAACGAAGTATCAATCTCATGTAATGTACGTGCGTTGGTAGGGTTGGACTCCAGCTCTTCGCGAACATTTGCCCAAGTATCCCGATGCTCCGTTGTCATGATACCCACAGGTGGTTGTAATAGTTCGGGTTGCACCTTATCCACTTGTTCAACAACGCGACGCAATTGGCTACATACCCCATTAGATCTCTATGATTTCTCACGGAGTATAAAAACTACTAACCTTGTCATTGCTTTATCGGTCAGCACTTGTCCTTCAGCATCAAACACAGGAACCGAGAAAATTTGATCTTTGTAAATAACAGTAATATGCTTGGCAGTTGCTGGCCAACTTGTCACAACTTTGTCTCTAGGATTTGCGGCAATGCGAGTAGCACCAAACATATTCTTCAGCTGGTTCATACAAAACGGACCTGACCGTGAGACATCCGGCGGAATTTCTTCGCTAATTAGATATGTCCTTTCGATTAGAAAACAGATGTAAAAAATAGAGTTTTACAGCTTACTTGTTCACTTTGTTCGAGTATTCGACCAAGCTGACTGCAATCTTTGCAGCACGGTCCAACTGAGGTTCAGTTGCCTTCCCTGGAGCAACATTGGATGCAAGACCTTGAGGAGGATCTTGAAATTGATTCCACCAGTTAACGTTGATCAACGTAGGAACACGATACTCGAGATAACCCTTGTTCAGCCACAACTGGTCTAACCACGAACGCTCGAATTTCGCTTCCTGTTGATCAAGCGCACGGAGTCGTTCCTGTAGCTTTGGACCGAGACCATCGGCGCTGATAAACTGATCGACCTTTTGACTGGCTTGAGCATATTCGGCCGAGTTTAACAACGGCAGCAAGCTTTTCTTGTATCGCGCGGCAGTCGCTTGAAGGTCAGGAATGGGGAGCCGTGGGAGTTTGGATTGATTCGAGAATGTCTTTTGCTGTGGTTGCTCGGTGGTAGACGTACTCATGGCGCGTCTGCCAACTAGGTGATACAACAGAGGTCTATGTTTTTTTTTTACTTTCGTAAGAAACGTCTCTTTTTCATAGCGATGTTATGGGTATGACTGTACTTACCTTTGAGCAACAGTGACATTGTGGTGACGGACGCCGATAGTGCGGCTGGATGCACGTAAGAGAAGTGCCATGATGACACTGACAGTAAAGCGTGGAAAGGGGAAAAGAAAAGCAACTCTATACCAGAGGAAAGCGAGGGAAAAAAATAGGCACGCTTTCAAGCATGTGATTCATCGGATCCCCGCATTTACGGTTCTGTGTCCTGCATCGATTGTTGCACAAACAGAACGCCTGAACACCCCCTCTGTCATACACGTTTCAGGGACAACAGTCAACGAAGCCCGTTTTCGAAGCGAGTATTATTATTTACCAAACTGATTGATGCTTGCTCCATATCTATCCGTAACTTCGGGCTAACATTGAACTAGCAGTAATGCCGCTTCTGCGAACGATACTCAGTTTCCTTTTATAGATTTCCACTGGTAAATGTTTTAGTAGCAGCGGTAGAGCTTGCCGAGTTTCGGTTTAAAGATATTCTCTGTGTAATTCACTACGTAACATCCTATGAAGCGGACAATTGACTCCACAGCTGCGATATACGATGCTAGTACTTTTTGGTTTTTATATTTACAAGAAAAAAATAAATGCATGGGCTATTGTTACAGTGCATCCTCCAACATCATTCTTGGAGAAACGTTCATTGCCATCAACTCTTGGAACAGCAGTTTGCATGCATATGGAATCTGCATCGAGCGGACGTGCTTGCTGCTCTTACAGAACTGACACCATGCTGCATAACCTATCAGACCGCACTGGTCGCACACCTGAATCTCAAAGATATCCGAAGAAATCATCAAACGTTCAAGCAGCAGCATACTGGCACCATAACCGATCAAACAATCACGCTCCATCTCACCAAGACGCAGACCGCCGTCGCGAGATCGACCTTCTGTAGGCTGACGCGTAAGAGTTGCTCGAGGACCACTAGATGAATCGATTAGCTAAAGACGGCATGCAAAACTTTTTTTTCATCGACGTACCGTGCACGAGCGTGCATCTTATCCATGACCATATGCTTAAGCTTCTGGTAATAGATGGGACCAAAAAAGATGTATGCCGAGAGAGGTTCACCCGTGATACCTTTGTTAATACGTGATGAGTAAAGGACTGCTCTACCCCTGTATATCGTTTAACCTTTACCTGAGTTCAGGTAATCTTTGCCAGAGTAGTTGAAGCCATGATCGATCAAAATCTTGCTCATGTCATCGACCTTGCTACCACCAAAGGCAGTACCGTACTGCAGCTGACCAGCCATAACGCCTGCCTTTCCAGCCAACAATTCAATCATTTTACCGACAGTCATACGAGAGGGGAAACCGTGAGGATTCATAATAATATCAGGGGAGATACCCTGGTCCGAAAATGGCATATCTTCTTGCTGAACAATGATACCGCACACACCCTTTTGTCCGTGGCGAGACGAGAACTTGTCACCCAATTCGGGACGACGCGTTTGACGGACATTGATCTTGATGAGTGTTTGATCACTTTCAGTGGTGGTGAAGAGAACTTTATCGACGTAACCGGTTTGCGCTGCCTTGTAGCGCATAGGCAGAGGCTTGAATGCCACGGCTTGCGCCCCACCAGGAGCATCGACACCAGCACTCGTGGGCACTTGCTTGTTGACATAAATTGAACCATCATTAATGGGCTCACCAACACCCGCAATACCATCTGCATCCAGAGCATCGTATGAATCGTTCCACAAGTCTGAATCGCGCGGTGGTGGATCGGCGAGACGGTCGTGCCTAGAGTAAGTCAAATCAGCTATCCACATTTACCACCAGCAAAAAAGATCTTGCACAACTCACGTTCCGTTGGGGTATCGTTTGATCATGGTAGCATACTTTCGCATGACTTGGCAGCGTCCAAAGCCTCGATCGAGACCAGCCTTGTTGATTACCAACGCATCTTCAATATCGTAACCAGAGTAACTCATGACAGCAACAGTGGCATTTTGGCCAGCAGGAAGCTATAAGCGAGCAAGTTAGTGGCTATCCACATACATGTAACGGTGTATATCCCACCTTATCATAGCCAATCAACTCGATCGTCTTGCTCTTCACCATGGGCTGTTGTGGGTACACCATCAGGTAGATCAGAGTTTCGATACGGTTCAGTTGGTTATAGCCAATGGCACCAATGGCTTGTTTACCCATAGCGCATTGGTACGTGTTACGTGGCGACTGGTTGTGATGGGGATAAGGAATAAGACCAGCGACAGCACCAAGAATAGTAAATGGCTCGATTTCAAGATGCGTGGTGACCGAAGGAACAATGTCACGCTCATAGGTGGCGATATTGGCATCACTTTCTTCGTTGACGTCCAAGTATTCAACCAGACCCTTCTTCAAAAAGTCATCAAAGACGAGCTTTTCAGCAATCAAATCCTATCATGTGTAAAAATAGTTAGAGAGTGCATTCCGTAGAAACCTTTCACGCTTACGTTAATATGCTGTTGGGTCACTCGTGGTTTGCCCTTTTCCACGATAATAAGCGGTCTACAGATACGTCCACCATCAGAGGAGAGGTTGACGGTGCGCTGATGGGTATTGACGAAAACAGTGACGAATTCAGATACACGGCCTGCACGACGCAGTCGGCGGAAATCGGCAACGAACTTTTGCGTACGACGCGTGACGCCAAGAATAACACCATTAAGCAAAACCAAGTAAGTGTTGGGCTGATACAGCTCGGCACCAGTGAGCAAGTTAATATCTATGTGATTGTTATTACCGTGTTGAACACGAACATGGAAGCATCCTACCTTCTACACCAAGAGTATACGCAATCTTTCGAATCGGTTCTTCTTCATCATCGGTGGTAATATGGGTCATAAGTGCCAAGTTTTTGACAAGACCACAGGCTTCACCTTCCGGAGTATCGGATGGACACAACATACCCCACTGGGAAGGCTGCAACGAACGAGGACCAGAGACCTTACGTGTCTTCTCGAACTGAGACGAAATTCTGGTCATCATACCAAGAGCAGAAATGTACGAAAGACGAGACAGCACTTGAGTAATACCAGCTCGGTCCATCTTGAAACGCTTCAACACCCAATTGCCAGTCGAAATAGCGCGCACAAAGCCGCTGGTAATGTGATCACCATGCAAAACCAATTGGTTGAAAATATCAAACTCCTGCGTTCGGTTAGGCTTCTTCAATACTTTGTCGGCAGCCAATTTGAGATCAGAGTTGAACTTTTTGAACAGATCTTCAAATAGCAAAGAGAGCAATTGACCAGCCCTAGTAAAGTATTGTGTCAGCATAACGATGTTGACCATCCCAATCCACAACTTACAATTCAAGACGCTTGTTACCAACATAATCACGATCATCAACGTTGACTTCGTCTCCCATAGCAACAATAACACGTCTGATCATCACGGCAGCGTAGATACTCTTTTCTCGGAAATTCAAGTTTTCAACCGGGATATGTGCCAGAATAACCGTAGCCAAAACCTCAAGTGCTTCTTCGACCTATATTTGGAGTTGTGAGTCGATCGGATAGCCGCACATTGGATCCAACATACCATTGTCTTGCGTACTGTCGAGAGCTTTCGGTTCACCTTGACCTTCGCACCAATATATTCGAGTGCCTGAAGTTGAGTGAATATCCGCATTTTCGACGCCTCTTCGATGTTGATGGAGAACGTATCGTGAAGGTCGTGATCGTTGCCGCAAACCAGCTGCGCAATTTCTCGGTCCGATTGGACACCCATTGCCTAGGTAAACAACATATACCAATGAGTTTCCCGGTCCTACGGACAGTGCTCTAATATACCTTCATGAACACTACTACGGGAATATCTTCGGCAATGGAGTTGTGCTTCAAGTAGATTTTGCCATTCTTGACAAAGATAGCAGTTTTGGATTTACGTTCGTGAGTGGAACTGTGCGCTTTTTCGTTAGCAAAATGTTGATTAACCCTCAACTTGTCGAAGCCTACCTCTGCACGTTGGCAACCACCTCTCCCTTTTTGTCGACTTCGACAATGATACGATTCTTCGACAGCTGCTCTTGCACCAAAATTACTTTTTCGGTTCCCTTGACAACAAAGTAACCACCTAATACACCAATTGTCAGAGAAACATTACTCTAACAACCACTTTCACGAATCATACCAGGATCCAAGGGACATTCTCTCATTCTAGCCAACTCTGCTTCGTTTTTGCCTCTGAGCACACAGTGGGACGACCGCAACATGATAGGAAGACGGCCAATCATGACATTTTTACGCTTGACAATCTGTT
Source organism: Fennellomyces sp. T-0311 (assembly GCA_025266875.1). NCBI lineage: Eukaryota > Fungi > Mucoromycota > Mucoromycetes > Mucorales > Lichtheimiaceae > Fennellomyces > Fennellomyces sp. T-0311. The sequence continues at coordinate 395,251 of JALLLT010000017.1, forward strand.
TTCCACGAGTGTACTCGACATCGACAAAAATATTGGCGGCGTAGGTGAGATCGCGCAATCGACATTCGTGGGGCGTGTAACTGCGGTTCGCGACATCCGCGTCCATACGTTCAGGTCTACCGACGCGAATACCCGTATATCTGTTCAGGAATCAGTATCTCGCTCACTATATATACAAGTGTATGCGACTATTACTTTAAGTAAAAGTTGGGATCGACGTCGGAAGTAACTTTCTCGTTTGCTTTGATAATTTTGCGCAAATCGACATTGACAAAGTAATTGTATGAATCAATGTGCTGCTTGACAAGACCTTTCACTTTAAGAAAGGCGGGCAACAGCTTCCATTTTTCCTTTAAAATTTGAAACGTGAGCAGATCTATCAAAATCAAGAAAAGATTCTTTCTGCGTACTTTGATCTCCTTGACAGGTTCAGCTATATGCTTTCCCTCGTAGTATTCTTCCATGAGAGGTTCAAAGCCTTCTTTGTCATGCTGACCAGCTGAATCATGATTGTGTTTTCCGGGAGTCTTTGGATCAACATCCATGGGTTCAGCTTTGTCAGCTTTGGTCGCTTTCATGCGGGCCATTGGTGCAGTAAGAGAAAAAAACGATCAAAGAGTTCCGCTGGCAGGTTTCAGCCACTAAGATCAAGCGCACTGCGGAGGCTGAAGGTGCGTTCTTCAATGTCGATCCAATTGAATCATCTTTAGGCTTTTCCTCATCTTACAAGTCAATACACCACAAAAAGTAGGCAGACCACGGTAAAAGAAAGAGTGGGTAAGAGCCAACAAGAAGAAAGTTTGTCTGATATATATTGTTGAAAAATAATTGACCTGCTCCTTAAGGTATTCGACCGCTTTCTCTCGGTTCAAAGTGAATATTCATGCTTCGTTTGATATGCACGTGTATGTACATGATGATGAGGTGTTTACGAATATATATGGTAGTGCTAGTGCGAGTACGTATCGATGGCGATTGATCGCCTGTGGAAATATATTGCTCATGATGGATCTGCAGTAAATCTTGGGCAAATTGCTTTATGTTTGACTTTGACTAGTGACGCGGTCTAACACCTTCAATGCTTTCAAGGTTTGGCGTATGGCTGCTTGAAAATCCGCGTCTCGTACGCCCAGTGCCTGAAATATACAAGTCATTGACAGGTTGGAACTATCTTACTATTGTTGTTGGTGTGAAGCTGGTGGGGGAAGAACAGACGCGAAGAGGACGGCAACACGAGAAGAATCACCAGAAGCACAACGTCGCTGTTATAGTTGACGTCGTCTTCTTCCTCTGGTGTCATAATAATCATATCAAGTAACGAAGCAGCTTGACCAATTGGAGGCTTGTTATAAAAATCTTTTGCCGTGATAACTGCTTAAAGTTTAGATGAATAAAAGACATACAAGCAGCGTACCTTAAAAGCTAGGAAGCCCGTATTTCATGCATGCGTGACCCTGGGAACTGGCTTGCTTTGCATGATTGATCTCGACGTTTGAGCACAATTCATGAAACCATTGCTTAAGATTTTTACTTTTATTGTCAAACACGCAGTGTTGGCTCTTTCAGTTAGTTAGATGTTCACGCTGGAACAATTTTTTTCACCGTGTAAGTCAGCTCTTTGATTACATACACTTAGATGCACATGTTGCTGTATGTATCTCTAAATACGCGAGATATAAGCATCCGCGAGATAAGGTAACACATATTGTCCCATACCTACCCTTCATTGCTAGCCATCTCACGTAATATAAAAATAGTAGCCGGCTTTAAACGTACTCCAAGGAAGTTGTCTGTGTTTTATGGTAGAGATAATAAATTGATGCTGATCGATTGTAGAAGATGAAAGCAGTGGTAATTTATGACGATTCATCTGCGAAGTCGAGTTTGCCTTGTTAAATATAGCTTTATACTTGTTTAAGCGAGGCTTCGCCAATACCTCGGTACGCACAAAGATTAGTATCGTGTTTATACCATTGCTGCGGGACTGATGCTTGTCTGTAAACTAATAAGCATGCAAATCCGCAAAATGTTGAACGTCGTTGATCTAATAATGACTTTTCCTGATACGCTTTCCGTCGCTGCTGATCACTACGCTACACCCCATGTCAAAGTACTTCATTGTATTGATTGTTGGCAAAGTTTCAATTGCATATTCAGTGTATAGATCCTGCGATTCATCCCTGCGTAAATTTCACAGGTAATGATCATTAGCGTCTCTTACATATCCTACACAATGGCTTCAGCAAAGATTGATGTCATAAGCAGTAATATATAGGAGATATTATCCGAAACCGATGTCTTAATGCGTCGACAGTTCTTTATCTATTTCTTGGAACGGGTCAAGTTTGTTTACGATGCTTAGGTATGGGGAACGTGATATCTCTTGTGCGAGATCAGGTATAGAGCTTTCACGGATGTCGATATATGCTACGGGCATCCTTTTCAGCTAGAGCTATCGTGATTTTAGTCTGTATAAAGTGGGCATCTTCGTTGAAATTGGCCGATCCTTTTCCTCGTTTAGTTTATCTTTGTGTATCAAAGCAAAAATACCGATTAACCTAGCGTGCTTTCATTTTTCAACTTTGGGAGCTGAATTCTCATAGGCATGCGACATTGTAATAAGCCTTACGAATGTTACGAAAGCCAAAAAAACGGGTTTCCACCCGCGAGATGTAAGCACTTTTCGATGAAGAAAAAGCTATAGAGACTCTGTGAGCGAGTTGGTGACATCTATATGCTGGTACGGCAATGACGAGACGGCCTCACTTGGTGACAAACATAAAACTTCACATAGGTCGGGCACCGGGAAAACTTCGACACCTTTTTTTTTCACACAGAACCAATATGATGCACGTAAACTATCACTTTATTAAAAGTAACACGTTAACGCGAATCCCAGAAATCGATGTGATCCTGGGCAACTTCATCGACAAGTTCTGGGAATGGACCAACCACCTCAACTTTTCGAGAACCGCGGGCGAGAAGTTCGCGACAAGGCATGGCCAAAGTCGGATTTTCTTTACTATTGGTAGTCAGTTCAGCCAGTTTGGACTCGGGCATCGCAAACACAATTCTTCCAATTGCGGCCCAGTAACAGGTGCCGGCACACATGGCACATGGTTCGACGCTGGTGTAGAGGGTGCAAGTTGACAGGTATTCGGGAGTAAAATTGAGAGCTAAAAACAGCGTGTCAAATTATGATCGGTGATAAAAAGTTCTCGATGCCTACCAGCCACTCGTGCAAGCTCGCTCTCTGCGTGGAACGCAGCTCCGTAGTTTCCGTGCTGTAGTAAAATATCACCTTCTGGGCTCACCAGAACAGAGCCAAAAGGGTGATGGCCTAGGGATTTCGCGCGTTGTGCCACCTTGATGCTCGCGCGAAGGTATTTGATCATTTCTTCATGGCTTGGTGTATTCATTTTTAATTTTTGGAATGCGAAAGAGCAGTAGGGTCGGGCCTTTTATAATTATTTCACACGTTAACCGCAGCAGAAGCACTGCGTCACAACCCCGATAGGGTATAAAAATATACTTCGCGACGCTTTTATGTCCAAAATGGACCGATCAATACGTCAGCTAGGCCTTTTATTAGAGCGCTTTTGTTTTGTGCCAATTTTGTGCAAAAAGTCAAACAACGGATCATTAATCATGCAATACCCCTACCTGCTCGGCGCAGGGTCCGCAGGAGCAGCACGAAAGACACATGCCACTGCATATTCCGTATTAACAGACAATTCTCTGATATTTTGTATTTTTTTTTCCTTTTTCTCGGCTTTTCATATAATCTGATATGCGTTTACCAAGACTCATGTCTTACACGGGCGATAGAAAAGAACAACGAACCATCAACACAGATACTGGATCGACAACAGCGTTAATATCAGAAAAGAGGTGGCTTTCAGTCCCAAAAGTCGAGCAACAAGGAATCACACCCACTCCAGAAGATGGCCGGCCCCACACACGAATAACAGACAACTTTACCTTATGGTTCACTGTCAACACCAACTCTATATGTCTATCGTTCGGTATCATAGGCATGCGACTTTATCATATCAGTTTCTGGGAAGGCTTCACATGTATTGTGATTGCAAATGCCTTATCTGCGATTCCTGGTATGATACTAGCGGTTTATCATGACCGTAACACAAGCTGATACTCGCTTTTTTACCAACTTTTATTTTTCGCACACAGGTGCCATATTCACCACGTTCGGTCCTCGGTACGGTTTTCGGCAAATCGTAATCGCGCGATATAGTTTCGGACTCATACCGACTTCAATTCTGTCTGCTGTCAACACCTTTGCGTTTCTTGGATGGGGAGTTGTTGACGTTATTTTGGGAGCACAGTTGCTTAACGAAGTACAGCCCAGTGGACAAGACAGCTTTCCGTTATGGGCGGCTACGCTAATCATTGTCGGTGTAACTCTGGCTGTCACAATATTCGGCTATAACTTTGTACACTTCTTCGAACGTTGGTCATGGATCCCGTTATGGATCATCTTTTTCATCCTCTTTGGGATGAGCGTGCATCATATCGATTTCTCGACTTTAACAAGCTCAAGCGACGTGGGCGATGTCTTGTCCTTCTTTTCACTCATCGCCTCAGCATTTCCTATATGGGTACAATGCGCATCAGATTTTTCATCGAAGCAGGTATGCTTTTTTATATCAGCTTTCCGATAACATTAAGGTTTCGTGTACTCATTGATTTGTGTTACCATGATAGCCATCTACGTTCAGCAGACCCTTAGTTGCATTATTGGCATATTTCGGAGCAATTATTCCTGTCATTGTTCTCGAAACGTTGGGATTGGCAATAGCAGTAGGAATTTCACAACCCAATGAAAACCCAACTTGGTATTATGGGTACGAAAACAACAGTGTTGGTGGACTCGTTAGCGCAGTGCTTGCGCCTCTTTCCTGGTTTGGAAAACTTTTATTATTGTTGTTGGCATTCGGAATGATTGTCCATATCGTTCCCAACAACTACAGTGTAGCACTTATGATGCAGGCAACCGTTCCAGGCTTTTACAGGATTCCACTTTGGGTATTTTCGATATTCGTTGCCATCGTCATCGCTGTGGCTTCCATTGCAGGTGCTGAATATTTGGCTACCATACTTCAGTCATTATTACCACTCCAGATGTATTATATCTGTCCATATGCCACAATTGTGATGCTGGAGCACTATGTCTTTCGACGAGGACAGTACCGGATCGAAAGCTGGAATAGCTTGAAAGAATTGCCTGTTGGTCTGGCAGCAGTGGCTTCCACAGTGGTTTCTTATGGTGTGGCACTCTTAGGTGCCCGTCAGTCTTGGTTTGTTGGCCCTATTGCAAAAAAGATTAGCGAGCACGGAGGTGAAATTGGCCTGTGGATCTCTCTAGTGGTTGCAGCATGCAGCTACCTGGTGTTTCGATATATAGAACGGCGGATTTTTGGCCGATAGCTTGCTTTTTGTAGTTCATGTATTTTTTAGTCATTGCAATAGCATTAATTACTCAATGTTTATGTACTTTCGTTCGATTGATCTTTTTCGACGGGTCGTCGCGGTTTAAGCATATGGCATCATGTGAAATTAAATATTTCAGTATTGCAAGGGTGGGTCAATTCGGATAACGGCTACAATAGCGCATTGTATAAAAAATCCAAGGAATCATTAAAGATCGCTGATTGGAGTCACGTTATGTTACGACTGCTAAGTAGTGGATAGCTCCCATGTATATATTATCGGAAGGTGTTTCACCTGTTCCAAAAGCATTGGATCATTTTCTAAGTAAGGTACATATAGATGTTCAGCCGGAGCTTAATATCACATTTCAAGAAAATAAACAGAGGGCAGGTGCGGCATTACCTTTCGAGCATCGGGTAATTTATATATCTTACGTAGCCGATTTAACAAGTAATGTAAGGCAGTAAAGCTTGGCAATCTCTCCTTCATAAAGCAGCAACGCTAAAAGTATATACTTTACTAAATCCGGGACATGAGGATAACTGTAGAATATTTGCCAATGATATTCCTGCAGCTACCTTTGTTTTTGCTGCTGTGGGTTTGTCTATTGGCATACACTGTTGTGAATCTAGGATTCGGGCATATTGAAACAGCAATCCGATAAAAAAAAGCGGGATGATTTTTATTCAGTTTGATTCATCTTCCCAGCCACAAAAACTGCCCATCCAGTGAGGCGTCTTGAATAATGAGTCAGACGTTTCACAAATACATGCATGCGCGGTGTTAGCTACATGGTGCTCACCATCAAAGGGTATGAGACTAAAGGATAGCGCGGTGGGTTGATAATGACGTTCCAGATGCGTAATTATTGGTAGTCAAATGGTGTTTATATTTGCCAGCTCGGATGAAAAGAGAACGTAAAACTGGTTCAATGTTGCATGTCAATATTCCAGAGTAAACATTACACCGTAGACTCTGCTAACCCCTGGAAATCAAGGAGACTGCAGAAGCATGCGAAGAGGTTGTTTAATGTAAGGTTAATCTGCTGCAGACAAAGAGGAGACCAATCCCGATGGCCGCTTTTCTTTGTTGTCGTGGTGACCGATCGTGTGCGTTGTTGATGACGACGGAAAGGCTGTAATATTTGTGCAAGAAATTACCAATTGAAAAGCGTCGAGGCTGCGTGATGAACTTACCTGATGCACTTTCGCAGAACCTTTGCACCCCTGTTTGGCAACTTTTTTTGCCAGGTTGGATTGTGGATTGTGGGTCGGTGAGCGCATAGAAACTAAAGGGATTAAAGCACATGTTCGGTAGCAACATAACAAATATCAGTAGATGATGTAGATTAGGCATGGATGTTTATCACTCAAATGTCTCTACGCTAAATACACATGGCACACGCTCATCGTGACCTTATCATGATAAGCCTGTGGTCTTTCTACGCTTGGACGGGTCACTGTCCAGCAGGTATGAAGAACATGACCTCTTGTTGTTTGTGTCTCGATGCGCCGCCGCCAGTAAAAACGGGTCTTCGATAAACGTTGTATTTGGTTTTACTCGAGAGCAAAACATTATACTACTGCCAAAGACGTCGAATTCCCTGCCTTGGTAGACCTGAGCAGCCGCTTCTGCGTCGTGGTGCTCTATGTCTTCCACAGGGTTGTTCTTTTCGCTGCTGGTTGGTGACGGATTGTGGTATATGAGACCGTGGTCATTCGAAGTGGTTTGTGGGTCTGAGCGGTTGGCCAGGAGTATGTCGGTTCCTTGAGAAGCATGCCACGGGGCGTTATGTACATCGAACAGGTAATGTCCTCGTCGCCATACCGATTGAGTTTCCATGCTTGATGAGATGTGAATGAATGAAATAATGCAAAAAAAAAAAAACGGAAATGAAGAGAATGAGAAAGAAAAGAGAAAAGAGTGCGTGGCGCTGGGGCACGCGCTCAAAGAAGATCGGTGAATGATTTCACTGTTTTATGAGCTCCAGATCCGGCAGGTCCTTGAGCGGAACCCAGCAAACCAGAGGTGTAGACTTCTCTATGTATCCTGTTTCGCGATGGTACAGCAGCATCCCATCCAGCGCGAAGTCATAGCCTTGTTCCCGCATGCTACGCTCGGGCCCCCGGGCCACAGCCCCCAGCTCGGTCGTTGGCATCGGTCGCAAGGGCTTAAACTTGTAAAACATGTTCTCGCCGGTCCGGGCATCCATTTCACTCTCCACTTTTGTTTGTAGCCAGAAATGCCTTTTGGGGCACGCTTAGAAAAGGTGACCATGGGAATAAATACGTCATACCGCAACGTACCTGAAATCTGTGTCGCAGTTGTACACCGAGTACCCCTTCCAGCACATCACATCCAGCACGTAGAACGTCCAGTGCACCGCATCATACACGCAGTCCAGAATGCAATGCCCTGCCCCGCCACGGTCGCTCCTGCCTTTCGACCCATTTGGTAATGTCGACTGAAACCGCTTCCACACCGACCCTATCGCCCCGCCATTAATGTAAAGCCAGCTCATTGTACTCCTTTCCCCATACCATTCTTTCTGCGAGCAACGGTTTCCCCTGAACAGAATGCAGCGTTAGCGGATGGAACACAGCGGAACTTCTTGGCTTACCTTTGCCTGTTGTAACAATGCAGCGTTTGCCAACGGGATACGGCATCATCACCCACTTGTCAAGCAGATCGTGCGGCATCTCGTCCAAAGACTCCCCATACATCACGCCGTATCTAAGCAACAGTATGGTTAGACACGTTTCTTTCAAACAGTCATTGCGCTTCATTACCCTTGGTGTTTCTTGAACTTTCTTCTTTTGCCCTTCTTCTTGCCAACCTTGGCTGGTTGGTCGATACGTTGCAGTTTCTGGTCATCTTCCATCCCATCCATTTCATCATCAGATGATCTCCCGCGCTTTGAGCTTTGATGGAACTGCTCTGCCTCCTCAACAGAAGTTGAATCATCCGTTTCCCTGCCATTATCGTCCTCGTCGCTGTCGCTTTCGCCGTCGTCTTCCTGATGCTCAGTGGAAAAGTTGCGTCTTCTTCGATTCATTGCGTCTTGACGACCCTATCCATGAATTAGCTCGATGAATTCGTTCTGTTCTCGGCTACATACGGTTTTTTGCCGATCCAACGCTCTTTTACGTCGCTCTTCCTGTGATACTATAGCACTTGTAAGCGGTGCCCTAAATGATTGGAACGCCTGCTGTCTTTGTTCTTGTCGATATGCACCACTTGACGGATTCTCGGCTGTACTGACGTTTTGTTGGAATTTTAACGCAAGCGCGTCCCAATCGACACGAAATTCATTTACAGGCGATGGATTGGCTGCGCGAGCTTCATTTGCATTGTTGGAACGCTGAATTGCGTCCATGCTCGTTTGTTCCGCCTTTTGATCGAAATCAGGTTTCCATGCGTGATTAGGATGGTGAAAGATAAAATTGGCGGGTGCGCTTTGGTTGGTATTGGTATTGGACGTGTTATCCATGGTAAAGTCCCGCCGAAAAAGTCCTGCAGTTGCCAACCTCCGCTTCGAAAGATATGGAAAGACGCAGGAAAGGAAGCGCGGGCAAAGCAGCCAACTAAAAATGATATTCCGCTCATTCTGCCTCAGAATGATGACATGAAACTGTGGATATAAGGCAACAATGCATATGCTGTAGTAACCGGGACGGGTTGCCCATCGTACCCTCCAATTTAGGTAAAACCACTTATGTTGTGTCTAACTGACGAGGCTACGTAGTTGCCGCTTTTCTACGGGGCAATAAGAGAAGCTTATGCTCTTCGTAGAGCAGAAGGACGAGAAAGGATTGGCGCTACATTCTCGTGACCTCCAAGAACGTATTCAGCGGTAACTCGTTGCATGCTTGAAGCAGCGTTCCCATCTCGCTTAAAAACCTATAGCAAAAGACATTAGTATGTATTACACGTAAAGCAATTTTGTTAAGAAGTGACACGTACTACCGGGAGTTGTTGCTGGATAGGATATCCTGCTTCATCCACGATGGGAAAAACTCTTTGCAACTAACAAGTTGGGCAAACCTTTATAGTATATGCTTCCTGTCTATAGTCTCCTTCAGCTTCCAGTAAATGTATGTATTAGAAAGAATAAAGAAGAAGCTGAAATCTTACGCAGCTGTTGACACTCATGACATTGAGAGGTTCAGTGCATGATCTCATTGTTTTCCCGGAAGCAGGAGTGCTATGTTCTGTGACGATTATTGGGCTATTCTTTTCATTCTGGTTTTACTAATTAAAGCAAATTAGCTACCAAGTAATGTAAGTACAGACGTCCTTTGTACGTACTGGTGCTCACAGCGACTAGCGTCCGCCGAAGCGAGGGTCACCCTGCACATAGCTCGTGCGGAATTCATAGAAAAGTGGTCGAAAAGTTATAAGTTTAATGTGGAAGGTATTGGACCTACTCCTATAGGTATATGGTCTCTTTCTTGCGGTACTAGGTTTACGATAAAAACATAGATGTACAGAGACAGTGCCTAAAAAGCCCAGAAGGTGAAAAATGCAGGTTGATATGGAAAGTTAAAAAAAAGCATATATAGAGAACAGGGTAGAGGGAAAGCTGAAAGAAGAAAAGGAAGTGTTATGAGTACCGTGATTCCACACAATTATGCGCGGCTTCCTGGGACGGTTGAAAAGTGTAGCTCGTAATGTCATAGACAAGTAAGACAAAGGCAACATCTACCCAAGTACGCGCGAAATTTCTATAGGGAGCATTGATGAGATATAATCCAACGCTGCTTCGTAAGCATCGTAGCGAACATACGTTGGCTGGAAGCGGGATATAATCCTTGATTGTCCCTCGCAGTTCCGTTATAATACTCGACCTATTGTGGTGAGAGAGAACACCATAGGAAATTGAAACCCTAAAATACCCAACTTACATAGTGGAAAACCCTGATTGGGGTTTGGTCGTTCGGAGCTCCGCTGTAAATGGTACAGAGCTATTCTACCATGCTACATAGTCGGAGTTAGATGATGCTGCGCACTATGTTTTACGCGTTTTGCTTTTCTTGGCTTTTCTCTTTAGCTTTATTTTACTCACAATGACACAAACCGATTCAGAAATCCTGTCAAAAATTCTGGAGCCAGTTACAAGCACTGATAACGCTCTCTACGTAAACAACGCATTAAATTGGAGTGCTCGCGAAAGAAGTCAGTTTGCTCAGAGCTTCCGTGGAAGCACTTGAAAGCAAGCTTGTGTGTCAAAGGCCTAATGGCAGCACCGCTAATACTAAACTAACCTCAAGCATACCGCGTCGTTCGACAACCAAGTTCAGCAGGGAGGAGATCAACCAGCTTTGCTTCGGAATCGCACATGCACACAGCTTGGACATGAGCGACTTCGATGCTGGTTTAATGGAAGACAATGTTTGGGGGAGAGCTCAAGTGCTTATTTCTAAGCTTCTCAACAACGGAAGAGTTGATCCTACTGCAACCCACTGGAACGCTATAAATGACCTTGTTGGCCAAGCTTGCACGACTTTGGAACAACGGCGCGCAGCATTTGCACCTCTCGCGGCGTGTCAAAACCATTGGGCGGCACGTATTATCTTGCAACACTGCTGGGATAAAAAGACGAACTATCTCAGGGACAACGCAAACGGTGGGTTATCGAAGAATAAAGGTAAGCGCTTTGCTAATGACATTGTGCATGTGCCTTGTTGTTGCTACAGCCAAAGAGGCCTTGGCACGCACTGCTCTTGATGTGGGCACCACTGCTCCGAACCAACAATCTGAGCAGGCACGCACAAGAGAACCACTACAGAGCAGCAGTAGCGTCGATACAACCAACGAACCTTCTTCAGCTGCAGTTCCAGCAAGCAATTGTTTAGTGTTAACGGTACGTACTAGTGACATAAATAATTCTTCTATAGCTATATATCAAGTGCGCAACCATGGTCAATGGTCACATTCTGTAGACGAGGGCTATCAAGTGCAAGCAGCAGGTGCAGTATCAACCAATGCTAATGATCCGTCGATGCGTTCTCCTACGCCGTAGGTATTTGAATGGCTAGACTCAACACCTGGATCCTCTTCCCATTTTAGTACATCCTTGCAAAATACGCCCAACTGTGATGCATCTGAAGATAGATCTTGGGCGGACAGCGACGAAGACAGTGATACGATACCATTGCCTCAAATTCTTTCCAACGCCATTACAAATGCCAGAGCCTGTAATTGCACCAAAAGCAAGATGAGCAATGTCGGTAAGCTTTATTTTATATACAACGCTATAAATCATTCGTAATAGTTATTTCAGGAAGATCAACTAATCAGCGGAGGGCGCCATGAGTAACAGCCCTAAGCCGAGAAGGTCCACCAAACAGAGAAGTGCCAGCGGGGGCGTAGTAACGAGTGGTGCTACTCGCAGAACGGAAGGTGATGTTAATGGTAGCAATGGAGCACAGAGGAATGATAACTCGGACAATGATGAAGATGAGCGACCGTTGAAGCGAAAGAGACAGCCTACATGCCGAAGTAGATCACAAAGGAGAATTACTAATTAACACCACTAGGATAACTTCTCTTATGTAGATAATTTAGTTGCTAATATAAATTGGAAAGAAAAGCTGCGATTCATCATTAGCTAGATATTCATGTCATTAATCCGTATGAACTAAAACAGCTATTATCTACTATATAACGAAGAGTAAGGCGTGATAAACGTATGTAAATACAACCCCTAAAAAACCTGAAAATATAGCCTACTGCTGGAAATTGGTAGGGATCTTTGGTGGTCTGTTAGGGTTTTTTAGGGTTTATCTGACCCTAAAAAATACCTAAAATGACCTTTTCGTGTTTTTCGGGTTTTGGGTTTTTTGGGGGTTTTTTGGGGAAAATTAGGGTATCCATTTCCTATGGTGGAATAGATCGAGAAAAACAGTAAGTTCTGTGAGAATCGAATATGTCTTTATTATGTTAACGGTTCTCTCTATTTATATTGCTCGAGATAAAACTCATAATCAAATAGCCGTGGTCGGGAGGATGCCATATCGTATAGCGGACACGGCAATGTTTCTAGACTTCTTGGAAGATCTAGTCATGCCGGAAGGCTGTTAATGTATTATTCAGGTACTGTCATACGTTTACCCGGTAGTGCCGACTAGCTAGTACCTTGGATACCACACCTATTCTCAACTTGATGAAGTACTTTTTATTGATACATATGACATTGCTGTTGCTAAAACTGGCAACGTGCTGTCGATAACCCCTTTGAACTCGTTGAACAAATGAAATTTACTAATACGAAATGGTAATATAAACTTTAAGTATGCTTCACAAGTAAACATACCCTCGGTCTGAATGGAACGATTTTGTTTGCTATATCAGTACTATACGGCGACTCGAGGATGTGAGTTTACGCCATGCACAATCTCCGAATAGGAGTTGAAGAAGTGCCTTCTAGAAAGCATTTGTTAAAACAATGCCAAAATATAATAGGGGAATTCAGTGAACGTCCAGATTATAAACATACGAGAAAACTTTTTTCATATGAGCGCCATAACAAAGTAATCGTACTTTTCTTTGACAACTTTGCAAAGCGTTTATGTTACAATTGTTGAGTATCTTTTGGAAGGCATAACACGATAACGGAAAAAAAAAGACGAAAAATTGTCAATTCGTCTTTCTTTTTTCGTTATCGTGTAAGAGTCTTCTGCCTAATAAATAATCGAATTGCCAACTAGACTCTTTTATGCTTATGATCTTATGGAGGCTCACTGAACTCCCTAATATGTAGGATGACTGTATATTGTAATCCCTCTTGATACGTTTTGTACGCTGAAGCTCTGAATATTGATCGTTGTCTATATCATTGAGGCACAGTTAATAGATGAAAGTATGCAAGGTATACATATTTAATTTAATTGCATTTCCTATTGGAAGTCTTTTTGACCCATCTTTTGCGCTAAACAATGTTTTGTAGATGAATTTCTTGGTTACCATCTACGACTATAAGCACGTCCCGATATCCTAGAGACATAAATATAGCTCAGTATACGTGCCCAACACAATTACAAAAAAACATGAAATAGCATACCGGGATCAATGCCGGCAATGTGATCTTCTTCGAGTAAAATAGGGTCAGTGCCTTGGGTTGCTTGTTCAGCGTATAAGTTCCAGTAAAACTCCATGCGGTTTTATCGATATTCCGAGGGAAACGTTGGATCTCTTGAAGGATTGGGGGATAGCGCTCTAACAATTGCAATAAGTATAATCGTTTATCAGGAATTCAGCAATGCATACCTTGCTGCCTTTAATAAATCTTACAGCAAAACTGACAACATCGGATTCTAAAGCGTTACAAAGCGCTCGATACCACTGAGCTGCTCTCTAATTTGTCCTATACCAAACAGAAGATGGGCTTTTCGATTTAGTCATTAAAAGATGAATTATCTACCATTTTGGTTAAGCATTCGCCGTTGTTGAGAGCCAAATCTGTCAAGACAAAAACTTGTTCACAAAGTTGCTCTTCGCGCAAAAGGTTCTACATACCTGTTCCGGATTCGGTGATGCTTTTCATAACATTCTGCGGGTACCCATTCTATAAGGACAAATTGTAAGTTAATAATGCTTAGAACTTTGCGCAGACGCTCTTACTATAATATGAGTTTGGAATAAGTCATTGGCAAAGGGACCCAACATGCGATAGGTCTGCCCCAGATAGAACAGCAGATATGGCGAATCAGTATCGAATTAATGGTCACCGGTATAAATAAGGCACTAGATTAGCATATGAAAACATCATGCTAATAGAGATTATTTTACATTTTCAGCGACTCTCTATTGTTACCAATTGAACCTTCTATGTATATCACACTCAAATCTAAGCAGATCGATGGTCCTTATTTTAATGGCCTTCATTGGCCCAAACCCTTGGTTGGCTCAGTACATTGATTTTTTACTGGCCTAGTCTACGTCCACTCATACAGGTATTGGGTAATACTAGGCTCATCAGTCGTTTTTATTGGAACATTTTAGGCGCGTCGCAAAGCACCGACCAAAGGAAGCAACTTCAAGCTCCTTTCGTGATCACGATGCTGTCCATCGTGCAGCAACCGCCAATCCTTTTATGCTTACTCGCCATTGTCCAGCTCGTCGGATTAGCGATCTTTGCTCGGGGCTTCTTTCCTTACAAAATCTATCTGCCAGGCTTCGCCAATGTCACTTCAGCTCCACCGTGGCCTGATGCCAGCGAAACGCGTACAGCACTTATAGAACCTGAATTCGATCGTCTCGTGTTCATTGTTGTCGACGCACTGCGCAAGTAAGCACATCACTCTAGTAACTGAAAGGTCAATACTTACTTTTTCTGTTGGATCGTAGCGACTTTGTGTTCGGTGATGACTCTGGCTTTGACTTTGTCAAGAGGTATTGTAGCACATTACACAATTTCTCATATTAAAAACGGCGTGTATAGCCTAATTGAATTGGGTCAAGCTATACCATTTACTGCCCGGGCAACGGCGCCCACAGTTACTATGCCACGAATCAAGGCATTGACCACAGGTAACACATAAATAGGCTTTCACCAATCAACAAATCCAACTGAACCTTGTGCAGGCACCGTGCCTAGTTTTTTGGATGCTATCCTGAATATAGCCGAGTCAGACACTAGCTCCTCCTTGCAACACCACGACAACTGGGTTCTGCAATTTAAGCAAGCCGGAAATCGGACAATCCATTTTTTTGGCGACGACACGTGGATCCGCTTGTTCCCCAACGCTTTTACCAAATTCGATGGAACGACCTCGTTTTACGTCTCGGACACCATCGAAGTGGATCTCAACGTGACACGACATATCCAACCCGCATTCTCAGAACAGGACTGGGATGCAATCATTCTCCATTACCTGGGATTGGATCATGTTGGCCATCTGGGAGGACCTTACAGCCCGCTGATGAAGCCCAAGCAGCGAGAGATGGATCAAGCAGTTGAAAGGATATATGAAATTGTGGCGGAGCAAGATGCGGAACGGGTCAAGCATGATCCTGATGCGCGGGGCACATTGATTATTTTGTGTGGCGATCATGGAATGAATGAGGTAAGATTATAGGAGACATTCTCAGAATTGGACGCTCATTATAGAAATAGCTTGGAAATCACGGAGGATCATCTGTAGGAGAAACATCTGCAGTACGTGCTAATGCGATTTACATAACAAATATTTAATTGACTTTTTTAGGCCATGGTATTTATGAGTCCTCGGTATGAATCGCGTCCTACAATCAAAAAGCATGTAACCAGGGAGGATGTTACTCGGATACTCGGATTCCCGGTACTGGATCAAGTCGATGTTGTCCCTACACTAGCAGCCCTGTTTGCGTTCCCTATACCTAAGAATAGTCTCGGAAAGGTGATTCCTGATCTGCTCCACAGAAAAACGGACCAATGGTTGAGAGCCCTGCAGCTTAACGCATTCCAACTCGGTCATTTATTGGGACGGATGGTCCCAGATTTAGACCAGTATTTACTTTATCCGAACGATCAACATTCCCACGGAATTGGACATATCGGTGCACTGTACAGCCATGCAATTGCTCAGCATAATAAGTTTATGATGGCCCAGGATAGTTCCACGGCAGAAAGCACTAGCAAAGCTTATCTGGAGGTAACTTATACAGCTAGATAGCCAGTCTATAAACGCGCTTACGTCCCTGTGACTTTATTAGTTTATTCATGCAGCCCAATCTCAACTTTCAAGCACAGCAAAAGATTACAAACTAACAGATATGGTCACTGGTATCTGTTTGATGTTTATCAGCGCTGTGGTCTTAGGGTACCAGGCCATCTTCCACTCGGAAAGCGACCCGTCTCTATGGAAAGTCAACAAGATATTTGCATTTGGCACGATGGTTGCTTATGTAGTCAGCATGTTTGCAAGCAGTTTCATCGAAGAAGAGCATTGTATATGGTACTATTTTACATCGACAACGTTTGTGTTATTGGCTTCGCGGAGGTAAAACAAACCGTTATCTAGGCTACTTATCATGTTAATTAACTATCTATCCAGCTTTAAGGTGCCTAACATGCCAATTAACCAGCAGACACGATTAGCGCTCCTGTGGATAGTGCAGCTTATCTTGTTCCGTGTTGCAATCGTTTGGGATAGTGGTATCAAAGGATGGATTACCGAACACATCAAGTGGCATATGCTTGCATTAGCTCTGTCCACTCCACTGGTTCTGGGATTATACACTATCTGGCGCAGCAAAACCCAGGGAATCGAGACATCTTCGGGTGCAGGATACATAATCAGCATATGCAAGGCAGTACTGTTCCTGATAATGACTTTGACAAGCTCCTTGGTACTTATGTACAAAGCTCGAGCAGAGCCTCACGATGATATACCAGAACTCTATGGATCGTGGATGAAACAACTGGAGTTTGCGGGGCAATTAGATCAAGTGGCACTTGGTAAACTGATATACAATTATTATGGTGCAGGAATGTTCATGTTGGCGGCGCTTGTGTACGCAACCAAGAGAGCTAGCGTGCTTAATTTTGAAGGTAAAGTAAATGCGATAGCAATGTGCCAAAGTTAGGTATTGACATGTTGACTAGGTCACGAGCAGCATCAACCGAAGCATTATTTGGATGTATTGTTATGCATGGTCACGCCCGTCTTGATCCTATTCACACGGTCCGACAACGCTCCTTTATTTGCTATATACACTGTGCAGCTATTTCTCCTGCGTACTTGGCATAGTGCACTGTCCTCCTCAGGTTCGAATCATGGAAGAACATGGGTTCTTACTGCGATTGCAATGTGCATGACACAGGCGGCGTTCTTCATGGGCGGTCGTTCGAACTCCATCGCTGCGATCGACTTGAGCAATGCGTATATCGGTGTGTCGGGCTACGACACGGTTCTAATCGGCTGGTTGACATTTTGTTCAAATTGGTCAACCAGTATCTGGTGGTGCATTGCCGGGTGGATTCTCGTGGCAGATGAGCAAGGCTCGTGGTGGGCGTATGCCACAGCACAGTCGGCCCTATTTGGCATTTTCGTGGCGGTCCTATCGGTTGCCGTGACAGCTCTTCGCGAGCATTTGTTTATCTGGACTGTATTTTCTCCAAAATATCTGTATCAAGTGGCATGGACGTGTCTCTTCCATTGGTGCATGCAAGTTTTGATTGGAACTGTATGCGTGCGAATGTATAGCTTCCGCAGGAGCTTGCCCGATCAGCAGTAATTTTAATCCTCTGAAAATAAATGTACATATATAGAGAGGGGACAAACGACGGCGCGAAGGGTGTAAGGTTTGCAGTGAAATTAAGGAGATAAGCAAGGCTTTGGTCCGCTTATTATTCTCAGCCCGACTTGTCGGGAGTCTCAATCTTTGCTAGAATCAGATAAACCGCATTTGATACGTAAACGGCTGTGGTGCATCCAAACGCAGAAGAACTTTCAATGGCGTCAAAAAGAAGCCAGTAAATCGGTAGATTGCGTGTGCTACACATACATCGAAGACTCTGAGATGTGAAGCAAGACTTATTACAACCGCATGGGTACACTTATATCTCGGTGAACTTGGCAGGCTTCCGATTGCCATTATAGTTTACGTGTGTCCCGTTCTAGAAAGTAAACAATTTATCTGCACATGCGTGACAAACGACAGGAAGCGGCGTCCTGGGGCTTCCACGCTTTTTGCTGTACCTACTTTCATACTGCAAAACGCGTGTACCCTTCGAAATGCATACTGTTGATCCTTGCAACTGTGGGCGCCATGGCGCTTCCTCCTTGCAGTGCCCTATGTCCTTTATAGTTGCGCACGGGCCTCCTTGCTGTGCTACCAATAGTGCACCCAGACTTGACTCCTTACACTCCGCGCTATGGTACCAGTACCTTGGATGATGTTTGCATCTGGAACACGTAAATACGTAAAGCTCTAAAAATGGAAATAAAACATCGAGCGGCGTCTTACGTGATTGGAATGATCGGCAGCACACACATTGGTATTATTGGGTTTCGCAAAATAAAAAAAAATCGCAGGGTAGCAAGATATGTGCCAAAAAAGAGCGGGGTCGTTTGTTACAACAATTCATCAACTCCTAACAAACGGATTTTTTAAATTGTTATAAAATCAACAACGCAATCGGCTCTAAACGGAATGTCCCGATCAAGTGTTTCATAGGGGTCGGTACAGGAAGCAAAGTAACTGTATAAAAAAATTATAATTGTACCCAAACATGGCAAAGTAGTCCACATCCTCGTGACTGCAGCTGTGCACAAAGCATCAATGCGCGTCAACGGGATGAGCTCCGACGATGACAACTATACTATAGTGACTAACGCGCACCACGTAAACTGTCAAATGGCCACGGCAATGAACGACAAAGAAAGCAAGTCCAGCGAAACGTTCGAACGTATACTATAAACCGTGAAACCTTGTCGGGGTACACAGCAGCTATTAAACATGCAGTTGTATTGAATGTGAATGTTTCATATACTTGTCCTACAAGTGACAATAATAGAGGCAAACCTCTTGCGATTCGTACTGTTAAGAAATGTGGAATTACACAGAAATGGAGTCTATAAACGGTAAACACCTGCAGATGAGATGATGCTTGATGTGGCGTACTCGCGTTCGCGATTTGTATGCCCGACTACTCGGGCATCGCTCTCTGGGTTTCCATGAGGAGCACGTTAGCTGCAAGGTGAGCAGCAGATCCCCCTTCCTATAGAAAGTCTCGCTGCATTCTTCCTCTTTTCTTTGTTAAGTTCTACACTGGCTTGTTTCAGCAACAAAACTGACACGCACGTGATGAAAAACTAGCGAACATCGATCTCTTTCGCGTCTGATCCAAAAGAACTGTCATACACACATTGCTTTTTTGTTTGACAGTTTAGACTGCTAATTCTATGATGAGATGGTGGGACAAACATAGCCATTGTCATAAGCCTTCTAGAAGAACGAAAATCCTTCTGTTTCGGGTGCGAACACACATCTCCTTTAATATGGTGCACGTGCATGTAACCTCGATATTATCGATCTACATGCCCAAAAAATCCCAGTTACAGCTTTGCAGAAGAAAATCAATCAAGAATGTTTAATGAACTTGTAAAATGAATATAATGTTATTATCATACACAGCTGCCATAGTGAAATTAGCATATTATGAAATGGGAATGGGAAAATCGGCGTTACTGGAAAAAAAGAAACTTGCATGGTTGAAAAGGTCGTAGTGCGATTATAGAAAAAATGGTGGCTTTCCTTTTTCTTGATTCCTCCGTGGTACACGGTGACGATAACGAGTGGAAGTGAAGCGAACGTAAGAGGAACAAGGCGAACGATAACGAGAGAAAAACTGGGCGGCTAAATAGTGCTCCGAATGCTTTTTTTGATAAACGCCAGCATCTGGGGACCTGCCCGACATCCGGGCTCGTTCCGGAAATGCCGTCCTCGTGCATCAGACCGTGGAAACGCTTTTAGACAACATGGGCAGACGTATGGCTTGATTCCGGTGTGTACGCGGGTATGTCGCTCGAGATCATGACGTCTTGCAAAAGTACGAGTGCAAAACCCGCATTCGTGTGGTCGACCAGTGCTTGTTGAATGTCGACGCGCGCAAGCACGCCGTGTAGTAGCAGATGGTTCCTCGAAAACTTTGGATTCCTCGTAGCTACTGTGGCTACTAGTGGTGCTACTAAGGCTGCTAATGCTGCTGCTGCTGCTATCGCGGCGGTATGAAAAGTAATCGCCCCTCTGAAGGTCTTCCGTAGACAGTGAGGTATCGCTGCTGTATGCACAGCCCCCATCCAAAGAGGGCGTCACATCGATGTCGCCTTCTGGATAAAACAATGGCGACGAGTCTCCTTGCCAAGATGAATACCACGGATGGGTAGCCCATGGACCAGAGTCTCCCTCGATGGTTTCTTGTTGATCGTGCGGTGCATCCATCGACACCTCGTAATCTCTGTTGCTGATGACGAAAGGCCGTTCAAGAAGGTAATGGGTTTGGTCTTGTGAAGGGGGAAGGGAAGTAAAAACAGGAACCATAGTAAGAGATAGTTTAAACTTTTTCTTTTTGTTAAAGGACAGACAAACAAGAAAAAAGAAGCGGACTGACAAGTAGAGCGAATGCAGGATGGTATTTTATATCAAACGTGCGATTTTGAAAGAAAGAAAAAGCGAAAACCCAGTATTTGATAAAGCGCGACTGGAAATATAAGTGGAGACAGCAAAGACTGAGAACTCGCGAGCAAAAATGGCAATTATACAAAGTATGTGCTTTACATTCTACACGTGAGATCGATATACGAACGAATACACTTCGGTCTCGCAACGTTCCTTTTTTGTACTAGCGCAATGATACCTGAAGGAGGAGCGAACAGCTGATAAGCCAGGACAAGGGTTCGGAGACCTGCCGCAAGGGCCTCTCACTCCTCCCGAAGGTATGATGCAGGAGGCTATTTGATCGTCCCGTTAAAAAACAGGACCCCGCAAGTTTCAGTGCGATGATCGATTGAATTTATTTCCTTTCCACGGCATATTAGTGCGAAAAACAGATGTGCTAAAAGTTGTATATAAATGAGGTAGTGATGATGTTATAGAGGGGGGTGGCAGTATATGAACAATATAAACGTTACTCTGTTGTCAACGCTTATTGCGTCAATATGATTTCTAATATTTATTGTGATAATAATCCGCTGTGCCTCAGCAGTGCGCTGACATCTACATTACCCCGGCCTCGAAACATTTTCCAAACTTCGTTTGGTGGCGTACCACCCCCAAGCGCCAGGACAGTGTCACGATACAATTTTCCAATCTGTGAGATGGCCGGTTTTCCCCCTTGTTGTGCGGCTTCCTCAAATGCTGCGTAAGCATCTGCTGAGTAAGTCTCGGACCATTTGTAACTATAGTATTTAAGTGTGAGCGTTCCCTGGTTCGGCACTGGCGTCGCTGTTGTTACCTAAAATATCCAGCAGAATAGCCACCAGCGAAAATGTGAGCAAAGCTGCAAAGGAACCGATCCTCCGGCAACCGCGGAACGAGGGTGGTATCCTTGGCGATCTCTGCATCCACGTCAAAAACGGACGTATCCGAGGATGACTTGGGTGGGGTGAACGACGAGTGCAATGCCAAGTCGACCTTGGCAAAGTGGAGCTATCGGAAACAAAAATAAAACAGGAGTAAGCATTACGTGATAATGCAGCATGTTAATTTACCTGTCGCAACATGGCCATGCCACTCAGGAACTCGCGACCCTTAACTAGCGCATCGACCATATCTGCGGGCATAGGCTCCCCAGACTTGTAGTGCCCCGAAAGCCGGGCGAGCCATTCGGGCTCACTACAGAAGTTTTCCATAAATTGCGACGCGACCTGGGTCATCACAGCCATTCAGTAAAGAAAGCGCAGGGGCCAACGATAACGTTACCTCCACAAAGTCCCATTCAATGCCGTTAATGCCAGATGCATCAGGGTACTCTACACGGGTCATCATCTACAGTAAAATGGGTATACAGGTGAGTCAGCTGACATGGTTGATGCCATCTGGAGCAACAGGTCTGGAACTCACATGCTGTAAGCAATGACCGAATTCGTGAAACAAAGTTTCGACATCTCGAAATTTCATAAGGGAGGGTTCATCCTGCGACTGCGGCGGTGGTTGGTTGCATATCAGGTATGCTAACACAACGAGCGATGAGGGGACGAGCGAAAACAATAAGGTTCCAAAACTTACCAACGGGCAGTGTTACATGACCATCCAAATGTTTGTACCTGGTCGTTACAGCATCCATCCACGCACCGCTCCGCTTCTCCGAAGGTCTCGAGTAGAAATCGCCATAGAAATACGCCTTGATTTGGCCATTCTCGGATACTTCAAAAACCTTGACATCTTTGTGCCACCTGGTAATTTTGTTTGTTTCCAATTCGGCCAAACTCAATTCCCGCACTTGAATTCCCAGAACTTCGTTCGCGACATCAAACAGCCCTTGAAGCACTTTGGGGAACGCAAAGTACTGTGAGATGGTCTCCTCGTCGTACTTGAACAGCGACTTGCGGTACTGCTCTGACACGTACGAGGTATCCCACGGAGCAAGTGGTGCCGGTTGGTTCAGCTTATCCGTCGCAAACCGCGTCAGCTTCTCAAGTTCCTTTTGTGCGCTTCCGATCGAAGCGTCGTAAAGCCTGTCAAGTAGGTTCTGGGCCGACGCGACATTCTCGGCCATTTTCACTGATAGGGACAGATCCGCATGCGAGTTGTAACCCAGTAAATTAGCTTTTTCACGACGCAGTTCTAGGATCTCGTTGATGACTGGTTCGTTGTTCATTGCGCCTTCCGAGGCTTTGGTAATGTTTGCCCTGTAAACCTGCATACAATTAAAACTTGAATCTTACTTTGGCTTCCGCATTGTTCTATGCGAGTACCTCCTCGCGCAAGGCACGATTGCTGCAGTTCATCATAAACGGCCCGTAAATAGGAAAATCCAGGGTGATGCAATAACCCTCCTTTTCACCGTTTTGCTCACCATTCTTTTTCAGCGTCTCCAGCAACGTGTCCGAGCAGCCTTCCAGTTCCGCACGGTCCGTCACCACACGTTTGTATCCTTTGGTTGCATCCAGCACGTTGTTGCTGAATGTCATTGACAGCTGAGAGAGTCGCTCAGAGATTTCATTGAATCGCTTCTTCTCGACCGAGTTTTCGGGAAATCCGATACCAGCGTTCTTCATACTGCGAAGTGTCTTGTCGACGATGCGCTGCTGCACCTTATCCAGCTTGGTCCATTCCTCTGAATTCTTCAGTGTTTCGAGTGCATTGTACTTTGGTGCGGATTGGTTCATCAGCAAGCTCAATTTAACAAATTGAGGCTATTCCGTGCAATACATCAGTAAGCGTACGAATAAACAACGTTCTATTGGGTACCTGAATCTTCTCAAGTGTTTCACGTAACTCAGGGGAGTTTTTGACACCATTCAAGTGGGACAGAAGACTATAAGCTCGCGAGATCTCGTCTTCCAATTCGGACACTAACAAGAAGCAACGTTTACGCGTTATTGTCTACCATTTCAAAGATCGTTCATTGTTGGTGCTTACATTTTCCAATCGTTCCTTCATAGGTTGGTTGAAATTGTTTCTCCAATGTCAAAAACTCCTCGCGCGCAGCATCCAATAGCTGCTCGAAAATAGGAACTGCTTGCTCTGGCTTGCATTCTTCCAATAGTCTCTCAAAGTCAGGAAAGAGTTTCCATTGAACGAAAGCCGACTGCTTGTATGAGGTAGTCTCAGAAGTAACAGTTGCCATGGTACGTAACGATGTCAACGTGGCGCGAGTAACAAGGTGTTGAAGCTGCGGGGTTGCAGTTGGGGTGACCGATTGTGGGGCTCGTCTGCCAAGGGTTACAAATCGCCGAGGAAGCGTACGGGCATTTGCTGTCTGTCGAGGTTGCAACAAGCGACTTGCTGATCTTGCTGTTCGTGCTGTGCTTCTGTACATTGCAATAAACCTGATTGGTTTTCAGCACAAAAGTTTGTACTTTAGCGCTGCGTCACGGGTGGACTTGGTGCGACGGCGCTCCGGTGTCGGCGGAGTAGTGGATGAAACAGCCTTTTGTCATGGCAAGAGAAAGAGGCTCCCTTTTCTAATGTTCTAAGTATTAAAAGTCTCTAGGGCATGACGATAACGTTGTGAGAACGGAAGGATGAAACGGAGGGCTGTACTACCATTACGTATCTTCATAAAGCATAAAAACAACGACAATGCATGTTACAACGAGCATGATGTGGTAGATCCCGAGAACAATCTTGAAAGCGTTCACACACTTGGGATCACAGTAAATATTTGAAAATAATCTGAAACATAGGCGGATTGAATGACTCTTTCTTTTTCTTTCAGTTTCTTTCCAGCAAACATATTCACACAAAGAACCTGTAGCAATATATATATAGCACCTGCATTTCCTCTTTATCACCACTGTAGTTGAATGTATATAGCAATGTCAAACCCGCATCAATCATCCGCATTCATCTTTGGCAACTCTGGTGGTAACGCACCACTTCTGCGCTCGTCCACTGAGACTAAGGATTATACCAAACTGAGCAACCGAAACTTGTTGGACGTCGAGGTACAAAAGCAAGAGAATGGTACACCGCCATTATCGACGCAAGCAATTATCCAAGAGCTGAAAGAGCTCGTGCGGATATCCAATCCAGTCATTCTGACTTACATGCTCCAATATTCGCTCCAAACAGGCTCTGTTTTAGTAGTCGGCCGTCTTGGCGCTGAGGAGCTGGCAGCATCTGTGTTCGCATTTATGTTTGCCACGGTCACTGGGTGGCTATTGGCACTCGGTGGAACAACGGCACTAGGTACGTAATAAAAAGGCTTTTGCAACAACAGGATTAAACTCAGAGTATAGATACCATGGGATCACAACTATGGGGTGCTTCATCCAATAGCTCATATGCAGAAAAACGCTCCGAAATGAATATTCTGCTTCAAAGGACCTGCATTGTGTTGATCCTATGCTTCGTTCCGGTGGCAGTCCTTTGGTATTATGTTGAACCTGTCCTTCGGCTGCTGGGTCAGGATGCGTTATTATGTAAGAATGTACAAACTTTCTTACGTTTTTTGATACCTGGTAAGCGGGAAAAAAAGGAAGACGATTCCATACAAGTTTTCGTCATTAAATATATGCTAATCATATGTTTTGAATCTCATGATCAGGTACACCTGCTTATATTGGATTTGAAGCAATCAAAAAGTATCTCCAAGCTCAAGGAACCCTAATTCATGCAAGCACTTTTACTCTTTTACTATGCTCCCCGCTGAATGTGTTTATCAACTACCTATTTGTATACAACTGCGACCTTGGCTTTATTGGTGCCGCTGTTGGAACATCTGTTACACACTGGATCATGCTCTTTATGTTACTCGGTATCATGCACATTATCGGGGACAACAAGAGCAAGAATGCACAATGGGACTTGCTACCAATCCACAGACGCGCTTTTACTGAATGGAAGCCGTTTCTCGGTATGGCTATCTCAGGAATGCTCGCCCTTGGTACCGAATATATTGCATTTGAAATTATCACCGTCCTTGTTGGCTTATTGGAATCTTCAACAACCCTGGCTGCCCAAAGTATTATTGTTATCGCGGACGACATTCTCTGTACTATCCCACTTGGTGTCTCGGTTGCGACGACGACGCGTGTTGGCCTATGGGTTGGACGTGGATTGCCCAAACACGCAAAAATGGCGGCGATTGTCAGTCTCGCTTATTCCATGTGCATTGGAATTTCTATTACAATCATCATGCTTGCTTGCAAAGATAGTTTTGGTTTCCTTTTCACCAAGGACACCGCTGTCGATGCGTTGGTTAGCAAAGTCATGCCGTGCCTGGTGATTTTCCAACTAGCCGATGCCATTTCAGGAGCATCTTCTGGTGCACTCCGAGGCATGGGTTGCCAGCATTGGTCTGCTTCCGTTAATTTGATTTGCTACTATGTATTTGCATTACCTCTTGGTGCGTTCCTGGCGTTCGGATCCCCCCGTCTCGAGTTAATAGGTCTATGGAGTGGTCTCGTTGCTGGTCTAATTTCTATTGCCGCCATCCAGACAGTCGTTATACTTCGCGTGAACTGGCAGCGCCAGATCGATCTTTATACTGTACATATCCAAAAATAGCAGGATTTACTAGAGTATCGTAAGGCAAAGACGAATCCGTTCATTGCTGTACACCTAGTTTGTTTTGGAACCAATGAATTTAATAAAGCAAACAGTTTCAAAAAACAATGACTCCATTTTCATAGGACTTGTTTGCTCAACAAATGCACAGTACTACATTGACTTGTATTATCAGAACGATGCATTTTATTCCTTGAAACAAAAGAGTTTTACATCGCATATCTACTGCAGTACGTATAGTAATAACAATACGTAACTAGCCTATATCGATTAAAGTCTACTGGCGCCAAAGCTTGACAACCTTGCCTTTCTTGGGAGAAGCTCACTATCTAACACATTGTCTAAACATGAGCTAATATGTTAGTGCACGTGGGTATTCATGTGTTACAGTTTACGTGAACCAATGGCGACGGTATCTAAGGTATAAAAATGGACACCAAATGCATAGTTAATGAGCCATTTGAGACAGGTGACTTTAAAAGCTACTTAATAACGTGACGTGTCCATTATGGGCAATATGAAGTAGCACAACGAGCAATGCAGTTACCAATGTCTAATCTAACCAAGCTGGAAACACTGTTATCCAGATCGAAACAAACTACGTATTATGTTTATATCATATGGTTCTTATTGCTGCAGACCTTGTTCAGGTATTACCTAAGAACGTCATATATTATAGTAGCCATGAATAGGGATGCTCTTATTGAGGTTTTCATTAATAAGATACCACACTCAGAATTGCGTTAATAGATTGCCACCGACGCAGCAGCTTTGAACCAAGTTCGACGGCAAAGTGACAACCATGTAATCCCGCGACATATCCAAGAAAGAAGCATATATGAATTCTTGATGGAAGGTTTTGACATATATGAGCAAGCCATAATCGCCTATGTCCAATGGCTTATACCTACCATTGTTTGCTTTCCAGTTTTGCTGTTTTCAACGACAGAAGAGTTTGATCTTGTGTACGATCTTTGACTGAATTACGTCATTTTCAAAAAGCAGCATCACGGTAGCTACATCCCTTTCAGCTTACTTTTTGTCTGTTGTGGATAAGCTAAGTAATACGTAGTTCAATGTATAGCGCATACTTACATAGTGATGAGCCACGCAAAAATCCAAGCGCATTTCTAGAACAGGTGTGTACAATGCTTGGCCGTAGCTTTCTCATCCAATTACAGCGATCTAAATTGTACATACCCCAAAGTATAAGAAGACAAAAACTAATAATAATGTTACGTAAAGGGAATTTACAGAGTTACTCTAAACTATACCACACAAGTATCCTTTTCTATTGCGACATGTCGCCATGAATGAGTCCCTCCAGTCGCCTGAATGTCTATTTGAGACATCAGAATCGGCACTTGCCTGGTTCACCCATGCTTTCTTATTTCACCTTCAATTCTCTGCTCTCCTATGTTGGGTATTTCAATTCTCAATTCCAGTCCAACGGTACATGCCAACAAATAATGTATGAAAGTGCAGCAAAGTTTAGTAAAACTGTGAATTGCGGTCGTTATACTGAGGTGAACCCGTCATCAAGCAGTGATCGAGTCGAAAACAGAGGGTGAGGGGGAAAGGAGATCGCTCAAATAGGTTTACAGGAGGCTGGAGCTATAAACCTCCCAGCTTATCAACTATTAAACACTTGGGAATAGCCTTGTAGCGAATGCGGTTTCCTCAGACCGTTCGCTTCAAGATACTGGGCCTGACCAGAATAGAAAAAGAAGTAAGCAAGGAAAAAAGAAGTAGAAAGAGGAAAAAACGGAAGGGGATCAGTGTATCGGAATCCATAGGCCCACAGAAGTCTGAACTGAACGTGTAATGTACACCAACAATGGCAACCATCGCCAATTTCCATCGACCCCTTCCCTCCCGACACAGCCTACTACAATGAAAGCATAATTAGCAAAGCAGACAAATGTAGCACCAACCCTCATTTAACTGCTTTACTTGACAAGTTGCTGTACGGAATAACAAGCCCAAACGTGAATCCTCGGGGGCAAACCAAACGAGAATGGGAAAAAGAGAAAGAGAAGCCATTCCTTAGGTCAGGACCACATCTGCAATGTTTATCTCTGATCAATGTGTACTCGACTATTGTATCACGTTACCCGGATACCGATATGTCAGTACTCTCCCTGGCTTACCAGCCTTTAACTTTGTGGCACCGCATACATACCTAACAATGAATGTAGCAGGCGTCGGCTGGGAAGAATAGCAAACGTCTGGGCCGCGAGAAATCGTTTTACGGCATTTTTACAGCATCTACTTATATCCTACCCTTTTACAGCAAATGGTCAAGGAGTCACATGAATACCTTACGATTCTGAAACTCAAGCATTTCGATTTATATGATAGACATTTATGTTCCTTTCTTTGGACCCAGCTCACACTCGATTGCAAAGAATGCTTCTACCACCCAGATTGTCTTCTCACATTTATGGCACGCTCGGTATCAAATCTACGTTATCTCGAGCTAGATTGGAAAGTACTCTGAAACCAGTGACATTCCACCGCTACAGATAATCTCATTAGACATGAACCATTTGGAGCGTGTAAAATTATCAATGGACGACTATACTTCACCATCGTCAGAAACTACCCTGCTATTGACGAGCTTGCGATAGATTGCTGTGATAGCATGTCTATTCAAGTACATACTCGCAAAAGTCTATGGTCGTTGGTTGTTGGAATATCATATGAAGACGTTACACACTGCTGCGTTTTCCGGAGACAGTTACTCGCTTGAATCTCAAGATCCTTCTACGCAAGATGCTACCTTAGAATTCTTGTCAATAATGAACAATGTCGCTAAAAAATGGATGTTCCACACAAATTTCCGCGAGATGTGGGACGCGTTCCCATATTATTAACAGCAGGGTATATAATCCGAACATTCAACATGGAGATATAAGTGACATTGAATGTAAGGTATATAAGCGTGAAAGTGGAGAGTCGTACTAGTCTAGGGCATGGCTTCGCTGTAAATAAATTTTAAAGCACATGTAGCACCCAATTTTGACCTCCACATGTGTAGCACACATACTTGATGGGGTTTGATATATCTAAGTTATCCGTCTTTATTTACTTTTATTACTGAATGTGACATACAACATACTGTTCCGCAGCCATGAGATTGTGTTTATTAACATAAGAAAACTAAAGAAGAGCTTCATAAAAGTATTTTTGGTGAGATGCGAATCCATCAGCTACATTATATCTTCTGTGAAAAAATTAAAGTCAAGCAAAGGGAGATTCGTGATGCCTAGTACGTGCGTTGGTACGTAATAGCTGATCACGTATAACGTGATGGAAACAGAGAGCAGGTTATCACAGCGATCCTTATGTAACCATTCTACCGCGCGAAGGTTAATTAGTATATACCAGATTGTAGAGTCCCTGGTAAAGCTAGCCCAGGAAGAATGCGTGCAACTATATCACTGATAGCGTAAGTCGGAAAACTTGTAATGGTGTATACATGGAATGACCTATTTTTCGTTAAAAGCATACATATTTTCAAGTGTCCAGTTATTACACACATTCCTTGTTTATGCGTATTCTGGAAAGTTCGGCTAATTGTATCGAGGGGTGCGGATGGCATGACTTATGCATAATTAAAATGATTACTTCGCATTTGAACAATAAGTGAGTTTTACAAAGTATATTTGAACTTTTGGCCGTACCTTTATGAAGATAAATATCTGCTCCTGGTGGAATTAGCATTATATTTAAGGAAACTCAATGATTCAGTACCCTCACCTTATGGAGGAATATAAATGGAATATTATTTGTTGTTTATAAACAAAAACTATGGAAGCATGTTACACGGCGTCATTTATGTAATCAGCTGTCGATGGTGATTGAAAACAAAGTCAATTTAGATACGTACCATAGAGATCTCTTTATCTTGATTACGATCGCCTAATTGTATGGAGTAGAACTATATAGTCTCCTTCCGTTAACACGGTGCTTATACGTATCTTGGTCTTTTCTGTTGCTACAGCAAAAGCGAAGTAGATTAAAAGTGTCGATATTTCATTCAGAACAATAATGCGCAGTTCTTAATGTTGTAAAGTTCAACAATAAGGAAAAGTGGTTTGTCGACCGATGGCACGTAGATGCAAGCCAGTTCCATTGTTTGTAGAGGTCTTTCCGAAGGGGCATAAAGTTCGGACACCGGCAGTAATAAATCACTGCCTGCCTCCTGTCAAGTTGCTTGAAGGTACCAATGCATGATAATAATCAAATTCACCGAGGCCAATGGATGTCGAATCCGGATGTTCGGTTACACCATTCT
This sequence comes from Fennellomyces sp. T-0311, assembly GCA_025266875.1. Lineage (NCBI taxonomy): Eukaryota > Fungi > Mucoromycota > Mucoromycetes > Mucorales > Lichtheimiaceae > Fennellomyces > Fennellomyces sp. T-0311. The sequence continues at coordinate 425,663 of JALLLT010000017.1, forward strand.
CCTTGGAATAATACAAGCTTTTGCATAATTTAACCTCGCATGTCTCAAGGATATATACAAACAAAAAATTCCGCCTCTAGAACTTTTCCCCTTTCAAGGAACCCGTGGTGGACACGATAGCAAATAAAGAAAATTTTAATATTGCCTTGTATCAACAAAGGAATATTAACTTTTTGATCCTGATTTTTACCGAAAAGCTCATCTTTCCCCTCTCTTCTCTTTACTCTTTCATCATCTCATACTGCAATCCGTAATGGAATCTATCCACCAAGCGCGGCGACCGCTTTCAGCTACATTCAACATACGCGATCCATTGACAAAGTCAAATAGTCCGGATGCCAAAGTTCAAAAAGCAATTGGGCCTACTCATTTTGCTCATGTCGACAAACCATTGCCTTCAGTGATTGCTCAAAGCCTAACTTTGACGCCAAGTAACAAGAGATCCTCTTACCCTCGTATTGCATTGACGCGCCATCAAGATGATGAAGAAAAGCCAAAGGTCAACTTGGCTGTTGAGCCAAAAATCGAAAAAGCCGAGCATGACAACGACGACGACGATGACAATAGCTTCACGACAGTGACAGAAAAGACGGAATCACCAGTTTCGGTCAAGAATGATAGCAGTTTAGCTGATGAGACTTCAGCCGTCTCTGATCAAGCATTGGCAGTCTTTCGCGCAACTCGGACACAGCCACCACTCACGCCATATGAACGATTGGTGCGACTTCATCAAGAAGCCATGGAAAGCAATGATTTCGCATTGCAAGTCAGATGCGCGATCTATATCTTGAACAAGCTATCCTCAATACAAACAGATCCGGAAAAACTTGCGGCAACAGCAGTCAAGGTGATAAAGAAACACGCAAGACCCCATGGAATGGTCAGGCCCGGTCATCCAGAAGCACAGTTTACGCTTGGCAACTTTTATGGCAGAGGCGCTTACGGACTCAAGGTGAATCATGATAAGGCATTCAACTGTTATTGGCTCGCTTCCAAGCAATATCATCCGGAATGCACGTACCGTGTTGCCGTATGCTACGAAATGGGAATCGGTACAAAGCAGAATTCGAGAAGAGCTCTTGAATATTTCCGCAAATCAGCCAAAATGATGTTCGTACCAGCCATGTACAAACTTGGTATGATCCTCATCAAGTCATCGCACGTTGATAATCGACGAGAAGGAATTTCATGGCTCAAACGGGCGATCCAACGAACGCCTGATGAACCGGATCCGATTGCATTGCATGCGCTGGGAGATGCTTTCGAAATGACTGGATATGCCCTCGTACCGGATGTCGAATTTGCACGTCAATTATTTACTAGAGCAGCAGATATGGGATATGCTCCATCACAATATCGGCTAGCTGTTGCCTATGAAACAGGAAACCTTGACCTTCCGGCGGATCATCGATTGGCGCTAATGTGGGCTCAAAAAGCGGCTTTTCAAGGCATACCGGATGCACAGTTCCTCATGTCGTGCTGGCATCTCAGAGGAACAATGGATGGAGTTCCGCAAAGTCATGATCTGGCGTGTCGTTGGGCCAAGCAGGCTGCTCAGAACGGACATACAAGGGCAATGTTTGCATTAGCATGCTTTTACGAATTTGGCATAGGAACCGAAAAGGACAGGGCAATAGCAGATAAATGGCTTCATGCTGCAGCAGCAAACAAGGACAAGCTTGCCGTTCAAAGGATTCGTGAATTAAAGGCGGCATCGCGCAAGGATAAGAAGCGGTGCAACATCATGTAAATTATAACCATTCAATAGTCGTCATTACATAATATAATATAGACCTTATTTCATGTATCATTCCAAGCAAACATTTATACTGACCCCTCGGATTTACCCAAATCGAGTGGAGACAAATAAAAAATGAGGCGAGGCAAATAATCGCCTGTATAAAATTGTAAAGTTTGTTCACAGACCTGCATCATTCTTACCTCTTTTTTTTTTAGCGTATGGAACACGATTCGCGAAAGGCGCTTTATCCAGCACGTACGGTCGCATGTGTATTAATATCATGTATCGGCTCTTTCAGTATGGGTTGGACTATTGGATCACCCAATTTGCCAGCTGAAGCAACATACAACTGCCAAAACGGCAGTGCGCACAAAAATAATCCAAACTTTCCCGATTGCTTGCCGATGAGTTCATCAATGTGGTACATAAGCCTACCAAAACGTACATTTACTTTAGATCTTTGCTCACCAATCCATCGAACATTAGGGGTATCGTCGTATCCATATTTTGCATTGGAGCTCTCATCGCAAGCTTTATTGCTGAACCGGCATTGACACGTTTGGGGCGCAAAGCAACAATTGCACTATCCAACGGTGGTTGGATCGTTGGTTCAATTATCATGGGACTTGCTACATCTCCAGCAGTATTCGGGTTTGGACGGTTCTGTACTGGCATCTCGTGTGGAATGGGATCCGTTGCCACACCAACTTACAACGGCGAAGTCTCGACCATTCTTTCGAGAGGGTCGTTGGGTGTATGCAACCAGTACGTAAGCAACGAATCGAAACAATGCGTTGGATCTGACAATGATAGTCCAGGCTCATGATTGTATGTGGTATCCTTGGGTCCAACGCCGTTGGAATTTTCCTCTCCACCGTACCACTTTGGCGGATCAACTATAGTCTTGTTGCCGTTCCAGCTATTCTCCAAATCTTGCTCCTGCCACTCTTGATCGAATCGCCCCGATACCTCGTTTCAGTCAACAAGGACGAAGAAGCAAGACATGCACTCCAAAAACTCCGTGGATCGCAGTACAATGTCGAGTTTGAACTCGAGGATATCATCCAAGGCCAACGCAAACCGGTCGAAACCGAGAAAGGAGAAAGCAACACTGTCTTGAAGGAATCGCAAAAGAGTGCCGAAATATGCAGCTTCTCTGATCTATTGCGGGATCCTCAGCTTCGATACATCACCTTAACTATCATGATCCTCCATGTCGCCCAGCAATTCTCCGGAGTCAACGGCGTCATGTATTACTCGACAATTATCTTTCGACAATCCTTTGGCGAAAGTCAAGCGCGTCAACTTGCATTCGCTGGATCGGTTGTCAACTTGGCCGTTACCCTCTTGTCAGTCTATCTGGTCGAACGCTGTGGCCGTCGGTTCTTGCTTCTGTTGGCACAAAGTCTTGGTGCCTTCAGTGCAGCGTTGCTTGTCGTTGCTGGTCGTTACAATATTTCACCACTGACATGTACAGCTGTAATGGTGTTCATCTCTGCCTTTGCCATTGGACTAGGCCCAATTCCTTGGCTTTTGACGTCCGAACTCACACCGACGCGTGCGACATCCAGAGTTACAGCTATCGCCACGGCTGCCAATTGGCTTTCCAACTTTTGCGTCGCCCTTGTGTTTCCAACGCTGATGGAGAAGATGCAGTCGTACGCGTTCATCATATTTGCCTCTTCGCTCACTCTATCTACCCTCTTTACATATCGATATGTGCCAGAAACCAAGGGACGGCCTATCGAGGAAATCAACGCCGACATCGCTTCAAGAGTGTTGCGCGAGCCCCTCGATGAAACAAGTTTTCATCACACGGGCCGCTAAATATGTATGCTTTGTATAAATACCTCAATTTTGTATATATCTACAACAAACAATCATGTTTTTTTATTGTTGATTGCAATGTGAGGCTGTCAGGATAGGGGAAATAATACGATCGTGCATTTTTTTTGTAGATGGACGTTATGACTGCTGCGCCTTTTGCTGCCATGCGTGTGCTTGCGCAAGGAATGCGAGGTTGCGGCTCTGTACTTGGTCGTCAGGGAAGATGTAGTCGAAGTATTCCTCCCATATAACATTGTCGTCTGTGGAGTCTGCTGCCTTTCTTCTCTTGCGAACAACCTTTGGCATCTTGTCCTGAACCACCTTTTGCTCTTCGTCTGACCCATTGTTGTCTTCAAAGTCCTTCCATGCCTCCAATAACAGCACTCGCTATAAGGAAACGTTAGTAACAGATGGTTTGTTGCTGTCGTAGTCACTTACCTCATCCTTCAAGTCCTTCTTCTTCAAGCTATCGTACGCATCCACGAAAATCTTGCGTGCGCGGCCCACACCTTCCTTGCTACCTTCTTCGTACGGTATAGAGAGTTCAAACTGAGCAAAGCTGATAAACACTTTGACGTGCTCCGTCCGTTCCAGAAGACGAGTGTATAATTCGCGGGTCCTTTCGTACTCTTCTTCGCTGATCTCAAAATCTAACCACAGCAGCGTGTGTGAGTAAGCTGATGCTCGTGTCCATTCTATGGAGTACGTACCGATATAGGCTTTCCATAGCAGTTCGGGCATGTCCAGTACTGCTTGACTGATACCCAGTTCAAAGATGGATCGGGAGCGATCAATTTCGCCCAAAAGTCGCTCGAGCTCTGCGAATTTGATCCATGCTGAACAGCTGGCAGGATCATACTCAAGGTATTTGGAGTACAGGATTCGACAGCGATCGAAGTCTCTCAACTGCATTTCGAGATCGATGTATCCTTTGAACAGCTTGTTTTTGGGACACTTGCCAATGGCCTGTCCAAGAAGGAGTCGCGCGGCCTGGACATTCCGTTGACGAATTTCAAACTGTGCAGCCAACAGCCAGATCTTTGCGAATGTAAAGCTTTTGTGTGGGATGATGTTCAAGCATTGGGTGTAGATTTCGCGAGTTCGGTCCACATCCTATCCATAACGTGTCAATATCCGGTGTGCTGCTGCGTGCCATCGACATACCCCATTCTCCAGCTCTTCGTACAAAGCATAGTTAATCCATAAGTAAATGTAGCGTCGCCAGTAGCGCTTTTCGTTGGCCGGCGGCACTTGCGCAATGGCACGTTCGTACACCTCACGAGTTCTGGTAGGGTCGCCCGACGATTCCTCGAGGCGTGCATAGTCGAACCAGACGTCGTAGTTCTTCGGATTAGATTCAATGTCGTTCTCGTATTGGACACGGCGTTTTCCCAACACAACGTCCTCAATGCCCTCTCTGTCACCGTACTGCTTTTCAAAGTTGGTGTACTGGTTATACAGCGATTGCGATTGCGATTTGGGCAGACGCTCCAAACCGTACTTGAAAATGACCCGAGCACGCTCAAACTAGACCCGTGTCAGTCCAAACAGCAGCAAGTACCCCACATCAGCCACTCACCTCCTTCATCTTGATCTCAAACTTGGCAAAGGCGACCAGGATCTTTTGATCCAGCTTGTCATCGCCCAAATACTCGAGCGCCTCCGCATAAATTTCGCGGCACTTGTCTATTGCATCGCATTCAGCCATAGTGCAGCGTTGATTGATTGCGTCTTACCGATATTATTGTGATCTTCCTCGAACTTTGCCCACTTGATCCAGTTCTTTGACTCGGGGTGGATGCTGACGAAGCGTTCATACAGAGCATGCGCGCGTTCCTCTTCATTGTATCGCAGCTCCATCTTAATGTACGCGTGCCACGCCGATTCATCCGGCTCCCACTTCATCCAGCGCTCAAACACATTGCGTGCCTTTGGAACATCGCCCAGAGTTTCTTCCATATACGTGTATTTGTACCACACTTGATCCATGCGAGGTAACAACGAAGTCGCTCGATCGAACAGATTGCGCGCGTGGTTGACGTTGCGGTTCTTCATTTCCATTTCCACATAACGTAACCAGATTGCTGGATTGCGCGATTCGACATCGAGTGCACGTTCGTAAACGGATCGCGACCGTTGGAATTCCATCTGCGATTCTTCCCATGCTGCGTACTTGAGCCAGTTGCTAATGTTCAGACGATTCTTGCGTATATTATCTTCAAAGTCTTTTCGTTTGCGTTGCCGGAATTCTGAAAGTTCTTCCAGATCGCTAATCTTTTGGCGCGGGATCGAATGTGTTGGTTCGAGTCGGCGATCATGAGCTTCGCGCAAGATCTGTTCGGCCGTAATCTGGATTTCTGCGGGCGCCTTGTTCTTGACCTTTTTTTTATATATAATGTAAGCTCTTCTGTTACGTGTTCAAATAAATGCTCTCAAGCAGCTGGCTACCTTTGGAGGTCTGGGATTCCTTCCCGTACCACTTTTCGCTGGTCCTGACTCCATGATGTCCGGACGATATATATATATATCAAAAGATTCGGAGGTGCAAAGGTTGACAGACCTGCCGTTGGACTGCTTTAAAGCGTCTACAAGTCCCGACGTTATTTTTGTTTTTGTCGTCTCACTACAGCAACCAACAATGAGAAGCCGCGTTCTTCGTGACATTAAAGCTCGCCAACTCCTTGCCGACAACGAATTGTCCCGTCAGGCATACCGCTACATTACGCGCAACGAAACGTTACCAGCTCGCGTGCGGCATCAGGCACAACTGGCACTCAACAACATGCCAAAGCAATCATCTCAAACTTTCGTCCACAACCGTTGCGTTGCTACCGGCCATGGTCAAGGTATTCTCAGAGAATTCAAGCTGTGCCGATTCCAATTCCGTTTGAAGGCTTTGAACGGTGAATTACCCGGTGTCAAAAAGTCCTCGTGGTAGAATATGCGACACCTAAAACTTTTATTTTGTACAGTAATCGACACACACATTCCCACTTTTTTCAGCAAATAAACTAGGAGCACTGCTCCATCACACAAAATGGACATTTTGGTTTGGTTGATATGGCAACGGGCTGGTCGTTATGGAAGGAATGGTGGTCGTGTAATGAATGGTGGTGTAGCGAATGCTCATCTCCAGGAGGTCCAATGTCAGACAGCAGGGATGTTACTCGCTCATCTATTAGCTCCATATCCACATCCACTTGGTGCGAATACTTTCCATCTATCAGTATAAGGATGGTTTCAAAACTCGCATCACTCTGGCGTCGCTTCGTCGCGGCGCTGCGTCGAAGTCTCACCACGATATCGACATATCCACCAGCCGAAATCACCCCTTGTCGTTGCAAAAACTTGAGCTTGCCTCTCGATGAGAACAGTGAAAACGATCTAGATCGATGTGTGTAGTTATTTCTTATTCGCAATTGGGAGTTTCCGAGCTGCACGCTGTTGGCTGATACTTTGCATCCGAGGATGAGTTGCTGCGGTTCTACCTCGTATCCGCCGTCATTCGTGGAATATTCTTCGTCAATGTCCGTGTCGGATCGATCTACGGCATGGATCCGTCGCAGTCGAACAGTGCCTGATACAACGCCTGCGTTGGTACGGTCGCTTTTGTGGTCGTGTCGAATGACGGGTATGGAGACGTAGTCGTCGTCGTCGTTGTCGTCGTGGAGTGAGGTGCTAAATCGGATGGATTCGGACGATATGCGTTCGCGGGGTTGTGATGTGTGCTTTTGTGTGCGTCGTGATGCATGGGTGTTATTTACATGGCGGATGTTGTAATTATGCGATAAAGAATGTGGAAGCGATTTCTACACATACGCTTAGCCTGATTGCCACGCCATATATCCGCGTGCACTTACAAAACTCTGCAAGAGCATATCATCGTCGTTGTAGCTTATGCTGTTCTTATGGCTATATGTTGGCGATGCAGCGGGGGGCTATATGTTCCCAATAAAGTTATATACTCGAAACAATGCACGCAAGGCACAACTATACCTTATCCCATATCTTGTCGAACGAATCAAGCGGGAGCGAGCGCTTTCCGAAATACTCTCCTGGAGACATGGCCCGTTGATGACTAGGTGATCCCGACTTTCGCGACTTTGCGGTAGTCACTGCTGGATTGACCAACGGCGTGACACTGTACTTTTCATCCACAAGCTCTTGATTGGGTATATAGCGCTCCTTGCTGCCATTACTACTCCTGCTGGGGCGCTTCTTTAGTATATCTCCCAATATATCGCGGTCCGAATGGGTAGAAACATCCGATAATCCACGAAAACTGGTCTCACGCGACCCAAACGGTGGTCGTATGTCGCCTACAAACGGGACTTGTTCCAGTTCGCGGAGAATTGATACTTCGCTGTCGTCTTGTTTGGTACTTGTTTCCTCATGCACTGAATCCAGCAGCGAATTGTTGAGAGGGCCGACAAGATGTTGCATGTCGGCATCGAGCGATCGTTCCAATCGATCCAGATCTTTGTATAAACTCGACTTTATATAAGCCGAACGTGTTACTGGTGATTTCCCTTTGGTTTCTTTTTGTCGCAAATAGGCCAAGGCCGACCGATTCGGTTCTTCATCGACGCTCATTGATTTTGTCAAGGGAAAAATAAAAGGTTTGGAGGAGAGGCACTTTAAATTTGCTGAGATGCATGCTATGCAGGTACACAGTGTGTCGCGTCATTGTCCTCCGTCGTCGCTAAACCATAATCTGCTGTTATTATTATAGATCGCCATAACAATGCACAAGTCGACCGTATCTTTTCGACGGTACGAAACTATTCGCAAAGGTAAAGTGCCGTGCTTGATCGTGAATGCCTGTCCTCTTAACCCATATCTCGACATACCCGTACAAGAGCAGTGATCCCCTGCATGTGATGCCACAATCCAAGTTCCTCTTTTTACATAGCCATCCCGTGTGGAAGGGGGTGGGTGGGTGGGAGGACTTGTCGGCAAAGAGAGCAGGAGGCTGCAGTTCAACTACTCTGCATAAACTATGCACGACAAACAAAAAGCACAAACAGCAGAGTGCTCGTAGTATCGCTGGCTCCTGGAAAGCGTGGAGTTCAATGAAAAAGTAGACATGCACGGGAGCAACCGGGGGAACACATAGAAATGATAAATTAATCGGTGCCTAACTTCATACGGGTCCAGATTTCATACTTATCGATGGCCCAAAAGGTTACTAGGTGATCAGCTGTCAAACATCATCAACGTAATCCGCAACTATTTCTTGAGCCCATTCGATACATAGCAAGATCCTACCATCGGTGTTACCAGCAGTATCTTCCCCTCTCGCCTCCACCGGCCGTTGCTGCCGAGAATGTGTACCATTCGCCTACAGGATCTACCCTTGGCCAGGACCATCAGATTCGGCTATTTGCTTTTATGAACGATCACCTTACTATAGCCAGATAGCATTGTTTGCAACATTTAGCATCGTGACTACCGATAGCCGAGATCATGTACATTCATTTTCGATACAGCAGTTGGGTTTCACGCAACAACCCTCTGTACCCCAGCCAAGGTATTTGGTCCATGCCCTTGTATCATCTATACGTAAACAGTAGCTCGTTCTGAGTCGAGTAATGAATGTATGACGAAACAAAAGGAAAAATCACCTCGGTTGCTAGCGTGTTATTACGTATATGAGATGCAATGACGACATCAGGGTCTAATTGGGCATCCATGCGCCGATCCGTTGGTGTGGCATCATACCATATAAAGAGCGCGTCAAGGCGTGACCGGGCTGCATTATACATGCGGAATAGGAAAAATTCACGTTAAAGCATTTGGTCTCTTTTCGATCCTTTCTCTCTCTAATACCAAAATGCAACTCCAGCGATCCACTACAACACTCTCTTCCGTAGTCCAGCAACGACTCCAATCGATCAGATCACATTTCTCCACTGCAGCACCGTTATCAAAGCAACATCCTGTGATATCCTTCATTGGTGGCGGTAACATGGCCGAGGCCATGCTCGCCGGTCTCTACTCCAGTGGCCATCCAGGTTCCCTCCTTCGCTTCTCGGAACCTTTCGATGAGCGACGAAAATACATGGAAACACGTTACCCCGAATTAGTCAGCGCACGCGACAACCAAGCTGCAGTCGAAGGTGCCGACGTTGTTGTCATGGCAGTCAAGCCTCAAGTATACAAGAATGTCCTTACAACTCTTGGTCCTTCTCTTTTAAAAAACCCTTCAGTGTTGATCATTTCGATTGCCGGGGGCATCACATCAGACGCCATGTCACGGTGGCTTGCTTCCGACTCAGCATCCATTGTCCGATGCATGCCAAACACGCCTGCCCTGATAAGTGAAGGTGCCGTTGGTCTCTACGCCAATCCAAACGTAAAATCTGATCATCGGTCTATCACCGAGTCGATCATGCAGTCGATTGCCAAACAAGTATCGTGGGTCCAAAAGGAACCTCTCATTGATTCTGTCACCGGTATCAGCGGTAGTGGCCCGGCATATTTCTTTCTCATTATGGAAGCAATGCGTAAGTGTCTGTGTACAACTTCTTTTTTTCTTGAATTCTGATTGAATTGAATAGAAAATGCCGGAATTGAGGCCGGTTTGACACCTGAGGAGGCAAAGAATTTGACACTGCAAACTTGCGTCGGCGCAGCTCGAATGGCGCAGGAATCTGATGATGATTTGGCTACCTTGCGCAAAAAGGTCACGTCGCCTAATGGAACTACTGAGGCTGCTATCAAATCAATGGAGAACAATAATATAAGAAAGGTCATGGAAGAGGCCGTGTTTGCTGCTAGACGACGCGCTCAGCAACTTACTGAAGAACTTTGTCAAGATTAACAAACAAATACTGCATAATACACGCATAAAATACCCTGTATTTTTACTTTGGAGTATACATCCTTTCAGATTCATCTAAAACAGAATAAACGACTCAGACATCCATATAGATTTCCTTATGCAAGCAGAAATAAATTACCCATAAGCACACTCGTGGTAGTGCACTTTGTGTAGGGTCTAACACGCTTCTTAACCTCTTTCCCTTTCTTATATTTATGACCAATAATAAAGTACACAATAGTTCGCTGTCCAACGACTATTACGCTTACCGTTGATGGCAGCACTACTTTTGAACAATTCCTGGCCAAGCAGGCAGTGCGTCCTTTATCATCTCTGATGCTTCCAAGAAACTCGCACAGGAACCGTTCGAGCCCTTTGGCTCCTCCTTTATTGTAAAGCCCAACTCTCCGCCGCCAAGCTTTACTGTCGGACGCATGAGATTGCCTGCAGTTATATATCATCAAGAGGGCCAAAACTTGAGGCAAAAAAAGGTATAGGTATCGATAGGTACGCAATCAAATGAAAGACTTTATTCTAAAGCCAAGTGCAATGGGAATGGATGGAAGTGAAGACAGAATAACAAATAAAACAACTAATCGATGCTACGGTAGCCCAACCGCCTACGTGTATAGATCTTGTACACAATGAATCCGCAGCCGCCCAGGATGCTAGCAGATATGAGTGAAATGACAGTGACAAGGAAAATCGACCACCAGAACGGCAAGCCAAAGAACCCGCGACGAATAGGAACCAAGACAGCATCCACCATGAGGACTCCACCATCCACTTTGCCACCAATGGCCTGTCCCATACCAATGACGTGTGCGCCTTGCTTATCGGATCGATCCTTGACCGTGACCACCAGACCGCCATTATCCTCACGAATGATCACCTTGTCATAATTGGATAACAGTGTGGGGTATTCAGCGTCATGGCTGCCGGTAATCCAGCTATCTTGCCAACCAATAGGGATCAAATGCAGCTTTGCCAGTCGCTCGAGTTCATATTCATCCTGCAAAAGTGCATCCAAATCCATATGGGCAAATGCTCGGTCGGACGGTGCCAAAACAATATAACTAGTGGAATTCAGCTCGTCAAGAAGACCGGCTCTTTCGAGTACTTCGAGCATAGAGTTGGCTTCAATGCCTGTTAGAATGTCACGCGTGGTGATTTCCACATAGCCTGGAAATTCAACTTGGTCAATCTTGTGCACTACACCGTTGCCAACTAGAATATCAGTCTGGCCAACAACAGCCTCCTTTGACCCCGTCTCAGGAGCGCTCACGACAAGCTTTCGCTCCCCGTTGCCGCTAGGTCCAATTCGCAGAGTTGCATCGGCTAATGTTGTTAATTCATGGACACCTTGGATCATATCTTCTCGGTACAGCAGGCCCTTGGCAACGTGGTATCGAAGTACACTCTGCAAATGCGACTTGCCAGCTGGATGCATCAAGTACTGCGCCACTAATCCAAGGCTGTGGAATGCGTCGTTAGTGGGAACAAACATGGTAATGCCGTCAGCGCTTTTGATCTCATCGGCCACTTCGGATACATAAATCGTGGCGATAAATGTCGAGACGTTCAGATCAATCACCAGCTTTGATAAAATGTCACCGGGAAGGGCCAACGGCTCGGAAATCTGGTAAATATAGTTGTCGTGCACCACGGCTGGTATCCATGGGTTAGCTGCAGTTGCGCTTGATCTCGCTCTTCAGGGTTACCTGGGTCGGTAAGTGCTCGCGAGTGCTCGAAGCGTATAGACTTGCCGGCAACCTTAACCGGTGCCTCGTTTTGGACAAAGACAGGGACTCGTTGAGGTGCACCACCAAGACGCGGTGAAACGAACTCAGATTTCAGAAGCGCACCATCCGTGAGCATGTCGGCGGAAAGCGATCCAGTCATGACATGATAGCTCAGCCAGTCTTTCTTGACGCTGTCTGGTATCGAGTCTTCTTTGATATCTTGGTTAGCTGGGGCCAGGATAGTGTACTTTTCCACATCATCATCCAGATAATGCTGCAGGCCATAGTCGTCCATGAGCGAGACCAGCTTGGTGGAGTTGAGGCCATACAGGTACTTTCGGGTATTGAAGAACACGTTCTCGGGTATCGGCATGTCATCCATAATGTGAATGACCCCTATCCAAGACCCCCACCCGTGCCGGCAAAATGATTAATGACTTTCAATTTCCTTGGCACCTCCATGCTTACCATTTGCCGCCAAGACATCAGTCTCAGACACCTTCACGTCATTCACTGTGATGATATTGTCCTTGTTTACGCCCACCACCAGTGACTCTCCTGAGCGTGCCTTATCTGAACATTCCTCATGAGTTTCGCCGAAGAAACCAACACAGGCCTTCACTTACAAACTGTCTTTCCTGCCGGGAATTCTGTGGAATAAATGACATCGTCGACAATCATAAAATTGAGCAGGCGCTCGAGATCCTGCACGCCATATTGGGACATCATGTAATCCTTCTCAATAGCATTGAGTCTGTTGAGGACACTTGGCCGTGGCAGGAAAAGCGTAAACGGCTGAGGCTGGTTCAGTATTTTGTCCAGACCAACCTTCTGTAGAAATCCATAAAGCTCCTCGTTGCCTCGAACCGAATCGCCTAAAGGAGGTGTTGGGGGCTGTGTTATATCAAAATGTTGTGCACACACACACTCTCTCTCTAACTCTGGAACTCACCCAAGGTGGATGGAGGCACGAGCACTTGATTGATGGCTTGGATATACGTTTGGTTGTTGACTACGATATCCTTGTCGATGATCTCGGCCCCGTTGATATAGGGCTTTCCTCGACCTTTGCCTGCGTTTCCCTCTTTTGTGATTTTTATGCGTTGCCCAGGATCGTCGGAGCCAAGGAAGCCAGGTCGCACATAAAGAGACTCCAGTAACTGCCCATTGAAGAAATCTTGGCCGGTCATTCCAACCGGCAGTAAATGATACAGCATCATTTCTCGTGTGATATCGTCGCCACTGAACTTCTCAAAAGCAGTGTTGTCAGGAGCGAATAGAGTGCCCGCCTCTAACTTGTTGACATCGGGAACCAGCCGTGTTCGTTGTAAATGATTAATCAGTTTCTCGAAACGAGAATCTTCCGAGAGAACGTCGATTATCGTCTTGTATGCCACGGCATGATTGTAGAGTAAAGCAAAAAATAGTAAGAATGCAATGTTGAATTTCATGTTGAAAAAGAGCTGAGTAAAGGAGGTGTCATGCAACCGCGATTGCTTTTAAAGTGCAACAGCCATCAAATGATTGGATCAGAAGCCTGCAGAAAATAAACCATGTTCCTGTTATGGCCAGGCCCGGCTTCCATCTTGCACACGGTCAATGAATTTCCTCGCATTAAACCTCACGATAAAGCACGGCCGAGGAGCTAGATCACCTTGCAAATCAAGATTACACGATCTTTGAAACAAAGTGTAACTGGTCTATCCTATTAACAAGTTGTCATCTCAAGAATAATACCGCTCTTTCCAGCTACATCATTGCATGCCAGTTATGAGATATGTTCATCATATGATAACCTATATCTACCACACGAATCGGCGCTTCTATACTATATATCCTTTGTGATGCAGTGTAAAGATGGACCTGCCACGATTTTGGTGACATTCATTACAGTTGCCTTTTCTTAATAATTGATGTATGCTGGCTTCATCATAAATGTGTAGTACTATCAACAAAACGAATAAACATTCCCCGTTCAACATGATTCCTTCATTAGCCCGAATGACTATGACTTCATTTAAAACTTTCCATATATATACACACGCACATTTGTTCAGACGTTGCTGCAATACGTAGATGCCTACCAGCATGTGACAGTCCTTCATAGTGTAGCACAGCCCACCTGATAAGGGCAACCTCTTGTGTCGCTCAATCCTTAACATGGTGAAATTACGCCTTTTTGAGTCACTTTGGCTGAAGGATCAGCTAACACCATTTCAGCTCTTTTTCGGCCATTATCATTGTCGCTTACTTAAAAAACTCTTTCATATATAAAACTTAATGTTATTGGACAATTCGACAGTAACTGGCGGGCGCAGTCAACAAGTCAACCTCTTCCTCCCTCACTTTAGTGGGTGCTGTAACATGTCATCATGCAACTTTCAAAAGCAATGTCACCAAAGCATTGAAAGCACATATTACGTGTACCTCAAAAAGTGAAAAGGGGGATTTTCCGCTGCTTGTCATTCCCCTTTTATGGAATAATCGTATCTTTTACTATTGCGTGTTGCATACTGCAAGAAGGAGAAAGAGGTGATCCCGGTACAGCATTAGCAATATGGTGTATCGTTCAAGAAAATTGACAAGACATAACTGTCAACCCCTCAAGGAGAAATCGCAATAACTTCACATGTCAGGAAAGTTCAAAAGCGCCAAGGAGTCATTGCAAAGTGCAATGCACGAAAGAAAAAGTGCCTCATATTGCAGAAAGTACTGCTTAATGGTGCGCGATACGTATCAACAAGCTTTGTATTTCCGCATGGAGCAAGTCAAAATTAACGTTAAAGCCAAAGCCAATGCACTGGGCGTCGCAGTAAGAGTCGATCGTTGTCACGATGTACAAGAATGAGTTACATAATTGACAATACCTAGAACAACTACCTCATAACAAGTGGCAAAATATCGATTTCGCTTCAGTGACGTGCCAGAGTGAGACGAGTATGACTGCTGAGCATCGACAATAGCCTCAAAGCAATCGGTTGCCGTGACGACCTTACGTTTACACATTCGACAGTGGAACTTGACTATGATAAGTTCGATCGTTGCAACGAAGGACGAGCCAAAGGCTCGAAAGATTTGTGTGTGTTCTTCTTGAAAGCATCAAAGATGACAAAGGACGCATCGTTAGCTTTTATCACAAAAGTGCTCAGGAAGAAAGAGTGCAGAGTACCTGTACTCCATCGCTGCTAGGGGTATGTCTACCTGCAAGCTCGTACATCTACGCTTTCTAACTTGTGTAATATTTGGCTTAACCCTGCAAACGCTGACCGCCCTGAACAGCTGGAGGAGAGTGTTTGCCAAGTCCGCCGTATAAAGGATCTTGAGCTCCCTATCTTAAGCAATGAGATTGAGTTATTCAAAACAAAATAAAATGTGTGTAATTGTACTTCAAGAAAAAAAATCATGAGAAAAAATATTTGGATTCTAAATGGTTTTCTCTACCGAGTCAACAACCCCTCCACGCCCTCCAAACATCTCGGTATCTTTGTTTATTTTCTTCCCTCACTCATCTTCTTCGCCGATTAATCCATGGAGCATATCTATACCAATCATTGCCAATACTCAAAGGCATATATAAAATTGTTTATGAATTTTCTTCCAAGCCAGTATATAGTTTAGGTAGGTTATGATAATGTACCATGCTTAGCATGAAAAATATGAAATAATGTACACGTTATCATTGATGTAGCTTTTGTCGTAATGTTTTAGCTAGATGAGATAGTCTGATAATCAGCACTACGTCTATTTCTACAGCACAGTACTGATTTCTTGGAAGCTGGAATAAATGTCCACACGATTTGCATGGTAACTGTCATTGTCAGACACACGGCAGGCATTGCCAAGATGCCAAATTTACCTGCCACTTGGCCAGTGATGAATGGAAACAGTGCAGCACCTCCAGCTCCAGTGCTATCAATGGAAAGGTCATAAGCGACAAAAATTATAGATAAATTGACTTTTATGCTTTCTTACCCAGCAATGAAACCGATAGACGTCGCATGAAGACTTCTGGGCAAGACTTTGGATGCCAAGGAAATCATACTTGGCAGCAAGGGTCCTAGAAGGAAACCAATTGAAATAATAGCTATATATGGATTAATTTGATCCGTCCCCACATTTGACAGTAACATACCAATCGAATCGATCACAATATCTGCAAGCAACCATAAACCAACGAGTACAGCGGTCGTAATAAATGTGAAAATTGTAATCATACGCTTCTCGCCAAATTTATCACACAGATAGCCCAAGACAATTCGTCCAGCAGCTAATGCAGTCCAATAACCAGCGATTACATTGCTCATTACAATCTTGTCGCCACCACGGCCTTCGTGCAAGTACGTCAATCCCCAACCTCCAACTGTGACTTCTAGACCGACATAGACAAGATTGTAGATTGCGCCGAGAATGGTCATACGGTGTCGTATCGCTGCACGCGTAATATCCTTATGATCCGTCGGTTCTTCATCTTCTTGATGGTCTTCAATCTTGATGTGATGGAATCCGACGGCGATAAGCACGATGTTGATGAAGGAAATGATTGCCATAAAGACATACATGCCTCTCCAGGAGACATCTATTCTCCACAGCAGGCCATTCACCAAAGGGCTCAGCATGGCACCGAGAGCATAATTAGCTACAGCATATAAGTAGTATTAGGTCGCATTATATTCGATCTATGGAATGTTACCATGCAATACATTAAGCATTAATGTTGCCTTGGGAACACTGGAAGTATACACATTCATGGCTGCATCAAGTAACGCTATGCAATTTTTTTTTGTCAGATCCGGTGTAACGAACACGCTCGATATGGATGTGTTACCGATACCCGCGCCTTGCACGACCATGAGAGCGGCCATAACACCGAACGGTAGACCGGAAACAATGAACGAGTACGTAACTAGCAAAATACCGGCACCGAAATACATGGCCCCCACCTGACCAAGCCTGTGTACTATATATCCATTCACCATGGCAAACAGGAAGTAGCCAAATGCGTTACACAAGAACAACAAAGAAACAGTTTCGTTTGGAATGCTGTAGTAATCTTTCAATCGCGGAATGATTGCTCCCTACCGAATGATCAGCGCGGTGCACAAAGACTATCCCAAGCAACAACTTACGATGCTGCCGTCGTTCAAACCGCATACGACACTGATAACGTTGGAAGCGAGCAAAGGCCGAACGTACGGCTTCAAATCGCTCCAGGTCTCTTGTTTGTTTGTGGAAACTTCCTCTGCATCACTGTTTTCGTTGTCCAAAAAGCGGGTGCGCTCGTTGGCTGTTTCGCGCCCGTCCGTCATATTTTTCGAAACGGTACTGGTTAGATTGACCCGCAACGGGAGAAAAGAATGCGGATTTACGCAGTATCATATTATTTTTCAACTTATGCGGACCGAACAAACGCTTCTCCGTCGCTGCAACTGATTGGATTCCATAACCCCCTTCCAGCAAATGACGATGCACCCCGTAGAGTAGCATGGTACCGTATCGAGTTCACGAAGCGCGCGATGAAACTATAGACCATAATTCTATTTGGGCATTCGCCAACAATGGTGGACGTTCTATCCAGATTCTTTTTGCATATCTTTTCCAATGTGCGGCATATCTGCAAAGGCTTTTCGTACACCTTATGGTTCATTATCATAGAATAGGTGATGGTTGTTATGACAATGCACAAGTAGTGAAACAAAAGATTGGTTTGCTAAGCAACATCCAGAGCAAAAGCAGAAAGGCAGTCTTCCTTTATATCTGAACATCCAAATTAACCTGTAGATTATATCTGATGCTTCAGTTTCGAGATATGACGCTGATAGAAAGACATGTTTCAAAGTGTCTCGTACATTGTACTGGATCGGAACAAGGAACATAAAAGAAATCAATGCTTTAGGGAATGGATAGTTGGAAGCAAAGCATCTAAAGTCGAAAAATCAAAGGCTGTAGACATATAACCCGACTTTATGAGCTTCCGTCAGATACGAAAACTGATCCATCAGCTGGGCCTCTCTAGCGTATTAATAGCTTTGTAGAAAATTTCAAGGCCAATTTGATGATGGTATTATGGAATAGAGCCAGTGGCATTGCAATGGGCGCATTTAGAAGGGATGTCATTTTATATCTTTTTTTTTGTGTTTAAATGACATAAAGAGTAGTACCTAATGAACGCTCATTAAAGTTACATATGTAGCATCCCAACTATGAGCATTACTATTCCGTTAATTCTTTAGCGTCACGTAGCATTCTTCATTGTGACCGAGTTATGGTTAAAGGTAGACTAGCGGATCATAGATACAGGCCAGTATTTTTTGGCCAGAATGCCGAGTCCATTCGGCCTTGCCGTTGTGGGCGGTCTTTTGCTTAACTATTTATATATACGTATTGGCTACCGTTTTTTTTTTAGAAAAATAATGCCATATACTATAAGTAGTACATCAAACAGATATATCCGTCGATTTCTGAAACTGGCATTATGCAAATTACACCGAGCCTTTTCAAGCACTTTAATTTTTCGGTGGGTATTATAAATTCCGTTTGTGTCGACACATTTCTACTTAAAATATTGTACTTGCTATTTTAAAATTTGACATATACCGTATCATAGCTACGTATGGTCATCCATAGTCTCCCTGAAAGCACACTATACGCTTCAAAAAGCGCATATAAGACTATCAACAGAGTCAAAAATCAGGAGCTCGACATTGACATTATGTAGGAACTGTATATAATGATGTTCGGGAGAAATCAGCAAGGGAGTGTACTTCCTTCTTTCGCTCAAGCGATACTTCCACGCACGTCAAAGCCGTTATAGACACAAGGATCAAGTTAGCCTAAATATTTTTATCTTTCTACTATAAAGTATCCACTCAATAGAGGAATACCGTATTACATAACTGTGCACTGCCTTATCCTTTCACTGATTCTCGTGACGTTAATGGCTTTTCCTACTGGTGGAAAAGAGTGCAGCGATAAATAACTTCAGAATGGATGCCTTGATGACGAATCACTGGATACAGTAGTGATGCAATGGTGAATCACTGCGATTGTGCAATGTAATTTCGAATACTAGTACTACAAATGCATATAAAAATATGCTAATGTCCGTATTCCATATAAAGTATATAGAAGGGAGAAAGATGCCCGGTAATTTTGGATGGTATCGTAAGTCGTTATTTGCACTAACATCAGGTATTCGCCAGGTCACTTCTCCATAATTATATATGCATGTAGTTCTCAACTTATCGTGACGTATGGTAGACAACAAGTGTATTCTCGTATACAAGAACCAGCCACAATGATCTATATATGCATTGTCACTTTATGTACACGCCATCATGAAGCACACATGGCATAAAAAATAATAAAAATAGTGTACACATTTTATCATTCATGCAACCCTTCGCTACAGTCTTTTAGCTAGATGGAATTGATTGGTAGTTACCACCACGTCTACTCCCGCAGCATGATACCGACTCCTTGGAAGATGGAACAAATGTCCACAAGACCTGCATGGTAACCGCCATTGACAAACACACGGCAGGCATTGCCAAGATGCCAAATTTACCTGCCACTTGGCCAGTAATGAATGGAAACAATGCAGCACCTCCAGCTCCAGTACTATCATAAAAAAAGTTATAAGCAAATGTTTTAGAAAGATTAATTTTTTTTTATAATTTCTTACCCAGCAATGAAACCGATAGATGTCGCATGAAGACTTCTAGGCAATACTTTGGATGCCAAGGAAATCGTACTTGGAAACATGGGCCCCAGAAGAAAACCGATCGATACAATCGCTAAATATGGATAAATTTGATGCATCTTTGCATTTTGACAGTATCTTACCAATCGAATCAATAACAATGTCTGCAATCAACCACAAACCAACGAGCACAGCGGCTGTAAGAAGTGTAAAGATGGTAATCATACGCTTCTCACCAAACTTATCGCACAGATAGCCCAAGACGATTCGTCCTGCAGCCAAGGCAGCCCAATAGCCAGCGATTACATTACTCATTGCAATCTTGTCACCGCCACGACCTTCGTGCAAGTACGTCAATCCCCATCCGCCAACGGTGACTTCTGTACCGACGTAGACAAGAATGTAGATCGCGCCGAGAATAGTCATAGGGTGTCGCATCGCTGCGCGCATAATATCTTTATGGTCGGCTGGTTCTTCGTCTTCGTCATGGTCTTCAATCTTGATATTGCGGAATCCGACGGCGATAAGCACAATATTGATGAAGGAAAAGAAAGCCATAAAGACATACATGCCTCTCCAGGAGACATCCATCCTCCATAGCAGACCGTTCACCAAGGGGCTCAGCATCGCACCAACACCGTATAACGCTAAAGCACAGAATCAGTGTTAGACCACATTTCATTAAATCTATGGAAATGTTACCATGCAACACATTAAGCATTAAGGTTGCCTTGGGAACGCTGGAAGTATACACATTCATGGCCGCATCAAGTAACGCTGTGTAATTTTTTTCGTCAGGTCCAGTGTAACATCACTCGTATACAGGCATGACTTACCAACACCCGCGCCTTGCACGACCATGAGGGCGGCCATAACACCGAACGGTAGGCCAGAAGCAATGAACGAGTAGGCAACAAGCAAAATGATGGCACCGAAATACATGGCCCCCACCTGACCGAGTCTGTGCACGATATATCCATTCACCATGGCGGCGAGAAAGTAACCAAATGAGTTACACAAGAACAACAAAGAAACAGTTTCGTTCGGAATGCTGTAGTAATCTTTCAATCGCGGAATGATTGCTCCCTACCGAATGATCAGCGCGGTGCACAAAGACTATCCCAAGCAACAACTTACGATGCTGCCGTCGTTCAAACCGCATACGACACTGATAAAGTTGGAAGCGAGCAAAGGCCGAACGTACGGCTTCAAGTCGCTCCAGGTCTCTTGTTTGTTTGTAGACACTTCTTCTGCATCACTGTTTTCGTTGTCCAGGAAACGGGTACGCTCGTTTGCTGTTTCGTGCTCATCCGTCATACTTTTCGACAAGGTGTGTCTGGATCGACTCGCAACGGGAAAAAAGAACGGGGAATTCTGGGGATTTACGCAGAATCGCACTATTTTTAAACTTATGCGGACTGGACAAACGCTTCTCCGTCGCCGCAACTGATTGGATTCCATACCTCCCTTCAGCAAATGGCAATGCGCCCCGTAGAGCAACGTGGAGCCCTACTGAGTTGAACGAAGCACGCAAAGACAGCATAATCACACAGTCCGATCTGCATATTTAGCAAGAGCAACGTTGCATCCGAATGCTTGCTTACAAAGGCAGAATAATTGTCATGTTTTAGCCTCAATATAATACAACACACTCTACAGCATTTGGATATCTCGCGCAATTGCAATGCATTAGTGATTCTCCAACTGTAGCACCACATTGGCCAGTCTCGAGAACTGGTCCAGATCCGTGCGGGTCTGTTTGACAGGAACTATATATACCAAAACAACATCAGATCCACCAGCCGTCAAAAAAAGATACTCGTGTCATACCTGGCTCTGGCGCCGATAAGATCCCCGTCTCTCCATCAAACTCCCATCCTTCGTTCATCAAACCTAATAATAACCCTCCAGTTAGCACGTTTCAGTCTGTTGTCAGAGCTCGCATGGACTTACCAGATACCACCTCGTTTTCCGACATGCCAAAATACTGCGCAGCATCCGTCTTGTGGATCGTGGTGTATGCTTTTCTGACGAGTGCCAGTAACCGTTGTCGAATAGCAGCTTTAAAAACGCGTCAGTGTCGGATAAAGCAACCCAATGGTGGACATACCTCGAATATCCACCACAAGGGGAGCAACTAGATCTGACCAGGGAAATGCGCCCAACGCTTGGTAAAAGACTGGAAACTGTCGTTCCAATAGTGCTGTACATATGTGCCACGCAGCGTCAATCTGGTCGGTACGAGTGTTGGTCGAAAGAATACGCTTGCGAAGGTATCGTGCAGAATTCCTTGCCTCCCAATCAGTTCTTTTGTTCCAAAGAGAGGATGGAGGCTCAAAAAAAATAAACTTACAGATCGTCAACGAGTACGTAGCCTAGAAGAAGCGCAGTATAAATCTCGCTCAAGTTCCATTGCATGCCTGGCTCAGCAAGCTAACAAATCGCGTAAGATTTCCTAGACGAAGTATAACGAGGGCCAATCTCGCCAACCTGGAATTCAATTTGCTCGCATGATCTGACAAGGGCCTCGTAGTCCTTTGCTTCCACAAATGACTGAATACGATCCATATTCGATAAAAGGGGAGGTTATAGAGAACAAAATCAATGCTGCCGGGCCCAAATTAGGTCCGTAAGTTTCAAGCTTTCTTTTAAAACGCAGAACAGAGTTGACTGCATAAAGAATAGACATATTCGCAAAGCGTCCAAGTAAGCTTGCTCGGGAATTAAAGCGTATAAAAGGGCCCCACGTGTTGAGTCTGCTCTTTTTGTCGTGAAAACCTCCGATGAAGTCTCAAACCCGGACGTTATTGCTACTGGCCTTGCTGGGAGTTATCGTAACTCCCGGTTATGCAAGCAAGGATGAAGATCTTACCTTGAGCGCCGATGAACTTAAACTCAAAGCTCAAGGTGCCATGCGCGTCGGTGCCGACGACGCAATTGTACCCGATGCTTCCGCAGAACATCCGCTTGTCATCTCGCGTCCTGAAGTTCAACCGCTATGTAAACCTACTTCGCCCTTCGCTCCATCCCAAGAAATCGAAGTCATGAGTGGTTACGAAGGATTGGTTCTTGCCCAAGTAGAGAAACCACGCAAAATCGTCGTCGATCCAGCAGATCATCTTCTTGTGACAAGCAGCCAAGGTCTACTTTCGATCCGACTGGACAAATGCGGTAATGCAGACGTCAAACAGTTGATAGGGCAACTTGATGATGGGCCGGTTGGGTACGGCGTGGCTCTTTACAACGGTCAATTGTATGTGGCCAGCTCCCAATCCGTTTGGCGATTCCCTTATGTCGATGGACAGCATACGCCGCTGGAGAACGGAGAACAAGTGCTAAGCAACATCAATACCCAGGAATCATTCGATATTGCCATCGATCCTTTTGGACATCTTTTTACTCCTCGCCCTGCTGGTGAAGATCCCCTCGCTGAAAGACATGCCATTATTAAACGATTCAACGTCCATACTGTCCCGAGTGATTCTTACGATTTTGAGACAGATGGCGAAGTAAGTTGCCCTTATAACAAAGAAAAAAGTCTAGTATGCTCAGAGTGTTTCAATACTAGATTTTTGCCTACGGAACGAACGTACATGGCGCCATGGGATTTGATGCTCAAGGACGACTCTGGGGTATTGACGCTCCTTACGAACCTTTCCAGCGTAGCGATCTTGGTGGAGGTATAAATGAATTACAATACACATTACAAAAAACTAAAAAGGTATTTGCTTTATACGCAGAAATCTCTCCCCATGGATTAGCACAAGAAATGAACTTGTACGAGTTCCCTTACAAAAACTATGGATTCCCATATTGTTTCACCGAATACAATCTGCAGCCCTACACCAGCCAATCGAAAGGAAAAGGCGCGCAGTGGGGTCATCCCAGCTTTATGAACAATTCTGTTGATTTGGACTCGTTCTGTCAACAAGACGATAACAATCGACGACCCGCCATACCACTTGCGCCGAAGACAAGTGCTGCTGCTCTTCATTTTTACATGGGACAATTCTGTTCCGTCGGTGATGAAAAGACACTAGGCACTTCTGTTGGAATGCCATGCAACTGGACCGATACACCTCTTGTCGCTTATCGAGGTGAAGCCGGACAAGCCGATGGCCATCGCGTCGTTCATTTGCCTTTTGATGATCTTGGACATAAACCTCGATTGGATAAACAAGAAGAAGTTGTCTTTCAGCCAAAGACACCTTGCAACGGAGAAGGCTGCATTACTCCCGTTGGTGTTACCGCCGATTCGTATGGTCGTCTTTTGATCGCCAGCGAAGAAACAAACGAAATCTTTATCATTCAAAGAGTCTACAATGTGAACGCCGCGCGAATTATGACGGACAAGATCGATGCAGCTGCGTCGGATAATGGAGAAGGAGCCGACGATGAGGAAGTCAGCGGTGCTTCGGTGGATGATGAAGAGGAAGATGATGAAGTTAGCGGTGCAGCCGTCGACAATGAAGAAGATGACGAGGAAGTGAATGGTGCATCTCTTGATGAAGAAGAAGAGGAAGAGGGAGTTAGTGATGCGGCCATGGAAGACGACGACGAGGAGGTTGTGGAGGCAGATAGTTTGGATGAGGATGAGGAAGAAGAATCTGGCAACAAAAAGAGCAATGCTCGAAATAATAAGAGCCGTGCTGGATATAGAATGAGTCGCTTCGACAACTAATACTGCTGTATGTAATAAAGATTTCCTTTACACTTGTTCCGTTGCAATAAGTAATTATAACCGCATATAAGCGTGAAGAGTACTTTGATATGTAACTTTAAGGTGCTTAAAAAGAATATTTATAGTGTTTCCTATCGCATTCCCACCATTAACCTGTGGATGATAGTGTTGAATTCATTGTATGTGTCGCATAACAACCATGAAATGTGTTGTCAAGGTGACCACGGTAGTGGCTTAGCGCTTGATTGGCTGGGCTGAGTGGGGGCCTGCACAGGTGATATTGACGTTTGTCTACAAACCCGCAATGCTCACCCATACGTTCCGTCAACTTCCACGTCTACACGCCACCACTGCCGCATTCACCACAGCCAAGCGGGCCATGGCATCGGCTGCTGTCAACAAAACGGCCGGTGAAGAAAGTAACATGTCAAACTTTAAAAAAAAATAGCCCGTCTAGTTTTTTTTAACAATTGCTTTTGTTAGTTCAAAACGCTACATTACGATTGCTGGAAGAACATGCATCGAGTATGACGTCCATTGTGTTATTAACAATAGCGTCTAACATGGATATGTAGAGGATAGAGCAAAGGCTACTTCAGACGCGACACGTTCGTTTCAAAAAATCCATAAAATCGGCGACCTGTATCATCCTGAGGACTTAAACGACGCACGTTACCAGGAACGCCTTCGTCAACGACGAGGTCGTCCCAATACTCCCACAGAAGACCCTTTTGAAGTGCTGGATCTGGATCCTTTGCACGAATATAAGAACGTCAAATTGTTGTCCTATTTCGTATCCGACATGGGCAAAATCCTTCCACGAGAACAGACAGGTACACCAATTGATTGCTTTCTTTTTTTCTTAAAAGAAAAAAAGACATATTTATGTTTCCGTTTACTAGGTGTAAGCGCCAAGAATCAACGTAAACTCGCCAAGGCCATCAAGCGTGCTAGAGCCATGGGTAAGTGTTTTTTGGCTGCGTATGGAAAGGACGTGGTGTAGCTAACCAATGGATATACTTGTTAGGTCTTATGTCATGTACATCCAAAGCACGCTTTTATTAAAAAAAAACAATCCATCGTTTACTCCACGTCATAGAACTATACATAAAACCCACCGTTAAACATTGTATTTAGCTTTCCAACTTGCACTTACGTTTTGCGTCTGTCGTTGGGATTCTTCGAGCTGACGAACACGTTCCACGCGTCGTTCTGCCATCAGATCCTCAAACAGATCCTGCTGTTTCAGTACTTTTCCGCAACCAGTGACAGGACAGGGGAGACGACCTCGGTGTGCTCTCAGTAACTCCGTAACAGCATGTCGCGAAAACGTATGCTTGCACACACGACTAGCAATCCAAACCAGTTAAAGCACATGATAGCAGCTACGGGCGGACAGCCTTACCTTGTCATGGGTTCCTCGAGATACGCAGTTGTGATGGGACATGTCACTGAGAGTCTGACAGAATTCACGACGATATCATCCTCATCATCCTCATCGCTATCTGGTGGTAGGGGCTCATTTGCATGCTTGACATCCCAAATTGCTTGCCGGAACTCTCGATAGTAGTCATGCGAACTGTATTTTTTCTTTGCGGCAAGCACTTGGTGTTTGGCATTTTCACGCTTTAAGTCCTTCTGGTATGCTTCCACGACATCACTCTATACCTTTCTTCAGTAAAACCTTCCAGTTTCTCTCTTATCTCTCTTACCACAGGCTGTGTTCGAATGCGTTGTTGCAAATCTCTGAAAATGGCCTTCTGGACCTTGATTTGACGCTCAAGTTCGATAATCTCAGGAATGGTCTCTTTCAACGATTGTACCTTTTCTAAACGTATCATTAAGTGAATTCATTTAACAAGATACTTTTTTCTTGTTTTCATACTTGATCATGTTCTTCATATTCTTCCATTTCAACGCCGACTCTTGTAATGTAATCAACAGCTTGACGAATGGGACCGTCAGCTCCATCGAGATCTTGGATGAATGAAGGAAATCGTTCAGCATGATAGCCTTGTAATCTGAAGCCTTTGAGTTCGTCTTCGATTGTTGCAATTTTGGATACAGTATCAGTCTCCATGGGCGTGCTATGGGAGGAGGACGCGGTCATTGTGTTGTGGTAGAAGAAAACGCTTCGGCGCCAAAATTCGCGGTCGCGAAACACGTATATCAAATTTATACGTGCATAGCGAACCTTTAGAATGCTAACTTTTTTTACTGATCATGCAAGTTATACTTCATGTATGATAGCATGTGGGGCCTTATCGACCTGAACATTTACTACTCGGTGATCTCGTTTTAGCTTTTTTCAACAAGTTGGCACTACATGAACACTTGAAACCATCGCGGATAACATACAGTACCTACCCTCAATATTTTTCATCCAAACCAAGCTCAAGCAAGACTCTTGTTTTAATCAAATCAAGGAATACAGCGCAGACAAATATAACATGATACTTTCATGCTGCTTGTTAGAAAGCGCCATCCCGTTAAAGTTGATATTCCCTATGGATCAATGCACCTATTTGCTATGGTAATACCTAGTTTCCATAGCAATGTATATTCCCATGACGATAAATCGATGTCATATCACGCCTTTGAATAACCTAGTGAGTGGACAACCCATCTATCATAAACCCACTGCTGAACTTTAAAAAACTTGAATTTTATTGGCCAGAGTGAACGCCAGCCGAAACACACATCGGGCCGCACTTTGCTGACCATGGAACCCCCCTTTCTCGCGCCTTTGCTAGTTGCAGAATGACTGTAAGTTCAATGAATAATGGACTAGAGCTGCTCTAGAAGCAGAAGATACGTATAGATGAAGAAAAACTGGAACCGATGGATGGATGGATGGATGGACCCAAAAAAAACCGAACGACGCAAAACGTCCCTACCGACGATAATTTCGAACCAATGATTCCCGCAGCAACATTTTTTTCTGTGCATTCCAATCGCATCCATGGCTGAAGAAATCTTTCGAGAATTCACCCACTATGCATTTTCTTCTTACTTTGAATGAGCAGCTCTAGTCCAAAGAAAAAAGACCTTTTTTTTTTTACTAATTTATGCTTTTTCTAATAGTTGGCTGTCGACCTTTTGAATCCCTCTGTTGAGCACGAGAAGCGCTGCCACAAGAAGAAGAGACTCGTTGCCTCTCCCAACTCCTACTTCATGGATGTCAAATGCCCTGGTATGATTGAGTTTTTGCTACAATAGGAAGGTGTTATCTGACGCTTGTGCTCTCGGAATAGGTTGCTTGAACATTAGCACTGTCTTCAGCCACGCACAGACCGTCGTTCTGTGCTCGTCGTGCGGCACCGTCTTGTGCCAGCCCACTGGTGGTCGTGCACGTTTGACCGAAGGTAGGGATAATAAGGAGATAAATATCAGCTATATGGTTAATTAACTGTGTGTGTGTAGGTTCTTCGTTCCGCAGAAAGATCCAATAAGTTGTGATGTATGTAGTGTTTGAGCAGCAATAGGCTTTTTTGTTTCTCGTGTTCGTTTTTCGAAACTAAAAAAATGATTCGAGCCAAAAAAAAACGTGACTCTTGTAATTTGATGCATGCTTTTGTTTTCTCGTACGAGTGATGGCATTACGCCTGAAATCAACAGCGCCATTGGGTGCGTTTCTTTTTCGACCGAGAAATGCCTCCAACGTTAAACTCTACATGGTTGTCGCACGACGCTATACTCAGGACAATAAGCCGCGTAACGATGAATTAACAACCACGGCCAACGAGTACCTGACCAAACTCCAGGCCACAATTAAGCCTCGATTGACCCCAGTCTTGACGAAAATGCAAATGGCAAGGGACACATTGAGGAACATCAGAAACGAAGTCAATGATCCCAAAGAAGCCATCCAAAAAGCCGGGGTGGCGCTTAACCAGTTGACTGGTTATGATCAAATTGATCAAGTGAAGCGCAGGGTGACCGACCAAGGTAAA
Organism: Fennellomyces sp. T-0311; assembly: GCA_025266875.1. NCBI lineage: Eukaryota > Fungi > Mucoromycota > Mucoromycetes > Mucorales > Lichtheimiaceae > Fennellomyces > Fennellomyces sp. T-0311. Next base: position 454,129 of record JALLLT010000017.1, read on the forward strand.
CGTTTCCATGACAACCCCCCGAAACGATAAATTTTCTAAACATGGAAAAAATAGCCAAGGCGTTCGAGATATCGAGAGACCAAGTGCAATCGGCAAAGCGAATCTTTGAAGAGGCAATAGATACGCGATCCAGCACACAACGTGAAATCAACGAATTATTGCAACGCAAACACATGTGGACGGGCGAAGACGTTACTCGGTTCACCGAGCTTTATCGACTCGAACATGACCATTCTCGGGCAGAATTGACAGCAAAGGAACAGTATCAGCATTGCGAAAAGCAGATGGATCGCGAATACATGGCGCTTGCTCAATCCATCATGGAGCGATATCACGAGGAACAATTGTGGAGCGACAAGATTCGAAGCGTCAGTACGTACGGCACTTGGGCTTTGATGGTGCTCAATTTGCTATTGTTCTTCGCCGTGCAGACGATTTTCGAACCCATGAAACGCAAACGGCTCACGGATCGCTTTGAGGATCTGTTGGTTGCCAAGGTTGCCGAAGAAGAACTCAAGTTTAAAGAATTGATGGATGAACGCGAAATTACACTCAACGAACAGCAAAAGTCCATCTTGGCCGCCGTCGAGGATTTGGCAGCAAGTGTTTCGACGGGCCAGCAATACATCGAGTCCCGCTTTGACGCGGAGGAGCGTCGTGCCAAAGAGGAAGTAGCAGCACCACCTCCCGCGCCGGAAATTATACCTGCCGTCGATCCAGTGCCGACGGTCACACTTGGAGAATCTGACATTGTCCTGAGCAAAAAGACGCTTGCACTGTATTCCATAGAAAGCGCAATTGCCGGAGGATTGGTGACGGCGCTGGCTGTTTTCTTCTGGCAATAAGCGGCTCAATAGAACCTGTAATTTATCAATGTATAATAATAATGTTCGAATTTTATTTCAATGGTATCGATGTAAATATGGTTGGGAATCTCTACTGTGCCCTGTTGGCTCCATGGAGACCGGTGACCGTATCGGTTTGAATGCTTGCAACCTTGTCCAATAACACGCCGGACTTCTCCAGCAGCGCAGTAAAGTACTCGAGCGACTCTTGCGATGTGCTGACCACCGCCGTCATCTCCTCGCGCCTGCGTTCCTTGACTTCGATCGACTTTTGAAGACGTGCCTGGACCTCCCAGCCTTCAACACGGAACACCTTGCGGGATTCGCGTGCCATGCGACGTCCCTGGGCTTCGATATACGACGATTCGCGCACAGCCGTCTTGAACTTTTTGACAAGCTTGCGATTCACGGCCGAGCGCATATCCGAAACGAGGTAGAGCAAGAGACCGGCGCTGGCAACGCCGACCACAGGCACAATGAGACGACGCATGTTCTGGGCGCCAACCATGCTGGTGACGTTCCATAGGTTGGATACTGCGTCCTTGATGCCAATCATGCGACCGCCAAGTGCCACGGCAGCTCCCAAGGACAATGCGCAACCAGTCACCTTGTCATCCACCACGAGGTCGAAAAAGTCAGTGGCATCGACGGTGATTTCAACGGTTCGATCGCGACCTTTCAGACACATGTTGTTGACATCAGCCACGCAGGGATACTCTCCCAGATTCTGCGTGCCCATTTGATGGATTTCCAAGAGTCTCTCCGATGCTTCGACACGCGCTTGCATCTCGGCCTGGCGAACATCCTTGAGCAGCTGTTGCGACATGGAATCGGCCAGATCTTGGGCATATTGCCAAATCAAAAAGATGCCAGGATACTCGATGTTCTCAATGGTCTTGCCGATCTCGCTGACCGATGTGTTCAAACGTGCGACGGTATGCTTGTGGATCTTGCTGGCGGACGAATCAGCGAGATTCTCGATGCGGCCCAAGAGGCGATCACGAAGGTTAAGCAAGTTCTGGTACTCGGGCAAATCACGTTCAAGTTCGCGTGTCGCCTCGGCGCATTCCTGTGCAGCGGCGTTGCGATTGGATTCGGACAGGACACCGATATCTTTCAAAAGGTTCACCATGTAGTTCTTGGCAGGCAAAAGCTTCGACTTGGCACGGTTCTCGAGGACAAATGAACGCAGCCGTTGTTCCAATCTGGCAAATTCCGGCGCGTCGAGCTTGCGCGAGCCGACTTGGAGGTCGACATTGCCAGAACTGACAAAATGTACGAGATCGTCTGCGTCGGCGTAGGTTGCCGGTGACAGTTGACGGATTTGCTCCAACACGAGCCGCTTGCACCGGTCCTTGTCGCGGATCGAGTCGAAACGATTGACAACGATAAAGATGTGCGTCTTTTCGTTGGCTGCGTTCAGCAAAAACTCTTTGCCCTACACGGGGGGGGGGGGTTTAGAAAAAAAACAACCTGTGCTTGTTGGCATGGTTCACTTACAGACAGGGTAAAGTGGTTTTCGGCGCTGACGACAAACACAACCACGTCGATTTCTTCCTGGCGAGCAAACACGGCGGTGGTCTTGACCGAGTCGGTATTCAAGCCCGGCGAGTCAATCAATGCAATATCAACCACACCGTTGTGTAACAAGCTCTCTTGCGTCGATCGGGCGTCGCGCGCATAGACCTTGAGCAATTTATACTCAGACAGGTCGGTGATGACCTTATACAGATGGCGCATTTCGACGGCATGGTACGTTGCCCGGTCCATACGGTTATATTTGGATACGTCAGGGATCGCATGCGCTTCTTCAACGCCGTCGTTCAGCGTCGCATCCAACACTTCGCAGAACATGTTGGTGCACGGCTGCTGGTCCACCGGCAAAAGCTCTCGCTTGAGGAGAGCATTCACGAACGTCGACTTGCCCGAGTTGAGGTCACCGGTCACGAGCACCTTGGACGAAGTGTCGGCTACGCGAATACGCAGGTTGTCGAGATGGTGCAAACACTGCGATAACTTGTCGTCCAAAAGGTTGGCTATCGATTGCTTTTCCAGTTTGTTGAGATCCTGCGACGCATGACCCATCTTGACGTCAAGGTCCAAGATACTGAACGGTTTGCTCGTCGTTGCCCGCCAGCTTTGAAAGCCAAGCCCGGGATAGCGTACTAAAAAGTTGCGTTGGTTGGTCGTCTTTAGATCGTCGCAAATGCCCATGACCGACGAAATATGCGTCAACAGTCGATTGCAGCTATCCTGATACGTCCGTTGCTCCTGAGCGGCATTCAAGCGATGCTGATGCGTGCGAGCGGCGAGAATGTTGGATGCTGTGGAAACAGTGGGTTCTGAAGGAGGGTACATGAGTGCCGAGCGTGACAATGGAGGGTTAAAATCGACTTCAGTTGACTCGTTCGGCATGTCCACTGTTGGTGCGGAATTCCTCCTCAAAAGCCTGCTGGAAGGTCTTGAAGAGGAGTATCTCTCAGTCATTGTTTCGTATTTCTTCTCTCTGTTCAGCCTTCCTGATGCTTTCTAGAGATGCGGCGTTAATTGCAATTCCAACTGCCGGCGCCAGCACTTACTTGAAAGAAGAAGCAAGAAAAAAAAACGTACGAGCTGCAAACAAGGGCGCTTAATAAAAGAAAGTTCCGCCCAACAAATTTGGGTGGTGTACAGCTCTGCAGCCTTTCCCTTTCAGCAATGACGGATCCCTTGAAAACAGAATCACCGCGGCTTTACGTTGATCTCAAAGCAAAACCATTTCCAGTGATCTTTTCGTACCGGGACCTGCTGAAGCATCGCAACAGGGAACAAAGCAGAGCCATCGCACTTTTGCCAAACAATGACGAGGATGAATATTTCAAGAATCTTTTAGCTCGTGCAGCCCAGTACGACACTCACGATGGCGAGGATGTCGAAGAAAACGATTCAGAAGACGATACCGCTGGAGTAAGAACGTAATTGTTCTCGATGCATTGGTCCAGTTGGCTCACTTGCCCTATTTTTTTTCAGGTCGACAAGACCAAACGCGCCCAAGAAGACTACGATTACGACGATCCGTTCATTGATGATAGTGAAATGCTTATTGACGAGCCTCAATCGGTTCCGCTTCCTGAATACGATGGATTTTTCGTTTATTACGGGCAACTGGATGGAAATGATCTGTATGTCATGAAAACCCACTTGCAAACGGCAAGGCAATTAATTTATGTGTGTGTGTGTGTGTGTATGTGCGTGCGTAGGCCAGGAGCAAAGCGCAGCGACAAGTCAAAGACCGGCGCCACGAAAAGAAAGACAACGCAAGCAAAACCAAAGGAAAAGGCGGCGAGCACAAGTAAAGAGAAACCAACGCCAAAAAAGCAACCATCGACACAGCTTCCAAAGGCATCTGATGCAGTTGTGCCTAGCGCAAGTGAATTGAAGGAAAAGCCATCTCCGTCCGTATCCAAGGACCGGGAAACAGGCCCCAAAAAGGTATCGACGAACAATGCAAATGATGCCACTGATTCCGCTACAAAGAAGAAAACAAAGCCCAGTGCCTCCTCATCCACCACCGCCTTGTCATCCACGCCTAAAAAGTCGACCGCCCATGCCGCAGCGGCCAAAGCTGCAGATGCCGACAAGAAGAAGGCTAAACCAGTTGGGGCTTCGAATGAACTAGTAAGAGTCTATATACACATGTTCAGTCTTGTGCAATGCTAATTTGGGCCGGTGTAGCAACCTCTAAGTCCCAATATCGAACCGCTGGTGGATCGACTGAAACAGCTCGCCCAAAAAGGTAAAAGGAGAATCGACCGATTTTGATTCACGCTTACTCAACGAGTGTTCCTCCAGAGAGCTTCGAGAACAAGTCAAAGTTCCCAACCAACCTGCGGCCAACCACGCTGGAGATTGGCCTTGCCATGTTTCGCGAGTACAATGGTATCGACAACAACATCATCAGCCATCTGATGCCTATTCTCCACTACAACCGCTTCACTCTCAATGTAAACGTTTTCGAAGGACCCCAAAAAGGCGCTTTCACTCACATTCGCTTTTTTTTCCAGAAATTCCTAACCACAAAGGCAGGCCCTGATCGCGTCAAAGAGCTACATGCGGAAAACCAGTCGCTCATTACGCAGCTCAAGGCGGTGGTCGATGCCAATTTCCCTGAACAACTCCAGCAGTACAACGAAAAAGTCGCAGCGAGCACACGTGAGATCTGTCACACGTGATGTTTCTTTTTTGCAGGAAGCCTAACACCAAACACCTCATCATAGAATCGTCACTCCAGGAAGCACAAGACGGTTCTCACGCGGGTGGCGGAACAGAAGATCCGGTGGCGCAACCCCCAAAGTTCAAATTTAACGATGAAGGGAAAATGCTGTTGTACAAAATCCTGAAAAATGACCATGCGGCAACGGCCTTGTCCAATGAGATACAGTACGTGTATCTCTCTCTCTTTTTTCTGTGAGTCACCTTCAATGACTAATGAAGACACCCGTTTAGCAAATACTCGGGCAAGGAGGATGAAATGGTCACCGAGACAAAGGCAAGAAAACAGATCTACTTGAAGGTACAGATCAAAGTTTTTTGCACTTTCAAATCTAAAACGTATGAGCTATTTTTAGCTTCTTGCATGCTTCCCTGAAGGATGGATGACCACCATCGAGATGAGTCGACAGCATAGTCAGTTTAAGGCAAAAATCGACAAACAAAATCGCCCATCACATGGCGAAGGTAGCGCCACCAAGCCCGTGAAACCTGCTGCCACCACCGTTAAAAAGTACACACCTCTCAAGGAACAAAAACGGGTAACAGAAGTAACACCCCAGAAGCGAGACCGAGATGTCTCTCTGGAGGGAAACATTCCAAAGCGACGTAAGTTTTTTTTTTTATTATTTTTTTACATTTTTGCAGTGTGCAGATGTTGATTTGCTGAGCCAAACTTTCTCACGCTATACCTCAAAGAAATGATTGTGCTGGATTCCCCTCCGCGAACAGATCAGAATGCGGCATCTCCTTTGAACCCAGCAGACCAGTCTCCCGCTTTATTATGGGATAGGCCTGAATCAATGATGATCAAGTCCTTGATCTCTGATAATAAGTCCGGTTAGTTGCAATATCCCCATTGGTTAATAAAAAAAATGCAAATATTAGTTCAGCGCGAACTATAGGAACGAAATGGTTTCATGACAAGTTATAAAGGTATATTTTTTTTTTCGCGCGAGTATCGCGCGATGACAGTACCATCCTAACTGACATTGGAATACGGTGCACATAACTTTTGATCTGGTCCTACATGAGACCTGTCGGAATGTCGTTGTTAAACTCTTTTGCTTTTCAATTATACCATCATCTTCACGTGTAATGTGCATGGAACAGCGTTCTGGAATATTTTTATACGTATTAGAATATCGCTGGGACAGCAGTAAGTAATACTATCGTACTTATTTTTACGAAAAACCCCCGCTTTGTACAGTTATTTATCAGGAGCTTATCGATTAGATCTATTGCTTCAAAGGTACCCGACTTCCACTACTTACTTTGAGGACGGATTACTTGGAATGACGGTTAATGCTGTGTGTGTACGCCAGTCAGCAGATAATGAGGCTATTAAAGTTTCTGTAAATCTATTATGAAAAAAAAATAACGGTTATCAAGAGTTTCACGGTTCCAAAAATAACACTGTCATGCTGATATCATGAATCATTGATTTTCAAGTGAGATACCGTTTTAGCGAAAAAGTGTTTCGCATCGTAAGTAGTTGGGGTGCAAATACTGGTCAACGAATATTAGCACTTAGTATACGTACCACGCATAAATTTCACCATCTCTGTAAGCACATCAAATGTTTAAGAGTGCGACTTGGAGTACGTATATCCACAGTTCGCCGTATCTTGGGTAACTTGCCGTGATGGGAGCGGTAAGCTATACCATTTTTAACGTGGACTTTACCCTATAGTACGGTGTTTGTATCACATTCCCTTCATATCAATGCCACAATTCACAAAATCCACATCTATACACGTACCCAAACTCCCGAGTACGAAAGCTTGTAACATGAGGTGCTCACCATTTATTTACTACAGCATCTTGTCCTATTTGGCTGTGTTTTTTTTTCAGTAATACAATTAAATGTTACATGAACACTCTGTTTGTTTTCCAAAATTTGCCTAGGTCCGTATACCTTGTAAAAAAGCTTGCGTTCAAGATCTTATGCACCATCAACCATATCATCCGTGTGCTTTTCATGTTTTCAAAAAAAAAGTAGTATATAGCATGACGTACTCAAGAGTCACGTGTCGTTTGAAAGCAATACTATTTGCTTACAGTATTTTGACAGGGATACAGCCAAGACGCCAAGATGAAATACCAAGCAATACGGGTTTGAAACATTCCGTCAGTTTGGTTTCCACGGTAACCAGCTTGGTAGCACCATCCAGTACCCTATGCCATGGCAGCGTCTATTAATAGCCCTCGTCATCACACTACCCAAGGAACTGGTAACCGCGGAAGTCATGACTAAGCGAATTATTGTTACATGGCAGTTAATGGTTATTACTTGGTTAGTCGTGCTTCCATGGCAACAGTGCTTTTTGTTGACATTGACCTATTAATTGCATGATGATTATCATGGCTGCCGATCATTGGTAATACGACGACAAAGCTAATTGCTTAAATACATTATGTAACGTATTGCTTGCAATCATTCGTAGAAATCTATGGATGCAATAATAAAATGACGTGGGTTTCCGCTATAGGCAATCAGTGCTAGGTATAGTAGGTGGTACTGTACGAAAATCAACAAACAAATCGCACCAAAGTAATGAGTGCTGCATAATTGTAAAAAGAAGGCTGTCAAGAACGCGATCAGCAATTCCGATGATGAAAAAAAGTCTCGTTTGAGGACATGTCGCTGTTGCTAGGTAACAAAATAGCTGTCAAAAAAGTGGCCAATGCGATGCCTCAGGTACTGGTGTCAAGGAGAAGTGCATGAATGAGAAATTTTGCTACCATGGCACCATTGTTGCTAGGTACAACTGAAGCATGTGTACGACGCTTGTTTCTGATGATGCATAACGGTTTAGAAGCGTATACATCGGTGATGAAACGAGTGCAATTGTTGACTATATATCTCCAAATACATTATAATATAGCCTTGCGTTGTCAGTTATTCATTTAGATTAGCTTGCGTGATACGATTATCTTATCGGGCACTGGTCACATACCTGTTTTCAGCAGTGTGGCGCCAAGATGAGGAGCATGTCTTACAATTCTCTTATCGGTGAAACACTGTTCAGTTGATCAAAGGTTTACACGCAAAGAAAGTTACAAGGAATCTTGGCCCATGAAATCAATGCTGTTGAGGGCATAATGTGCAACAGCTACGCAATCCAAATAAGGACCAAGCGGCGCGCGCTCCTGCGGCCACGTATTAGCCGCCAAGCCTCGTCAACTGTCAAACCTTAATGCTCGCAAAATTATTCGGTCCTATTGTTAGCCACTGACGACATGGTACAATCATAGTGTCATCAGGACAACCCAGCAAACATTGGGCGGATATACACGCGATTGGCTATCGGCGAGACATTGCAAATGGGAAAACGGGTCGGTTGCAGACGAAGCAAGTTGCATCCGCAGCAGCAAAGGGTGAGTGATATTCCAAGAAGAATCGTTTCAAAAAAACCATACCAATTTTGGTGTGTTCTAGATCAGGACCCAGTCCAAAACGTGGTTCATGTTGGAAAAAGCGAAGATCTGTTGCAATGATGCAAAGGGATAGATATAATTAAGCTGTTCATCTGTGAATTTGCTCCTTTTGGTGGATTCTTAATTGTTCTACTCTTTCATGCGTAAAAGAAGAAAAAGCAATTATGCAGGAGCAATTTGCCCAACTGTTTATATGCATGACGATGACTGTGCGTCCGATCACGCGCTCGCACGCGATTCAGCATAAAAAAAAACTCAGACAGAGTGGTCGTAATCGAAACAAAAAAAATGTTCAGTTGGATTACTTCATTGTTTTCAAAACCATTGACCCCAGAAGAAATGGCCACCATTGAACAATTCGTTGAAGACGCAATCAAAAACAACAAGGTTGCTGTTTTTTCCAAGAGCTACTGCCGTAAGATTACTTGGCGATTGGAAATGGTGACGCGTACAACTCACCCCACAGAATAGCGTACTGCGCGCGAGCCAAGAAGCTGCTTCAGGATCTTGGTGTAGAGTTCTTTGTAATTGAATTGGACAAGGACGGTAAGTGTGCAGACCATTGGCTCGGATGTGTGCAACGATTCACCTCCTAATAATGCCTATTTTTCTTATTCTAGCCAACGGAGCTGCGATCCAGGACTATCTTCACAAGAAGACTGGCCAGCGCACAGTCCCCAATATCTTCATCAAGGAACAGCACATTGGCGGCTGCGATGATCTGTTTGCTGCCAAATCGAGCGGCAAGCTTGACCAGCTACTCTCGGCCTAACGTCGCGCGATGGAGAAGGAGTTTTGATCCATCAAATCAGAATAGCAATAAAAATAAAAATATTGTAAGCGCAGCTCGCCATATAAACCACAAGGAGCACTTTTTGCGTGTTTGGCTGAGCCACATCATTAAGAAAGCGATGTCGATCAATTCATGAACAGGTGTGTAATTCCCATAACAAGAATGCTTCGCTTTTTGCCATATCCGTTGCTTCGAAAAGTTCAAGTCCAAATATGGGAACACACCCAGACCCGAGCGTCCCCGGAGGGTTGCGCGCGGAGTCACGATTCATATCCGAGTAACGCCTCCTGTCCACAACCGGTGTAACTCCTGCACCACAGGATCAAAAGCAGCTCAGTGTCATGTGAGCCGGCCTAAAGGTAACAGAGTATGTGTTAAGTGTCACAAACGTTAAAATCGCAGTATATATGCCTGCCGCCCTCTCGGGTTTGATGCACGAAAAAAAAGTTTCGTTGATCTACACTTCTTCCCAACCTTTTTTTTCTTCTCTTCACTTTCAATCATGGACGATCCGTTTCAGCTCTTCTTCGACAACGAACTTGATTTCTCCTTCTCAGAGCTGCATCAGAAGCCTTTCGATTCAGTCCTCTTGGATGGCATGACGCTGCCATTCATCCCACTTGACCCAACTGCGCAGCAAGAGCTTCAATTCGACACAAACGACCTGCAAGTGCCTGATCAGCCACTGTCACCATTCTCAGCCCTATCGTTCTCTCCAAGAAGCAGTAACGCGTCGGTGATGGCATCTCCCAGGCAACCCACAGTGGATGAAGCGCCACTACCGCCACCCTCTCCAGCTCCTACAAAAAAGTCCTCTGCACAGAAACCCAAGGGTCGAAAGCGGAGAACAATTCAGGATCTTCCTTACGCCACTAACCTGCTCAGTCTAAACCTTGCCCCATCCAAACGAAACAGCCGGGTGAGTAACAATAACACAAGCGCACAACGATCTCCAACTCCGTTCCGTTGCGATTTCCCCGGCTGCGAGAAAACCTTCACGCGACCGTACAACCTCAAGTCTCATCGACGCACCCACACTGCCGAACGGCCCTTTGCGTGCAATGTGTGCAATAAGCAGTTTGCACGCCAACATGACCGCAACCGCCATACAAAGCTCCATTTCGGTATCAAACCCTATGTGTGTCATCTCTGCAACAAGGCCTTTGCACGCCAGGACGCGCTGAATCGACACCAGCGTCCGGATAGTAAAGTGCCTGCAGGCTACCCAATCTCAAGTTGTGCAAGTACCGGCCATCGGCAAAGACAACCGCGACGAAAGTGAACAAGAAAAATGTGAAGCATTTCCCCCCTTGTATTTTTCTGTAACCCAGCTAGCTCTCTCTGCCATTGTACATACATCCCCTATGATTTACGTGTTTATTTCGTTTGGCCCATGCACTCCTACTCACTCTACCACTATTCCCATTTTAACGCTTATTAGCTATTTATTGTTCTATTTTTAACCCCTATGTACGCTGTATAAAATAAAGCCCACACATCTCATGACCACGAACAGGACAGAAAACCCAAAATGCGCAGTAGCAGGCTTGTGTCACGTTGTCATCCTCGTTTTCTAGATTGATCCCCCAACCGTTTTTCAACCGTTTACTTTGGGAAGGAAAAGTTCCATTGCGCTGAGCCAAATGGGCCCGATCGGCGCACTTGTCGCACCAAAAAATGTTTAAAATAATAATTGTTACCTTGGTTACAGCTTTTTTTTATTACCCTTCAAACGACCACTCATACTGTTTGGCGAGCTTTTTCTTGCGGCCATGGAGCTTTGCTGGATCGCCGAATTGCTTGCCACGGGTACGCACCGCCAGCCACACCGTATGCACATCGTCACTTTTGCTCTTGTATTTCCTGATCATGCGTTGCACACCAGCCACGTTGACATCGCGCAGCTTCTTGAGTTGCAGAATGCGTTCTTTCCTGCGCCACATCCCGCGGCCCAGCACAACGGCATCGAATAGTCGCCAGCGGCCAATCAGGTCCTTGAAGCTCTCGTAACGCTCGTCGATCGATGTTACATGGTACCATACGAACACGCCAAGCGTAGCCAGTGCGACGAAGAATCCAAAGAACGTTCCACCAAATAAGGTAAGCCATCCCCAAATAAACGCCATAATGTAAATGAAAGGAACCATCACAAGACTGAGCATGATCTTGTTCTGGGCCCGCACCTCTTCATAGATCTCAAACTTGCCAGCATAGTAGCCAGCCACGTAGAGCGGCAGATGCCCGATCAGTCCAGGCAAGAACAGCGGCAGATCGACCAAGGAAGCCAGCGTGCGTCGCAATAGCTCTATGGTGGTCGACGCAGCGGTGATTTCCTTTTCGTTGTACTTGGCAATGTGGACATCGCGAAGCTTCAGCGCGTCCAATTCGAGCTTGTACGAGCGTAGGCTTTGTTTGAGCGTGGCAATTTCTTGATCGTCCTGCGATAAGTCGTTGATTCCGTTAATTAGGCTATTGAGAGCAATTAGTATATCGATCGCACTATAATGGTAAACAGACGCATTTTGGGTACGGTACCCTTGAGTAACACTGATATAGTCGCGCATTGAACCATCCTCGCCGGGAAACAGGAGCCAACGTGCCATTTCCGCAGCATCACGACTTTCCCAATCCGGTGCATTTACTGTGAGCGCTTCCGTAGCGCTTGTTAAATCAGCAGTCAGCTGCTTGGCTGCCTTTTTGGGATCCTGGAGGTACGTTTCCATGTAAGAATCAACGTGGATTGGCTTTCCGTATCTAAACAGATGGGCTATCTTAGCACGATGACTCAATTCCAGCTGACTTTTGGGGCCAGAAGAGCTTACTTGACAATGGCTACGCTGCGATACTTGGACTTTTCAGGATAAACAATGCCGACGGGCAAAATGGCAGCTCGTCGAGGTTTGGAGCCATCCGCATTTGGACGAGGATCTTCATCCAGCAATTTGGCGTATTCCAATGCAGCCTATTTAATACCGTCCCGCTTGAACAACAATCCCTTGCATTTTTCTTCCTTCTTATTCGCTTACAAAGCTTGCACCATCCTTAAAAGTGCCCAGTCGCGGGAGCGTATGGCTTGTTCCTTCCGGGAAAACAGCAATTGACTCGCCCAGGCGCATGACTTTGTACGTCGCCGCATACAGCAGCGCATTGTTTTTCGTCTTTCGGTCGACCGGGACAACCCCGCAGTTGTCCAGAAATTTGGCCGCCATGGGATGCTTAAACATGGAGTCCTTTGCCCAGTAATGCAAACGCTCCTGCGTGGGGAACGTGACCGATAGAATGGCCGGGTCGACAATCATGTTGTGATGGGTGGCAGCACTGCACACTGTATTAATGTTATCTGCTTCACGTACTGTGGGGTAGGAAGGGTATGCTGCTTTGGTTTGTTGCTTACACAATCAAGGGTCCTTCTTTGGGTATATTATGCTCATCTTGAAGCTTAATGTCGACAAAAAAGGACCACAGTGCGCTTCGCGAGATCAAAATGACGAGTTCGTGACCAATCCCGAATGGCATGTTGAACTCGGAGATAAAAAAAGTTGCAGAGAGAGAGAGAAAGAGAAAGTTTCCCAGCCCTTTGTATGTTACTGACAACAACGCAACGAACGGCTTAAAAAAACCCAGCAAGTGGGGTGGTTCCAAAAGGGGACGATTACTTTTTAGCTTGTGATTCCCGTTACAGAAGCCAAAGTATCCGGTTCCGGCCTGACTCGCACAAACAGATGATTCTTTGTCCCCCTTTTTTCGGTCTCTTGGCTTTCTTTCTTCCTTTCCTCGTCAGATAATGAACCGCCATTCCATGTTCTCGCAGCAAACGCCTCCGCAACGGTCGCGCCAGATGAACAGCGACGCCATGTTTTCAACGATGGCCGACGGAACCCCACGAAACGAAGGAGGAGGCATGCACCGAAGCTCCATGGATAGCGTTCGTCAGAAGCTACGTCAGGCTGCGTTCGGCTCCTCCATGGATTCGTACGGTAAAAACAATCACCACGGCAACCAGTACTCGGGCAATCATAACAACAGCGGCTATTCCGGAGGAGCAGGAAACAGCAGAGGCAGTAACATGATGCAGCAGTCTTCAATGATGCCATTTGGCGCCAATTCCGGCGCTGACCAACGCTACGGTCAGCAGCACCACGGACACTCGCACAATTCCCACAAGAGGAGCATGTCGGGTGGTGGACGGCGCGACCTTGGAGGAGGCATGATGATGATGCAGCAACAGCAGCCGTTCATGAACAATCAATCGATGATGATGATGCAGCAGCAGCAACATCCAATGATGATGGGCGGAGGTGGGATGATGTACGAGCCCCACCCAATGTATAACTCGCCGTATTCATTTCACCAGCAGCAGTATCAGCCTCCATCATTGTACCACCAACAGTATGGCGGCCTGATGGATCAAATGACGCCCGGGCCTTTTAATTCGTACGGCGGCAATCCGTATCCTATGCAAATGCCAATGCCTTCCATGTACGGCGGCGGATTCCAGTCGTCCATGATGCCTTACGATATGATGGACCAGCAGTCAATGATGATGGGCGGAGGCGGCTTTGGCATGGGCTACCCCGGCGGCGGTGGCATGTCAATGATGGCCGGGAGCCAGTATCCGGGCTACGGAGGATACTCGTCGAGATTCTTTGGTTAGACTAGACTAAAAAGTTACTTTTTTTTTTCGCCTGTACATAATTTTATACTCCATAAGAAGCTTTCACATCCTATCACGCGTATGATCTGTGCGTACCCGCTTTTGTGTGAGATTTTTTTTTAGTTCTCCGTGTGTCGTTCGTGCGCAATAAATCCTTCCATTCGGCAATGAGCATAAGGGCGTCCATAGACACGCAGAACATAAAGCGCCTCCGCAGCTACCTCAACTTCCAGGCACGCATCACAATCACGGACGGCCGAGTGTTCATTGGCACATTTGTCTGCACCGACAAGCAAAAGAATCTGATTCTGGCACACACAAAAGAGTACCGAGGAGGCATGTCACCTCAATCATTTTTTTATGTCAAATGGCAGATGCTAACATTGGACAAACTATAGATGAGCATAGAATGGTGGGACTGGTCATGATACCCGGCAAACACTTAGTGAAGGTGCAAGTGGAGGACCTAGAAGACGACGATAGCAGCTTCCCCATCTATGGCTGAGCCCATGGGTCTTTTGTAAATAGCGGTGAATAGTAGTGTGCATAGTTTCGTTCCAACGCTTCCGAAGAAAAGTCTGGTGGCTGATCCATCGCAAGCTCTTGCTCAAAGTTTGGCTTTTATTGTTTTGTAACATCCATGCGTAAGTAACCATGCGCATACATTTCGTTGCTGCTTTCACTTTTACCTGCGAAAACGCTGGCCGGCTCCCGCCTCGTCCTCGTCCTCTTCCCCGTCCTCCTCGACCGCGCCCACGTCCGTATCCGCGATACTGGTCCCCACCACGCGACTGATTGCCATATGGCTGATTAGCTTGTTGATCAGTGTTCATGGTGAATCACGAAAAGAATTAAAAAAGCAAGTCGGAGTACATCAGTCCTGTTTGTGTGCGTGTTGGCCGTGTGGTTACCCTTTGCAATTGCAATGTTTTCTGCACAGCATTTATCTTTTTTTTTATCCGATCCATACACGGTTTCCTTTTACGATGGCCACAGTAGAAAATAGTCGTACGGGCGGCTGATGCATCTCATCAAATACGTCACCAGATCGGTTTAGACGGGTCGCATTCCGGTTTCTATATTGGGCAGATGTTTTCTTGCTCGTCAAATTGAGCCCTTTATTAATTATGGAAGCCCGCTATTGTTTTTGCTCTCCCTCCCTCTCTCTCTCTCTTCTCTCCTTCGCCCAACCATGCGTACTGCTCCTTCCCGATTTCGCAGCCAAGGTAACCGTTGCGAGGCTTGCGTCCGTCGCCATGACTAATTGTCCCACATAGAGATGCTGCAAGAGTTGTTTGAAGAAATTAATGACTACCTTGGAGGTTATCACTATGCCGCCCGTGAAACGACACACTAAAATTGTACTTTAAATAGACAAACCATCCGAAACAGGACAAGTGTGTCCGTCTTTGACACAAAATAGCAAGACCGCCGTCGAGCCCGCTGAGCCGCCAAAGCCCAGGAAACACTATGCGCCGCCGTCGCAACCGTTTCTCGTGGAATCCGACGAAAGCGATGACGAGAGCCATCTACGGTAAGAGGTCCGAGTACGAGGCTCTTTTGTTGTGATAGTTAAGTGAATCTGTTCCTTAAAAAAGATACACCACATCTCCCCAAGATTTGAGACCGCAATGTCTTTTGACATGTCCTATCACCGAAGAAAAGCCATCCGTGTGTATGTGTTACAAGTGCAACAAGCAGAAATCAGACGAGCAGCATCGAAGCCCACCGAGAAAAGCACAACAGTCCAGAAGGGCATGGACGCCAACAAACGCTTTGGGTTTTGGAGGCATTGCTGACAAAGTTAAGCAAACGTTCATTCGGCCTCAGCAACAACAGCAACACGAGAACTACTCCGGTTATGAAGCACAACCAAAGCGTCCTTCATCGCGAGGAGCTCGTCGACGATGGATTCCGCGACCCAAAAGCTTGCCATCGCTATCTTTCTATATTCAGAAGCAGGAAGAGTCAGAGGCACGCCACTCTTGGAATGCGAATAGGCATAAGCACCGAGCATCCATGTACGAAGACTACGGCGACAAATTCGATGACAGAAGAAGCTCAACCTTGTACGAATCGATCGTAGAAGATGGAGTCATAAAGCAGGACTTTATGGATTCGTCGTATCATCACAACGATGGTCAAGAGCAACCCTCTTCTTCCCAGTTGCAGTACCGTACTGACTATAAAGAGCAGACATCTTCTTCCCAGTCGCAATACCCCACTGACTATCAAGAGCCGCAATCATCGCAGCCACAGTACCGCAATGACTTTTACCAGCCACAGCCTGCGACAGCGCAACTGCATGGATATCGCATGGATCATCAAGAACAGGCTTCCTCACAACAGCAGTTTCGCAGCAACTTCCAAGAATCACCGTCTGCAACATTGCAAGCGGAATACCACCACCAAGAGCCACAAACGGTACCTTCGCAGCAGGAACCAGTGTTACAAACACCTTTGCCTGGATTCGCGGACGTGCCCTATTTGACACCATCCACGCGCATAGGAGAAGAACATTATCCGTTGAGCATGAAAGAATCTCGAGCGCTGCCTACCAAAGAAGAGCGCATGACGGCATACAGTAAGCCCGCCAAAACAAAACCACACTAAACCAAATGCTGAAAAAAAATGAGGGGGTCCCTGTAGACAATGCATATTATCACTGCATCATGGCCAAATCCGACTTGATTCCATGGCTTACGAAACAATACAGTAAAGGACCGCCGGATGCAATGTTTGGTACGTATGCATGTCCAGTCTTTGAAGCCATAATAGACTAAGCGTTTTCATTAGAATACACACCCAAACCGAAAAAGGCACCCAAGAAACTTTTGGGAATCTTCAAAATAGGCGGCAACAACAGCAACCCGACAAAAAGCCAATCGCCATGGCAACCATCGGTGTCACCGGGTTATTTGATCTCTCCTCCGACAAGTGCCTCGCCTGCCGAATCGGCGAGTTTGACAAGCAGTGTCCAACAGCAACAAACGTGGGTACCAGCCGAAACGTCCATATCGCCTGCGTCAAACAATACGACAGGTTCAACATTGAGCACGGTCACCTTAGAAGAAGTCAGTTATCCCAAAAAAGAGGACGAGCATTTTGAACCTGTTCTACCGCGACCACGATCCATTTCCGTATCGCCGCAACCTCGACGTTCAGCAAGTCGTTCGTCCATCAAAGATGAAATCCAACCCGTGTCCATATTAAAAAAGACACGATCATCCGTATCTCTTCAACCCCGACCCAACCCGTACAGTGACGAGGAAGAAGAAGAAGAAGTAGAGGTTCGACCCAAGTATTTGGCAGCACCACCCAAACAACATCGTCGGGGACATGTGAAACGACGATCATTCTCGCAAGTAGAAGAGCCTGTACATTATCGTCGTCAATACTATGACGACGATGATGAGTATGACGACGACGACGATGTTGATTATTTCCAAGAGGACCAATACAGACCACCACGGATGGCATTCAGACCTCGTGCGCATCCGGCATATTTCGCAGGCAGCAGATTAAACCACCTACGAGCAAGCCGATCTCCTGTCTGGTTGGACGACGCGGAAGAGGATGAACCGCGTCCAGTGCGACGTAGACGTGCAAGAAGACCATCGTTCGGTCGACCATCGAGTAGAAACAGTCTAGTAATCTATGACGAGATGGTTCCTGTTCCCCGTTCGAGTCCTGTGTATTATTACTAAGCGCGTAAAAAGTGGGTCCAAATAAAAAAAAATAGTGTGTCTAGGATATATATTTTTTTTGTATGTGCAACACATATGATCATGCGACGGATGACGGGGTCCTTGCCTGTTTTCTGCAATTTTTTAATGATTAAATTCTGATAAGCCAAATCGATAAGGAAAAAATGACAATGGTGCAAGGAGTAAATAAAGCTTCTTCCGGTTGTATCCCAATACCCATCGCTCTTTCCTCTCCAACCCTTTTCTTTTTTTTTCAATGGGGATGACTATTTATCAGCCAAACGACAATTGCGCCGCGGTGGTGCGCACGGCTCACTCCCTTCACGTTGTTCCGCTGGAGTTGCCATTGCCTAAACCTGGCCAAGTGCAGATCCAGATGATGTCCACCGGAATAGGAAGCTCAGATATCCGGTTGTGGAAAGAAGGGCTACCAATATACAGTACCTTGCAACAACTTATTCCGGGATATGAAGGCG
The DNA here is from genome assembly GCA_025266875.1 of Fennellomyces sp. T-0311. Classification (NCBI taxonomy): domain Eukaryota; kingdom Fungi; phylum Mucoromycota; class Mucoromycetes; order Mucorales; family Lichtheimiaceae; genus Fennellomyces; species Fennellomyces sp. T-0311. The sequence goes on from JALLLT010000017.1 coordinate 472,293, forward strand.
CTGGCGTTATTACAAATATCGGAAGTGCTGACAGTGTACAGAATTTCCAAGTAGGCGATCGCGTTGTCATCGAACCGTAAAAAATCATGATTACGTATTATGGTTTCGCCTACGTTTCCATTAAAAAACTCTAAAATTTAGATGCATTCCATGTTCAGATTGTAGTTTCTGCCTGGATGGTCGATATAATCTATGTTCCCGCGTTATGCATCGAGGGTCGTTTCCGTTGGATGGGCTTTTCGCAAAGTACGTGACCCATCCATCAACCTGGTTGCACAGGTAAGATGTGTGTGTGTGCGTGTGTGAAAATCAGCGCATGTTTCAGCTCAGCGATAGAGTAGAATTCCAGACAGCATGAGTTTCAGCGAAGCAGCCATGTTGGATCCACTTTGCATTGCTATTGCCGCTATTGATCGTGCAGGTGTACGGATGGGTGAATCATTGCTTGTGGCTGGAACCACACCCGTGGCAATGCTAGTGATAATGCTGGCAAAGGCAACGGGAATTGGCCCCATCACTGTCTTGGATACGCATCCAGGTCGATTGAACAAGGCAAAGACATTGGGTGCGGATCATACCTTTTGGTTGGATCCCAAATGGACCGAAGATACGCTGGCACAGGCGATCTGTGGTGAACTCAATGAGGAGGGCGCAGATAGCGCTATAGAGTGTACGGGCATAGCCTCGGCCCTTCGTGTGGCTATCATGGCAACACGACTAGGTGGTGTGTGTTGCCGCGTCGGGGCTGGTGATCCCGATCAAGTGGTACCGATCAGTGCGTTTGCATTGCGTGATATCACATTACGTGGAGTACACAGGTATACTCTCCATATGTAGCGTGTTCTTTATGTATATATTTCTGACATAACGCAATTCAGACATCACCACACTTACCCACGTGCTATCGAACTCGTCGCAAGCGGGCGAATCAACGTCAAGTCACTCATCACACACGAGTACGCTTTTCTGTTGAATGGTTGTTATGTTTCCGAATGCTAAACTTCTTTTACAGATATCCGCTATCTCAAATCGAAAAGGCATTTGAAGCGAGCGACGACAACAACGCGATCAAAGTGATGGTAGTTAACTCTGAGGATTGACGGAGACAAAGAACAAACATACAAAGGATTTTTTCATATCGTCGCATGGGACAGAATATTACTTAATGACAAATAATGCGCAACAGCGTATGTACAGTGTGTCCTCGTTGATAGCAAAAGGATTATATAATAAAAAAGGCAGAATAGTTTTTTTTTCAAAGTTTCGCTTCAGGACTTTCAAGCTCGGTATTCGCTGCTGCATCAGTTTCCAATGCAGTTTGAGCAAAGAAGCGCACATCTCTATCGGTGTCTTGAGATAGCTTTTCGAGAACCGGCTGTATGGTATTGTTGAGCACTTCTCCCGCCGATGGGTGTCGCTGTAACAATGGAACAAGTGCTTCGAGTGACTTGGCCACATTGAAGCGCACGTTGGGGATCGAATCATTTGATAAGCTGATTATGGTGGGGAGAATGGCTTCTTTGATATCTTCGGCTGTCAGTGCTTTGGCAATTTCCTAGTCATTTTGATCAATATTGTGTCGACAACAACCGCCGATGGCTAACGTACTGTAAGCGCAAACAGAGTGGTCATCCGATGCAGATAGTTTTCCTCATGCGCCATCGTCAGTATTTGTGGGATGGCCGTCTTTTTGGTCCATCCAATACCAAAGACTTCGGCCAGGTTTTTCAGATTTACCGTGGCAGCGGCTCGAATGGCATATACCTTGTCCTGTAACCAAGACATACATAACCCAGTAAGCTTGGCATCAAAGATGCTCTCACCAAGCTGTCGCGCAATCACTGGCATATACTCAATGATCTGCAATCGAATACGCCACTGCTTCTCTTCTGAAAGCTCCATAATGGCCGGTAGGAGAGACTGACTCAGCGATTCGACACCAACCACTACGTGCTCATCATTAATATCGCTCAGCCATTTTCTGATGATGATCAGTTCCCACCATCGTTCAGCTCATCCAGTTTGGAAATGACATTCAGACGCACATCAGGTGACTCGTCGCGCAAGAGCTGCAAGAATACCGGAAGCAGAAACTTTGGAGTTCTAATGCAAGCATGCTTCAATAGATCTGTACTTGAACAACTGCATTATCCACACTTACGCTTCCTTTCCGAAAACAGGTGCCAGACCACTGACTTCCTTCGCAAGCGCTGCACGCGCGTGCTCATTGTTATCCATCACCAGCTCTTGCACACACGGCAACAGGCTCTCGATCACCGCATCCTTGTCGATATACTGCGCTAAACCTGTCGAACCTACTGTTAGCATGCAGGGATAGATAGTTTCTGCGTCCAGTCGTCGATTACCTGAGATTTGTCCGGCAGCTGCAGTCCGCACCTCAGCCTCAGCATCCTTGACAAGGCTAATGTAAGCCGGCACAAAGTGTTCCCGAACAGTAGGGTTCTGGAAGGCCTCTGCTAGCTTTTCGAAAGTAACAAAGAAACTTAGCCCATCTCACACGTTATCACATGATTCCAAACTCACCTCCACAAACTTGGAGGCCACCATATACTTTACTCGCCACGAGCTATCGGCTGCGAGTGCCTTGAAGACCGGCAAGAGCTGCGCTGTCCTTTGCTCTTCCGTGAGTGCTTTGGCAATAGCAATCAGATCCTCGACCGCCAGTAACCGAACAGAATCTTGCTCATCAACAGCAACCTTTTGGAACAGCGGGAAGCTCACATTGAGGACTTGTTCGGGCGTCATTTGCTCGGTAAAACCCTAGACTCTTTTTGTCAAAAAACGAGAGAGATCTCTTTTCGGAAGGTCCAAAAACTTACTGCCAGTGCCTTTGCGGCTGCCCGTCTAACCATTGGACTATCGTCCTGCACCAACTGTGCGAACAAGCTTATAACCCAGGGTTACTAACGTGGCCCTCAAAAACCTATTTGGGTTGCAGCCCTTACTTTTGCAGCTCTGCCTGGATTGGTCCACACTTTTTGTAGATAGCAGCGTACAGTCCAGCGGCCGATGTCCGACTGGTGAACCACTCGCCCGAACCGAGTCGTTTTAGCAAGGGCACAAAACTCTCTGTCACTTGTTGCGATGTAAGCAAGTGAGCAATCTCACAAAGCGCCCATACTGCCTGTAAACAACAACCCAGTTCAGTATATACGCTGAGCGAGTGCTAGAGCCACTCACCTTGTCTCGGACAGTGGATTCCTCCATGGCCGACAAGGATTCCAATGGTAGTAACAAACACGTTGCATAAGCGGGACCTCCAACTGCCGTCGTCAACGTAGGCAATTGTTCAGCCAGCGCAAGGAGCACGTCATCTTCATCGCTGATCAGGTCTACAAACAAGACAAACGATGAGCAAGACGCGGCGCATGGATTATTATCATTATACCGTTATGTATGAATGGAATCAGCTCGTCTCTGGTTCTATCCTCACCAAGCGCCTCGGCAATGACGCTGAGCTTGCTTACTGAATTGAGACGATACTGAACATCGTCATGCTTGAGGTCATCAATAAGACGGGCGACATAGTGAACATCAGTCTGATTGTTGAGTTCTTCGGGAGTGTCTTCCTCCATATAATCGTTGTTCGGGGTACTGTCGATTTCCATGGTTGGTTTCGGGTCCAAGGCAAGGGCAAAACGTTTTTTTCTTTTACGGCGCTACTTGAGTTTCCGCTTTTCATGCTGCTCAAATTTAAAAACAGCTTATGTGGCTCTGATGCGAAAATAAAAAAACAGCCCCCACTCGGAAGAGACAGTGATCTATTGGTTTTCTGCTTCTACAGAAAGTTCATCGCGCATGAACCGGTGTGAATTCTGTTTTGCATCACGCAGAACTTTTTTCTCAAGCTTCACAGAATCCATCTTTTTTCTAACGGAAATGCGATCTGATCTTTATCCTTGCAGGCAAGACGGGCTAAATGCAAAGCTTAATTAATTACCCATCGCTACGGTTCCCTTGACCACATCCAGGCAACCAATGTGTTTCCTGACGTTACGTCCTCGGAAAAAAAAAGCGACGATCTGGAAGAATCTCACGCAAGGTAACTCAACAACAGTACGCGTGATCTTGAGAACATGGCGTTTGACTGTTTGGAGAAAAAGTAAGACGACAGGATTAACTTCAAACTTTCTTTTTCGCTTCTTGTGTATAAAAATAAGGATGTCTGCGCCCTTGCGGTAAGCATCTCTCTTTCATTTTCTCACAGAGCAAGAAACAATGGTGCAAACGATCGAGCAACAAGCTGTTGATACTATCCGTATCGTTGCTGCTGATATGACGCGCGGTGCAAACTCGGGCCATCCAGGTAACAAAGCAAATCTCGACGCGTGAAAAAAGCACTTACGCATGTATAAAGGTGCACCTATGGGGTGCGCTCCGATGGCTCATGTTCTCTTTTCACGTCATCTCAACGTGAATCCCAAGAACACCAAGTTTATTAATCGAGATCGCTTTGTGCTATCCAATGGCCACGGTTGCGCTCTTCAGTACATTCTTTTGCACCTCATGGGCTTTGATGTGTCCTTGCAGGATTTAAAGAACTTCCGTCAAGTCGGCAGCAAGTAATGTTGCGCGTCCGGAATATCCCCGAAGCAGGTAGCTAACACGATAAATAGGACACCCGGGCATCCTGAAGCTACGGATACTCCCGGATTGGAAGTCACCACGGGCCCCTTGGGGCAAGGTGAGTCAACGACGGCCCCTCCATCTTCTCTTTGACTCATCGTGTCAATAGGTATTTCGAATGCTGTCGGATTGGCTGCGGCCCAAGAGCACTTTGCCGCAAAGTACAATAGACCAGGCTTTGAGATCTTCAACAACTATACATATGTCATTCTCGGTGACGGATGTCTTCAAGAAGGTGTGGCACTGGAGTCCATTTCACTTGCTGGGTAACGTGGGATAATCTTGTGGCAGTAAACAAAAAACAAACAGCTCATATATTTATCTGCAGTCATTGGAAGCTGGGCAAGTTGATTTGTCTCTACGATAGTAACAACATTACTATCGACGGTGAGACCAATATCTCGTTCACCGAAGATGTTAGGAAGCGCTTTGAGGCCTGTGGTTGGCATACATCTGGTGTGGGTGAGGGCAATAGTGACTTGGATTCGATCTCCAAGGCTATTGATGAAGCGAAGGCTGTCACTGACAAACCATCATTGATTGAGATCAAGACTACCATTGGTAAGCTTTCTCCAAGAAAGAAGAGAAGTCTGCCGTACAGCTTTTTTACTCAAGTTTGGATTGTCAGGCTATGGCTCTCTTATTCAAAACACTTCCAAGGCCCACGGTTCTCCTTTGTCACGTACGTGTGTCTCGATATTAACTATTGCTTGATACTTATGTTGCATACAGCGGATGACATCAAGCAATTGAAGGAGAAATTTGGCTTCAACCCTGAGGAGAAATACTTTGTGCCCCAACCGGTAAGCAAATGTGTACGTGCTTTTGTTTCCAGGCTAACTTATACTGTTTATAGGTATATGATCTGTATGCTGCCCGAACGAAGCATGGTGAAGAGTATGAGGCTGCATGGAACGACCTATTCGGAAAATACGCGCAAGAGCATCCCGCTGAAGCTGCAGAAATCAAGAGACGCTTTTCAGGTGATTTGCCCGAAGGATGGGAGGCTGCTCTTCCTCGATTTACTCCGAGTGACCCTGCATTGGCCTCGCGTAAAGCTTCCGAAGTCGTCTTGAATGCCATCGCAGCAACTATCCCAGACTTTATGAGTGGATCGGCTGATCTTACAACCTCCAACTTGGTTCGCTGGAAGACGGCTGCTCCTTTCCAACACGTATGTAGTTGTATGCCCGCACGCTTTTGACATATGCCTAACTGAAATGCTACAGCCATCCACTGGACTTGGTGACTACAAGGGACAGTACATTTTCTATGGTGTTCGCGAGCATGGCATGTTTGCTGTCATGAACGGTATGGCATGCTATGGTGGCATTATCCCGATCGGTTCCACCTTCCTCAACTTTTTGACGTACGTTCTTTCAAAGGATCACGCAAACGGAAACTAATTATCTGTACATTTAGTTATGGCTGGGGAGCCGCTCGTCTTTCTGCCTTGACACACTTGCGCGTGCTGTATGTCATGACCCACGATTCGATTGGTCTCGGCGAAGATGGTCCTACGCATCAGCCCATCGAGACGTTGACTCTCACGCGTTCTACTCCGAACATGCTAACATTCCGTCCAGCTGATGCCAATGAAGTGTCTGGTACTTATCTGGTGGCACTGAATGCTCGTCATCGTCCTTCAGTCTTGGCACTTTCTCGTCAAGGTCTACCTAACCTGGAAGGATCATCCGTTGAAGCTGTCGGTAAAGGCGCTTATGTATTGCAAGACCAACCCGATGCCAAGGTCATTCTTGTTGGTACTGGTTCCGAGGTTTCAATTGCCGTGGAAGCATCCAAGGTTTTGGATGCTCAAGGTGTTCCCACTCGCGTCGTTTCCATGCCATGCACCGAGCTTTACGATGAACAATCTGCCGACTACAAGAAATCCGTGTTTACACCTGGAATACCCATTGTGTCGGTTGAAGCACTTGGTGTATGGGGCTGGGAACGTTACGCACATGCCTTCGTCGGCATGAAGAGCTTTGGCGCAAGTGGACCTTACGAAGAGTTGTACAAAAAGTTCGACATCACCTCGGAAGCTATTGTCAAGAAGGCTCAGGATACGATTGCTCACTTTGAAAAACTGGGCTATGTTCCTCAGCTTGGTGTTACGATTTAAAAAGCTTTTGGTTTCTCTTTTTTTCTTTAATACACGTATTGGACAAGCTTATACCTAATAAAAAAGCCAAGCATGCTTGACAATATTTGGATACACAATATCGTTTTGGTTGTATTGAGTTCCGGCATTGGTCCAAACCGAGCCAATACAAGATTGATAAGTGTCAGGTTGTTGCATTCTTCTATCCGGCCTTTGTCATCCCATTTAACCACCTTGAGTAATCCAAGCGAATATAAAATGTTTAGCGCAAGTCTGCCGAGTTTTCCACGGAATCCGTCGATTGGTTTGATAACCACTGTTGAGCATTGAAGTCGTCGTTTGACAGTGTCGAAACGCGGCATTCGGTGTCGCGGACAATCCACGAGTCGAAACAGTTGTGGGCATGAGTAGAGAAAGTTGAAGATTTGTGGTATAAAGAAGAGTACCAGTGTCTTGGAAAAGTGACCCAGGATACCGACAACGGCAAGTGTCATTCCTGCAAAGTAGCAGTATGTGTCACCAACAAATAGTTTTGCAGGGTACCTGAAATAAATGTCAGTATTGCAATGATAACTCGAGGCGTTTGCTTTTTTTTTTTACCAATTCAGTACAAGCATGGCAGCAGTAACTCCAGCAAACGGTAGCATAAAATAGAGGCTGAATAAATGTGCTTCTAAACTCTCACGATCGGGATTGTCAAACATGTACAGTAAATCGTTGAAAATAACCGATAGTGATATGACGAGCGCTTGTCCGGCTTCGATACCGTTGATGCCAGCGAGAATGTTGATGGTATGTGTACAGAAAATAACCAACATTACCATATAGATATAGTACAATGGTCCTGGAAGTAAGCATGAGATACCGTGGACAAAAAATATATATGCATATACTCGGTATACCTAGATCAACCAATTCACCAACGATTGAACGCAATTGCAGCGGCATAACGACGTAGGTGACACCGAAGTTTGTGTAGTAGAAGATCAAGAGTGGGATACTGGCAACCGCCGGGAACCAGACTTTATAGCGCCATCGAACGTCTAAAATATCATCTGCGAAACCGAGCAAGACCATCGATTGAATAGCAAGTATAGCTGAGAGTATTTGACCGAGCTATATATGTTTTGTTTTCCCTTTAATTGCCATTTTTTTCATCTGAATTCGTTGCTTTACCTTGTGGTAAGGAAACGTGCCAATCATTGGATTATCTTCATGCACAAGACGTGCCTCTCCATCAAACCAATTAATGAAAGGGAATGGTATAAAGCAAAACATCACTATAAGATAAATCACAGCAGTCGGGAATCCCATTGCTTCTGGCCTATCTCTTATGAGCTACTGTAATTTTTTTGGTGTGTGTTTCTTTTTTTTCGCAACCTACAGCAAAGGGCGATCTCGCTTGAGTACATCAACACCAGAGACGCGAGCTGTGACAAAAGTTGATGCGAGTCGAGGTAAGGTCTTTAATGTCACCAAGGCAGCCAAGATTGCGAAAGCAATTGAAACATAGACGGTGTCGGGAAGTGGTACATTGGCAGCAAAACCAATGACGGCAGCAATCAGGGCTGCTGCCCATAATGTTTTGCCCATGTTCAAGATGTGTGTAATATATAAACCTCCAAACGACGAATATTTCTCTCCGCTAAAAAGTTGTCAGGTTGCCACGTGTGAGTTGCTAGGAAACCACACTTTGGATGTGCTTTTAATAATTGCTGAATCAAAAGAAGAAACCCTTTTTAACTGTATGATGGCCTTAAAATCCGAAACGTTAGTGTGTTGACATCCCTTTGGATCCATCAACTTACCCGAATACTTGTTCGATGCTTATTGATGATGGGATGGACAAAAAGCTCCCCTTTGCATTACTGACGTATTGCAGACTATTAGGATCGCGTGCCAATGCAGCGCGACGGGCAGAATCACTCTCCTTTTCATCCGCCGCGTCATCTTTGATGACCTTCCTGCTCTTGCTTGCTTGCTTCTTCAATAATCGGTTGATGGTATCTTCCTTATCCTTCTCTGCTCGCTGTATGCTTTGATTTTTGCGTCGTCGTGCAACTTCAGACCGTTTTAATGTTTGTTCTTCGGCCGTAAGATGTTTCTTCTTTGCGCTCTCTACGACGCGTACAGGTTATTCACGTTGCTTTACATATTGTAAACGCTTTACCCATTGGTAATTCTAGGAATTCTTCTGTGGGATTGTCTTCCAATTTTGCTCGTTGTCGTTTCGTTAATGGTCGATTGGAAACGACTTCGTACTCTTCCTCTTCGTCGTCACTGCCGGCTTCTTCATAAACTGCTTAAATTGAGTGTATGAATAGCAGCAATAAGTCTACAAAACGTACTGGCTTTTTTCCGTTTTTGAGTCTTGCGTGGAGGCTCTGGTGTTTCGGAATCATTGACGCTGGGGGAATCCAGATCGTCGTCGTCTTCGTCTTCGTCGTCTTCATCGTCCTCGTCCTCCATTTCATCTGCTAGTTCATCGACTTCAGGGTTAATGTCGTCCAAGTCATCTTCCAGTTCGTCGTCACTGATAAGTTCATCGTTTGAATCGATAGACGGGGAAGGTGAAGAGGTTATGTTTCGCGATTTCATATTTTTTTTTGAAAGGCTGAAGGAGGAAAAGAGTGCGGTTTTAAATTTGCATCGAGCTACTTTTATTTCATTGACACTTGGATTCAACAATGGATGCTCCGTTCTCTTCGTACTCCTGCCTAAATGCATCCATTCCGTTAGTTCATCGCCCGCGTTTCTATGCAGTAAAACATACTTTGAAATCCAAAGCTGGTGGAAGGTGCCCAGCGACGCCAGGATGGATCCACCCAACCAACTGCTGCATCGACGCTCAGTGTGGTTTCCGGCGGCATGAATCTTGACTTTACTCTACATATCCCTCGGTTACTGCCGGTCTCATCCATCCAAGAAGGAATCACACTTACTCCTGGAGCCAGCATAGGAAGCTCGTAGTTTAATCGCTCGTTGAATCCGGTAAAGAGCGTATTACCACCCGTGACAACGACGTTGTTGAATAGCAATGGACGAAGGTCGATGTCGCAGCTGTTAATGCTGCTATATACAAGTTGATGCATGCCCAAGCAGAGATCGATTTGTTGTTGAGTGAGTCCAGGGGTTGTCTAGTTAGCCCACTGTCAGCCATCATGGTTATTCTCGCACGCGCGTATAATTACGTGTCGCAAAAAGTGTTGTGGTTGGAAAAGTGATTCGGGCAGTTTGTATCGTTCAACACCAAACATGTTGTTGTATCCGTCGGGGAACTCGAACGGCTTCTGTGGTCGTGACCCCATGATCCTAAGGGCGAGTGAGTGTACTGTTAAGCTGCGGGTCGTTTTAACCACGACTTACCCCTCGTCGAACGTCACTTCGGATACTTGACACACAGATTCCTTGAATTCATGCACCACCCTCTACAGAACGCGTTAGACTGTGGAGTGCATCGTTTCGATCCCACGTACAGATACTTGATAGTCATGGAAGCTTTGCGTGGTGTTTGGTCGGTTTTTGGTTTGCACCTGCGGCTGCTGCCCACTCTCTACAGGCTTTTTGCTGCTTATCTTATACTGTGGCGTTACATCCAGTCCCGTGTCCTTTTTGAGTAGATCGAGAACCTGTTGCGAAATAATGTCTCCTGCAAGCGGTTGTCGCAAGATGCCTGGAAACAGCCCCCAGTTCAATCATTTGCTATCCAAAAACCATCGACACGTACCCTTCTTAAGAACATATCCGTCGTATACCGGCACAGCGCTGGTCATGCCGCCTCCAGAGTCTAGTACAAGCGCTGTTGCTCTTCCAACAGAGAATCTAACCGGACGCTATGAATAATCAATGGAAACGATGGAGCTCTTTGACCAAAACTCACGCTGTCATCACTGCGTCTTTAGCCAAGTAGAACGCAGGAAACGAAAACTTTTCAAAGGCCAATTCAACCATTTTTTCGCGATTCTCTGTGGTGTTCCAAGCAGGTTCAGTACATAAAAGCGGATGTTCGGTGGGATCGACGCGTAGCATCTCACGGAACGCTGTATTCCAGATCTGTTCCAGGGCTTCCCAATCATTGACTATAAAAAAGAAGTAAGTCTTTGCTGTTAAATATAAAACGAGAGCAAGAACTTACTGAGGCCATCGTTCATCGGATTCCGAATCTCCATATTCTCGCGCCATGTGTTGACCTTGGTGTCTCCAATATAATAGTTCTTTTTGGTCTTTTTTTCCGCTGAGGCTTCTTCCATGGCAACATCGCCATCCGCTACTGCTTTTTTCTCTGGATCGGTATCGGATTCTTCTGTGTAGCCGTACGATGTAGGGAACATGGCTCTTGGTGTGTCCTCGCCAGCATATCCCGCACGCGTCGACGTGGTGCCGATATCGAACACCAGGGCATTCACTTCGTCTATTTTTATTGTATAGCACAGATTCGAGAATGGTCAATCGGACTAGATTATGGCAAGCAGCGTCATCGTACCTCCACCGTATGTAACCATGTCCGCAAGAAAAAAGCTGAAAACAAGTTCGACGGAGCAAAAAGAAACGGCTTTGTCCTTTCGGGCGAGTTTGAAGTGTCTGGGAATGAAGACAGGCGAATGAAAGCGTGGGATGATCGCCCAAGGCTGTCCAATCAGGTTGTTGCCATCCTGGGGACTGTATCCATCACAACCGCTACTATAGCAGCTTAGTGAATATCCTAGATTCTGAATAAGATTTTATTTACTTTTTGATTGAGTGAGCAAGAGAACATATAAAGATGCGATATTAGTTCTGCAAAAGCAAAAGGGCAAGAGTGTAGATTATTCCCCCCTTTCGAATCGTGTACTCTTGGTCTAAGCTATCAGCAAAATATCCAATCGATGGGAGCCTCCGAGCAATCTCTTCCAAGATTCTATGTCCATATATTTCTTATACGTATATAAACAAGCAACAACGGGTTGGTTGGAAGCGCAGCGAATAGCTGGCGGATTTCGATCCATTAAAGGCATGGTTCAGACCTTGGATAACCAAGTGTACCAGGTTTGTTATGGATACTGGTGCTTTCAATGGAGGTTTCTCTATATCCCATATAACAACTACGATTGTAAGGTGGTGTGCTTCAATTTGCTTGTGTTTCTGAGGATTTGTAAAGTGTATACTGTTAAACCCCACCACCTTATTGATCCATGAACAGTTACCGATGTACTTTCCAATACGCAGTAGCGTGTCGTTGAATGGTAAAAATCTGCCACCGAGCACAATAAATTCCAACGAGATCTGCCGCGAGTTCGATTATAGCTTGAAAAGTGCCTGAGCCGCATCTACTGAGATACACCCCATCGATTGGTGGCTCCATGGGCGGTTGTTTTACTCTAGTCGTCGATGAGCGCCAAGTCGTCAACAAGCAGAGTCACCCTAAAAGTAATGTATCTCCACCACTTTTATTAGGACTTTCAGTGTTAAACAGAAGGTAGCTATCAAGGCAGATGATTGACGAGGACTGAACGTTTCAGAGTTCAGATACTTGGGTAAAACGAGAATTATTGTCTGTAGGTGTGGAGTACTGTAGTGTACAACGTGCTCTTAACGATTCCTAATCGTCAATAATACCCGCCTTAACGTTAAAGTAAGCCTCCTCTCCAGCGTTTTGTAGCTTCTTTGCAGTATCGATCCAAGCATATCATTTACCTAGGCATCCCTGTCGAGCTGATCACCATCCCTAGGGCCAAAAACCAGCATTAGTCCTCGGTACCTGCGGTTATCGGATAGAAAATTGGGCTGCAAAGTACACAAAGTAGCAAGCTCATATTAGCCGGGGAAGTTTTTGTCGCAATAAATCTCCTGCATGTTTGGATTATAGCTGTGAATAATTCTCGGTCTTTCTACATACTCGCTGTTGAGGTACCGTTCCCATAGGAACTGAGGGACACCAAGTTGAGAGAGCGGTGATAATCCAAGCCAGGAGTTTGGATGTTATGAAACATGATAGCTCAAGTTGATTTATGCACACTACGTTGAATGATATCAAAATAACCTTGATATCATTGGATTCTTTATCGCATTAATGGATTCCCTTGCAATGAATTGGAGTTTTCTGCATATGAGTGCTGTACTGGATAACCGAGAATGGTGCGAATGTGGTCGGCATTCGTCAAATGTTTCAACGAGGCCTTGATAAGCATCATGGTTTCAGAAATTATTGATAAATTCTTTATCTTTGATTCCAATTTTGCTCCAACATAGTATCCAATATTTGGATAGACGTACCACTATCAACCGCTCTGAATAAATACATCTTGACAGATTTAACACGGCTCCTCGGAACTATACGTAATAAGAGTTTCACATAGTCGAGATCTGTCCCAGAAGCGGCAAGCTCACTACATTTGAATTCAATCCTTGAAAGCCAAGTTGAAAAGGATCTGCAGCAATATTTCGTATGGTAACAGATTTGCTATCTAGCGATTCCAACGATCCAGTTCGGCTCAACAACGCTTTGAACCTTTTGACCAGTTTAGGTTCGTCCGTTAAATGTTTCGATGAGATCATCAGCATCTAGTTTGCATGCCACAGCCGCGTCCTTCAGATTACCTTTGAAACGTGAATGTGTTTCCTTGAGTAAAGTACGTGTTCGCACTTGGTGGTAGGCTTACAGTCAGACATGCTTGCCGATTATCTCACGCCGCATTGCTATAGCCTTGATCCATTTCGTATGCTCCTGAGCAAAAGAGCAGAATGGTGGAGGTAATATTATTTGTAGCGTGTTTAGCATTTGCGTGTATATCTCGATTGCTTGGCTATATTCGCGTACTGCATGAGTTTGCTATCCTCATTCAAACGGCGTGATCGACATGGCAATGGAGAAGAGAGGTATATTGATGATAATCAAGCGGCAACCTGTTTTTGACAACACCGCAAATTCCACATTTGTAAACGTCGGCATAAATTATGGCTTGTTATGAGCAATAGGCTCTTTTAAGAAGTACTTTTCCCACTATTTAAAATTATCAATAGAGCTGCTTAAAATGGATTTCAAGGGATGCAGGTGCAAAGCTGAAAGGTTGATCCATTATCACTCCGTTTTTATGGATTGATCCAGCAGGCAACTCCAACTCATACTTTCTCACTAAACAAAAAGTCAGCACGTGCATAGTAACCTTGTTCTTCGCAACTGTAACTTACGTAGCATTGCCAATGCCACACGCTGCTCCATGATACTAAAATTCATTCCAAGGCACTGTCTAGATCCTCCGCTAAATGGTGCCCACGATATTCCTTCGTGCCTGCTGTATTCTCCATTTTCAGCAAATCGTTCAGGGATGAAACGCTCTGGATTCTCCCATAGACCTGGATGATAATGTAGAGCATGAATATCAATCGAAACTTTGGCTCCTTTGGGTATCAATATTCCACCCAGTTCTAGGTCCTCTGATGCAACGCGCGCGAATATGTCGTTCGCAGGAGAATACAGTCGAAGTGTCTGATACGTATATTGATATTAAAAATATCAGATTCGTATATCCTTTGGATTAGTTACAAGCAAAGCACTTTACTTCTCTGATAATCATATCAATGTATGGCATCGATTTGCATTGCTCCAATGTGGGAGAGATATCTCTGGAATCATCCCCTAGCAAATCAACAATTTCCTTACGAGCTTTTGCTTGTACTTCCTACGATATTACTTGGTTAGATGCTGTTTGAATAATAGTAACTTGAATTAAATGCAAATACGGACCTTGTTAGCAGCCAAGTTATACAGAGCGAATGAGAGAGTGGTAGCGGTAGTATCATGGCCTACAAAAGTACGTTTATATCAATTGAGTATACGTAATGAGAAATCAGTATGTACCAGCAAAGAGAAACACAGCTATATTATGCTGTTGAACGCCAGTGAGTATTGTGTTGATATGAAAGAAAATATCCAACTATACCCGCAATTCGTCCTTTTCCCAAGTTCCTTCGCCGCGCATTTCTGCCTCAAGCATGAGCGTGAGCAAATCCTTTTCATGGTCAGGCGCATTCTTTAATGGAGAGCTTTTGGTATCAAGCAAAGCTGTCCTTTTTTGCTCGATCATATCATCCAGCAATCCAATCAATTTAAAAGTAGCATTGTACCGATCTCTGTGTGATCGACTCAGTAGCCTGAACAGCATGTCTATGACTGGAAAAACCGAAATGAAGTCCAAGAACGACGCAAACACTTGATCACACGTTTCCACCCAAATTGAATTTTTACGATCCAGTCCGCCGAAATCAAAGCCTGTGGAGAAGAAATGTTAGCACTCTGGTCGCATATCATACTACCATTTGATGCCTACCAAACACAGCTTTTCCCAGTGCTTCGAGGGTCAACCTCTTCATAAGCTTTACTATCACTATATCATCTCCCTTTGCTTGTTGCTCATTGATGATACGGAAGAGCTTGGGTACCATACTTCCAAACATACCAACCGGTAGTGCTCGATGGAATATAGGATTCATGACCTTGGATCACATTTGTCAAAATGATTTAACAAATCCAGAATTTGAAGTCGTAAAGTTACCTTTCTCTGCTTTTTCCATTGTTCACCATTTGTAAAAGCAATATTGTCTTTCCCTACAAAGTTATAAAATGCGCTTCCTTCCGGAAATGCACCCAAGATCGAGTGTTTGTTGGCTAACTCTATGCATGGAATACAACAAGTGTCAAGACGAATAAACATCAAAGCCATTGTTTATGGACGTACCTGGTTTGAACAATACAGCTTTTGCAAGAATAGGGTTAGCGACGAAGACTGTCCAAAGAAACGGCATTTTGTTCTAGACGTATATGTTCGCGTTATTATCGCTTTTAATTTGTAATGTTTTCTTATTACCACATAAATTCCATTGGCTTCTGACAGTAGTGGAAATACCATTTTCTGTGTGCGTAGTGTGATTGGCTGCCTCCTTAACAATGCCATGATCTGCTGAGAATACGTGATAGCCGGGATATGGCGCAGCTCTTTTGGAATACGAAATACTTGGCCATAAACTTGCTGCCAGATAATCGAAATGACGGCAGCAATACCGATATAGTATCGATACGGATACAAGTGCTCACGGACAACTGCCTGACCGTACATGGAGATTGTAAAAGGAAGAAAAATAACAAGGAAGAATGCGGTACGCAGCATATTATGTATAGGGGTGAATGTGACCGGTGCTGCATGTACCTTTAAACGATTGCATAAGATACTATCTTCACTGCGCGCACATAAGAATAATCTATAAGCTCCTTAGTCTATTACAGGAGTTGTGTGTTTTAGACAGGACGAATCTTCTTCGGGCACCACCTATCTTTTTCCATCCCAGCATTATTTAACGCTAACTGTAAGAAAGAAATAGAGAATGAGAGTACACATATAAGCGCGTTGGCATTGTCATGCAAAGAGGCTCCAGCATGCGATTGCCGGTACATATCCAAAGACTTTTACGTGCCAAAAGACAGCATCTCGAAACATCGAGTGCGCATCGATTCGGCTAAATACTCGGGTAGAGTGATATACAATCCATAGATCTCTTGTCAAGGATATGCTCGGGTACCCTTTGAACCGTTCACGAATTTTCTCACAAACATCAATGTGCCGTGGGCATTCACTTTGTCAGCGAGAATATACACCGAATTAAATAATGTGAGTATGTCGCGTTGCTTTCCTTTCCTTTATTCCACAAACCTACTGCCATGGATATCGAGGCTCTTTTCAGTGTCAAGGACAAGGTCGTTTTGGTGACCGGCGGTTCTCGCGGTATTGGTTTTATGATTGCGCAGGTAAGTTTAACAATCGCACTTGCAAATTCTTTTTTTTAAGATGGCCCTCATGTTAGGGATTCGTGCAAGCTGGATCCAAAGTTTACATTAGCAGTCGAAAGGCAAAGGCGTGTGAAGAGGTATTGCAACTTTGTGGTTCATGCTCCCCAAAAATATTAAACGCGCGCACATTAGACCGCGGCTAAGTTAAATGCACTGGGTCCCGGTCAATGCATTCCATTGCCAGCTGACCTGCAAAGTCTGGATCAAATCAAACAACTTGTCACTGAGCTCTCCAGACGCGAGACACGTATGTACACAGTTGTATCAGAGCTAGCGAAAGGCTGACTTGCAGTAGATCTTGATGTCTTGGTGAACAATGCCGGAGCAACGTGGGGCGCACCCATCGACGAGTATCCGGAATCTGCGTTCCAAAAAGTCATGAACCTCAACGTGTCTCGCATCTTTAGTTTAACCCAAGGGTAACATTAATTTCAAAAGTTTCAAACAGCATCTAAACCTGCGTACCTTCAGGCTACTTCCGCTATTACGAGCCAACGCAACGAGAGAAGATCCGTCCCGTGTCATCAATATTGGATCTGTAGCTGGTTTGAATGTAAGTCCTTCTTTTTTACTGTTGTTGCTGTCTACTGTTTTTAATATGTATTTTTTGCAGGTTCCCCATTTTGAAGCATACGCATATTCTGCATCTAAAGCCGCTATTCATCATTTGAGCCGACATTTGGCCAGTCGTTTGGGACGAGAGTTCATTTTGGTAAATGCCATTGCTCCTGGATCGTTCCCTTCAAAGATGATGGATGAAACCTGGCGCAAGAACAAGGAACAGTATCTGTCACGAAACCCGCTTGGTCGCATCGGATCGCCGGAAGATATTGCTGGAACATGCATCTACCTCGCTTCTCGTGCGGGCAACTATACTAACGGCGCAACCATTGCGATTGATGGAGGCCTGTCTCACAATAATACGAGAGAAGCTAAATTTTAGCCTTGACGAAATATACAGATCCGTTTATCATATCACGGAGCTTTTTATTTACTATTTAGTTGATGCCAGTGTTGAGAATGATGAGGAAATATTAGTATGGTGTGAGGGATCGTGTTCTATATCCGCCGTCAGAAAACTGGTATAGACCGGCACGCCATATGGAACCGATTTGTCTTAATTCTTTTAGAAGGAAGTTCTAGGTAGGGTTGGAAAAATATACGTATAAAAGCAATGTGTATCGTGGCTACTACAAAATCTATGAATCGCGCAGAATCTCTGCAACTCTAGAATCGTATGTACTGCAGACATTCACTAGCAATGGTATATCACTTATTTCCACCCTAAATTGTTTACAGAAAAATTAGCTCGAAATGTTGGATCTTTGCAACCAATGCCCAAAATTACCTTATATCTTCCGCTATCTCTTTAAGATCCTCCAATGGTTCCGTGCCAGCAGACTCATACCACTCAAAAAGACGCTCCTGTAATAGCAAACTCTGCAGGTATATTAACTGTAATCCATCTTCGATAAAGTCCACAATCTGCTCGAATAATTAAGTAATGTATCCCACTTTTGCATTTATCAAACATACCTCATCAGAAGAGGTTCCAGAAGAATGCTTTTGTTTGATATTTACCAGGAGTTGTCGAACAATATTGGAATAACGCACATCCTTCCAATGCGCACGTGATTCATCGTTGCTGCGAAACAGAAAATCAGCATTGATGTGTTACTTTGATCTGGATTATACCTACGTGATGTCACTTCTGTCGATGCCAGATATATGTTGGCGTAGCACGCGGCAATGGCTAATTATGGAGAATGATACGTTAGAAAGAAATCAAAAATGTTTCAACGTGGTGTCATTACCACTTCTCGGTATCAATAATCAGACATGCTGCCTCGGTAACCTCATCCGTCAATGCAAACTGAGGCAATGTGTGCTTCAAGTCAGCCTCCAATCGATCAATAAATGAGCCATTGGAGACACCCAAAAGCACGAAATCCGATTTGTACGTATCACAATAGCCACCCATTAGTGATCGACCATATGATTTAGCAAAGAGCTGATGCGCAGGTTCGGTGGGTATGCCGTCTTCGCGGATTTGTGTGATATCGGGTGCCATTTGGTAAATTGAGGATCTTTTGCATTATTCAGTGAGATCCCATCATTATCGAAGAAAAAAACTGCCACACACTTACTTTGGCATGACAACAGGATATACGCCATTGGATGATATTACTGGATCTAAAGATTGTTGGCGCTGTTCACCAAATGCATTGCCATTTCGTTCTTCGATGGATGAAGGGTTTTTCGCTGCTTCTGCTGACTTTGGCTGATCGAAACTGCCAGTAGATGACCACTGATGTGTGCTGGCAGATGCATTGACTGTGGAACTATATGAGGCGGAGCTAATGTTGTCATTTAAGGAATCCGGAGATTCTGTAGGATGATAACTAATGGATTCACCAGAGGAAGTATGTGCTTTGGGTATCGCGATCGATTCTACGTCCGTGGCAGTACCAATCAATTGTTTGACAATCTTGTCTTCTAGTTTTGTCACATCAGTGATATCCTTTTCTCGTTCTTGGCTGAAAATGCTGTCTGGGTCCGGGTGCAGTAGGGTTTCCACATTTTCGTACACTTCGTTGCATCGAATTAGGTATGTGAGGATGTATAGAATTCGTCGCACAAGTCCGCCCTTTTGACCAATGACAACCGTTCTGGCAATGCGACCTGGCGATGCGACAAAGCCGTATAGATCGCTGTTATTTTATGTGCGTTAGAACTTGTTTTGCCTATTTAGCAGGCTACGCATATACCTTAATTGAGCCCATAACGGGTCATAATTACCATGGCGGCAATTGACGTTCTGCATAGCAATCATCAATTTTTTTTCTTCTATATGTATCCTGAGAAATGACGTCGTTTATACCTTGAATTCTTCTGGAGGAACTACTGTTTGTACCCAGGACAAATGGTACATGAGCACTGCCGTGACTATCGATGATATCATGTAGCTGTAGGCATCATTATCGTATCCGTCAATCAGGTATACGAGCTCTTTAACGAGGGAAGCTGCATAATCGGACTTTCGCTGGGGAAATGTTGACATGTTGAGCCAAAGCGGTTCCTAAAACATTGTAAACAAATGTAAGCAACTGATACAAACAAGAAACGGTAACATTATACCTGTATCCGCGGTACACCATACAAGTCGTAGAACGCGCGTTTGAAGTGCATCACGGCATCGATCATTACTTTGTCATGCTGAAAGATGCCGGACTCAAGATATGCCAGATGACCTCTTGATTTCCGGTTCTTTTGTGTTTGTCAGCAACGGATAAAGCATGGCGACGGTTTGTTTACCTGCTGCAAGGCATGTGTAGCAAAATTGCTGTTACGAAAATGATCGCATAGCAACTGGAAGGCTTCGGCTTGCAATCGATGGAGATGGTTTTCAATGACGCAGAAATGAGAAAAAACAAAATCAAACAAAGCCTTGTTCTTATCGTCCAGCGTAATGACAACGGCGAGCGCGTACTTGATGGTTCGCGCACTATGAGGAGCAGGCTTTAATTGGTTCATTATTCGGCTTTTTTGTTAGTTTTTTCTTTCTTTTTTTTGAACGAAGAAACTCAATATTTGAAACTCAAAACAGCTTACAGCACTGCCGTGATTGCCTTCCGGATTGTTGGTATCTGCGCTGCTATGACTGCCCGGCATTGGCATTGGACGAAACACGCCATCTTCCATGCTCGTTTGACTGAATCGACGAGACCGTTTGGAGTTAAAAGAAGCTTTTGAGCTTGATCGGAGGCCAAGGATAGGTGGATACACAGAGTACCCTGAGTAATGACTCCTATCGTCATCACTTGACAGCTCAGATGTGTTGTCATCCAGAGAGATGGACTGGACAGATAACGTTGATGTGGATCGTTTGGTGCAGTGTTCGAGGCCTGCACCTGCAATGGACGATGCTGTCGACCAGTCGCTATTTATAGAAGAAAACGAAGTGCGTCTGGTCACGTCTGCATCCTGCGGGTTGATGGTGAACAGTTTCGACAAGACAATTTGCGGATCTTTGTCTCGTTTGTAGTGCACTTTGGTGTTCATGCCTTTGTAGGCCAGTGGAGCCGTGCCGAATATCATGTCGCCAATGAGATCAAGTCGACGACTAGCCTGGTGCGTGATGGTTTAAAGAAGTGTTAGAGAAAACACAGGCTAACACTATTGCTATCATGCCTGGCGGTGATGGCGATGTGGTGAAGGTAATCCGTGACTATCAGGTGCCGCGAACGATGGTGTGGCCCTCATGCTCGATGGCCGTCCGCAATCACTTCTGCGGTCTGTCAACGAACCAAGAAGTGAGTTGGCTCGCCCTGACGCTGTTTTGGACCCGAATACGTCGTTGCCATTCCAAGAACGTGCCATTCCTCCTCTTGTCCCTCGTTTAGAATTCACTGGTATGACGGGAGACGCTGATATGCCATGGCTGGAATCGTACAATATCGTCTTATTTGCATCCCCGGCATCTTGACAAAAGAGAATCCGAATCTGACTTTCACCTAATGGTGTAGGACACCAACTACGTTTCCGGTTAGGCCAATCTGTATAGTGCATGGTGCCTTTGAAACTCACGCTTCAGGCTCAAGTAGTAATCGCGTGTAATTGTCGTCTGAATCTTTCGAAACTGAGACTGTCCGGAATAGCCGATGCAGCATGTGCAGAATGAGACAAGAAGAAAGCCGTATCCGGTAATCCGAAATTGCATTTCTAGAAATGGCACTCTCAGTCCGCTTGAAGCCACAGTTATCTTGCCATGGCCACCATCCTTGGAGTTCTAGATAGCATAAGTATATGCAATGTAGAGCACATCCTCTCGTCAGTAGCTGATAACTAGCAAGCGGAAACGCCTGACAGCAGTCCTGGCGTACTGTCCCTATTGTCACTGAATTCTGGATATTTGACGTCGATACGTAAGCCTTTGGCAGGATATACTGTCATGGCCAAACAACATGCCTGAGCCATATGGTCTATGAATAGATATATGCGTAGTAAACTGCTGAGAGTTCTCGGCTCTTCTATATCGCTCTCTGTAACAGGTGTCTGAAACAAATGGGATGGCCCGATCCGGTACGTGATCCGGCACAGAATATAAAGTAGATCGTGTAACTTGGCCTTTTAAAGCAATCGAATACGGTATGTTTGCCTCGTAAAAAGCTGACATGTACACAGCGCTACTAGAGCATATCAACACAAGCATCTTTGAGTTTTGGATCTGAAACTCTGCCAACAGCAGCATCTGATTGTACCAGAAGCAACCTTCAGCAGTGGGATTCTGCCATGAGTTTTGCAGGGTGAGCTGTTACCAGTAGCCTGGGCGATAGGACGGCCGCACGTCGCGGAAAACGCGGAACGCGATTTTTTTTTATAAAAAAAAAAGAGGTCATTTGGTAGCGCGCTTTATCCTCGCGCTGACTGTCATTATGCCTCAACAATCCTTGCTTAGTTTCTTTAAAAAGAAGCAAGAGGATCCTCCGGCACCTCAACCCGCCAAGGTCAATGCTCCAGAACCTGCCACAATACCTAAAGCAACTGAATCTCTGGCGATCGCCGATCGCATGGCCATTGACAGCGAAGGTCACGAGAGTGACAATGACAGTCCTTCTCCATTACTGTCAAAAAGTGTAAGTACGGCGTAGAATTCGTTAACTGAATCTAACGGAATCGATTCCTTAGCGTCGGTCAAAGAAGCGCACCAACTATAAGGTTTCTGACAGCGAAGACAATGACGACGACGATCCAGTGTTGAATAGTCCGTGTGCGCCAGGTACCCTATGCCTATCATATCCCGGGTGCCAAACTAACGTATTCCCAGGTCGAAATAAACCAGTGAAGCGGAAACGCTTATACCAAAAGAAGATCGAATCGGACGACGATTATATGGATGCTCCAGGTAGATATATCCACCATCTTTTGAGTAGGAAACTTCTTCTTACACCGCATCTTAGTCTCTGATATCGACATTGATGACGAGCCTCTCGCACTTTCGTCTGATGAACGCGACATTCCTCCACTCACACCGACAAAACTTACCCCTCTTCGCGAACGATTCCAGGTATTATCTATCCAGACATAGTAATAGCTGATCTGATGATCGTCTTTCCCCAGAGCATATCAGTCAGCGCGTCACCCCCGGCGAAAAAGACAAGCAGCTTCTTTTCCACTGCTTCCACCCGCGACGTGCAGCGCAAGGTAACGAATGATGTGGTAGATCATCGAACAATGGCTGAAGGAACTATTGGATTCAGGAACATGGAAAACAGTTCAAGGAGAAGAATAGCGAGCGGTACTCGTGGCTCGCCAATGAACGTGATGCGGATGGCAATCCCCCTGGTACGCTCCACTACTTGTATCAAGCATGCCGAGCCTAATCCAGCCATGTAGATTCTCCGGATTATGATCCGCGTACTTTGTATGTGCCCAAGAGCGAGTTTAACAAGTTCACGGCATTCGAGAAGCAGTACTGGGAAATCAAATCGCAGCAATGGGACACCGTAAGTTATTCTAATGCTCTTTTTGAATGGCCATTCTCATATTGGTGACGTTAGATCCTGTTTTTCAAGAAGGGAAAGTTCTACGGTAAGTACCGGATGACTGATAGCTGGACAAGGCTCTGATGCTATGCATAGAATTGTACGAGAAGGATGCGGATATTGGTCACAAGGACTTCGATCTAAAGTTGACGGATCGGGTCAACATGCGCATGGTTGGAGTTCCCGAAATGTCTATCGACTACTGGGCCGCCCAGTTTGTTGCCAAGGGGTAGGTTGAAACAACGGTAACATGGACGGTGTAACTAAAACGGACCATTAGGCATAAGGTCGCAAAGGTTGATCAGATGGAGACTGCCATTGGCAAAACGATGCGCGAACGAGGCGACAAAGGAGGAAAGGACAAGATCATCCGCAGAGAACTCACGAGCAAGTTTACTGCTGGCACACTGGTTGACAGTGGCTTGCTTACCAACGACATGAACACGTACTGCATGGCCATCAAGGTATAAAAGAAGTTGTTTCTTGAACATCACTCTGGTTCGCTAAAGCTTGCAAATCTACAAGGAAAAATGCGCATCAGATACTTCTGGACCAGAATTTGGCATCTGTTTCGTTGACACGGCTACGGCCGAATTCCACTTGACTAGCTTTACAGATGACATCCATCGCAGCAAATTGGAAACGGTGATCATGCAACTCAAGCCGCGAGAACTTGTCACTGAAAAAGGTCGTCTGAGCCATGCATCAATGCGTGTTCTCAAAAACACCCTCTCGGAACCTCTGTGGAACATGCATACCCCAGAAAAAGAGTTCTGGTCCGAGATAACCACGTTGGATGAAATCAGAATCACCGGTTACTATGGTGATGATGTCGAAGACGAATGTAAGCGAACAGCGATCAACCATGATTATTGTCTGCTGACTTCAGATGATAAGCTACGTGGCCAGAGGCTCTGAAAAGCATCCGTGATCAACCCCTCACATTATCTGCCCTGGGTGGATTAATATACTATTTACGAACAGTAAGTTTTTCTTTCATTGCCAACTTGTGCCAAACAAGCCAGACCAACTAGCATCATAGCTTAAACTCGACAAGGATCTCTTGTCAACAAGAAATATCTCTATATACGATCCTATTCGGCAGGCGACGTCTCTTGTTCTGGATGGACAAACACTCGGCAACCTGGAAATTCTTCAGAATTCAGACGATGGATCCACTACCGGTACTCTTCTTGAATTGCTGGAAAACTGCGTTACATCATTCGGCAAGCGAATGTTCAAGCGATGGATATGCCATCCTCTGCAAAAAATCCATGAAATCAACGCCCGACTGGATGCTGTAGACGATCTGATGCAACACCCGGACGTTCACGAGTCGCTGAGCAAGCAGCTGGTTGGATTGCCTGATTTGGAGCGTCTCATTTCACGTATCCATGCGAAGCAATGCAAAGTCAAAGAGTTCCAGGCTACTCTTGACGGCTTTTCGAGGATCGTGGTAAGACCTTGATGCGTCACAATGCATATTACAGAGAGTTAAAGCATCACATGTAAAGGATACCATTGATGCACTTAGAGCAAGTCGAGATCGATTGAATTCTACGTTGCTAAAGTCAATTTGCGACAAATTCCCGGATATCCGAGCAAAGGTCGACCACTTTCATAATGCATTCATCAAGACAGAGATCGAGATTGATTGTATGTTTGTTTTTAAAGTCAAGTCAGCATACGCTCATGTTTTTTTTTTACTCTCCCAATCGTTTAGATCAGAAAGTGCTCACAATCATCCCTAAGGATGGAGTTGACCAAGAGTACGATGACCTACGCGACCAGATCAACGCGACCCACAAAAAGTTCGAAAGCCACTTGCTGCAGAAAAAGAAGGAGCTAAAGTAAATGAGTGCATGCATGAATAGCAACGATACTAACCATGGCGCTAGATGTACCCAACTGACATACAAGGATCTCGGCAAGGAGATCTATCAAATGGAAGCACCCAAGAGTCTAAAAGTACCGGGCAACTGGATCAAGTTATCCAGCACATCGGTAAAAAATGTGAGAGCGTAACAAATAACCACGGATTTCTCATTAGTTTACATCAGAAAGTAAACCGGTACTACGATCTCGACCTCAAAGAGATGGTCCAGAAATACAAGGAGCTCCTTGAAACCCGAAACGCATTCATCAAGGACTTTACAAGCAAGGTGTATGGCGAGTTTGACCAGCACTACCAGGACTGGCTTGCTGCCACCCAACACATTGCCCATCTCGACTCACTGATGAGTCTCGCAAAAGGATCCGCCAAACTCGGAGGTATGCTTTTTGGCTTACATGCCGCAAAACAATCAATGACTCTTGCTCCCTTAGAACCTTCTTGTCGCCCGCAATTAGTAGACCAAGAAAACAGTGTGCTTGAATTCCGAGACTTGCGTCATCCATGCATGATTCCAGGGTAAAACTCGAGTCAACATCTTGGCGACTTGTAGCTAAAGTTTGTGTAAAAGTGCTGGACAAGATTTTATCCCGAACGACACGCTGCTCGGTGAAGAAGAGCCATCCATCATGGTGCTTACGGGTCCAAACATGGGCGGCAAATCTACATTACTTCGCCAGGTAAGAGCATGTCTCAGAAAGCGAAAAAAAAAGCAAACATTAAAGCGAGGTAGACGTGCATTGCAATCATTATGGCCCAACTTGGATCCTATGTGCCTGCAAGCTTCTGTCGACTCACGCCTTGCGATCAAATCTTCACGCGAATCGGTGCGAACGACAATATCTTGCGCGGTGAATCTACTTTTATGGTCGAACTGCAGGAAACTTCAAAGATTCTTCGCGAAGCCACGCCACGATCGATGGTTATCTTGGACGAACTTGGACGAGGCACTTCAACATTCGACGGCTATGCTATTGCGTACGCCGTTCTGCATTACCTATCGATCCATGTGGGATGCTTGGCCATGTTCTCCACACACTACCAAACACTTTGTCAAGAGTTCGAACGCAACCCAACGATCAGGAACATGCACATGTGAGCGGTCTCTATCGGATGAAGCACATGGGGTTACTGATAACTCTATTTCTAGGGGATACTTTATGGATGAAGAAGAGCATCGAATCACGTTCCTGTATAAATTGACACCTGGTATTTGCGGCAAGTCATTCGGTATGAATGTCGCAGCCATGGCGGGCGTCCCCGACTCGATTGTCAAGAAGGCCAACGCGGTTGCCGAGGAGTTTGAACGGACCAATCGACTCCAGGACACCTCGTACAAAATGGATCTCGATCAGCCACAAATGAGCATCACCCCGGCCGTGCTTGCCGATGCCTCATATCTACTCCAAGGAAAGGACCCCAACCCCAAAATCCTCCGCCGCATCATCCAAGGCCTCTCCAAAATCTCAATGTAAAAGCTCCAATGCAATTATAATATATCATGACAAAGATTACATCATCTCAACATCCTCATCTACGTGATGCTGGAGATCTGGTCTATCTGAACTGCCCTGGTTAATCTTCATTTCGTCCATCATCTCCTCGAGCGAAATCTCGGGGAAGTCCTCCTCCTCAATGTCCGATCCATCCGTCATGGCACCATGATCCACGGACTGTGGTACCTTCTTGTCGTTCTTGAAGATATTGATGGTGGATCGGAATTCGGGATCTTCTTCAATATCACGCATAAACATCTCCATGTCGTTTTCGATGCGTTGCTGATCCTGTTTCCGCGGTGCCATCTCACTAACTTCCTTGCCCATCTGTTGCAGCTTCCAGTTACGTTGCTTGTTCTTCTTTCGGCGTTGTGGGTAGGATTTGCGCACCAAAATCACATCAGGTAACCCGCTGCGGTCTAATTTGTCAAACTCGACATTATTAAAATTGCTGCGTGATAAGTCGTAGCCGAGCACAGTGTCGCCGGGGTTCAATACTGCTCCGAGATGGGATCGTGCAATGAATTCGGTATCGTTGTGACCAAAGTCGGACATGCGCGCAACATGCACATCAGCTAGCACGTTTCGTCCTTTCACCGGGCCCAGCGGCTCCACATCCAACACATAGTATTCTGTCATCGACTTGGAGGAGGCAAGTGATAAGAAGGGTGTGCGCCAGTAGATGGTGGTATTGATGTCGGCGGTATTCAGTGTGTTGGGGTCGATCAGGTTGATGGAGTTGCTGACGCGAGTGCAGAGGAGGAGTGGTGAAATGTTGCCCAGACCGCTGGCCACCTTCCGTGGAAGACACACCAAATCGTCCTTACATATAGGCATGATTTCAACTGTACGATAACACTTAGCACATCACTTGCTCATACCATCATGCGACATACCAGAATATGTAAACTTGTAGTTGCTGACACTTGTGTGGATATCCGTGGAAATAAGCTGCTCGCTGGTCTTGTATCTACACCACCGCCAGTCAGAAATCCACTCATCAACCACAGCTTCCTATTGACACTTACTTGATGGGGACAACAGCGTTCAAAAATTCGAGCATCTTGATGGCATGTGCTCGCTGGCCATAGTAGAAATCAATACCGTCCTTCGTTTCACGGATATTGGTAGTGTCCTTGTGGGCGTTGTGTTTGAGGATCAGCTGTTCCAGGTAAAGGAAAGTACGCTTGTGCTCGACTTTTTGCCGGACTTGGACAGCAGCCTTCCATGTGTTTTGGGCAGCCAAACGAGTACAATCATCGCATTGCTGAGTGGAGACAACATACTCCACTTCGAATGCCTGTTGCAAGATTGTGTTGACGAAAACCTATCATTGGATTAGTAAGCCTTGCCAAAACTTTATTTCAATTACAAATACCTCTTTCTGGATCGTCAATTTGACCTTGATACGTCTGCTGTGCGGTTCGGTCCAAATGAATCCCGCATCCACTAACCGAACCTTGTTCAGGCCCTTCAACTTTTTCAAACAGAGCGTCAAGAGTTCCCGGGATTCCAACTCGGCAACAACCCAGACACCAGGTGGTTGCAGATATCTTTCGCAGTTGCGGCAAAAGTGAATGTGCACTTGCTTTGGAATTCCTTCGGTAATGTCAACCTCATTTCGGATACAGTTGACGCACATGTTGGCCGCATTGGGTGGTGTGGGTGCACCGCATCCTGGGCACTGTTAAAAGAGAGAGTTTAATAACTACTTGCCGCAGCAAAAGAAAAGCCCCGCTTGTCAAACTTACCAAACTATTCAGTAACGTTAGAGTAGGCGGATCAGCTTGGTTAGTAATGGATCAACGGGTATGGCTCAATAATACTCACATGAGCTGTTCAGTGACGACCGGGTTATATTCCATAATGTAATGGGTGTAAGCGAGCAGTACAAGGTTCAAGAATATGCAACTCTCGAAATTTTAAGTAAAATCCCAGTGGCTTATGTTCCAAATCATGCTCGAACCATCTTCTTAATCCGGTTCATTCCTGTTCAGGGCATTCGATATCTGGTCCCATCAAACCTCTTTTATATAAACCTTCACTGCTGCGAGGCCCTGATATATATACTGAGAAGGGCTACCGACATGCGTATATACGTAAGTGCAACACTGGACCGTTGCCGGGGATCCATGGATACGCGATATCGCTAAGCAACCGGTTTACAGGTCCGCGTGATGGATTGGCAAGTAGTCGACATTCAAGCTATAAAATCAAGTCGATCCATTTTGAGCGGATCGATATCACAAAAAGAACGACCTGCTTAAGAGTGCTGGGCCACAGAATGGCACCGACATTCTGCTATACATAACAGTTGGCGTGAGGGACACTGTCCGTTGGCTTCATTCAATACAAATCATTCTGGGAATTATCTACACAGAAACCTTGCTCATGCAATGCCCTACTTCGTATCTTCTCTAATCGCTGCTTCCGTTCCATCTCTTCCCGCTGCGCAACCAGCACTTCTTCTACAGGAATCTCTCGCAGGTTTGTTCGCTCCTCTTTATCCAAGTCCTAAATGCAACGACGGATCAATACACTGTTTCAATACAAAGCATGATACATATACGCACAATCTCACCAAGAAGGACAACGTTCTCGCCACGGATCAGAAAGATGCCTCTGGGTATGTCGCCATAGCAGTTACCAACATATATCCTTTCAATTGTATCCTGCAGTACCAAGTTTGCTACGGTCACAATTCAGCTTTTTCAACGGTTTCAGGATCAACAATATATACAGATACAACATACCGAATTGGTCAAACGATCGCAATGTACCAATTAGTTTGCGGCCATCTCTCAAGACCACCATGAGCTTTTCTATGAAAATACTGGTTCTTATTCCAACATTCGTAGTTTGCGCAAGTCTCGAAACATACTGTCCACGCTGTCAATTAACCCCGAAGAAGTCGTAAAGAACGGTCCGCTTGTTATTTCCATTTGTCGATTGACGAAGAGTGGGCCAAAGTAAAGAAAATAATAATGTTCACGCGAAAACAGCTCTGCACAAGTGGTTGCATTAATTTCGAAATCGCAAAGGTAAAACGCACACGATTCTTTTTTTTTTGTTTCTTTTTACCCGCGATGTAGAAATGTATTCGTAGCCAAAGCTCAACCTGTTAGCTGGGCCTAAATGCGGGCAATGACCAAATTTAAAGCGACTGGCTATTTCAACCAGCATCGAAATTCGTTCATAGCATATTGTGTGGTATGCTTGATATCAGCGTAAGCATGAGAATAAGTCATTACGTAACGAAAGAAGAGTACTTGTGCAACCAAAGTAACGATATCGACGACGTAACATGCCAACCGTTCTCTCTTAAGTGTAAAGTTTTACCAAAACTTATAGAGCACGCTTCTTTACTTTCGCCAAAAAAGGTCACTCATCGATTGGGGTGCGGAAAACCCCTTTCCTAGGCTCTTGCTTTAATGGCATTTATGTGGTGAGGAGTATATGCCTGATCCTCCTATATATCTTCTATTTTTCTAGACTTTTGCTGCCTAATGACAACATATACGTAGTCAGTTGTTAACTAAAAAGCGAGTGACGTTACCAATGCCTTTACCACTTAAACAACAATGCAACAGCATGCTCACGTACGTATATTATAATTTGGTGATTATAGAATCAACTTACGGCCAGTAGGAATTCTTATCGTACTTGAGCCGTTTAGCATATGCGCCAGTCAACGATAACGTCGCGCAAAAAGCTATGCAAAGTATATTTCTTTGGAATATTAGCGACATGTACTATGTATACGACGCTTTATCCTCTGTGTTCATCATTCCAACGCTGTTGATAATACTCCATTCAATCTGCCAATACCATCCGCCACGACATTTTGTAAGGAGGAAATCTGTTTGCGCTTTTCCGTGTTACGTACGAAGGAACGTAAATGCCGCCGACTCATCAGAGCGATCTAAGAATAGCTCTTTTCCCTACCCCAAAAGCAAGCTAATCAAAAATGAAGATGTTCAATGTCAGTTACTTGCATTGTTATCGGACGGGCCTCTATGCATTCATCATTCCCATGCGATCATTGTTATAATCTGATAAGTATGACAGGATCGGAAGTGGAGCGATCTAACTTAGAGACCACCTTAGCAAATGCAATTCATTCATCGATTTGCTCAGCGCCTCCAGGTTTGACAGTTATTGTCTGTTATGATGGTTATGATCGATGTGGTGGACTTCTTTATCGCAAATCGCATCTTTTCCGTTGGGAAACATGATCACCTGCTCAAGCTTAAACTTCATACGTAAAGCTTAACCCTTCTCACGTGGTACGATCGGATCGATCTAACTGGTTTTGTTTTTATATCTATACGTTTGTACCGCAAGGAAGCGACCATATACCTATTGGAGCAAATCGAAAAGTCTTCCAAATAAAATTTATACTTTTTCAACTAACTGGTTTTATAGAGTACATGCCGTTGTTTCCTGTACACAACTCGAGTCACATCAATGTATAGGCAAATGCAGTAATGCGCCTTGAGGTGGGTAGCAGTATTTCAGTAAACCAGTCCCTTGCCGATCGTAGATTCGAGTGCATCGCTTTTGTACATTCTGCAAGAGAGTCATCGTTAAAAACACTCTATCGGCAAAGAAAGCCTGTGTGCCTAAATACACGTATCAAGGCTTAATAATTCTATCATGTAGTGGGACATGGCCGGGTAGCCGTCGCTTTCTGATTATACATACTAGCATGGCAAAGAATCGCTTGTTGATTGTGGGAAAATTACGTAGTTAAAGCTATAGTATGACTAATATTTTCGGTTTCCTATTTATACATAAAGCCATCAATATCGGTATCAATTCTGTTGCAATAACGCCCACTAAATCCCAACGATGCCGTATCCGCTGCAGCCATCCATGCGTTCTAGTCTATTATCTAAAACATACTTGTTAATGCCTGTACTTGACAGAGTAACTAATGGATAGCTCTAAGTACTTCATTTCCTACTCATAAGAATGGCATATGTTCTGTTTCATATATTAGGGCCAGAACTAGTCTTCTATTGTTATAAATGGCCATGGTTGTACAAATGTATACTTCTGGCACTTCGACTTACGAAAGTTTGGACTAATTTTTGCAATAAAGTGATCAAAACTCGTAAAGAAGCCTTCAATTCTAATCTCAAAAATACCGTAATGATTAATAACATATATGGATTGCAGTTTGGTATGACCAGTATAGTCCTTAATGCTACTTCATCACGTTAAACGAACCCTGAAAAAGCCTCCGGCCCTTTCGGTCTAGCAAAGTCGTCAGAACATAGACAACACTATTACAAAGATGGTTAACAAAGCATAAAGCTCAAAGGTTTTTAGCTGCAAGCTCCAGCATCTTTACACTATTCGTAGCTAGATTACAGAGTCACCAGCGGCAAGCACCAATCTAATCACTTTTGTTTGGTACCTGAGGCAAACACAGCAATGTAGGGAGGGGGCAGCATCTCAATCAGAATGGTCTTTTTTTACCCCATCGCGTTGGGATGGGGGCGATCGTTGCTCTGAGCAAGAGTTTCGGTTTGGAGGTACAGCTGCTGCATGAAAAGCTCCGCCCTCCTTGGCCAGTCTGTGCGACAGTTTACGCGTCCACCAAAGCCCTCGAAAACTCGTTCCCCACTTTTGTCTTCTCACACACACATGTGGTTGAACAATGAATTTTCAAATGAAATACATATATGGGCCGAGTTCCAGCGAAGTTGGGAGTTTGAATGAATACTTACACGGATATCTTCTGCACTAACAGGAGGTCCAATAACGCGTCTGGAAGACGAACCGAAACTTTACGTGTCAAGCAACGACAAGTTATGAAAAACGCGTGTTTTTCTTGATCACAAACACAAAAATAAAATGCTTTGTTGTGCCTGGAAAGTGCAATACATAACGAGCCCAAATGAAATGTCGAACAATGTGAAAATATTTATCCGTCAGTGCTTCGGAAAAGCTTAACGTTATAGTAGAGTGGCATCGTGACATCTGGGTGCCTTGGCCCTCTTTGTCGTACGACAGCTCGAATTCTTTTTTTAAATTAGCTCATATCAAGCGAATAACGCTGTATGCTTTCGGGTTAGCGCGTTAAATAAGATGACCGATACGTCACTAACCAGTTTACGAGTTACTTTTTTTAGGGTTTAGAAGCTCTGCAGCATCAGCTGAGGTTATTGAGGAAGGGGTTCGCTCACGAAAAAAAGTGCGCCTCTTCAGCCACACACATAACACGAGCTCGAACTGTTTCACCCGCTCTTCATCTTCCCACTCTGTCAAGAATCAACAATAAACCATACTTCTTTCAATCCGACAAATTAAATAAGCGAAATTTAACAAATCAACTAATCAAAGGAAGGGTTTCTTTTTATGTGTATACTGACTTAGTAGCGACGGGACGATCAAGGATCTCTCCGTCAGCAAGTTCGTCGGGAATTATATCTGATTTAGAGAACGTGTGTTACCATCCATGCAACAGTCCAAGTTGCGCAACGGCACTAACTCCTCTTGGCGTAAGGCTGGTGAGAAAAATAGAGTTTTGGGTTTTTGACACTTTTACTTATATGCGTTTCGGTAAATAGGGAATTGCAGTAATCTGCGGCACCAAGTCTTACGGTTTACAGTAATAGCGGAAAAGGTATTGCATATTTTAAATTATATGCATCGCGCTGGGGAGAGCGAAATGCACGTGCGACATATAAGCGGCCAGACCATCGATGTGTGTTACGTCAACCAATTTGCGCTATTAGCATATACGCGCCAAAGCAGTCTTTTTTCTCCAAAGTATGCAGTCGAGATTCAAGTGCAATAAAAAAAAGTACCTCTCAAAGTAACGGAAGCAAACGCCTTATACAAGGTTATGATAGTATTAAATTTTGTTTAGACAACCGATCGCCGGTCAAGCCGGGGTTGATCATTCCTGCAGAGAAGGCGGGCATGGCATCCCGAAGGGCTTGCTCTTGTCCTAATCTGTACGCTCCGCCGAATTGTTGACGGTTTGAGGTCCCGAAATGCATCATAGAACAAGTTTTCTCAAGCTCATGAAACGGATCGGGTATCCTACTTGCTTGCTAGGTTGGCTATATAAATAGCATTAGCTCGAGTCAAATCGAAATATCCATCTTTTTTCTTTTCAAAAAGTCTTATCAAACATGCTCGGCGAAGGTGTCCTCCCCATCACTATTCACTCTGCTACCAACTTGACTGATGTCGAGCGCATGGGCAAGCAAGACCCCTATATCAAGTTCACCACCGATATCACCTCGAAGGACTCCTTCCAGCAGACCTCTACCAAGGAAGATGCCGGTGAAAACGCCACCTGGGATGAATCCTATGAAGTCCCTCTTACTGGTGAGACCACTGACTTGTACATTGAAGTCATGGACAAGGAAAAGGGTGTCGATCAGATCATCGCCTTCGCTGCCATTCCCCTCGCTCAGGTTGCCCGCGGTCCCTTCAGCGGTCTCTTCGATCTCTACAACATCAAGGGTGATGTTGCTGGCAAGCTCCACTTGACCCTCGGCAATGTTGAAGAAGAACCCACTCCCGGTCGCTCGTACATCAACCAGGATCATCTCGAGCGTGCTAAGGGTCTCCACCACAAGGCCCTTGCTGGTGACATTGGTACTGCTGCTATCGGTGCTGGTTTGGCTATCGGTGCTGGTTTCCTCGGCAAGCAGCTGTGGGAAGAATACAAGCAGAAGAAGGCTGAGGAGGAAGAGTAAAGTGTATAATGTTTCTATTTCATATTTAACTATTTGTACATAGTTGTTTTAATAAAGTGACAAATGTCTCTTTTACTGTAATAGCTAAAGCCTTTTTTTCTTTTTTCTATTTCATGATTGTTGGGTGCGGGAGTATTAAATGCGTGTATTGTGCCATAGAACGACGCGCGTCTTCGATGACCAGTCACCACGGAACTACCAATGTAGATATTCACACGCGTCGTTCGATTTGATGGAAGTTTCAACACAGTAATGAAATCTGCAAGGCTATGCATGTCTCAGCACGATGAAAGACGTTTCATCTTTTGACGCGTATGCACCATGGTCTGGGAAGCTTCTAATTTAAGGCCAATGTTTGCTCACATGCGCTTTTCTCTGTTACTGTCTTATGGTCTGCAAGCTGTTTAATAGAAGCTTAGTGCCAAGCAAATGGGGAATCGGGATTACTTGGACGCGTAGTGGCACTCTTGCGTGGTACAGGGCTTTGGTGGTGTGCTATAATGTTAGGGGCTCTTGTTTATTGTCGAATCAGCGCCTTCCATGTGTTACTCAACGAAACTGGGTACACGCTGAAGGAAGGAAAAAAGCTCTGAAACTGGTAATACTGGTTTGACTTTTTTTTTCTTTTGGGCTTCTGCTATAGCGAAAATGCGGAATCCAAAGAAGGTTTGTTACTCATCTAATAAGATACCCATCAAATAAGAAAACAAGATGGCGAAAGTCAAGAACACATATACCGTTACTGTGTCACGCATAAACCCAGTACGCGTACAACCTATTCTTGTGTTCATGCATCGAAACGGACGTTATTGTGAAAGTCATCCTTTTATCTCATCACACAACGGGGTACAAATACTATCAGAGAACATCTTGCCGACAGTCGCAATATACTTTATCCATCGTCTGATAACAAATAAAAATGACCGGTAGTGTGGAGTTTGATGGTCGGTCAAAGATTATCCAACACGCCGTGACATGAGCTGTCCTATTATGGTAAGCACGAATTTGCTTGGCGTTAAACACACGCTTCATATTTGCGTGAGATAAAAAGGCAAAAAAAGTTTATTCGGTTGTTATGGAGAAGTTGGTTGTCTGGAAGGTATTGCGAGGAATGGTGCGTTGAAATCCCAGTGCCTATGATGCAGGAAATGGTAGAAGATTATGGTCGTGTCTTGTGGTGCCATTACGGAATCAGATTAACCGCTTAGTGCATGGCAAGGCAGAGAACATGGGATGACGCGAACTGTAGATAAATATCATTGTCCCAGTTTTATTCGCATTACATGAACAAGGAACCTCACTAATGGAATCGTGTTAAGGTTTCCGAATCCGCTTTGGCGACTCAAGTGCACTTTAACAAGTACTTTGACGCGTCGATATCGTCAAAATCTGTGAATTATTGACAGCACCGCGATTATGTGCCATTTGTGAGATATGCTGTTCAATAATGGTCACTGCATACTTTATGTCACAGCCTTCCTTGACAGCAATACAGCATTCACGTAACCAAGTATAGTTATCTATCCGTCCGTATAAACATTATGGTAGATAATCATGGCAAATATTATATTTCTGGAGCTATAGCTCCAACAAAAGTATTTTACCGAGGACGCGGGTCATGGTAAAAATCACCTCAACTATTCGCAGCAACATCAGCACGGGAATACAAATTGTCACATACATGAAACGGCAAAGTAGCGAAAAAGGAAATCAAGTGTAACAGCTGTAATTCGCAAAAAAGCGCACTTAGGATATGTGTAATACCCGGATCTGTTGTATAGAATTGTATATTCCAGGAGATAAAGTATAATTACCATCGGATTACGATCAACCGAATTCCGCCCATCTTAAAGCGAGCAACTTTAATCCAACTTTATTTCGTTTGCGCACCATATCTCTCCATAGCTTGACCCAGCAGCGATTTATAGTATATTGTAGCATCCGCATTGTATTGTTTTGTCACTCTTTCATATTCGGCATTGGTTGTTTCGGCTAAATAAAAGCAGCGTCAGTGTCTACTTTTTTCGTTTGCTTAAAAGAAACCATTACGAAAATTCAGCATGGGTTCCTCGACACGAATCACATCAGGTGGTAAGGTCATTAAAGTTTGTGCTAGTAAGGTTGAAGTGTCAGCTTC
Organism: Fennellomyces sp. T-0311; assembly: GCA_025266875.1. NCBI lineage: Eukaryota > Fungi > Mucoromycota > Mucoromycetes > Mucorales > Lichtheimiaceae > Fennellomyces > Fennellomyces sp. T-0311. The sequence goes on from JALLLT010000017.1 coordinate 508,654, forward strand.
GCCGCTCTCGATAAGGCTTCACGTTGATTACTGTGACATACTATTACGACTTTGATCCGCCATTAAAGTTAGTACACCGCTCACAACAGTATCAATCTTGACCGTTGGGGATTGACTTATAAAGTCTGGATAAGGATCTTCAATCATTCCCTCTTTCGTTATGAGCTTTCGCATATCCGTTTCTATTTTGTTGTCAGATGTATGCATACGATTTCAATTGGTGGTGCTACTTACCAACCCAATGAGGACAAACTTAACGCAAGTTCAACTATTTCTTTAGCCATGGAAAATAGTTACATATAGCCGGTTTTCCATTGCTTTACCTGCATTTACTCGAACATTGCAGATATTCTTCAGCATACCAAGACTACGTGTCCATCCGACAACGGCATGCTTTGTGGCTGTGTAAAGTGCTTGGGCACTAATATAATAAAGTTACCTGATGCAATCCACAGGTATTAACAATAGATAAGAACTTACAAAGGACCAAAAAATCCAGCAGTACTTGCTGTGTTGACGATAACTCCACCACCACGTTTGGCCATGTGCAGTACGGCAACCCGGGTACATTTGACAACCCCGGTGATATTGATATCCGGCAACGCTTTCTCCACATCGTCTGCGTATGGTGAAGCGAAGGTTAATATTACCTTTAATTTGATACGTACATACTTATCCTACCTTCCAGCGGCATAAAAAAGTAGTCCGGCTTATTAATAACACCAGCGTTCAGAAAGGCAATCTGCTGTCTTCCATTAATAGATGCTTCGAAAATATTTGCAAGTAACTTACATCCACTCCCCCAAACTTGGATTCGGCTAGTTGGAAAAGACCAATTACATCTCTGTAGACAGTAACGTCCGTGTGAATGTAAGCCGTTGATTTGGTAGAGATATCATTCAACTCATTCATGGTTTCTAGGCCTTCGTTATCCAAAACATCGCCAATCACAACCTTACTACCACGTTGGACGAGGGCTTTGGCCACAGCTTTGCCGATTCCTCTGCTACCTCCAGTCACTACAGCAACTTTGCCTGTAAAGAAATTCCTGGCGGCCATAATTGTTATAGTATTTAGAAGGGAATGTAAAAGCTTTTCTAAATGTAAAGCGCGTTATATATATATATATATATATATATATCAAGTACAACAATAATGCAGTCATTGCAGGGTATATTATGCGCTGCATAAGAACATCTGAGAGTATATGGGCTTTATGATGAGAAAAGGTAGCATTCATCTTACTCCAGGGTGTTTTCTTTTGGCTTGTTCCTTTCAATGACTATTCAAAAATTATGATATTTCCTACCCAATGAACCGTTGCAAATATCGTGGTGATTGCACCGGATAATTTATATATAACCAGTTGTATCCTTAGACACGTAGAGACTGTAGAATGCTCGCTTTCTTTAACGATGCATGCATAGAAGACGCGCAGAAAGTAAATAATTAGACTACTTGAAAGGCAGTTATGAAATTCAAATAAAGTATAACTGCACGCGGCGCACTTCTTTCACAACTTGTGCAGCAGTCGTAAACTATTTCCAAGCCCATCCGCGCTTTCTTGTGTACATGTATACGTATCTCCAGCACTGATTATAACTCCATACCACTTTCAGCATCAAATCTTATTTATAGAGTGCCTGAATCGGAATCAGCAATTTCTGTGGCTATATATGGCTATCCACGTTGCTAACTCCATAATACTTTAAAAGCGATATCATGTGCGCTTCGTAGTACTTTTTCATTTGACTTGATAAGAACTCATACACCTTTTCCTCATAATAAGGCTCGTCGGATTCGTAGCGCTTGACTTCTACATGAGATTCACGAACCATTCTGCTCAGGTGAGCGTCCACTTTTTTCAACTCCTCTTTTTCGACGGATTCGTATGGCAGCTTTTTCAGGCATTTTGCATAATATTTGCGCACTTTGTCTTTGCAGCGCTGCAGTACTTCGTTCCACCGTTCTTCAGCCTCACCGTACCCTATAAATCAAAGTGCTATAAGTACAAATGGCTTTCTTTGTGTGTATTAAATAAAAATGTCTTACCAGGTGGAGGATCTCTCTTGGTTCCAAATTTTACATTGGGTGTAAAAGTCAAGAGCACTTGTACTATTGTGTTGTAGTGTCAGCTGTCTGTAGAACATTCTTGAGTTTCTATTGGTGTACATACTGTTGATATCCGGATACACCATCAACTTCAGTATGCTATCCACGATAAGCTTTGGAAAAGGAATCGCATCCTTTCCGTATCCTTCCAACATGGTTGCGTCTATTTTCGGTGTGAGCTCCTTTACTTGCAGCAACGCCTCTGCTAAAGTTGGAGTGATCGCCCACGTCTTCTCGTCTTTTCTATATTGTCAGCTCATTTTACTCTTGCCCCTTAAACCAGTGTACTTACTCAACAAATCCGGAGAAACTAATATATACGGGTTTCGTTTCAAGGCTTTTAGCAACATAGAACTAACATTGCAACTTCCACTGTATACTACACACCTGCCCCAGCTGCAGCACTACACGTGAGATTCAGCAAACCTAGAGCCTCCATCCATCCGTCAATGGAGTGTTTATTGGCCGAATACTTTGCCAGAGCACTATATACGAGAAGATGAGCCGGGGATACTATTGAATAAAAGCAGCTTACATCTCTACTCTCTCCAAAGCCTTCTCTGTAGCGCTACTCGATTCAGTGGTACTCGTAACGTCATTCGGTTCAGCAACACGCGGTCCAGCAACAGTCAAAGTGCTGACAATTACCCCGCCACCGTGCTTATGCATATTGAGGGCAGCAACGCGTGTGCACTTCATGAGCCCAGTGAAATGATGAATCGGAACAAGAGTGTGCAATTCTACTATCAAAGATGTCAATGCATTACGTTGTTCATGTTGGTTGTAAGTACCATCCGTTGAAGCATGCTGGAGATCTTCTGTTCGAATTACACCAGAATCTAGTACGACGATCTGCAGAGCATCTCAATCTCCGTAAAATAAAATGACGACAAGCGAGCAAACTCACGTCGACTTGGCCAAACTCAGACTCGGCTAGCTTGAAAAGAGCATTCACATCCTTGTAAACAGTGGTATTTGTATGAAGATATGTGGCCGAACGTGAAGAAAGATTGTTCAATTCATCCACGGTCTTTTGGCCCTCGTCGTCCAAGGTATCGCCTATCACAACCTTGCATCCGTATTCCACTAGTTGTTCAGCTATAGCCTTGCCACAACCAGTACTACCCCCTGTGATGACAGCTACTTTTCCTGTAGTGAAGTATGGCATTAGTCAAAGACGGTCGTGTTTATTTCCACACACTCCGAAATTATAAAAAGGAACGCAAAGTGTAGGCAATGATAAGAGCAGGATAGTGCGTGTTGGCACGTCGTACATGACAGCCTACCCATCCCAAAAGTACTTATACTGGTACTTAATCGAGACACCACTTCCCGAGGTGTTAGCTCTCCCTCCAACTGACTATTGTTGCGGAGGCTAACAAACAGCAAAATTGGCTAATAGCGATCGACCTTTTCAAAACACGCAGCGGGATTCTTCTGCGTAGGATGAGGGCGAGGCTTTGAGAAATACCAGTGAAACTGAGCATCTAAACCATGTAAAGTCTACTAATTCAAATACATGCTGCGAAGAAATACTTTGCTTCTTCAAAACTAGTGGACCACATCAGTGTTCGATGCTGTGCATATGTTCTTTGTATTGATATTAACACGAATAACTATTTAGCGCCTTTATCAAATTCACGAAAAGTAGCGCAGATGTCAAGCCACGTCCTTTTTATCGACGCTAGTATCTCATAACAGAGCAGCTCTCGCCAGACATGATTTATTCATTGCAATTTGTATCTCTTCAACGCTTTACTCAGCAAGGTTTTGTAGTACATTAGCGCGTCTGCATTATACTGCTCCGTCACTTTACCATAAGCTGCACTAGATTGCTCAGCTACAATTAAAATAAAGTTAGTTTCGGCGGCCCCTGTGCATTGCTGACTTCTCCCTTTGAGAAATTGCTTACGAAAAGCCGGAATTGGCTCCTGAACGCGAATCACATCAGGTGGCAAAGTCAGTAAAGTTTGTGCTAATGTATTACAGCGTTAGCATTAACTCCTCAATAATATATTCTCCTAAAGTTCCTTTTTTCCACGACTTACTATTACGATCCGGATCTTCCATCAACATCAGTACAGCGTTCACGACAGTATCAATCTTTACGGTAGGTGATTGGCCAACGTATGCCGGATAAGGATCGTCAGCCTCTCCCTTCTTGGTTATGCTCTTTCTCATATCCGTTTCTACGTACGGATTTTGAAACGGTAAATGAGATAAATCGTTCATGCACTCGATCATCGTGTGCACTTACCCACCCAATGCGGACAAACTTTTATATTTTTCCATATCAGTGAAACCAGTCAAAATCGTTCTATCTATCACTGTACCTGCGTTGACGCGCACGTTGCATAAGTCCTTGAGCATACCGAGACTTCGCGTCCATCCGACAACTGCATGCTTTGTGGCAGTATAAATTGCTTGCGGACTGTATAAAAAAATTATTATGCGATAGACAATCTAAAAGGAGACTCACAATGGCCCCAGAAACCCAGCAGCACTGGCGGTAATGGTGATCACTCCTCCACCGCGTTTGGCCATATGCAATAGTGCAACACGGGTACATTTCACAACGCCCATAATGTTGATATCTGGTAAGCTTTTCTCCAATTCGTCTATTGAACAGTGAAATATTTTTAACGAACTAGTTCAAATCCTTCACTGATCGAGATACTGGGTGACAACCAACCCTCTAACGGCGAGAACAAGTGGTCTGGCTTACTGATAACGCCTGCATTCAGAAAGGCAATCTATTAGTACTTATAAGTACAACATTTTCAAGGCATTCTCAGTAAGCTTACATCTACTCCACCATACTTGGACTCGGCTAATTTGAAAAGAGCAATTACGTCTTTATATACAGTAACATCTGTATGAATGTAAACTGCTGAATTGGCATTGATATCGTTTAATTCCTTCACAGTTTCTTGGCCTTCAGTGTCCAGGACATCGCCAATCACGACCTTGGATCCACGTTTTACTAAAGCTGCAGCAACAGCTTTACCAATACCTCGGCTACCACCGGTAATGACAGCGACCTTTTGTGAAAAATAGTTATCCAGGGTCATCGTGGTAAAAGGGAGAGTAAGGTACTGGAAATGTTAACTTTGTAGCGAATTATATACCAGATGCCACACAGCGGCAACATACACAGTTTATTATAAATCCGCTTGTAAGTACACAATGTGTGTGAGAAGATCTTGTATGGGAACTCTGTGCAGTTTATTACTGGATTTTGGGCGGATTTGGGACGCTACTTTTTTTTAGATTGATTTCCATATACAATGATCAAAACAGGAAGTCTTTTGTTGAGCTTACCCAGATTCATTTGTGAAAACACAAGAGTGAAACGATCGGAGAGGCAGAACAAGGTTGCGTCTATTCAGTGATACGATCGTAACTATGAAAATATAAAATTTCCTATTGATGGAATTAAGCTCTCTGATCAGCCCGGTTGTGTTACAGATTTGTTCACATTGGAGCATAACAACCAAGGCGGTGCTTTTCATTCGACAATGGAAAACCTATTACTTGATTCATTTGGTCAATGTATACTTGAACCGAGTTGTAGAATGACTTCTCGACAATGTCTGTAATCCAAAAAAAATGGCTGTCATGTCGTCCACTTGACATACTTGCTTTTTCAGCTTTATGTACAACCATTCTTTTTTTTTTAATTCTTAACGCCGGGTCACGACTACTAAGACTCGTCTACATGGTTTGCAGCTGAAACAGAGAAGTACTGTACCTGAGGAAGTCCCAGAATTCCTCAGTCATAACATAACTGGATAGCGTATGTACATGAAGGCATCTTATGCGTGAAGAAGGTCTTACTAGAAAAGTACTGGAGTATTGTTCAATAAGTTTCGATTAATTTTTTTACTCTTTGCTTGCATGGAATGAAGTGGTCATACATATTCATTCGTCGCTTGCTGCGTTCTTTTGCACACACGAAAATAACTAGGAAAACTCCTGCTTTAAAAAGTAGTCTAATGCCGACCCGAATCTATCTTTGTCACACTATACCTGATCAGAGATGAAGGTCGTCTACATTTGTATATTTAAATTGTGCGTACGTATACATTGAAGTGGCACTGCAATTTAGAAAAGAACGGTCGCAGGTTGTCAGACTACATGGTAGGAAGTCAAATAATCAAATACTACGAAAATTCACATTTCGTCTGTTCCCAAACACTTGCCGAAAGAAAAAAAAACTTTGAAGACAAGTTATGTATCAGCCTTCAACACAAAAAGAAGGGAACCAACCGAATTGTTTCCTCTCAAGAGGGATGCCATTGCAGAAAAAAAAGTAACCTCGCTGGATGGACTTGGAGAGATGTATGCCAAAAGAGAGTTCGACACGTGTCAGAATCATTATGCAATTGTCGATGATTTGCCACGGGTTTCTTACGGGTCCATATGTGTAAATATAAAGTACGCAAGTAATTTACTTTTCAGCTTCTTCAGTTCATTATAGTATGTAACGGTTTCATTTGCTCCTGCTCTGTTGTGCGTTTACTCTGATACGTATGTATTGAACAGAGTTGGCCTTCGATAGTGCTGCTTAATGTAATTTATACCAGGGATATAATGATTAAGGGTATCTGGCCAACTACGACTGTGCCATGTATGTTGATGGTGACTTGCTTGCATACAAATTAAAGTATCCGGAAAGAAAGGGAAGGGATTCATCAAAAGCAACAGTTTTGCCACCAAGATTAATTAAGTTTAAAGGTTTCCAGTCACTAGTTAATTTCGTAATGATACCAACAGATTGTATTTTGATTAAAAAAAAAAACTCCCCAGAGAAAGTAATATTTGCTTAATGCTGTCAGACACGGATGATCCATAATGTTCTCTACTATTGTCACCACAGTTTTGGACCAACAACAAACCCAAATTTAGATTGGACCAACTTGTAAAAAAAAAACGACACTTATCGTTCAAATGTGTGAAAACGTTTTGTAAAATAAAAAAGAAAAGTATACCAGTGTCTCGTGACTATGCATTTAATTATTCGCTAGAAAAGGATGAAAATCGTAGAAAGCATATGTACGATCATAAAACGATAAATCTTTCTACATTGATCTGCATAAAAAAAACCCTACTCGTTCTGACTGTGTTCCAGAACAAGCAAGCTTTGCAAATATTTGTCTATTGCTTGCCGATGCATACCTGTGATACATCGTCTGCTGATACATGCAAAATATATAAAGTAGCAGTGAATGAAAAACGAGCGCGACAAGAGGCCGTGCACATTCTTACGGCGAACGTATTTTTCAGAGGTGGGTAACAGGGCAACGCATGCCTCCCCTAGCAACGCAGCATTACATCAACCCCTTATGGTAGCATGATCGGTAAAATGATAAAGTGATATTTCTATTTGCTACTTGTTGTGAATCGCGCATTCGCTCAATTTATGAACAAACACACGATCACGAAGGGATGTGGAATGCGATCTTTATGAGGTAAATATGAAAAAATATTCCCCCTTGGCCAGCCGAAAAGAATGAGAGGCGGTTTCTCCTTCACCAGTTCACATTTGATACATAAAAATAAACATCCTTTTTGAAAAAAAATCGGTTCCCCTTCTCTCCTTCAATCTTCTTTTGAACGATTATGCAAATTGCTGCACTAGGAATATTGCTACTGTATGTCACCACTACGGCGCATGCACTTCACCCTATAGTCATCAAGGGCCACAAGATGTTTGATTCTGTCACCAAGAATCAGTTCTTCATCAAAGGGTAATCGATCAGCCACGAGAAGAATACAAGAAACTTACGCATAGAGTTAGTGTGGCATACCAACCTAGAGGTGAAACATCGCCCAACGAGAAACACGCAATTGCGGATCCCTTGACCGACGCGTCTGCATGTGCTAGAGACGCGTCGCTGATGCAAAAGTTGGGGATGAATGTCGTCCGTGTGTATGAAGTCGATCCCACTAAAAACCACGATCAATGCATGAAGTCGTTTGCTGACGCGGGCATTTATCTGTTGCTCGACATTGCCACACCCAAATTCTCCATCAACCGCAAGACCCCCGAATACGGCACACGCCTCTATGAAGCCTATCGCAAAACCGTCGACGCCTTTTCTCACTATGACAACATGCTTGCATATATTGCCGGCAACGAAGTCACCAACGACAAGACCAACACCTTGGCCTCGGCTTATGTCAAAGCTGCCATTCGCGATGTCAAGAAATTCATCAAAAGCACCAAGAAACGGTACATTCCCGTCGGTTATGCAAGCAACGACGACGAGTACATTCGTGACGCGATCAAGGACTACTTTGTATGCGGCGAAGAGGACGAACACGCTGACTTTTTCGGTGTCAACATGTACGAGTGGTGCGGAGACTCGACCTTCCAGAAATCAGGTTATGCAGACCGCACCAAGGAGTTTGAGAAGTACAACAAACCAGTTTTTCTGTCGGAATACGGCTGTAATCTAGTTACACCGCGTCCTTTCGGTGAGGTTGAGGCGCTCTATGGACCGGACATGACGGATGTATGGTCCGGCGGTGTCGTGTACGAATGGACCCAAGAAAACAACAACTATGGTCTGGTTAAGCTTGCAAACGGCAAGGCCGAGCTTTTGGAAGACTATAGCAATCTGCAAAAGGCCCTTGCCAAGGTGAGCCCTAAGGGTATCAATATGGATGCATTCAACGACCAGCGTTCAACCCCGAAGTGCCCCGAACAAACCGAAAACTGGAAAGCTTCTACAAAGTTGCCTCCGACACCCTCGGATGGGGCCTGCAGCTGCATGCGGGACACACTATCGTGCACAGCCTCTGACCAGATCAGCAATTCATCGTCTGGTAATAATACCGTCCTCGGCGATCAGATTGACATGTTATGCGGCATGGTCTCCTGCAACGACATTAGTGGCGACGCGGAGAAAGGCAACTATGGCGCATTCTCATTCTGCCAGCCTGCAGATAAGCTGAGCTGGCTCTACAATATGTACATTGACAAGAACAAGGACGGCAAATGCGACTTCCAAGGTAACGCCATGGTATCCACTCCCAAGCGCAAGGATGTCCAGACCTGTGCAGATATCCAGGCCAGCATGGACACGACGGAAGACGGCGCATCGGGCGATGACGGTGCATCTGGCGCTGCCATGATGCTGCAGCCCACCATCACCTCCTTCATTTCTTGGCCGTTCTTGACCTACCTCGCCATCGTCTTGACAGCTAGACAATGAGAGTGAACATATATATTCTCCCCTTTTCCCACTTAATCCCCTCTTGTCCAAGACTCCTTGCATATAATCGTTACTTTCCATGGCATCCAAGTTCCTCTCTTTATCATAGCACAATAAAATCAAGATCGAAATTATGTAATAAATCAAAGGCCCTGCATCGACAGGGAGAAACGCACACTAAATAAATCGCGCATTCACGTGTGCATGTCTTTTTTTTCGATTTGAACAAATGCGTTGTAGACCGACAATGACAAGGAATGGGGAGCCATGGCTCGTTATGGGAATATTCTCGTTGTCAAGGGCCGCTGTATTGACATTTTAATATATGGTTACGTTACTACTTTCCCTCCTTCCTCTCTTTTCCCTTCTCCCTTCGCTTTTCTTCCCGCCTCTTTAGTCGCAACTTGGGGATATTTGATCCCTTCACGCGCACGCCTCCCTTCCTTCTGCCAATTCTCGCTCTTTCCTTTCTTTCCATTTCTGGGCCACAGTTTTTTCTGCACTTTTTTGATATATACAAATACCTCGTGCTTTCATTTCTTTTTTATTCTCGTGCCCCTCTTTCTCCCTTCGATCGCCACCATGGTCGAGGATGTCAAACCAATGGAGCCCTTCACACTCTACCGTCGACAGCCCCAAGGGCGCCGCTCCCACGCGCGCCAAATCAAACTGGGGCCCTACCTTCTCTTACAGACCTTGGGCGAGGGCGAGTTCGGTAAGGTCAAGCTAGGCATCCACACGGAAACCGGACAAGAGGTAATGCGCCATATCGTGTTTCATATGACTCAATTAACCCTTCCAGTTCATCAGTTCGCCGTCAAATTGATTCGAAAAGAAACGGTGGGGTATTCGCCATCCCGTCTCAACAAGGTGGAAAGGGAGATCCATGCGCTCAGAACCCTCAAGCACCCGTACATTGTCAAGCTATTTAATGTGATCGAAACCGAAAAGTACATCGGTATCATCCTGGAATATGCGTCGGGCGGCGAACTCTTTGAACATATCGTGGCGCACCGTTGTCTGAAGGAGAAGGATGCCCGGCGTCTCTTTGCCCAATTGATTAGCAGCGTCCAATACATGCATCGCCAAAAGATTGTCCACCGTGACCTCAAGCTGGTCAGTGAGTGCACCTCGTCATCCAACATAAGCTGACGGGTTATTTTTTAGGAAAATCTCTTGCTGGACCGCAATCGCAACATCGTGGTAACTGACTTTGGCTTTGCCAACAACAAAGAAGACGATCTGATGGCCACGTCATGCGGGTCGCCCTGTTATGCGGCCCCCGAGCTGGTTGTAAACGAAGGCCTGTATGCGGGCTCAGCTGTCGACATTTGGTCCTGTGGCGTGATTCTCTACGCAATGCTGTGCGGTTACCTGCCTTTTGACGACGATCCATGCAATCCGGACAGCAACAACATCAACCAGCTCTATCGCTACATCCTATCGACCCCTCCCACGTTTCCGCACCACGTCAGTTCAGAAGCCCAGGACTTGTTGCGCCAGATCCTCGTTGCCGATCCCGAAAAACGCTGCACCCTCGATACCATCCAACAACACCCGTGGTTAGAACCTTACCATCAACTGTTTGACAAGTCAGATGATGAACTAGAGGCCGAAGCCGCTGCCATGGCCGAGCAGTCGTTCATGCCCAATTATCGCAAGATGGCCTGGTCTACCGAGACAAAAGATGAAACGAAAGATACGACAGTCCGTCCAGCCACGGTTCACGGTGCAATGCGACGAATCAACATTAATCGTACACATCAGACAACAGCAGATCGTTCTCGAAAGGCTCGCACTGCGATTGAACAAAAGACGCTACAAATGAGACAACCACTGCGTCGCGAACGATTGTTGAGTTTCTTTACTGGCAAGACAGACCAGGAATATCCCGACGAAACGTTGCCTGTCTCCAAACTCAGGTCCAAATTCATCGCAAGTCTGCGTGTGCGACGGAAAGATGGGCCAACAAGACCCACGCTTCAGCAAAACTTTCACGATGAAAATAATACAAGCAGCATCAGCAGCATCAGTGCAACAACGGGAACACAGCAACCCCAACCTCAGCAACAAGAACAGCTCGAGGACGAAGCAATCGCTATCAACCGACAGGAGACACTGCATACTCTCACGCGTGGTCAGTCACGTCGCCAACGACAGCGCGGCCAGCGTCAACGTTACTACAGTACTTTAGGAGGTCAGAGTGGCCGTCGCGCAATCGACGCGGTGCGCAACAGCATCTATCGCAAGAATACAACAGCAGCTGACACCAAACCATCTGGGGAGGACGGTCCAGCAGCATGGCCACCGCAGCGCCACTCGATTGATGCAGGTGCATTGATTGGATTGACACAGCAAAGTTCGCAGCAACAAGCGCAGCCATCGCCGGATCCGCAGCCACCATCACCAGTGCCACAGCAACCAGCAGTAGCACAGCCTGCTCCGCAACAACAGAAAAGTGTCAGCAAAAAGATGATGGCGTGGATTAAGCGCAAATCACAAGGCATGTGAAATTGACTAGAATAAGGAGTGTTTCGGTGTAACACTGATATGTATTGGCAATGTAGGCAACAAACAACAGGCTCCACCCGAGTCATCATCATCACAGCAACAACAACAGCAGCAGCAGCAGCAGGAGCCTCAAGAACAGAAGCAACAGACATCCAATGATGATCAGGAAAAGGAACCTGTCGATCCTCCCATACCGCCACGCGCGTCACTACGGACCACTTCACGCACCACAACAGGCCTCGCAAGCTTTAGCAATGACAGAAACAGCCACTCCAGTGAGGAACTGCTTGACATGCGCGTGCACCATGGTGCTGTGGACCGATCAGCCTTGACATCGCGCGCACCTACAGAAGTCATCAGCGAAATTCGTCAAACGTTGCAAGCCCTGGGTATCGACTGCAAACCAGACGGCGAATACAAGCTGAAATGTTCGCGTCGCCCGGCCAAAACGTTTGCTGCCAGAGAAGAAGAAGAACCAAAAGAAGAGTCCAACTCGGTTTATTCGCTCTTCCCCAATCCTGGCCGCTTGTCAGCTACATCATCATGGGATGAAGAAGGAGCAACTTCACTGCTTACGATTTCGACGGACTCCCCATTGGACCAGCAATCGCACCAGCCTATATACGGAGATCCAACCATTGACTCTGGTGAAGAAATCCGCTTTGTCGTCGAAATCTGTCGATTCCGTAACCTTCCGGGCCTATACATTGCCGATGTGCGTCGCTTGCGTGGCAATGTTTGGGTGTACAAGTTTATATACGACAAGCTTATCCATCTGTTGGCATTCAAGTTCTTCAAGTCTGGCTATTATACCCGCGCCGACCAGGTTGTGCAAAAGTCCCCGTTCTTCCAGCAAGACGATCCCATCAACAAAGATAGTGCGATTGGCTCGTGCGTATCGCCTTGATGTAAACCCTTTTCGTTCCTCCATTCATATATAGCATACTCTAGTATAAATTTATTTTCAAGTATTTAATTAAAAAAAAGACATAAAGACGAACAATGTGGTCGTATTTGAGGTATAGTTGCATCGGAAATAGCTTCACCCAACTTTTATGGTACGGAGGCATCTTGGATGCCGTTTCAATATGGCCTGTACGTATCATGAGTTTACCGAGATATCTTTTTTTGGAGTCCTTTAGCACGATGGAATTATGCCTCACTTAACTCACACGTGTCGCTTTTGACATGTTCTTTGCAAAAGGCCAGTCTACAGCAGCTGACAAATAACTGAGCTATACACGCACCCAACATTCCTCAAGCGTGCTGAAATACTCGAGCGTATTCTCTCATACCTGTCCATATGTAAGCACTGCATTCAGATAACAAATTGAGCGCACCTTGCGAAAGTAAACTCCTACAGACAAAGGAAGCCAGCAGAAAAAAAAGTTCGACAAGGAAACATTCACTATAAACTCTAATTGATCGAAAAGAAAAAATATATCGGGTGACAAGTCGCTCGGGCCGATTATTATGACGAACGGGATACGTAATTATCAGAGCAGGAACTGGATGGTAGCAAGGGTGACCATTATGGCAAATTCTGTCCCGATCGTCATAATGCATCGAGACAGGTTATAACGACGGCAGTTTTCTCGGTTCTATTGCTTTGGTCATCCCTTTTTTTTTCTTAATTACAATGAATCGACGACGTCGTTATTTCCATAGCTTATTTCAATCCGTTCCACTCGACGAACAAGTAATTGAAGTCTATCGCTGCGCACTCCAAAAAGACATTTTGGTTCAAGGCCATCTATACGTTTCTGAGCACCATGTATGCTTCAAAGCCAATATTTTCGGCTGGGTAACCAATGTAATGACATGCGACCATCGGAGAGAAAAAAGAGTACGTAGAAACACTGACCACACGTTAGATGGTTCTTTCCTTTGCGGATATAGTTGCCATTGAAAAACGCAAAACCGTCAAAATGATTCCGAACGCCATTGAAATCCGACAACGCAATAACCAAAAGCAACTGTTTACATCGTTTCTATCACGGGACCAAGCATTTAGTGTAATGCACGACTTGTGGTGGAAGCATCGTTGTTATCATCCGCGAGAGAGGCATTGCGACGACAGCACCAACCTCAGAGTACAGCGCCAGCAAGCAGCCCAGCTACCACCCGATAAACAGGTTGAAAACAAGGATGACTATGCTTGGGTTGTATTAATCCTGGTGATTGCACTACTTGTCAGCGACATATCCATTGCCTACCGCATTACGCACATCTCGGACCACTTGATGCAATTGTAAAAACTGAATGTACACTGTTTAATGAGAAAAAAAGAATGATAGAGATAAATGTTTATAGTACAGTTGAATCTTGGTAAAAGTCGGATGAAAGAAAAGGGAGGGATGAAGATGACCAGTGGTCGAGTAATGGCACTTCTTCGGAAGGTTGTTGGGCAGCACCCACAAACCCGCGAATTGTCTCGAGGATTGTGCGAACAGGACGCTGATGCTGAATAGGCGACGCTGCTAAAATGGATGCAATGCGCTCCATACGGCCCTTCATGACCTGTACCTCGGCACCGCCTTCTTGACACAGGTGCATGTAGACACGTGTGACAACCATCACCGGTTCCAAGGCGAAATGGCACCAAGCCTCTTTAGGCAATGCCGAAGTCCAGCATTCTATCAAGTCAACGATATTGTCTGCGGAGCTACGGCTAATTTGACGGGCAAGCAGATTCATGGCTGCGCCGGTTGCCGGCGAGGACGACAAGAATAGACTGTAGAGCTGCATCAGGGTATAGTGGTGTTCGACGTTGAGCTTTAGACAGCCCATGTCGCGCATCCAGGTAGCCGCATTGATATGTTTCCATTTCGGGTCATGCGGATTGTATCGGAAGTGCGGCTCGAGCGCCGCGTACCAGTCTTTGATTTGCTTGTCTAGCGCGGTAATTGTCTGCAGTGACAGTGGCTGCTGCTCCTTGGCGGCGGTGGTCAATGCCATTAGGCGACGATAGATGCGGATGATGCGGAAGCGCTGGCTCATGAACTCTACTCGCCAGCGAATAGGGCCGATTTCGTGGTTGAGCGGTGCAGGGTAACCGAGGTTCAGGAAATGATCGTCCTGAAGCGACAGTGGCTTGCCAATGTTGAGCGTGCACAGCGTTTCCAGAAAATAGGCTAGCCAGAAGAAGCGCCGGTTGCGCTCGCGTTGAATGGGGATATCTTGGCTCTCGCGATGCATTTTCAGATCCAGACACATTCGGATGGCCAGCCCCAAATACATGTACGCCTCCGACTCTGCCTGGTTTCGCTCATGGCCTGTCTTGCCAATCACATAGTTGTGCATCACCAGAAGCGCGTGGACGGTGTCCAGACTGCTGTTGGTGAAGCGCTCCTTGAGCAATGCCTTGGCCTTGTTGAAGAACGGCTCACCGACCAGATTGGGGTCCTGGCCAGGGAACAGGCCATGGTAAATGGCGCCGTGGCGCGCAGACCAGGCAAATATTATGTTGGCTAGCAACGGGTCGAGATCACCACGGAAATAGCGGTGCGAGAGGGTGTTGTCGTTCCAGGGCTCGCTGAGACAAATAAAGCATTCCTGGTACACGCCAATCAGACGGTCCAGTGTCTGCTTGGGCACGGAATGTTCTTCCGGATAATCTAATTGAAGCGGTTGGGTGGGCGGGGACTCCCAGGTGCTGTACAGCGGAAAAGTTTTGTATTCCGATTTCCATAGTTTCGCTTCTACTATAACAAGGTCGTCACGCGAAGATGGCACTGCCGGAGGGATGAAGTTGGACGTGAGGATGTGGTACAAGTCATGCAGAGAGATGATGTTTGTGTCGATTCGCAGCCCGTGGGGAGTCAGCGAGAGCGCCCAACGCTGCTCACTGCTGCCACGCAACAACGGCTGGGGACTGCTGGTTTCTTTCTCTCGCATTTGTTGAAGATCCGACTCGAGGGATCGGACTCTTTTCTGGAGCAGATCCACCGCTTCGTTGACTTGGATAAGGTTAAACAGGTCCAGCTGAGTCGACGACCCCGCATACGAGCAAGTCGCTAATTTATCCGGGGTGAGTAACAATTTTTTGGAGCAGACTTTTTCTTTATATATGTATGTTTTTTTACCATTCGCGTGTTGACATCGCACGCACGATGGATGCGCGAAATCGCACTTGACTGAGCCAAAGGAAAAAAAAAGTTTAATTTGGACTGTGGCAGAAATTAGTCCGAGCCATACCTTTCTTTGTCCTGGAGAGCGATAGTGTTAGTGATCAATCCCAAAGCCGCTATCGGGTGAAGCTCTTACCTGCATCGCTCGCAGGCGAGTGTCATGCGGATCTTTTTCGAGACTGGAGCATTGGAGCTGGGAGGCATTACTGCACGATTGGGATAATGAGCACTCACGATCGGGCCTTACTAGCTCTCTGTTACCGACCTTGGACAATAACACAGGAAAAGGAAAAAAGAAAGAGGGAATAAAGCCCAGTTACCCCGCTGAGTGGAGCAATTGTACCACTCCAGGTTTCGCGCTGGAACAATGACAGAAGCGGAGAGAGAGAAAGAGAGAAACGGTGTGGGGTATGATCCTTGATCGCTTTTTAATGTATATACACCTTGGTTGTGGTTATTTTTTTAATATAATATGTACAAGCTAGAAACGCCACACGAGAACGTGCTTAAGGAATATTCATTCGCGTCAGACACGCCACCACACCAGCGTGCAAGTACATTCGCTGCGGATCCCGAAAGTCATCGTCCTGTGGTCGACGGGATCGAGGTGCCATTGTTGGCGCAGGTGGTGGCTCTTCCTTTTCTAGCTCGTCCAGACACGTGTCCAGCCATTGCTGTTCCAATGCATCGTCGTCTTGCTCCATGAATGCCAGCTTGTTGTCATGGTGTCGCAGCATATTGGTGATCAGCACAAACTTGCGGATCGATCCGTCTTTTGATGAATGCACATACTGCGACAGTTTGGCCTGTGAAAGGTCGCGGATGTATTCTGGCGACGAGTACGCGTCGTGTTTATTTGACATGGGCAGATGGGTATATATCAAGGTGAGAGAGTGAAAGAGAGGGAAGGGGATAAGGAGTGTTATTTATACACAATCTCGCGATAAGCAAAAATAAAATAAATCATAACTCATCCGTCCCCCCATCACGGCTGCTGCGGATCCATGACACAAAAGGCGTCAAAAGGGCAACGTGGCGTGCCCCCGGATCCAGGCGTGTTTCCATGGCAACCTTGTGAGCGAAAAGATAAAAAAATTGGGCGGCCACTGAGGCGACGGCTTTTTATATGGGTAGCGAGCTGAGCTGAAGTAAGAAAATCATGCCACTTTTCCTGCTCAACAATAATAATCATAACATGATGTGTTGTTTCTCCTGTCTCTCTCTCTTTTTTTCCTTTCCATTTTCTTTTGCAGTTCTTTTTTTCCATTATGGCGTTACCGTTTGATGATGAGCTGACACAGTTCCTTGCACAAAACATATGGCTCGACCCGCTTCTATTACCGGCCAAGTTCCCTCTACCCACAGGTACATATATATATATATACTGACAAAAAACCGCATCCAATATTAAGTTTTCCCTTTCTCCTCTCCTATTTTCCAACATCGAACCATCAATAGAATTAATCACACCACCCATGATTCCATCACCGCTCACTACCTCGAAACCGACCAAGAATAAATCACACAACGCCATTGAACGGCGCTACCGAAACAACATCAACGAGCGAATAGCGGAACTGAAAGCGGCCGTGCCCGCCCTTCAGTATACCCGCCAAAAGGCAGACGACGACGAAGATTCAGAGGAATACGTCGACGGTGTTGCCGTCGCTTCCAAACTCAACAAAGCGACCATCATGCGGAAGGCCACCGAATATATCGTGCATCTACAACACACAAACGACCAGTTGAAGGCCGAGAACCAGATACTGGAACAACTCGTCCGACAACTTCCGGGCGGAGCCCCTGTGCTTGCTCGATACAAATCCATGAAGCGAGAAGAAGAGCAAGAGACATCCCTCCAGGACCAACAAGATCCACACCAACAGCATACATTCATGGCATTATTCCTCTGTCTTTCATTTTCCATGGACCAAAACATCACCTCATCGGCAGCAGCCAATACCATTGCATCGTCAGCGTCATCCGATGTATGGTCGCTCATACGTGCATCCCTCCTCGTGATATGTCTAGTCTACCTATTGTTCAGGCGGCGCCACGAAGAGAAACAAAACACATTTATGCTTATATGCAGTCTTGCAGCTGAATGTGTACAGCTCGGTGTCCGACACATGTTTGGCTGGACACACGCTACCGACGAAGACGAGGCAGAACGGTGGATGGATATCCATGCCAGGCCATCGAGCTCCCCACTCTTGCGACTCTATGCCTGTGCACGCATGATGAACGTCGCAGCTCAGTCGCAGCTCACATACGTCTACGCCTGTGCAGCAATGCAGTTTTACCCTTATTCGCAATGGCTGGCACGGTACTTTTGGCGACTGGCAATGTATGAGACTGACGACGACATGTTGGTATGGGACGTGCACCAGCAGCCACCATGCGAAGATGCCATGCTGGACTCGCAAGCATGGAAAGAAGCCGTTGAGCGAGGGGCTGATTTGGATGGACTCTCGAGATTACATTTGCTGGACAATTTGCGCACAGAGCTGGGTCGACTCGTCATCTCGGTAACCTCCAGTCCACCGCCCTTTGACAAAAATGATGAGGAGGAAACCGCCTTTGAACGGATACTTGCCAATGACGATCATAAGCATCCATTCCCTCGCTGGCTTGCTGCGGTCGGTGCCACCGTCGAGGCCTTGTGGCAATCGGATGTATGTGCTGCGGAACGCGCACTCGCAGCCATTGAACACAAGGATAATCTTCTCAAGATCAAAATCAAGACGGTGCTGCAGGCTGCCATCCGTTTAAAACAAGGTGACCTGACGGGCATTGACTTGCTCAATGAAACCAATACCCTGCAAAAGAAAATCAAAAAAGAACTTGGTTATCGCCGACAAGATCGAGGCCCTGTGGGTCTTGAAGGCGAGACCATGGCATTAGCCGAATTTGTCGTCTGCTTGACTGGTCTGCACGCCTGGATAGATGCCTGGCGGTTGGGCGCAAAAGTCAGTGAACAAATCAAGGCACAAACACTGGTGCTTCGGCGCATGATGCGTTGTTCCTCGCTGGAAAAATTGCCCGCGCATCAAATCCTGGTCGACCGATTAAGTCGCCTAGGATACTTTGTGTCACCCAATGGTTCTGATGACGAAGAAGACGACGACGATGATGATGAGCAAACTAGACACGCCAAAACTTTGGATATCCTGCGTGGTCTTGCATAGTTGTATTACTATTATACTATTTTATTGTTGTTGTTGTTGTTTTTCTTTGTTATTTAATGAACCTACAAAATTACTTATGCAACTTTGAATTTGTCGTGCTGACACTGTTACTTTTCTAAGCAAACGATATGGACTCCATACGGAATAATGATATGTATGTCTGGCCTGATCGCTGGTGAAATGCATATTTCTGCACAGCCATGCAGGCAAGCTTTACTGACACATATAGGGTGCCATCAATTTTACTGCATAATATGGCGTCGATACATATCCAATTCGGCTCTCTAGCAATGCTGTCTAACCCATACATATATTCCACCTTGTTTCATGACGCATCCATCCATCATGCAGTGAAATCCTGCCTTAGAATTGCCAAAAGACGACACGTGCGCATGTAAAACCCATTGTTACGACCAAATTCAGACGTAAACATATGAAACACCCAAAATGCAAAGTCTACACGGGTATCACTTTGTCAAGGGGTTTTTTCATTTTTAAACTATAAAAGGACTCCTGGACGTTGCCAAAGACCTGATTATCAAACTACTGGTACTTTTTTCTCGAAAATACTTGCCCAAAATGATGCGCGGAAAGATTGCTCTCGAAGAAGCCTTTAACACCCCAGAAATCGCCGAGGCGTCCAAGAAAGCCACGGGTGACACTTACATTGATCCTGCCCGTATCCCTGACTACGAACACCGCATTGTGGATATCTTGGACACCCGTCTCAAGGATAAGGACACTTATGGCATTGGCTACACCATTCTGTCACATACCGTTCCCGGTGTCCAAGGCATTGCCGACAAGGCCGAAGCCGAAAAGACTGCCACGCATGTGAACGACTATATTGCGGACAAGATCAAGAACCATCGCAACCGTTTTGGTGCTTTTGCCACCCTTTCCATGCACGACCCCAAGCAAGCGGGAGAGGAACTCCGTCGTGTTGTCACAAAGTACGGATTCCACGGTGCGTTGCTCAACGATATCCAGCATTCGGGTCCCGACGGTGATGATTTGTTGTATTATGATCAACCCGAATACGACGCATTCTGGAAGGTCGTTTGTGAACTTGACGTTCCCATCTATATCCATCCTGCTGCTCCACAAGGTACTCTCTACGAGAAGCAGTACAAGAACCGCGACTATTTGATTGGTCCCCCTCTTTCGTTTGCCAACGGTGTCAGCTTGCATTTGTTGGGTCTCGTCTCCAATGGCGTGTTTGATCGCTTCCCCAAACTTCAGATCATCGTGGGTCATCTTGGTGAGCATATTCCCTTTGATATCTGGCGCATCCACCATTGGTTCGAGGATATCGAGAAGCCAAGAGGTATGGTCGCCAAGAAGACTCTCAAGGAATACTTTGATCAGAACATCTGGATCACCACCTCGGGTCACTTCTCCACTGCCACCCTCAACTATTGTATCTCTCAAGTCGGTGTCGATCGCATTCTCTTCAGCGTTGACTATCCTTACGAGAGCATGTCCGATGCTTGTAACTGGTATGACCACAAGACTGAGATGGGCACAGTCAACAAGCTCAAGATCGGCCGTGAAAACGCCAAGAAGCTCTTCAAGTTGAAGGACTACCATGATTCCGATGCTCCTTTGGAGATTGATCATATTTAAATTAGCTCTCTTATACTTACTGTTATGCATATAATAAACAACTGTTTGTTGAAATCACATTTCATTTGCGTACTGAAAGTACGAAGTATTCCAATTTGGTACATGTCTTTCACTTTTAGGTCCATTATCAAAATATTGTTTTTAGTACGTAGCAAAAAAAAAAATGTACACGATTCTGTTAATAAAATCTAAACTATTACTAATCAAAACAGAGATCCAGTCGACTGCTGCTGATGCATTCCGGTATGTTGCGGTGCGAACGGGTTGTGTTGTGTCTACGTATATGAAACGTTTAACATCATAAAGACGTATAGCTCTTTGTTCCATTTTACCTGAGAGAAAGAGCCGGTTGGCGTACTGGAGTTCAAGCCTAGAAGATCTCCTGTGCTGTTTGACTTTCCAGTCGGTTCCGGCCTGAGTGAATTGGCAAAACCTGTACCACTTTTTTTTTGCAATATCGATCGATATCAGCTGATGTCCGTGCAGGGACTTTTGTTACACTTACGTTGGTATGCGCAAATTTCCAGTGTTGCCAAATGTATCCTGCCCATCACTAATGGACGTATCTCATGAGTTTAAAAAGTTACCAGAGCAAATAGACAAACTTACTCTCTGTTGGCAAGCAATGAGTTTAGTTTGGCATGTCGAGGATCCGCTGGCTGGGAGTGTAATAATGTTTGTGAAGAAGGTGCCGATGACGAAAGCTGTACAAAATAAATGATTCAGATAAAAAAACTCATGTTTTTCAAGTCTGTAGTCACGCTTACCAGTGACATGCCTGTTTGTTGCATGGCAACGGGCGCTGTTTGCTGAGTACTGATGGACGATGTCTGCTGAACACTGACTGGATTAACCTGCTGCGCTGAAGCACTCGCCTGGGCCGCCTTGTAGCCAGGTCCAAAAGGATTATTGCTGCCTGTCACCATGGGAGACTGTTTCTGTGGAGTACCTGTAGGCTGGTTCATCATCATGGAGGACGATCCCAAGGTAGCTTGTTGACCCAACGGTGACATGTTCTGCAAGTTACCCGTCGACAAGCTGTGTAATCCCGGCTGCATGGCACCGGTTGGCATGGCGCTGTTAAAGCCTGCGTTGTTTGTATACTGAGGGCTCATCATCTGGTTTGTCTGGAAAGGTGCGACACCAGTGTACTGTTGTGGCAAACCTGTCATCTGCGCCTGCATCTGATTCCAGTGATACGGATTGCTCTGTGCACCCAGTGGCACCGATGCGAATGACATGCCGGTCTGTTGCGGCTGTTGGATGGTCACTGGTGCAAACAGATCCGAGTTGTCATCCAGCAAGTTCTTTTCGTTGTCTCGTGCCAACTTGTCACGTTTCTTTTGTTCAAGCTCTCTCGCTTCTCGTTCGCTTTCCTGGATCGCCTTGGCAAGATCAGCATCGCCTTGTTCTCGGTCACGAGCATCGCTTTGAGCCATCCTTCGACTTTCTTCCATCGCACGCTGCATGTCACGATCCTCTTCGTTGGATCCATTCCCACCAGGTCGACTTGGTGTCCCATCGTAGCCGCGGCCATACAGGGATTCATTCATATAGTCGCCTACACCGGCCATGCGATCTCGCATCGAATGACGAGACTGCCTTTCCTCTTTTAATCTAGCGTCATCGACTAGTAGACTCGTGATATCCTTGGCCTTTTGTCGCACTACAATACAGTTGGTTATTTCGGATCCACCCTCCTCCCCATCGCTAAAGTGACATACCGTTCGCTCCAACATCCCTACCCGTGTCATCGACATGCTGAAACTCCTTCAGCGTCTTGACCACGTAGATGTTTTCCTTGGCATACAGTACGACGTTGTCGGACCCTACATGGAGACAGTAATCCAATAACAACAACGCCTATAAAATGATATCTTTGTCAGTCAAGTTTGCGACCTGCGCCAAGACCCAAGTTCTACCTTGAATACGTGCCGCCAGTTCTTGCCCTTGTCATTCAGTCGACGATCGATCATGTCCATGATTTCCACAAAGTCGTGCCTAGCAAGCATATAGCACGTTAGCATCGTTACACCACGTGTTGCAAGGGTTGCCCTTCGTACTCGTTGTAGGTCAACTGCGCAATCTCATTCATAATGGTACCACTGGGTCCCCATGGGTCATTGGAAGTTGCCTCCCGAACTTTGATTTGGGCATCAGAGAAGCCCTTGGCATAGTTTTTACTGTTCAGTGGTATACCACCGGAGGAATTAGGCTTCAAAAACTCATTCGACCAAAGCAACATGCAAAGATCCAGAGCTGAAAAGTGCAGCCCCGTTTCCGCATGTCCAGTGGCTCGGCCAATGCAACTTACATGCTTCGCGCAACGCCTCGTGCTGCCATTATATGTATATATATAAAGTGAAGAAAAAGAAGAAAGGCGAGCTAATTCCGGAATAGCTCGGCTGAATGCCGCCCAAAAAAAGAGGATCGCCTGTTTCACAAAAACTGGTCGATCTCCCCGACCACCCAAAAGCGCCGACCCTTTTTTTTTTCTTGGCTCTCTTCAACGAGCCATAGTGTATATGCTCTATCCACCGGATACCCTTTCTGAGTGCTGCAGTAACCATGATTCTTCTACAGCCTAGCATGATATCGATTGTTGCTTTCATATTCTAAATGCAGCTGCCCAAGGTCGCTGACCGTGTGGGTATTTTCCTGGCTGAAACTGTCGTAATCCTACAGTAACCATGGTAGCAAAATAGATCACATACGCAATGCTGGAGGGGAGTGCATTCTAAATACAAGTCAGAATTTGTCATCCGTCAGGGACGTCATAGCTGTTTCTCACGGTTGCGGGATATTTCCATATACGTCCATAACAGACCCAAAAGTGTTCCCGTTTCATAGCTACATTGTCACCTCTATTTGCAAAGAACATTTGTTTGATACATTCGTCATCATTGCCGCTCCCGATTTAAAAGACGGATGTAGCGAGATTACGTTTTTAATGCGATACGTAAAGTTTCTTGGCCAAGCAATGCGCTAAATAATAATGTATACTCCATCTCGTTTGCTTCGAGCAACAAGCTATTGTCTTGATACGACTAAGTCTCGAGATCAATTCTAATCCTTTTTTCCCATACCATCACCATACTTTGTACCAACGCTGCTGACACTATAAAGTCTACCGTTTCTCGAATTTTTTTTTCTGTCTCAATTTCAGAATTTACCATTGAGCAAACATTGGTGCTCCTAAAGCCTATGCATATAATCTTGGCAGCACATATCTTTTAATACAGACGAGGATGCCACAATAAGGGGTTTATCGACCGGTTTTTTTTTTTTTGAGGATCATGATCAACACCTGGTATTTACATTGAAGCCAATAGGAAATCTGGTAACTTGATCAACAATGATCAAAACAGGCTTTTATCAGTTGAAGCAGTTATTGAATAAACTGGCATGTGCTTCAAGTACTCGTTTTATACAGTGGGTTGCCTTGTACAAACCTTTGTTATTGGAAGACCTCAACCACCCGACTAACGGTGGCTGTTCTACGTAACAGTACCAGAGATCCATCTTAATTAAATTTTTCTCGAGACATAGCAAGTGTTCCAAAAATGAGCACGATTCCTTTCCATCATCTCGTAATAACTTACAAAACAAAACCCTTCATAAGTAGTCCCATGGATCATACTTTTCAGAGCGTCACAGAGGATTTGATGGATGGATCATCCGCATCCTCAGCAACGATAACTTTTGCTGGAAGCCAGTTCTTTCCAATGGCCTAAGGAGTTGTTAAATCTCGTCCATATCGATGCCAGCAAACAGTGGTTCCTTTGGTGGACCCTCACATTGTATTCTGAGATTGTCCAAGCATCCTACGTTAGTATACTACCGCTCTGGGTAAAGAACCGGGGAACGACTTGAAATATAGTACCATAGCCGAGTGCCGCAAACTCTTTACGTCCGATCGATTTTACTGGGCATTGATAATATGAATGAAGAGTATATGCAATAGATGGTGTGTAGACCTATTATTGTTGCGTTGCAAGTTATCTAAGCAGCAGTTAACATTACTAAAAACCTTTCTATATAATTAGAAAATCGAATAGGCCTACTATCCACGCACTGAAAAAAAAAGTTGAGCTTTACCCCGTACGTAGCATCCGCTCTCCAGGTGTACGACAAGAAGAAAGACTCCGGGACGAGTTGCGCCGAGGTCTTCAAACGTGTATAACTGTCTAACGCCACCTATCTGGAACCATTCTCATTGATCGCCATAATGAGATACATAGTGATGAATTTGGTCTATAATGATTGGTCAACGGCATATGCTTGACGCCTATCAATCCATCATAATCACATGGTGGACTTTTAACAAAAGCTTGTGGGTTTCCCATTCGATTATTTCTATCATTCTGGATACGTATTCAGAATACAAAGGATTACCTAACCGAAGCACAATTCATATTACATAAAAGTGATAACAAGAAGAATGAACAAGGAGATATACGCGGACTAGAATAAATAAGGCGAATGGATCAATTGAAACCAACCAATAGCGTTGGAATAGCACTTACCAGTAATATTCTTCCAAGTCCCAAAAAAAAATAGTGAGAGGTAACATGTGCCACTGAAACGAACACAGAAGCTATTACAAAAAAGCCTTCTCGATTCAACAGCCAGAGTGTATATTCCATACCATTCCCAAGGACAAGATCGTGGCATCGTTGCGCACTTACTTGTCTGTGTTCCCATCTTTCGTCTGACTCTTGTGATATTTATTTTTCCCAGGCATTTACCTGTTTTAGGCTCACGAGCACGATGGTGAGCATTATAACAGTACTTGCAAAACGCATTGATCTTCATCCTCAGCATTGATCACAAAATGTTCTTTTTTTTTTGACTCTGTCCCTTACAATAGCGGGTCGGCAAGAAATCTTACGATTGTTCACTTTCTGCATGGCAATATTTCGTTGCAGCAACGCCACGTGCAAGCCTAATTTTGAGAGTCAAACCTTTTGCCGCAGTAATTATTTTCCCCATCCTTTTAAGAAACCATAGTTATGGATCCATCTAATAAGGAACATGTTGGAGACCCCGAACAAATCTATATAGGATGCCTGTTCCCAGTAATTCCCGCCCAGAAACATCTTTGTATTATTAAAAGGTTACCCTTGAATTTCCTCTGTGCTTCTTAAACTTATTGTAGCTTAGTCGTTAAATGAATTAATAATAGCTTTTTTCTTGTGTCTGAAACATGGACCATGACAAACAGTTTCCAAAGTTTTTATCTCGAATTCTTTTTGTTTTTAGCCTATTACAGCTAGACGGTTGAAAAGAATTAATAAATGGAGAACCTCTTGTCTGAAACATTGCATGCAGGATCGAATTACATACGTGAAAACTCCGTACTAACGTGTCTCGCCATTTAATAAACGTTTTCCATAACATGCTACTCCTTAATATTGAACGAAAAAAAAGAGTGCGTGATGCGCGAGATTGGTTCGATATCGGCGGAGATCGTAGGCAAAAGGAGATGGAGATACTCAGCCGATGATGGCAAAACTCTGTTTATTACCAGGCGGTCCCCAAGGAAACCTACATTAACAAGGTTTGTCTAATCATAGAATCGAGGGCGGAATAGGGCAGATGAAGAAAAGCTGAGTTGACTAGTCTGCATAGTTCTGGAAGCGGAGTGGAGCCAGAGATACGGGTTATCAGGGCGGTGGTGTGCGAACTTACGATGCAATTCAGTTCATTCGTGATACCCACGAATTCCCACTCAGATGAACAGGCCAATGTTTGGTGAAAAGCATTCGGTGCCGTCTTTGGCGGGGCATTTGCATGCACAGGCCCTCGTACGTTTTTATTCCGCACGTGTTACAATGTTGATCCTTTTTTCTTACATCACGCCACAAAGACAAAAAGTTCAAGGTAAACGAACGTCCGGCAGAGAAATTTCATGCGGATACTGAAAATTCTGCTAACGTGCTTAAAGAATGCTGAGAGACCAAAGAGTTTATATGATGTTGGAAAAAAAAACAGATGAAAGAAAAAAGATGGGCAGCACGCTGAACCTCTGTCTTTTGTTCTTTCGGTGTGTTATATTTGTGTATATATATACGGAGGAGTAAAGCGAGAAAAGAAAAGAGATGTGTTGAGAGAGAGAGATATGCACAGCGATAAAGGAAGATAGAAAGGGATATATGCTTTTGGAGTGAGTTGTGGGTGTGTGTAGTATATAGAGAGCGAGTAATAACAGTAGATATGATGCAAACGAAAAAGAAATAATAATTAGGATGAATGGACAGTAAAAGTGGCTCGTTGGTTATCGAATTGTGTTCGCTTGGCACGGCAAATGTGGTTCAGGATCTGGTCGAGCTCGTCGTGGCGAGGCGTTGGCTGTTCTGCGTCTTGGTTGCTCAGTCGTCGGCCTTCGAGGCGGTCCACCTTGTTGAACAGACCGTTCATGAACAGGTCACGTTCCTTGTCGGCGGTGAGATGGTATCGTTGTTTGTTGAAGCAGGGCCGATGAAGCGACTTGACCAGCAAGTCTGTCATTTCATAGAGCGAGCGTCGATCGACCTGGGTTTCCATAAGTAAGTAAAGAAAGAAAGAAAAAAGGTGGGAAAGGGGAAAGCGGGTGGGTTCCTTTATATATCTATCTATCTATATATACCTGATCTGAGGCTGATTTCTTGGAGAGTTTAAACCTCGATGGCCTTGGAATCTGCGCGATCGAGTTGCACAACATTTTAGGCGCTGGCTGGTGTGAAATCCTCAGCTGGCGCTCAACGCGCTGATTGTTGAAACGGGGCGTCACATGCGACAGACGATCGATGGCCCGGAAGACCAAGTCTAATTCTGAATAAGGTTGTTCTTCTTGGTATTGCGGCGGCTTTTCCTCTTTGACCTGGAACGACAGCTCCTGGTACGCCGGAGGATGTTCGTCGTCGTGCTCGGCATTGCTGAGCGCCCGATGGAGTGCCTCGACGCGCTGGTAAAATTCTGCCTCGACTGATTTTTGCGCAAACATCAGGTGTGATGGCAGTGACGCAAGGGCATGCCGGATTTCGGTCCGCACGTGTTGAAGCGTAGCGTGAGGTGAGATGGCAATAGGATCGGTCCGATGACCAGCATCGGTCCGACGAATCGTGTAAACGAGTTGCAAAAGCGTCCGACAGAGGTCGGTATGGCTGCTGATCAACCAGAGATGCGTGTCGAGCAAATGTTGGACTTGGCTCAGCGCGGTCGTCAGGTTATCGCCGTCGGTCATTGCGGCACGGGCCAGGCAGCTGGTGCTGTGTAGGATGGAAGGTACGACCGTGCTGGGGCGTGCTCGCTGTTCACTTTCGCATGCTGTTTCGAGAACAATGTGTCGTAATACGTTGTCCAAGCCCGTTAGACAAGCGTTGCTGAGCGTTCGCAGCGACTTATTGCAGGGGTTAAAAAAAAAGCCATGTGTGTCTATTTATTTATTTTTTACCTCGACAGTTAGTGTTTCAATCGTCTCGTCGTACTCGACGGGCTCCAGCATGAGCTGCTCCATGGCAAGGTCGTCGTCGGCAGTGGGCGCGATCGTGGGCTCGCTAGCAGTTGTCTATAAAAAGCGGTCGGATTATTAATCTATGCAGTGGGGCGCGAAAGAGAGGAACGTACGGCGGGACGCGTGCGGGGCTTCTGCGGCTGGAGGGTGGCCATCAAGTAGAAAGTGGGTGGTGGGGAAAAAAAGAGTGGAAAAGGAAGAAGAAAGAGCGAAATAAGATTATATATATGATGTCTCCTATTCCTTGGTGGCCCAACTCGTTGCCCCTTAAAAAATTGCAAACGAAAAAATCAGCCCATGTCCTAATCAGGATGACCTTGAAACCCAGCCAGCGTCGCAATACTTCCGATAGCCCTTCTGATATGTACCAGGGAGAGAGCGCCTTCCAAGGAGTCGACCAACCCGCGCCCGCCATTTTCGCCACTCCCCTTGGCTTTCGATTCTTCAAAGGCCATCGTTAGGTGTAGGGAGAAGGGGGTGTGGGTGCGAGGGGAATTTCATCTTGGCTATTCTGCAAGCTCCCCCACCCCTTATTCGTCTATCCAAACACACACCCCCAACATTGGCTCGCGACACAGAAACTCCAAAGAGGTCAGTTGTTTGGATCGACCTTTTTTGTGTTGCATATATGTAAATTGCCCTATTATTTCAGTTGCCACCGACGTGTCACTGTCCCACACTTGTGTCACGCCGCACAGAGAATGACGGCCAAGAAGCGCTTTGGGCCTTACGTCCAAATGGGTTAGGGTAGCCAACAACAACATAAAAAAAAGGGAGGGGCAGAGTAGCCAAGTGTGACTCGCCGGAACCGCTACCAAAGCACTGGTGGCAACTTGTGAACAGCATTCCTGTTTGAAGGTTTTCGAGGGGGTTGATTGTTCAATGAGCGCACGAAAAGAGAGAGAAAGAGAAGCACCAGTCCATAATTGGAAGTAGCAGTGACTGTGTGATACGCCGCCAACTTGTTTCTTGTTTGTTGTCCAAATGGTAATCTTCTCCTGGACCCTGCTACTTCTGCTCGCACCGGCTCAAACAGGTGCTTGGCGTGTATGGCGTGCTGAAGACGCGACTCCGATCATGGAGGAAGAACAAGGTAGTCGTAGCAAAAAGATGAGAGACATCGATCAAGAACCCAATCGGTAAAATGGGTTAGATCCTTTGCAGGATGTTTTTACAGTAGCTTCCCCTCACGAAAAGATGCTTCTGCATCATGGATTGGGTGAGTGGAGATGCACGGGCGGCTTATCGCCTCCTAAATGCGTCTTTTTCCATAGAATCGTTCCGACAACTTGAAGAGAGAGAACCGGATTGTTTCAAGGATACAGCCCGAATCTTGCATCGCGGATGCCGCTCCCTTACAGCGACAACCTATGATAAAGTGCAATGTACGTCACTTTAAGCTTGGCCCATACAAACAATTCCACACCTAACCAAGTATTGCAACATCAGATGCGGTGCTGCTGACCGTGTGTGAACTCTCAACGGCCAACCTGCCGGTGCCGCGTGAATGTTATCTTCCTCAGAAAAGGCAGCAATGTATCACGTAAGGAAGGGAAACACATTCGCCAATCCGTACGCAGCATGTCGTGTGAACAAAAAAACCCATTCTTTTTACCAGAAAGTTGGCCAGTGTCCCGCAAACTTGGACAACGTACAGTGGTAATAATTCATTTGGGAAGCCTCATGATATCATCGATGGTTACTTAATTCATATTTTAAGGTTATTTCCGCGACGCAGGTAAAAGGATCAATATCGCTAGAAATGGTAGGAACTAGATCTGAAGGGAATACAAAGAGATGATGTGCCTTGCCATTCGATACCCCGTCGAGCGAGGTAAAAGTGCCCTGATGGTTTTTTCGGGATGCACAGCCACCTTATTTTAAGAAATCTAGAACTATTGGAAGAACTTCATCGCAATTTGACTGTTCAACAACTCGACAACTTTGCCGCCCTGCGTGACCATCAAGAGCAGATTGTTGAATGGCGCGATAGGGAACTAGCCGATCTTCGAGAAATCCAAAAGGCGCAGCAACGCATGTGGGATCAATGGATTAAACGTGTCGAGGTAAAAAGAAGACGTCATATGAACAAGTTGGCATATTGTGCACCCACTAATAAACGTTTGGGCCAATGATATAGAATGTGCATGAGCAAACCCAAGGTCTCTCAAGCCTTGTTCGTGCAATGGAGAAGCAACTTGAATTGAAGCAAAGCCAGCAGCTAGCCTACTTTGAGCAATTCGATGCTTTGGTGCAACAGCGTATGACGCGCATCTGGAACGATATGGAACTGGGACTCGTCCATGCGTTGCGCCAGTTACACACCGGTGTTGAACAGACCCTGGTGCTCCAACAACAAATGCAGATCACTTGGAAGATGTTCCAGGTAAAATTATATGAAATGTCTCTTTATTATTATTACTATTATTATTATTATTGAATCAGTCAGTCGATTTAACAACAAGAGATAGAGTGATTGGCAACGGACTTGGTCATCCTTGAATGGCACGTTGATGGACACAACCAAAACGGTCTATGCGCTCCGGAAAGAGATCGATACGGTGCATCGTCAATTCCTTACTTTTCTCAATCCACTCAGGCAGCTGCTTCGATACAAACGGGTCTGGATCATTGTGTCACTGCTGCTGTTGCGTCGCCGAGTCTACATGTTGATCATGACACTTAATTTGCGACGTCTCTTGGTCTTGTCGATCAGCCACGTGTGGAAACATCTCATACAAAGCCAACCTTATCAAGAGCCGCTCGAAGAAGTAAGAGACAATCCTCCCCCTTTCTTGCTTAGTATGACTAAGAATAGAGCAATCCATTTAGATTTATCTGTCTAGCTAAATAATATCTTGGTCAAGCGCCCACTCGCTTAATCAGACCATGGTTTCCTTTTATTGCGAATAAATTGTTGCACTCCATGCCAACTATGATGCAATTGACATGGCTGATGTCATTGTCATGAGCCTTTATTTTTCTTTATTTTGTCAGATAGACCTCCAACAACACGTTTTTGATAACGCAAACGTGCTCGTCCAAGGTAACACAGCATAACCAAGCCACATGAATTTTCGAGTGAGTTTGCATAAGCGCCTATTCTCGATTTTTTTCTGTCAAAAAGAGCCAACGACACCATGAAATTGGATGCCAAAGCACTACGCTACATGTCCTCGGAAGAGTTCCGAGTTCTCACAGCTGTAAGCTTTCTTTTTTATTTTCAATTCGAATGAATTGTTCATTCATTTGCTTTTTGTGAAAAAAAATACCAGGTGGAAATGGGATCAAAGAATCACGAGGTGGTGCCCATGGCACTCATTGCCAACATTGCACAACTGCGTCATGGCGGTAGTCATAAACTGGTCGGTGATCTAGCCAAAAACAAACTTATTGCTCGAGTACAAAACGCCAAATGTAAGAATAACTGCCAGGTTTTTTTTATATATTTCCATAGCAACAGCCCCCCCTAATTTTTGTTTCCGATATAGATGATGGATATCGATTGACGTATGGTGGTTACGATTATCTTGCGTTGAAAACGTTTGCGAAACGTGGATCTGTGTACTCGGTCGGAAACCAGATTGGCGTTGGCAAAGAATCAGGTGAGAGATGAATACCATTCAACTTTTGGAGAGAGGCTAATGATGAGAGTAAATATAGATATCTACATTGTTGCTGATGAAGAGGATACACAAATGGTTTTGAAGCTTCAAAGGTTTTGTGCCCAAAAATAGGGTCTATGGATGGACGATTCACACCGGTCACGTGTTTTCAAATAGATTAGGTCGAGCGTCGTTCCGTACGATCAAATCGAAACGTGATTATCTGCAAAAACGTAAATCAGCTTCTTGGATGTACATGTCTCGACTTGCAGCCATGAAGGAGTTTGCATTCATGAAAGTGCTTTACGAAAACGGATTTCCAGTGCCTGAACCTATCGATATCAGCCGACATTGCGTTGTCATGGAACTTATCGACGCCTTCCCACTGTAAGCCCAACGCTGCTTGTCGATTTTCTTGCTTGTTTTTGACATAGATAGTTGCTTATAGTCGACAAGTGGAAGAAGTGGCTGATCCCGGCAAATTGTATTCAGACTTGATGAGCTTGATCGTTCGTCTCGCGCAACACGGTTTGATCCACGGCGATTTCAACGAGTTCAACCTTTTAATCAAACCCAACGGCGATCCTGTCCTCATTGATTTCCCACAAATGGTCTCCACATCGCATGTAAATGCCGAATAGTAAGTTTCAAAAGAAGCGGATCGGGAATATCGCAAATCGCTCATATATGACTCGACAGCTACTTTAATCGAGATGTCGAATGCATCCGTACATTTTTCCGTCGACGCTTCGGATACGAAAGTGTGCTTTATCCCAAGTTCAAATTAGACACAAACCGCGAATTCGATTTGGATGTGCAGGTTGCAGCCAGCGGATTCAGCAAAAAGATGCAGGATGAATTGGAAGCTGTAAGGGATTTCATTTTTTTTTTTAAAAAAAAAAGGAGGACCCAATTGAACACTGTATGCTGAAAAAAAACAACAACTGGTATTTAGTACCAAGAAGAAATCAAGGACCATGAGGACGAATCGGAAAGCCAAGAAGAGTCAGAGTCAGATGATGATGAGAAAACGGATAAAGAAGAGAGTATACCCCAGGCCCAGCTCACTGAAGAAGAAGAGGCGGCCGAGAGATTACGGAACCTTCGTCTAGGTAACACGGAACCGATCGTCTCGGAACAAGATCGACAATCGGACGAAGCAAGTGAAGCTAGTGAAGAAGAAGAGGAGGAGGAGGACGATCAAGAACCAGAGGAATTGAACAATAGAGAGTTCAAGGCACATCGTGATACAAGCAAAAAGTCTCGACCCAAACGGACACAATTGAACGACGAGAATATCAAGGACCGTGTTTCGAGGAGTTTGCGTGGACAAGTAAACCGCGACAACTATAAAAAGGCCGTGAAACGGAACCAAGTCAAGGGCAAAGAGAAGCGCAGGAACCGGGATGTAATCAAGGCTGCCAAAGGAGGCACCGGTGGCATTTTCGACTAGAAATGTAAAAATAAAACGATGGTCGAGCGCGGCTTGGCTGATCAAAAAGAGTGGC
Source organism: Fennellomyces sp. T-0311 (assembly GCA_025266875.1). Taxonomy (NCBI): domain Eukaryota; kingdom Fungi; phylum Mucoromycota; class Mucoromycetes; order Mucorales; family Lichtheimiaceae; genus Fennellomyces; species Fennellomyces sp. T-0311. The sequence continues at coordinate 542,049 of JALLLT010000017.1, forward strand.
ATCTTTCAATCCACCGGCACGCAATAGCACAACCAACGCAGAGTGTGCGCGCTTGACGGAAAGCGCAGGAGAGGAAGAATGGTTGGGATCGTCGTGATGCGCAACAAAACAGGGCACATGAATAAAGCATGCGTGTTTAAAAAAGAAATCCAGACCTTATGTGCAGGTCCAAGTGGTTGATGAATCAGCTGGGTCTATTAATAGCTAGATGGACGACGCACAACTGGCACGTATCACTTTCTGATCAGGGACAAGTACAGACTATGATGGTGGGTTCGATCTGCGGCCAGTGGTACAGGCCAGCAAGATGCACGATATGCTTGCCAATTTACTATCCCTGGAGACAAAATGCAAGCGGGTGCAGTAGGTTGCTTTGACAACGGGCTTAATTTTACTGCAACCGTTGGGTTTGTGCGTATCGGGTACCCCTCCGAGAGAGAGAACCATCTTTATTTTTTTTTTATTTAATAACGGTGTACGCCTCGGTGGCACTTTCTGTGGCTGTGTACCATTTTTTTTTCATGCAGAACTGATTCTACAGGAGAGCCATCGATGACTGTGATTTCTTTCAGTTGAGAGTGAGAGAAAGAAGAAAAAAAAACCTCCCGTCTCTTTCTCTCTCTCTCTCTTTCTCTCTTTTCTTCCTTACATTAGCTCTTTCAATGACTGGCCCCATTCCTACATCATCTATGGCAGCGCTCAATATCCATGATCCGGTTGCGCCTCGCGGGCTGAGCGTTGCTCAACAGCGAGAGATTGCTGCAGCGCAGGCCCAAGCAGCCGCTATGGACAGGTCGTATAGACCTTCAAAGTCCTTTCCCAACTCGGCATCGCTCTATGTCGGCGAACTCGATCCCAACGTGCAAGAATCGACATTGTACGATTTATTCAACGCTGTCGGCTCCGTTGATAATGTGAGAATATGTCGAGACGCCATCACCAAACGTAGTTTAGGTTATGCTTTTGTCAACTTTAAAACGCACGTCGACGGTAGGCTTGTGTCTTTTTTTTGTTCTTGCTCCAGCAGTGAAAGACTGAATAACGCTGTGTCCAAAAAGGTGAACGCGCACTCAACGCACTCAACAGCACGATGATCCATGGCAAACCCTGCCGGGTCATGTGGTCGCAGCGCGACCTTGCCAAGCGCAAAATGTCCGGCGGTGGCAATATCTTTGTCAAGAACCTCGATCCAACGATCACCAGCAAGTCTCTGCGCGATACGTTTGCTCACTATGGCGCCATTCTGTCATGCAAGGTTGTCACGGATCCCCAGGGCCAGTCCAAAGGCTACGGGTTCGTGCATTACGATACGATCGAGGCAGCAGAGAACGCCATCCAGCACGTCAACGGCACCACGGTCTATGATCGGGAACTGTAGGGCAACTATTTCTCTTTTGTGTGTGTGTGTGTGTGTGTGTGTGTGTGCTATTTTGTCCCCCATCCAACCTAAATGTCCAACTCCTCCTTCCCAAAAAAAATACCCCCTCCTCCTTTTAGTTACGTGGGGCACCATATACCAAAGCGTGAACGGCATCAGCACCACCATGCCACCAACGGCAACGGCAACAGTCACCACCACCAGCAACAACAACAGCAGCAGCAACAGCAACAGCAGCAGACCAGCCAGCGATTCACCAACGTATATGTCAGGAACCTAATGTGGGACATTAAGGAAGAAGAGCTCAAGGAGCTGTTTGGCGGCTTTGGGCCCATCGTGTCAGTGCTCATCCAGCGCGACGAGGCGGGCAAGTCCAAAGGCTTTGGCTTTGTCAATTTTGAGAACCACGAGGATGCAGAGCGTGCTGTGCAACAAATGAACGAGACCAAGTACATCGGCAAGCAGCTGTATGTGTCGCCGGCGCACAAGCGATCCGAGCGCGAAGAAAAACAAACATCCCCACAGCATACATCATCCCAACAGCAGCAAAATCATTACCAGCAACCCGCATTCCACCACCACCACCAGCACCATCATCATCATCATCCACCACCCCCACCAGCACCACAGCATGATTCAAATACCACCAAGCATCACAACCGATACCAGGGCATGAATTTGTATATCAAGAATTTGGATGACGAAGTTACTGACCAGCGCTTGCGGGACGAGTTTGCAAAGTACGGTACCATCACGAGCGCCAAAGTCATGCGCGACGAAAAGACCGGTCAGTCAAAGGGCTTTGGCTTTGTGTGCTTCTCCACGCCACAGGAGGCCACCAAGGCCGTCACCGAAATGAACGGTCGCATGATTTCGTCAAAGGCCGTCTACGTCGCACTGGCTCAGCGGAAAGAGGATCGTCGACACCACGTTGATCATATGGCTCAGCGAAACAGCCCACTGCACCTGCAGCAGGTAAAAATGGCTAGACATGGGAAAGGCTTAGAGATTAGCGCACGTCAAGAGCTCATTCTGCCTGTTTTCTTTTTTTTTTCAGCCGTTTATGCCGGTACCGGGCTATCTTCCTGGTGCTCCGGTGTACTATGACTACAACAGCTTCCCTCCCCAACCCGACGGCCGACCTCCTCGGTACCAGGGCCCGTACATTAAGCAAGGCTACCATGTCCCGGTGCCTGCGTATTACATGGCACCCCCTTCGCACCCGCCCCCACATCCACGACCGCCCGTGTACGCAGGCACGCCGGCACCGACACTGCCCCCTGCCGCGGCGGTCGCAGACGAAGGTCCCCGAGAGGAGCCGTTGACAATGGACATGCTCTCGACCTACTCGGACGAGGCACAAAACCGGATCCTTGGCGAGCGGATATATGCCGTGGTGTAAGCATACTACTTGTTTAAGGAAACCTGTCAAACTTTATTTAAATTAACACATGACGACATAGCCATGCCAAGTATCCACAGGTCGCCGGCAAGGTGACAGGCATGCTGTTGGAGATGGATAAAGAAGACTTGGTAGCACTCATCAATGATCGTGAATCCCTGGAAAGCAAGGCGGATGAGGCCGTTGCTGTGTTGGAACAGCATAGAGCTTTGTCGTCTCAAACGGAGGAGTAGTAGTGTGGGCTTTTGCAACAATAAAAGAAAAAAAAAGAAAAGAGTGATACACGCAGCAAAGATTAATAGTAGCCATCGTCATCAGATGACAGGTCATAGCCGTACTCTAGATGCAGATGCCCTTCAGTCTCTCTCTCTGTCATGCCTGCACAGACTTACGGTCTTCAAAGTCCCCGTCGCTCTCCTCGTCAGGGTAATCATTCTGATAGTAGTCTTCGGCTAATTTACAAGCAGGACTTGCTCAAACTTCTTTCTTACCAATTGACTTTACAACTTACCATTGGAATCCTCGTCTCCGTAATCACCGGGCTCACTGTCGCTATCGTCGTTCATGTACTGGGTCTCGTCATCGAACCACACCCTATTCCCGTCTCCATTCAGCCTTTCCGCCGTTCTCTTGCCCCCGCCCTCTCTCTCTCTCTTTCCGATCCACCACTTACAGCGAGCCAACGCTGACACCATGAATTTCCCCCCCTTGCGTGTCATCGCGATAGTAAACGTCATAAACATAATCATCCTCCTCGTCCATGACTCTTTCGTTCACTGTTCTCTTTGCATGAGTACGCCACAAAAAAAAAACTGGCCGGAACCCCATCCCACTTGCTTACACGTCAGGTATTCCTTGACCATGGGTATAAAGTTGCACATGATATCGTCTTTTTCGCCCTCGTCATCCGAATCGGCAAACAAGTTGGCCTTGGACGTTGTGGCGTCATCGCGGACGGCCTCATACATCTGCAACAGCTCATCGGCGGCACTTTGAACGACGGGCGGCTGATCACCGCGTCGCTGGTCCCGGTTTTGACTGATCACTCGGTAACGGGCTTGTCGGGCTGTCCTGTGTTTCTGCTGGACTAATCGATCCTTTCGCTCTTCGACCGTTTCCGGGGTACGTGGCCGGGACCCAGGTTGCACCCGCCGAGTGATCCGATCTTTGAGCTTTTGCGCTTCTGCAACACTCTTGAAACTGTTTTCCTCCACCGTCTCGGCCAGTCGAAAGATGGTCGGTAACGCAGTGGCAGACACTGCTTGCCTATTTTTTAGTTTCCCATGCTGCTCGCACTTCAACTCCCCCAAACCTTTCAACGAAGAATCCTTTTTTAAACTGTCCTTTCGTAATCGCTTATAATCTTCATTTTTCGTTTGGAGAACTAAGGTTTTTTTTACGTCAGCTTTTTTTAAATCATCGTCAAAATAGAGTCAGCTTCTTCATTTACGTAAAGCTTCGAGTGGCTCTTCTGTTCGCTTGCGCTTTATTCTCAAAAGGGTTAGTTTGCCGGAAGGTGGTGTTTCCATGCTGAAGGATTGGAAAGAGATCGATCACCCGCGAAGTAAGCGAGATCGAACAAAAAAAAATGCGTCGGACTTTGGATTATCCACGCGTATCCTCTCTGTTCAACTGTATTTATGCAGCTTTCCATCTGTTCGCCTTCCTGTCTTGCATTTAACATTTTATTGGATTTCAGCCGTGCTGCAAGTCATTGCTCCCTGCGATATATATAGCTTCCTGACTGGAAGGCCGTACTTGTCTGTCTTTCTCGAACACACACTCTAAAATGCAAGTGCACTATGCATCTTCCACAGCCGCACAACGAACGGTGTCGGTATTTTTTATATAATCCGTCTCATTGAACGATGCATAGATTCCTTCGAATGAGTTTCTGCGTACCTGACACTACCAAGTCACAGAATATGTTCAAGTGTTTGATGGTCGCGTGTCCCTATTTGGTCTAATACCTCTGTACGCGGGCATTGACTGGATCATTCGTTTCCAAGGATACAAAAGACTGCATTGCGCTCGCGTTCATACACCTGCAATATCCTAGTGCTCCATATGTTCTTCTACACACTTTCAAGAAAGCAACTGATATTGTGCTTTTTTAAATATGTACGAGACACAACGATGTAAGACTGACGTTACATACTTACGCTGCTCATGGACAAGTGCTATTTGTCCTTGAGCTAAACATTAACGCAAACTTTGATTACATTACGTTCTTGCAAAGTATGCCATGCCCAGCACGCAATATGTACTGGTTAAAGTTTGCTTTATAATCCGCAGGTACTTGCATGGATACTAATGCCTTGTACGTCCGTCGCAATAATCAAATTGTGTCATACATACTTGAGGAAAGACTCTCGTTCGACTTTTTCCAATTTACTCGTCATGAAATCGTCCGCATCAAAGTTTCATCATTAGAAGACTATGAGAAACCGCCTTGTGCGTGTATATTATCGGCTCATGCGTCTCGGGATACATAATATCGCGCTATCTTCACCTTGTCGATATTAGCCGTTGTACAACGAACTAAAGTTTTAATTTTTTTTCAAGAGTCAGACTGAGCATCCATGTATCTTTGGCCTCGGTTTATTTCGTTGCCGATCTTAATGAGCAAATATCAGCAAAGTAAACATCATGGATCCTATTTACCGTAAATAAGTCTCCCGATGAGCATTTCCCGAACTCGTGTTATGTTATTACACAACGCCCTGCAGTGGCTTGTGACACGTTACGAAGAGAGAAAAAGTATCACAGCGCACTTGCGGCCATGTAGGAATAAATTTCAGTTTCAATATTATTCAGGTGTATTGGATACTGGCCACTGTCGAACGTGGAATATAATGGAACATGGTTACTCAAGGACCCTGTTGGTGGTCACCTCATTTTCATTGGCGGGTATTATTAGCTGGCTGTTGTCTCTGTTATGGCACAAACCATTGTCTCAAATGCCTATCAAGAAAAAAATAGACGACAGTGAACAGCGGATTACTTACAAGAAGAGGGTAAAGGAGGGATACTAGCACGGTATGAAGGCGAATGTTATACAGAAAACACTCTTTTGTCGATCCTTAATAGCTTGGAGTTTAATCTCTGGATTCCGAAATGAGCATTGAGTCTGAAATCCGCGTAGTGTGTAATATAAAATACAAAAAAAAACTCCCCGAGTTAGTCAATTGGAGGATTCCGGATTACTGCATGTCACAGTTTACTTCGTCAAGCACGTCGTCTGGTTCGAATCACGTTACTATAAGTACGCGTTTTGGTCATGGAGATGTGAACTCTAGTACCATCTCTGCGAGCTCTGTAATCAACCGTGATGATGACAGGTATTATCAAACACACAACCCCTTTACAAAGATAAAAAAGCACCTGTCTAACGAAGAGCTCTATCGAGTTAATAGTAGTACTGTCTCTGAGTTACCGGAATCACCTACGTTACCGCCAGAAATGAGTCGTGGAGAAGACTTTACCGACATTGGGCAGTTACCTAAAAGTCCAATACGTACCAAACCAACAGATTTGCAGCCGCTACCAGCGACATCTACATTTCAGCAACAGCTAACCTCTCCTTCAGGCAAGTGGATATATTCGAGAGTGAGGGGAAGGGGCGGAAAGCGTGGCTAAATAGTGAGGGCAATATAGCATCGTTCACTTCTACGACACAGCCTATGGAACGTGCCCGCTCTGCACAATCGGCTCCTTCTTCCCGAGCGAGCCATAATAGCGCCAACAATAAACACGTTCGACAAGTAGCATCTCACAATACCTTGCAACCGCGCCGCTCCAAGCGCTCAGCAGCGATTCCTGATCATATGGCAGCTGCTCTGGAATTAAGCGCTTCACCCAATGTGCCCCCTGCACCGGCTGCAGGCATGTACTGGTCTCGCGCAGTAACTTATGGCCGTGGTCCATCACGCCCGTTACGCGCACATACCGTCAATTTGATTGGTGAGCAACTGTTTGTATTTGGTGGATGCGATATCAAAACGTGCTTCAACTCATTGTACGTCCTCGATATGGGTAAGTTTTCTTTTTTCTTTATTATTCTTATTTTCTGTTCTTATCAGATAAAAAAAAGGGTGCTGAGACATGGATAGATACGATGACATGGTCGAAACCACGAACATCGGGACAGGCCCCCCCTCCCTGTCGAGCACATTCAAGTACCTTGGTAGAGCATGATCTTGGCTCTGGTAAACGAGCGCACTATCTGTACGTGTTTGGTGGTGGCGATGGTCCCAATTATTTCAACGATCTGTATGTGCTGCACACGGATTCACTGACATGGACGAAACCCAAATGTGAGGGTACGCCACCTTCGCCACGGCGCGCGCATACCACATGTCTATGGGGTAATAAAATTGTCGTAGTCGGTGGTGGCGATGGTGCACGTGCTTTGTCCGACGTCCACGTACTTGATATCTCAGAACCGGGCCGTCCACGGTGGTCCCAGGTGAAAGCACTTGGTATGCCGCCCATCGCCAGAGGTTATCACACCAGCAATTTGGTCAAGGACAAGTTGATTGTATTCGGTGGCAGTGATGGACACGAATGCTTCAGTGATGTTCATATTCTGGATTTGAGTAAGTTCATTTATTATTTTTTCATTTGTATAAAGAAAAAAAAACTCAGTTTATTACCGTAGCAACGAATCGATGGAGTCAAATCGAACTGGATAGAATCGTGCCTCGGCTTGCCCATTCAGCAACCCAAGTTGGCTCGTATGTTTTTGTAGTGGGTGGTCATGATGGTTCACGTTATTCCAATGATGTGCTGCTATTAAATTTAGGTAAGGAATCGAGTATCTCATTTACTGGATATATGAAAGTGACTGACTGGTATGTATAGTGACCATGAGCTGGGAGTCGCGTAGAATTTATGGTGGTGCGCCCAGCCCACGTGGATACCATGCTGCAGTTTTACATGATTCTCGACTGTACATCCTGGGTGGATATGACGGCAAGACCGTCTTTGATGATGTGTATATGCTTGGTAAGGTTTTCTTTTTTTACGCGATTGCAAGGCGATTGGATAGCGTTGCTAATTCACTTTGTAGATTTGTCTGCTTCTGCTTATTTACCACAAATCACAAACTTTGAGATAGATGTCTAGTTTTCCTGCCTCTCCTTTCCGTTTTATCTCACTTTCCCTCTTTTTTTTTCATTCGAAACCTTTAATACGCGCACAACTTTTTATATATATGTATATAAAGCACCCATACACGCACTAAAAGCAAAAGTGGTACCCCTACTAGCAGTAGTATTCTTTTATTATTAAAATGTACAGTTTAAAGCAATAGAGAATTTATGTAGTCTACTCAATGGCTATGAGCAGGTACTCAATAGTCACCAATTTGCGTCATATTTTGGAGCCTATGCTACGTGGAACAACCCTGGCTTCCGAAATATAATCGGCAGAATATAGCAGTTGGGAAAGGATAGAAAAGCAAACCACATCTTTTTGTAGGCAACACTGGCTGTTTGAAGCACATGGTTGCCTCTCAGACAAAGTTGTCGCATAAAGAACTCCTTTGGCAACTGCTTCCTAGCAAGTGCGTTGCCATAACAACAATGATCAGTTTCCCTTGGCAGCAAAAAGAATTGTCACTTGGTTGTCTCATCGACGGCGGCAAGTAATAACAATGAAAACGGTCTGTATTAATGTGGCAAAAACTTTTATAAGCTCTAAATGAGAAGTGTGAAGGTTCGAAGTAGGAGAAAAATATGTACATTATGCGGAGGAGCGGCTGGCCATTTCTTTGCGCACCGCCTCATCCAAAGATTCTATGCTGTTCGAGAACTGAATCTTCTTGAGGTTACGTACAAGAGTTTTGGGGAGGTCAGTGTTGTTGGACAGGTCCTTGATGGATACCTGTTCTTGACCACTCTTTGAAAACAGGGTTGCCAGGGTCTTTGTCGTCAATTCACGCTTGATATCGGACGGTCCGTCAATATATTCGATCACAGCCATAGGAGCATTGTCACCGTAGCGGTTACCGATGCGTTGTATACGGGTATATCCACCCTGTCGGTTAGCAAATCGTGGGGCGAGTTCGTCAAAGAGCTTTGGCATAGTGATATCTCGGCTCTAATTACAAATTCGATTAACATTTTTTGTTTCTTTTGGCTGTCACTTTTTGTATCTCACGTTAAGGTAGCTCAACGCTTGCTTTCTGGCTTCGATATCGCCCTTTTTGCCCAGGGTTACCATTTTGTCAGCGATTGGCTTGAGTTCCTTGGCTTTGGCAATGGTTGTCTCAATGCGACCATGTTCAATGAGAGACGAGACGAGGTTGCGCAACAACGCATTGCGATGCGACGATGTTCGGTTCAATCGACGAAAATGCTTGCCGTGATGCATATTTTTGTTTTGACAAAGAGAGAGCGGCTGTGACGAGACTTTGAATTTCCCTTAATTGAATTCGCGAGAAAACTAAACTGAGTTTTGACCCCACCCTCCATGTTTGCACAAAAGTGTTTCCCAATCGCTCGCGTAGCGCCTTTGCAGGGTAAACGATCCTGTAATGTCCTTTAAAAAAAACAACCATTGACCTGTGGGATAGTGAGCTGTAGACGTGCATTTGGTTCGACCACACCCGTTTTCCAGGAAACCGACAATGGACACAAAGGCGATCATTTTGCACCCATTCCCGAACGCGGTCTGATTGAAATTGAAGGACCTGACACGGCCAAATTCCTTCAAGGTCTTATTACGAACCACATGCCGTTGATTGCGGCGGGTGGTGATGGATTCTATACGGCCTTCCTGACGCCACAGGTATCGGTTTCTTAAAGCATGGAAATTGGGCTTCTGGATATTAATAAGCTTTTGCGACTTGGCATATTAGGGTCGGATGCTCCATGACGCATTTATTTACCCTGTCAACGTGGGAGTCAACTTTCCCCACCCCAAATTCCTGATTGAGCTACCATCCAGCGCCACTGCCCAAATGTTCAAGCACCTGAGACGATACATTCTGCGATCCAAGGTCAAACTACGGGACGTCTCGGAAGAGTACGGTGCCTGGAGTGTATGGGGCGATCTGGGACAGCACCATGATGAAACGGAAGACAAGGTTCCCGCCGGCAGCTTGGTCAAGAAGAGCAAACGACTTTCGGATATCGGGTGTACTGATCCCCGAGTGCCGGGCTTTGGCTACCGTGCCATCGTTCCACGAAATGATGGTAAAATTAAAGCGTTGTCGTACACATTTCGTGCCCTTTTGACAGCTCGTATTCTATTGTACATGCAGATATCCACACGCTGCTCAGTGCCGTGGGTGATTTCAAGGAACTTTCTTCTGACGAATATACAATTCGCCGGATACTTCATGGTATCCCGGAAGGAGTCGCAGACTTGTGGCCAGAACAATCATTGCCGCTCGAGTCTAACTTTGATTATATGAACGGAGGTTAGTAAGCGAAAGAGAGGATAAACAAAAGCTGATGGAGACATTTCAGTCGATTTCAGAAAGGGTTGTTATGTGGGCCAGGAACTTACGATTCGTACCTATCATACCGGCGTAGTCCGCAAGCGGATTTTGCCGGTACAGCTGTACGATAAGGATGGAAGGTAGATAAACTGCTGACCATGTGATAGGCAAGCCATTGCTGAAAGTCATGCAATATAGTGTCCCAACTGCGTTGAACGTAGACCGAGGAAAGACTTATCCATCCGATGTGCAGCCACAGATGGACATTAAGGTGACCGGAGGAAAAACCAAGCGTGGCGTCGGCAAAATGTGCTCTGGCACGCACAACATCGGATTAGCACTGATGCGGTTGGAGCAAGTTGAAAAATGTGCCAGAGGTGAGGATGTTGCATTTGAAGTACCGGAAACAAATGTGGGCGTACGGCCCTTCTTGCCTGCATGGTGGCCAGTAGATAATCAATAAAGAACAACACTTTTTTTTATTTGAAATATAGAGATAAACCAAATATTTACTGCACAGCCACTGTCAACCCTAAGCCAGAATGATCTGATCCCGTCGATTTGCGTCGCTCACTGGATCGTGAGGTGTCTGGGCGCGGAGATGAAGGCACCATTAAATGGCCAGAGGCATCCTGCTGCATCGCTAGATCAAACTCTGGATCGTGGATAGAGTTAGATGGGGATAGAGCTGCCGGGCTACCTGCCCAGCTACCGACGGGCGAGAACATCGGGGCTGAGGGGCTCGGTAAGGGCGACTCGATGTTGGGGATAAATGAAGGATCCTCTGGCTGTTCGTTGTAGGTGTTAAGTGGACGATCAAGTTGTGGAGGGATGGCAAAACCGTTCGGCACTGTGGCGATCAACACTGGCAGTTGCACTGTGTTGTTAAACGGCGTTCCTGCACTGCCGCCAAAAAGATTCCACATACTGCCACCCGCGGCTGCTGCAGCAGTCGGATCCGCACCTACAGCACCTCCTCCGCCGATCGGCATGCTAACGACAACTTCATATGATATGTCCAAGCCCGGATGCTGCGTCGATGGCACTAAGTCATCCGGCATGTGGAAACGGAACACCGACTGATGCTCCTTTGCCTCTTTCGGGATGGCCACAAAGAAGGTTTCGGTTTGGAGATTGTGGTGCTTTTGCCCATTAATCGTGCATACGAGCGAAACGTCCATGTGGCTAATCTTGCAGTCAGATTGGTTGGTCGTGATAAGCTTGACGGTGCATAAATCGCCTGATGTTTGCCTGATTTAGTCTATCTATATTGAAAAAAAAGGGAGAAAGAGATATTGTAATATTTGCTTTACCTGGGCAATATGCAGGTTTGATTACTTCCGCTGTTACTTCAACTACTGCATTGTTGCGACGGAAAATCTGGTTTCTCTTGGCACCAGGGCGTGGCACACCATTATCCATTGGCGTACACGTGACAAACGGGAGATAAATAACAGGAACACATGCAGTTTCGATGCAGTTTGGTGCATCGTCCAATTCCAGGAATCCTTGAAGACTGTACTCGATATGGTGACCGACATAGGTACCATGAATCGATGGAGGAAAGTTAACGAACGGTAGCTTGATTGCGAACAAGTACATATGGCTGCCATCTGGCAATTCACAGTTTACTCCTTCTAAAAAAAAGAAAGAAAGGGGTTCAATAATTATAAGCGGAATGGCCAAGGCATGATATAGAGTGCAATTTTTTTTCTGGCTTACCAGATCGTGCATGACCCCAAACATATGTTTCCACGCTGAAGATTGTGGTCTTACTGCTCGATTCATCGAACTGCTCACATTTGAATTCCACGCGGATATTGTGTGCATTCACGGGCTTATCAAGGTTAAGTACGACGGACCCTACGAGGCCTTATTAATAATCCTATCGGTGGATTTGCCTAAAAAAGAATTTGTACCATTCACCACCGATCCAGGACCAAAAGCCACCACGCGGTCTTGACCACCTGGGATAACGCTGAGGTTAAAGGATTTTACGGGGCTAGCGGGAGCACTGCTGAAGAACATCATGATGATGCGGGAAGAAGAAATAAAATAATAAAAAAAAAAGAGAATGCGAAAAGAGAAAAAAAAACTATGCGTTTATATGTACGAATCTGATCATGAGCTTTAAAAGCCAAGAAATAAGGGGGTAGTTGTCATTTTTTTTTGTATATGTATATATAAGCGAACGGTCCGTTCTTCTAAATACATATGCACATTGCCGACGGCAAAAAAAAAAGAGTTCATCAGCACGTAAATACCGATTTACCTGTTGTTGTCACGCCTGCACACCGGCTTCAATATTTTTTACGTGTGCGTAATTTTAGGCTTTGGGTAATAGAATACCAGTCAAAAGTTCCTCGGAAGCGATTTATGACACTATGGGGAAACTTCACACACTTTCACAAGCTGTCAACCAGGAAAAAAATACCCGCGGTCCTTCTTTGGTCGGGCAAATTACCGAAGCTGGGATCTAGAGTCCATACCCTTCCAATCAGTGCGATCAATGCTATTTTTGGCGGCGACTATCCTAGGTGACTCACAACTTGGGTCCGCGGAGCCGATCCCCCTGGGTTTACCCGTTGTTTCCCAGCAATTTTTTAAAGCATATAAATAGGCGGATCGATATCTAGAATTTTTCTTCATCTTCATTAACTACTCTACAAGTCTCTCTATACATCACATCAAAAATGTACAACCGTTTGGTCCGTTTCGCTGTTGCCTCCACCGCCTCCCAGATTGGCAAGAAGTTGGCTCTCTCCACCGCTGCAGGTGCCCTGGCTTACACCTATGCACAGGAATGCAAGAATGATGTGTTCTACTACAACAAGTCCAAGTAATTCGCCCGCCATGTTCCTGCAAATCAATTGATACCTCTCATTACACACTCTCTCCCTATCATTCACACACATTATTTTGCATCACAACTTCATTCAAATCTTGCATCATTATCTACACTCTATTTTCATTATGTCAATTTTCTTTGTATACTTGATATTTTTTTTATCTCCAAATGATAGACAATCTGATAGAGTATAGAAAATAAACCTACAATACGTCTTATTGGATACTTATTGCGTGCCCATGTGTTTTGAGTCCGTGCATTCCGGTAGCGGAACCGTGGGACTGTCGGAATCGAACTCCATTTGGTACAATAGATATAAGCGATAGGTTTCAGCTTATCATGACAGCTTACCCACACACAAATACCGTAGATGGCTATTGATTACTGCACGCGATCGGCTATCCGATTTGCAACATATCTACCCGTATCTTTTTACCATTTCACTTGTCAATGTTGTGTGTACCTATCTCGTTCTTTTACTGCTATCTTCAAAAAAAAGGAGCAGCGGCGATCAAACTACAAGCTCCGACCTTTGATTTTCACGGTCTTGTCATGTGCGTGGCGAAAAAAATTGTAGCAAATCGCCTCCGCAGCCTTTGATCACGATCGTCTTTCCGCGGAACATCCTCTATCGTCGCAAAAGCCATGCACGCGTAGAACACAGACAATGCTGCAATATGTACCTTCACATGATGGCACGAGCCTATCGCTATAACCTCGCATAGGCCCTGTATATAAAGGGCCGGACAATTTTCTTCTTTTTTTATCTAGGATAAACTATAGTATATCTAACTTTATGCAAATCTATCTGGGTTCCCCAATTTTTAATGAAAATTCCCTTCTCCCTCGAGATAAACAGATTAAAGCGCTTAGGAGAAAGTTGCCCCAGTGAATAAAAAAAAACCAGTTTTTGCTAACTACTATAACGAGTCCCTATCATCCTATCATGTTTCTTTGCTACCTGTCTAACGGGCATATCACTTTTCTGGCAATTTTTCTCATCGGATGAGCTCCTTTTGCAACCCTCTTTCTCCCTACCCAAGACTTTTTTTTATCCAGATCAGTCAAAAAAGCATTCCACTCCGCCACTGTATGAACCTTAATCCTGCATTTACGAGCTGATGATCATGCAGGTTGATAAAAAAAAGTTTCTTTTGAATCCCATAAATCGAACCACGATCGTAAAAACAGTTGCAATAAAAAGAAACCCGCTTATTTTTCTAAGAACGATTAGAGATGGCGTCATTGCCGACACACGTTCCGTATTCATGTTATTAATGAGAATCATAGTTTTAAACGTAACCATCACAAGGCAGATGACGTTTTCGACGGTATTGGTCATGCCGAGCAAGTGGCTTTCTTTATCTTCCGGTGATGTGTGCGCACTGGTTTTTGGGGTCCACCCTACATCCCGCATCCCACTCCGTAGTGTTTCTCCTTGGGAAAAAAAAAAAGAATGAGAAGGGAACGCGCCATTTTGGGGCCGAGTCAAACAATGATCGTCAAAAAGACCTTGGCACAAAGAGAGTATGCATGACCCTGAGAAATTATAAAGCTTACCCGTCCCCTTCCAAAAATTATATGCTTACATTCGCATTGAAGCTATAGAAAAAAAAACAGAGTATTTCTCGCTCTCACACTCGTGAGCTCCTTTTAAATCTTAGTGCGAAGATCGACAGTACATTTTTGTGTTGCTTATTAAAACGTGATCATCATCATCATCTACTCTTCTGATATCAATCAATTACGTTACTTTCTTTCAAAATGCCGACACCATCAGCTTCTATTGTCGAAAAAAAAAAGTGAAAGTAAAATAAAAATCCCTGCATGTGAAGACAAAAAAATAGTGAACTACCATAGTGATCCCTTATTTTTGGGATCACCCGGCAAATTCATATATATGCACTTGCACTTTTATTATTATTATTACCTACTCCATTATACACACATACACACTGCTTACCTGCGCATAAGGAGATTTTGGGGGGTTTGAGGCAAAAAAAAGTCTTGGTCTATGATGATCTGAGGTAAGTAAAAGACTGGAGAGACAGTGCCGCAATAGGTTCGATTATAAGCACTTTTTTGTCTTGTCATGTTGGGGGATAGTAATATGAAGTCGTACCTAATAAACATAGAAGTAATGTGGCCTATACAATTACATGTGCATACATTACATTCGGTTGTACACACGGTGCATATTCGTGCATAACGCTTCGAGTATTTCAGTTCCGGAATCATTTTCATTTCCGTCAAGCCAGAGCAACTACGGACGGCAATTGGCTAGCGTATGCACTCCTCTCTTCTCACACCCCCTGCTTTATAGAACTCCCTGACCGCCTTTGTCCCCTCCCCCAAAAAGCAAGCCCCCTCTCACTCCTCACACTTGCCCCTGCAAGGAAGAAGAGCAAGAACAAGAAGACTAGAGCTGGGCATAATAGAAGAGTATTATGAAAAAAAAAACGAACAAACGAGAATGTGAGAATGGAGTTACAAAGACAATACTCCTAGAGAGTAACCTTTTTGTCATCATTACAACCAAACTTCTGTAGTGTGGTATAAGTCTTTATTGATATTTGCCTATTGTTGTGAAGACTGAGTGTACTACATCATCATCATCATCAACATCATAAGAGTCACTGGTTTTTTTTTGCCCTTGAGCCGATCCACCTCTTTTTTTTTTTGCTCTTATTTCTAACACTGTTGTCCTCCTTTTTTGCTTTCATCCGTTTTTACCCTCGCGTTAAGTAAGAAGGTAAGCCGGCTCCCTTTCTGTCGATTCCGCTTTTTTCCTCTCTTTTTCTGGTGACCCCCCTTCCTTTACCCCGCCCAGAGTCTTTTTGGATAACTGTCGATTTAAACAAGTTAACCTAACCCCCTCCCGCAAGTAACTGAAGCCAAAAAAAAAGACCTATCATATATTCGCTTTTCCCTATAAGGCGTCGGCGTCTCTTTCCCGCCTGCCCCTCTTTCTTTGCATCCTGACTTTATATAATTCCCAAGGCAAACTTTACCTTTTTTCCCCAACTTTTCTTTCTCTTCTTGGGCTGCTTATTTATTATATTCTGCAGTAACCGACGTTATTATTTACTTTTTTCTGCTGTCCAGGAAAAAGAAAGCCGCACGTCGTCCCTCGCATCTTTGTCACAAGCATCATCAAAAAAAAGAAGCAGCTTCATTAGCCGATCATCCAGCTCGCTCTCTCTTTCCCACAAAGAAAAAGAAAAAGAAAGCAAGCTTTTCATCCAGTTTCTTATCGTAAGTAGGATTATTCTCTTTCCAACTGTGCATACTTTTTCTTTTCAACAGCTATGGTTCCTTTGGGTTGGTGGGGACCGGCTGGGCGTGTGGCAAATAATATATATGTATATGTATATATATGGCCACCGCATCATCACCCCCCCTCCTCCCTTTCTCGATATAATATATTGGGGTATCCGTAGATCAGTTTATTTTTTCGTTTCTCTTTTTATTTTGCCACACTTTTTTATATTAGCCACTGACCCACCGGTTCAATTTGTGATTTTTTTCTCTTGGCATATCGTCCACGTTTTCTAGGGCTATACATAGGTGGCAAGATTATAAACGACCTTGCCATTGGAGATTCCATAATAACCAACGTTTCGAACGCAAAAGAGAACCAAAAAAAATATAAGAAAGAAAGCTCAATGTATCAGCATTCAACTTATACCTCGCCGCAGACTCCCACATACCCATATAACAGTAACAGCAGCACCAATACCCCGCCGACTACTTTGCCTTCCACTTCCGCAATGAACAGCAAGACCTCACATGAGCAGCTGGCCGGTCAGCACCACCCGTTGGCAAGACCTGCGTCGATGCCACCATCGTATTATCAAAAATACCCGGGCGGACAAGGCACGAACGATTGCTACTCATTTGGCAACAACGATGCGCCCAGACCTTTCTCGGGAGTACTCAACGAGCGTGCCACCGGTGACAACCATTACGATACGCCTATGCCTCGAATCTGGCCGCAGAACGAACCTTACCGCGACTATCATAACAACAGCAACAACAGCAGCAGTGGAGACGATACAGACCATCTCCCGACAAGTCTTCCGACACCTACCGGAGTGGCCGCGCTTTCGTATCCGAGCCATAATAACAACAGCAATAACAACTCCAACAGTAACAATAGCAACAACAACAACAGCGGCAGTAGCAGCAATAACAATTATTTTGCACCACCACCGTCGACACCTGTACCGCCTCCTGCATCCACCGGCAGTGCAACAACTCCTGCTGGAAGCGGCGGCGGTGCTTATACCAGCCAGAATGGCGATAGTCGCCAGCATCTATACCATCCCTACGCTGCTAATAGACGCCATTCCGCGAGTAGCCTCGGTTACGGTAATAGCCCCGGCAGCAACTATCCCTATGGTCCAGCCGGCCTTCCAAGCTTCGCCGTACACCCGTCACCACGACCACCCATCATACCGCGTCCCAAGTTGACAACGACGCTCTGGGAAGATGAAGGGACGATCTGTTACCAGGTCGACGCAAACGGTATTTGCGTTGCTAGGCGACATGGTAAGCTACGGGAAGTAGGGACTGAAAAGAACGAGCCAATTAACCTTTTGAACGTAGACAATGACATGATTAATGGTACGAAATTGCTTAATGTTGCCGGCATGTCGCGAGGTAAACGTGATGGTATCTTGAAAAACGAAAAAGGCCGTGTCGTCGTCAAAGTGGGTGCGATGCACCTAAAGGGCGTGTGGTAAGTTGAATGAGCACTTGCTGTTCGGAAAAGTGAACTGAATCCTCATTTGTTTTATTATAGGATCACGTTCGCCAGAGCTAAAACGCTTGCTACCCAATACAAGATTCTTGATATTTTGCATCCTCTTTTTGTGGACAACCCAAGCAACTATCTCTACGCGTCACCGCTTCATCATACCCACCATAACCACGGTGCTGCAGCAGCCGCAGCTGCTGCAAGCATGACTGGTCTATCTCCTGCAGCTCCAGCGACTAGCACTGCAGGGAGCCGCATAGACAGTGGATTTTCTACTGCTTCGGGAACAGGTGGCGGTGCGTTTCGACAACCTCTGACCCACCACCATCCTTCATCTCCGCCTCCATTATCGTCACAGCAGATGTCTTCGCCGCATGCGTTCCAACCTCCACAAGGTATGCATACTGATGGTTTATGTGTAACCACACCGGACGCTGAATAAGTTGCATAAATGAGTAGGGCTTCGGCCGGTCGGAGAATACCATTCAACCAACACATCCTCATCTTCGTCCTCATCCTCGATTTTGGGCAATACTACCAGTGGTGGAAACGATATGTATAACTTCGATTACCGCGGTGTTGGCGGCGATTCATCCCCTCCTATCGGGGGATTAGTATCTAGCTATGGTGGAGGACCGAATACCAACAACAACACCAATAACCTCTCAGGGTATCATCTCTACCACCAACAAAGTGAACAAGGATCGAACAGACACTCGGCAAGCAGCGGTGTAGCGAATCCATAAATTCTTTCTATTCTTTTACAAAAACAAAAAAAACTTACATACTAAAAAAAAGCCTTTCAACAGACTCAAACAACGAACCCCCCAAAAAAAAGTGTGTAATAAATCAAACGGGATTTTTTTTTGTGTTCTTTCTCACACATCTTCACTCACTTCTATTCATATCACCCCTTTCTTCTTTTCCCTATGAATGTACTTTTTTTGTTAGTGTTTTTCTTCTTTTTTTATTCGTTTTTGACAATATGCTTATAAACGACTCATGTATGCAATGCTAGTTTCTAAAGTTGCTTTCCCCTTCAATCCCGTCGATACTAAAAGAAACGATGCATTCCAAAGCAGGGACCTACTGTCCTGCATAAATGTAGCACAGCATTTCTCGGATTATTTCTGACCGTTCACCCTGGACGGTGTCTATAAAGCGACCATGAAACACATTGATCAATAAGGATCATTACTAAATATAACATTTTTTCAGTCATACCAAGATCTTGACAAATTCTTCATAGTTGATCATGCCATCACCGTCTACATCTGCTGACTGTATCATCCGACGCACATCGTCTTCCGTCACAGTCTCACCTATCCATTGTAAATAAGCACACCATGTTCAACACATACACTGTCTATTATGCACATACCAAAGCCAAGGAGCCCCTGCCGCAAATCTTCAGCATTGATTAAGCCCTTGTTATCTTTGTCCAAGATACTAAAAACTTTCATCAATCCTTCCTCGGGGTTGATTTGTCGTTGCTGTATATTTTTTCTTAAAAAAAATCCATTCACGAGCGTTTATATCGAAAGTGGCCCTTACTCGTTCTATAACTGCTAAAAAGTCATCGAATCGGACAGGATCCTTCATTCTTCCCTTCTACTTTGAGTGAGTAAAAAGGGACACTCCGTATCCCTAACTGAAAACTTACTTGCTCGGTCCACTGCTCCTCGGTCATGTTGATTTGAGCTTTTGAAAAAATGCTCCGGAGAGTAGCTGTCGATATGGAGCTTTGACCCTCTGCCATCATCTCGAATATTGTCTTCAGTTGTGTAATTTCATTATCGTTAAACTCGTATCCTGTCTTTTATATTTTAGTTGGATATTGGTATATAATGTACTTTCATAAGCACTTTACCATGACTGATATCCTTGAACGAAAAAAAGAAAGAATGAAGCGGAATCTTTTAAAATCGACGTGGTGATGGACTCCATTTTGTTTGTATCATGACTCCTTAAGATCCGTATGCATTTTATCATATTTTACAGAAATACCGTTTTCTCTTTTTCCTCTGTTATTGAAGGTCACGGAATTTTTTAACCATGTTATGGCTTGCTACATTCTACGTATGGAAATTGCGACATTGTTATATTATAGATAAACTATCATATGATCAGTAAAAGGTAGGTTGAGTAGGCAGTCTATCTACAATTTGTTTTAGTCAAGATGGTTTGATACTTCAAAATCGACCATGTCAAAACGGCATGGAGTTTTCGAAGGGGAATAAATGAAGCTCCTATTAACTTTTATGCTTCGAAGGTATTCCTATCAAGCTTGAGCTAATCAATTATAGCGCGTGCCTTTGAATTTACACAATGTGTATATAGTTCTTGCACATACACAAGATTGCATGTTCACCACATGCTGAATAAAAGTGCACTTGGTTTCAACCTGTTATTACTACTTGCATTTATCACGCGATGAGCAAGCGATCAACATGGAAAACTTGTGAGCATTGAAAAACTCTATACCACCCGAACAATGGGTTGGTAATATACCAGTAAAGGATATGTTTAACATATTGTAATAGAGAAGGAGAAGAGATAAAAAGGTAGGGGAATGGGGGGTTAATAGCAACGGTATCACAAATTTCGTCCTGTTAGGTTTTCATGTGTATCAAGGAAGGAATTCTTCGAGATCAGACGTTGATCAAAGAGTAAGATCAAGGCGATCCGCGGTGGGGATAACTGGGGGAACTTGTTAATCCCAAATGCAGGATATAAACTTATTATTGTTTTTTTAATGTTAGGAGAGATATTAAGCCTGTGCTTATACAGATTTTTGCTTTGCGTTTTGCATATGCTTTTTTATGAATCCCTCCATCAAAAAGTGGTCAGGGGTCCCTTAGCGTATAAGTTTTTTTAATCTCTCCATGCATGCATAAACTCACGGTGTACATATTTGATTTTTTTTCTGGCGGTTGTTGGCACCTGATCTTTTCATCTTAGCGCGTTCATGGTTTACCTAGGCAATATAGGGTACAAGTAAGATGTGATGCGTCCTTCTACTCCCGAGATTCGTCTCAACATATACAATATTGCACTTCAAATACACATCTGCGTTAGCCATCGACGAAATGCGCGCTATGAAATCATGTGAGTCTTATACTTCCTCCACTTCGATAAATTCTGTGCGAGATTCTAGAAAGACGATTTTACACAGACTTATTCCTGACAACTTGTCGGTGCCCTCATTCAAAATCGCATAATGTAAGACGGATCATCATTTTAGCATGCATTTATGGGAACAGTAGTGTACTCGAATGACGAGCCTGTATGGGAAGGACACCAATGCTTTCTTTATGGCGCATAAATATATTGCATTTTAAAATTTATCTTTCCATGTGAGCCACTTTTATGTATTACATGGTTTACTTGTCGCTTGAGAACAACGACAAGGAGGACAAAAACAATAATCCTAATTCTGATGCAACTGTCAACACTCCTTGACCTTAGGTCTCAGCGGTTTTGAGTGATTGTAAGAGCTTAGCGATCTGCCGCCCGGTGGAGCAGCAACAGGCAACCGAATACAACTATTGTGGTAGCATCAGGAGCCCCTTCACGGTACCTCCTTTTGGCTGCGACAATTGCATCGAATGAAAGTGCAATGGTCAGTTAGGAGCTGTAACTGCTGCCAACACATGCTCCTAGACATTCACATGGCACCTGAAACCATTTGTCCAGCATCGGACAGCAATTGTCTGCCCCTTTGACATTTGTCTAAAATCTATCAAACAATTCAGCACTTTAGAGGAAATACAAGAGAATCTGGCAGGACACCACCCAGGATTGCATTGAAACATTCTGATCCACGAAGGCGAGGGAGACCGGCTCATTGCGCTGCAAAAGACTATTTGAAAAAGCAAAGACGCCCGAAGACATGTATATTGCAACTATGCAAGGGATATGTACCGCAATACGACTAGTGTTAAAAGAAATAGAATCTTATAGAACATGCAACGCCACTGGAGCTGATACTGACGCCGGCACCAATGATGTTGAGGAGGTTGACTACAATGGTACGTAGCATTTATCATCAAGAGAATATACCTTTATTACCTGGAAACAATAAGTTGCAGAACCCACTGTCATTAAGCACTGAGAATAGCTTTCGACTATTAACGATATACATCGTTTATTGTAAATAGCCAAATTCTAAATACTCTCCTATAGATATGGTAGCTTAGTACCAACCATAGGTCTTTATCCAGCGTAATGTTCTTGAAAGTCAAACTAGGTAATCCCGGTCGATCAAAGGCTTGCGATGCAGAGCAACCAACACTGCCGGTTGAACAATGATGACAAAGTCGACTCGATAAGAGCAAAGTCAATATACTCTTTTTTGGCAATCAAGATACCTTTAGGGTATGAATATGAGATTAGCAGCATAGAATGAACGACTGATAACAGGAATAAGGAAGTACGGTTGGTGGCCAAGCGGAGGGTAACACAATTTGACTACGCTATGTGTGACATCCTGATCGTCAACATTACCTGCAACTGCATGGTATGCACTGACTTCTATTCCTCTAGTTACATGTCTTTCACAGTAGTTCTGGCCTCAAACACTTTCGAACGGATTCACCTTGGGTTTATCACTTCCCACCCCAGCCCGATCCTTCGGCAACCCTTTCGCAATTCAGACGAAATGCATTTTTTACGCTTGTCAACAACACTGCGCTCATCTGCATAAGAATCGTCACACTATACTGAACTATGGATTGGCTAGGTATCACGAAGCGCTCTGAAAGAGCGACAGCAACTTCGCGGAGCTTTGGTATTGCGACGTGAAGCAGGAGAATCTGTTGCGACTCGCTCATTCCGCACCTCATTTAGACAAACCATAACTAGGCTATCATCGACCAATAAATATATTCCTTTTTTTTTCTCGCTCATAATCACTATTATCAGTGAAGGATTCTACCACACTGGAATACCCGATTGCACCTCCTTGGGTTGCTGTGGTTCACCCAACAGCGCCCAGCTCAAGAAATCGTATTCTTCATGGAAATGCCGCTTCTTGTTACCAGTTGCAACGGAAGCGGAAGGTTCACGACCAGTGTATGAGACAGTTTTATCTATTCGTTTGGAAATACAGTGTTAATAGGCGATCAAAGATATGCAGCATACTTTTTCTTACTGTTGTGGTTCTGGGTCTGTCCCAGTGACAAGTTAATTCTTGGTGCAACATGTGCCCACATACCCATGTTCAGTGGTTCTTCTTGGCACCAGACGATCTCCGCATTGGGATACTTGTCAACATGTCCCTTTACTTGTTCGTAAGGGAAGGGATTAAGTTGTTCGACGCGAGAGATAGCGATATCTGTTATCTTATTTTGTTCACGTGCACGTAAAAGGGCGTAATACACCTGACCAGTGCACAAAATATGCTTCTTTATCTTATCAGGCGAGTCGAGATGATCTGGGTGTGGATCAGGCAAATAAAGATGGAAGTGCGTATCACCGCACATATCCTCAAGCGTGGACCGTGCGAGTGGATGACGGAGAAGCGATTTCGAGAATGGCAAGATAAGCTAATAAAGAGTATATATTTGAGCAAATAATTGACCCAACCTTGGTTTAACTTACCGGTTTCCTAAACTCGCGGTTGATTTGACGACGCATCACGTGGAAATATTGGGCCGGAGTAGTGGCGTACACTACTTGCATATTGCAGTCCTGGTGTTGTCGTTGCAATTTCTCAGGTGATGGGTAGACATGCGGGTTGTCGTCGCAAAGTTGCAAGTATCGTTCAATTCTTGCTGAAGAATGTTCGGGGCCTTGACCATCGTAACCATGAGGTAATTGCAGCACCAAGCCTGTTCGCTGCAACCACTTTTGCTCACCCGCTGCAATGAACTGATCGACGATACACTGTGCATTGTTGGCAAAATCACCAAACTGTGCTTCCCAAATAATCAATGAGTTTGGATCGACTAGTGAGTAGCCAAGTTCAAAGCCAAGGACGCCGTACTCAGACAATGATGAGTTGCAGATTGTCAAGTGACCTTGCTCGGGAGAAATGTTGTTGAGCAGAGTGTAAGGTCGCTCGGTTTTTTGGTCGTGTAGCACAGCATGACGCTGCGAAAATGTACCACGTTCCACATCCTGGCCCGAGCATCGTACATGCTTGTTTTCCAACAATAATGATCCCCATGCCAACGCCTCACCCGTCGACCAATCAATATCCTTGCCCGAATTCAAAGTCTTTTCACGGGTTTGCAAAATGCGCTTGAGGTTGCGATGGATGCTAAAGTTCTCAGGCAATGTAGTCAGAGCCTTGCCGATTTGTTGGAGAGTTTCCAAATGGACACCTGTTGGATTGTGAGGCAAAATTTCCTCAGCCAGTTCCTTGGGCGACTTGAAACCAGGCCAAGAACTCGAAAGCCATTCACGCGATGTTGGTGTGTAATCCTTGCTCTTTGAATAACTTTCTTCCAAAATCTTCCATACGCGTTTCTTCATGCCATCGATTTCGGATTCGGTCAATGATCCTTCATCCTTGAGCTGCTTGGCATACTTTTCAGCTACGGGGACCTGTTTATCGATGGCTTGATACATCCGAGGCTGAGTGAAACTTGGTTGATCCGTTTCGTTGTGTCCATGACGACGGTAGCACACGAGATCAATGACAACGTCGCGATGGAATGTTTGGCGCCAGTCAGATGCCATTTGCATCACAAAGGTAACAGCTTCGGTATCGTCTGCATTAACATGGAAGACGGGCGCGCTGATGGACTTTGCAATGTCAGTGCAATAAGGTGTGGAACGAGAAAATCGCGGATCGGTGGTGAAGCCGACTTGGTTGTTGACAACAATGTGAATGGTACCACCCGTTGTGTATGCAGGAAGGTCATGGAAACCCATGGTCTCATACACAACGCCCTGGCCTGCAAAGGCAGCATCACCGTGCATCAGGATACCCATCGAGTGTTGTCGTTCGCTATCTTTGCTGTAGAACTGGAGAGCACGCGTCTTGCCAAGAACGACGGGATCCACAGCTTCCAAGTGCGAAGGGTTGGCAACAAGTGACAAATGCACCCGCTTGCCAGAAGGAGTAGGTCTGACGTAATTCATACCCAAGTGATACTTGACGTCGCCGGATCCTTCTTCAGATGGTTCGAGTGCGCCGCTGAATTCGCAAAAGATCGATTCGTTTGGTTTTCGTACCACGTTGCTTAGCACGTTGAGACGACCACGATGGGGCATACCAATGACAATTGACTCAACCCCGAGGTCCACTGATCGATCAATCTATGGGCTTGATGAGTTTACCAGTGTAGGATAGATAAAAGAGCTTACCATTGCTTTCATACCAGGGATCAAGGATTCGCCACCTTCCAAACCAAAACGCTTTTCGGAGGGGTACTTGGAGGCAATGAAGCGCTCAAAGCTGTCTGACCAGGTCAACCGGTCGAAAATGACGCGCTTCTGGTCGACGGTGTACTTGTAGGGAGTGGGTGTTTCAATCCTCTGACGGATCCAGTCACATTGGGCGCGGTCGGGAATGTGAATATATTCGACACCGATGGAACCACCTATATAAACAGTAAGATACACACACAAACAAACAAACGAGGGTAAAACTTGCAGTAGATTTTTTGCAGATGCTCCACGATTTCACGCAGCGTCATTTTCTTGGAGCTGCTGCCATACGCCGGCAGAATGCCAGGTCCCAATGAGAACACGCGGTCCAGGTCCTTTTCCGAGAACCCGTAGAACTTGGGCGACAGTTCAGGTGGCGAGTGCTCTTGCAAGTCAGCGTGCAGAATCCCCAGCGGGTCAAGGTTGGCGATATGGTGGCCACGCACTTGATAGGCGCGCACCATCAGCTGAATTTTCATATGGTCAAGAACCTCAGAGTCCTCGGCACCCGCCATGACACTGGGTGGTAGGCTAGGCATACGCGCACTGTCGGATGGCACCAGAGTAGGCGGCGGGCTATAGGCCTGACCAGGCGATACGCCATTGGCCATGTTTTTGAAGTAGACTTGCCACGATAGATGGACGGACGAAGGATCATGCAGCCATGCCTCATACATTTCCTCGATATAGTTGGCGGCATTCCCTTGCAGGAAGCTGTCGTTCTTTTCTGGTGGACCGGTGGTCAAGACGCGAACACATGTCGGTATGGGCCTTTTAAGCAACGGAGGCACCAGACGCGGCCGCACAAATGGGCGGACGATACGAGGGATCGACGCGCGGTACATCGTTAGGGTGTAGGGGGTGAAAAGGAAAAAAAAACGAAAACAAAACAGAAAAAGTGGGAGGACGTTTTGATTGAATCAACCGTTCATGCAAGTCGTGACTCCATTTTCTCTCCGCCTTTACTGAAATTGGCCGAGCTAAAAAGATTCTTGATGTCGTTCTCCTTTACTTTGTAGGCACTATCGCACCTATGGAAGGCATGGTACGCTTCCAGTGATCTGGAAAGTTCTGGCCGGAAAGTAGTAGAAAGGACTTTATTTTCCTCGACCGGAACTGTCGCTGGCTTCTTGGTAGTCCTCGAAAATGAATTTCCTTTTCCGAAACATCGACAGCACCCGTTCCTCTTTTTCCCAATGGCACAAGAATCATCATTGACAGCGGCATGCTGTATCATTGGTGACGAAATTCTTAATGGAAAAACCCAAGACACCAACTCGCATTACCTTGGTACGTGTGTTTGTTGTCAGGGTGAAACCGTAAACAGGGTTACTAAGCAATAACGCACAGCTCAGTTTTTATTCAAACTCGGAATCGAGCTCAAACGAGTCGAGGTTGTTAACGATGACATGGACGCCATTGCCACCACTGTCCGCCGGCTATCGAGCCAGCATGACGTAGTGTTCACCAGTGGCGGTATAGGTAACAGTCTCGAAAGTAACCACTGCTTAGAAAAATACTAAGTTCCAAGGTTGGGGAAGGTGTGACCCATGACGATATTTCATACGCTGCTATTGCCAAAGCTTATCAACTCGACCTTCAACTGGATCAGGATACTTATGATCGCGTGCAGGCTATGCTCAACAAGCGCAACGTTAAGCAACGCGAGGGATACGAACGGCTGGCTACGTTCCCGCATCCTGCCAAGCTGATACGACCACAACAAAGCTTCTTGATCCCTGTCGTCGTAGTCAACGAAAACATCTACATTCTACCAGGCATTCCACGACTCTTTCAATTGCTTGTTGATTCTCTCAAGCCGCATTTCGAACAGCTTAACCTGACAAAACACGGCAAACGCATTACCGGATTCGCTCGCACGGATGTAGCAACCAGAAAGAGTGAAGGAGCCATTGCGTCTGTTCTCTCGGCTATCCAGGCCCGGCACCAGGACCTGAAGATTGGCAGCTATCCGCTGATGGGCGATAAACAAGTCAGCGTGGTGGTTAGCGTGGTGGGAAAGAACGGCGAGGCAGTTGCATCGGTGGCGGACGAGATTGCAAGGGAGATTGACGGATGGACGTTCAACAAAGCGAATCTATAATTAAACGATAGTTTATTTACTGCGGGCGATAATAAAGTACAACGTTTTTGCCTTCAAAGCCCAAGTACGACTTTTGTATCCTGCTATCCTTTTCTGACAGGTATTGTATGAATTCTTCCGTCGTTACCACCTGACCCCCATTCGCTAGCCGTCGTTCGCGATTCTCGTGTCCAAACACGCAACAAGGGATCACTGCGAAGGGCTTGTTCGACTTTAGAGCCACATCTACAATTGGCTCGGTAGCTTGGTCCGCATGCATGCCCACTATGAGCCCTGTTTTCGCCATCAGATCGGCATGTTCGACGAGAAACGCATCATCAAGCAGTGTGCCAATGTAGGTGGGCTCTGTCTCATATGGCCATTTTTCTATCATAGGCTCGTTGCTGTATGGATCCTCGTTTCGTACCATGCGACACGTCAGTCGTCTAAGTCGGACATACCAATGATTAGGTCTCTTCCGGATTTCTGGCTCGACGACCGTGGTAGGTATATCGAATGCATGGCTCAAGAACATTGACACATCGCCCTTGCCGCCCGCCACATCCAACACACCCATGCCGCCCTTTAGGATATCTCCAAATGTCTCGTGAATCCATTGTGCGAAAACCATAGCGCGCATTGCGTGCGACTTCTTTGACGTGTGTGGGTCCTCTGGGTCATGGGTGGTGACTTTTCGAATCGTTAATCTCTGCATCCACTTTTTAGTAACCGGATTCCATACGCTTTCAATCAAACCTACTTCATCTATCCACTCTTTCCGTGCCTGTTCGTACTCCTCTTCGCTTGGATGGATATACGGGCAGTTTGGCAGACGGACACATTCTCGTTGGTTGATCCAGAACTTGCAGTACATCTGGGACTTTTGTTTCTGTGACCCGTCTTGTCGAGTCACTGTCTCCTTGGGTCCTTTGCTGCCGAGTGGTGGATCGGAAACGAACGTCTTTGGATCGTTGTACAGCTCAATCATTACCAACGGCTCATTCGACTGCCATACTTTGTAGCTGCAGCTTTCCTTGGGATTCGTCGGTAAACCGACAGTGGCCCGCACAATGCTGCCTGGTCGAGCTGATCGATAAATGTCCTGGACATTTTCTCGGGTCATGGATCCGTCGTCGCTACGGAACAAGATCTGTTCTTTGCTATTGGTTTCGGACACTAGGACATCAATGAAAAATAGATCTTTGCCTAGTTTGCGGCGATGTCGGATCTGGCCCTGTATCGTGTTTGTCAGAACAAGTGGACGAGGAAACCTGTCGTTTGACATTTTTTTGTTGCTGGCAACAAAATCTGAAGGCAGCAAACGATAATGGATTCGGTTTTTTCATTTAACCGTAACTCAGGGCAACATAATTGGATACCGTGGTTTAGAGTTTACCTTTCAAACTCTTTCCTTTGATTCTTCATAGCATGGACTCCATGATGGCCATTGGTACCGACTTGTTTTCAGCACTTCCCGAGGGTTACCTTCCGAAATGGTTCTTGTTTACATCTGCCCTGGGCATCTTTAACTCCATTCAGAACTTTTGCACTGATAGCTTGACCAAGCGCGTCTATGCAGGCAAGCCTGATGAAGGTTAGCAATGAACTAAAGAAAGGTGGGCCCGCAACTAACACTGTGCGTATTCCAGTTACTCCTCTGAGCGCCCGCTTTTTTGCCACCTGGACCTGGTCTGTAAGCATGATCCGTATCTATGCTGCTTTCCACCTCGAGCACAAGTTGTAAGTGTGAACCTTTGCAAAAGTATTACCCTATTCATCCATTCGGACTAGCATGTATGAACTCGGTATCTGGACATATGTTATTGCTTTAACCCACTATGGTGCGGAACTATTCGTGTTCAAAGGATGCAAACTCAATGGTCCCTTCATGTCGCCGTTATGCGTTGCCAGTAAGTGCTTTATCTGATTTCTTTTTTCTTGTATTAAATTTTAGTTTATAGCTACGTCGCTTATTTGGATGGCCAGTCAGTACGACTACTATGTAAAATACTAATTACCTATGTTCTATTTTGCAATGAATGGTATTTAATCCAACAGTAGTGGGAGCATAGCCGGTTGTATGCAGCAGAAGGTTTTTTGTTAGATGTGTTTTCTTTTACTGCATCGTTATATCCATCAATGTTGACATACCGAAGATGCCTCGAAAAGCCAAATGAGGTGTTGTAACGAACTACCGAATTAGTGAATTAGCTCGCTATTGAATATCTTGAAACATAATGAAAAGGCTCTTTCAGTTGAGCATCACAAGGTAGATAATGTATTCATATATAGCAGCGAGAGTTTATTGCCTGTTCAACAGTTCTGATCTTAATATAGAACTTATTATGGCATCTACAACAATAGTTCTGTTATATATATATAGTATTATTTTGCTAACTATATAGCAAGGGTAATACGGCCGTTAATATAGTATACCTTGAGAGCTAGCGCATTCGAACAGCAATCTGGCATTCGTAACATTCATTTAAGATAATAATTTAAATAATGGAATGAAAGTAAATTAGATATCTTATTTACACTTAAAAAACAATTTTATAAAAAATGTAATATTATTCCACTATCAGTAGAAGAAAGTGAAGTTACTGCACATTTGTAATATTTGATAAAGGTAAAGGCAGATAAGTGACGAAAATCAAGTAATAACTAATATAGTTCATATGCTGAATTATCACTTTAAATAATAAAGATTTATTCACAAAGGGTTAGATTGCTTATATAGTTGTAATGTATATAAACCACTATAGTAACTAGGATTATATGCATTTTACTAAGATATGCAAAAGTTGTTATAAAGAACACATATCAAGAACAGAAATGTGCTTGTAAATTGGAAAATTAATGTAATTTCTTATCAATAAATAAATAAGAGTAAGTAATGCATAAGCTATAAATATATTATATATAGCATAATCTATTTATGAATACTGATTATTTAATAGCATTAATTTAACAAAAGTAATGGTTACTTTACATGTATTGGCTATATAAGTAGCTGTGCATACTTCTACTGGAAAATGTGTATTCAAACCTTAAAATTGGGTAGTATTACGTAATTTTAAGGTTTACCGTTGCCTTTTTGTACACTTCTTTAACTTTAATTACCATCAATCGGGGCATGTGGCCAAATGGATAAGGCGCCTGACTACGAATCAGGAGATCGAAGGTTCGACCCCTTCCTTGCTCACAAACATCGGCCGGTTCAGTCGGCTTCATTTTTTGTTTTCGCCGCCTCAATCGTAGTTTTCTTAATCGCGCCGCGTATTCCGCAAGTAAAAACACGAGTATTTTTTTTATAATCACAGGTTTGTATGTATATTAGCAGGCAATAGTAGCAAAAATTCGCTGAAACAAGAGCTATAAGAGCTTATTTTTTTGTCCAGATGCAGTAAAATGTAGCGTTGAAATCTAAAAGTATGTTACCACGACTGCCGGGTTTAAATGTGAAAAGGAGACGGATCTACTGAATAAAGGAAAGGTGAGTACCCTGGTGGAAGTATCCATATCGTTGTACGATAAAGGAATTACTTGAGTGTAAAGAATATTACAAGAATAGCACAACCCGGTCTCTATACTACTTGATGTACCTCTATGTGCAGTGGTGTTGGGATATCTTGTCCTTATTCGTATTGCTCTTGAATACGACGGAGATTCAGCTCTACCACAATAACAGTAACGTCAATGTATTTTGTCAAGCACCGGGTTGGAGGCGTTGCTTACTCCTGAATTTACCTCTAGACGCTCAAGAACAACGATATAAATCTTACGATATAGAGCTTTCTTTGTTCTGAAGCATCCGAGGCGCACAATTGTTGTCAATAGGGCAATTATGTAATAAGTTTGTGTTTCTCTAAAGCCTGAATAAAGTATGCTAACTTGTCGTAGAGCAATAAAAGCAATGGTTGTACCGACTCGATAAGGTCCGTCTGTCGCGGGCATTCAAAGGATGTTAGCATACACACGGCGAGCACTTCTTAAAATGACAATATTTCTGAACACCATATCTAAGAATTGCGACATATCTTTTTTCGCAAGATATTACGACTAGAGTGAATAAATATAGTTCAGAAGTTATTATTTATTTCTGAGGGTTATCAGACTGTTACTGTAGGTAATAGGCCAGTGAATAGATCTATGCTTCAAGGAGCGTGTAATTGTGTATCAAACATGGAATTGAAAAGTCGCCAAGTATCATCTTAATACTAGATGAATAACTACAAATTAACTTATTATGCATTGCAGCGGTCATCACGGATGACCAAGATAGTGCTTACCCCAGGAGTATGGAGAAATCAAGAAGGATAAAGTTGTGAATGGAGTTTGGCAATCAACAAAACTATCACTCCAGATCTCTCAAATGGGAAACCTTTGTTCGCGTCAATGCGGGGTAGGGTAATCTGGTCCGGGTCCGGATCCTTGGAGATCTCTAAGCTTCACAGCAGGTAAGAAAAAAACACGCTTATATTTTTCTAAGTTATGTGAACAATAGCCAATCTTCGCTGCGCTGTCGGCGACTACGCCCTGGAAAAAGGTGGTTTAGTGGTCGATTGGTACAGTCCATGGTCCGAGCTGTCGTCTATTGCTATATGACAGAAGTAACCGTACTATACGTTCAGGTTTATCTCAATTAGCTAATGGTACAAATAATTCCGCATAACCCCCCTCTCAATACTCAAATTATCGATCAACTGACGAAGGATACAAACCAATTCATCGAGTAATTAATGAAAAACGTCATTTAAAATATTATCAGGGACAAGCAGATCTTCCAAGCGACGGAAGCTGTCTTGTGGAACAAAAAAAGTTATTACTAAATGGTTGAAATCGTATAAAAATTGGCGGAGGATTCTGTGTCCCTACAAACAACGAAATTTATAGCAATGTTGCTATATTTCAGCACCAGGATATCCTCCTTTTTATTACTGTTGAAAGTTGAAGCATCGGAATGGGATGCCGTTTAATGTTGGAAAATAGCGGCTACATAATGGTGATTTGGCTTGGCACTAACAGATTTGTAGCATATTTTCACGTGGCATCTGGGCCGCGACATGAACCGGGAGAGTTACCATGTAAAGGATAGCAGCGCTCTCAGACTATGACAGAGATGCAAGCGAGTCGCACGTACAGAAGGCGGTATATACGTAGGCACGCCGTTACAGTTGATAATTCTTGCATTTCTGAGAGCCATACCATGCGATCGGCCATTCCTCGAGTATTATGAAGGAAATGTAACAAAATATGGAAAAGGTTTCGTCTACAGACTTACCGCCCAGGATGTGTTCAGGGTCACAAAATTCTCACGGAAAGGGTTCAACAAATGGAGACTGAGCAACCACATCTTTTGGTGTCAAATCCTGTTAATAAGCAGGAAGAAACACGAGAGGAGCATGATTTGGTCAGGGACACATTAGAAGGCGCAATTGCCAGCAACGGACAATTGAATGAAAACGAACAGCTTGCAGAATACAACAATCAAATTATGCCCAGCTCAATGGGTACTGAAAGGTCTACTATACCAGCGCGATCAAACAAAGAAACACGCACCAAGGAAGTCGACCGATGATGCCTACAAGCGAAAGTTCCTGACTCCCGCACGAGAGGAGCTCTCTTTCGTTATTTCATCTAGTCATCGTGGCATAGGACAGCCCAGTTTTTTGAGCGTCCAAATAGGATTCACTATTACACTTAGGACTAATAACGATAGAACGGAAATAACTGAGAATGTTGCACAGGATATCGTACGGATTATGAGTGATAAAGTCTACACGTCGTGATAGCCTCTCTGTCGCCAGGTCC
Organism: Fennellomyces sp. T-0311; assembly: GCA_025266875.1. NCBI lineage: Eukaryota > Fungi > Mucoromycota > Mucoromycetes > Mucorales > Lichtheimiaceae > Fennellomyces > Fennellomyces sp. T-0311. The sequence continues at coordinate 575,157 of JALLLT010000017.1, forward strand.
TTTTGTTGCTTGAGTAGCATGTGGACAGCTTTGCTGCGTGCGTCGGTATCTGGTTTAAGAATGTCAATGCTTTTGTGCTGCTTTCCTTGGATTGCGTATAGGCTGGCCGTACGAAGGTACCCACTTGAGCTCATAGGAGTGATTTTGATTAGTAAAAGGGCGTCTTCACTCACGTCCATAGTATTGGCCGTTTTTTCGTATGCGAGTGCGCGAAGGTAAGCGACCACGGCTGTTAGTGCATGTAGTTTACTGATCATGCTGACGATTGTGCGATTGTCGCGGTATACTGCTCTGTGTGTTATAATGTATTCCAAGCCTCGCGTTTGACAAGGGCCAATAACGGTCTACAAATTCAGATAATACTTGCGTCTGCGACGAGGCATCCATTGAGGCTAACTTACAAAAAGAGATTGACTTTTGTTTGGCTGGCATTGTTATGTGGATTGAATGGATGAAAAAGCCTGAATGATCCTGTGTCACGTCAAGGCCAACTGCATTATGATCATGGTCCGTTGGCCCCGTATAATTATGTTACAATGTCTTGGTATCAGCGAAAAACTTAACATGATATCTGTATCAGTTGGAGCGATCTGCTTAAGCTAAAATACACCGATATTCGTGCAACAGCTGCGCATGAATTGCCTTTGGTTTCAGGGTGAATTCTATTATCTCTGCACTGCATGTAGTAGGTTATACATTGATTATAGAGCAAACGCAATTCATTACCACGTGGACAACGTATCTTGTATGTTGCCAAGTTTAGTCTAGTTCAGTTAGTGTATATGTTGTCACTGCTCGGATAGCATATATTTTGTTGAAAGACAGAAATTTACGCAAGGGACTCTCTTTGTACACAAAATGGCTCTGCGACGGATAGTGTGCGCAACAGTTGGTCGACGACTCTTTACCACCACCACAATCCGCTACAACAAACAGCAGCCTTTCGATTTTCCTACGGAAACAGCACCTGAGGATGATTTCTCCCAACAGTCTATGATTAACAAGTTCAAAAACATGTTTGATCGCGGACCGAACGTCGGCGTCGAAGTGATTACCAAGGATGGCTTTGTCTTGTCCAACAATGTACAGATCCAGGATCCTTTGGTACTTTTGAACGGTTCGGCATTTTTATGGCGAGTGCCACAAGATGCATTGGCATACGACCGAAAGGAACCGCTCGATCTTGACGCGTTTAAAATATTCGAAGTAGCAGCGCCCAAGCCAGGTATGCATCCTTGATAACAAAAAGCTTCAAGTTACTCATTCCTGGTTGCAGAGTTGATTCTGTTCGGCACGGGCAAGGATTTCTCCCCTTTGCCTCAGCATATTCGACAGTACTTTTACAAGCTCGGTATCCAGGTGGATCAGATGAACACGGTAAGTTGCTCGGCAACTGTCTATGGCAACGCAATGGACTCATGTGGTTTGTGATGTAGAAAAATGCTGCAGCGACGTACAATGTGCTTGCAGAAGAAGGCAGACGAGTTGCAGCTGCGCTGCTTCCCAGCATCCAATCCAGACAATAATAAAAAAAACCCGTGCTGAATGATAAAGGTATATTTGTTGCCATTGGAACAAAGTAGAGAAAGAAATATGTACAGACGAAAAGAAAGAGAGAATGGGGGCGAGACTTGCACATCAGCGAATCTCAAAGTTGCCAAACGAACGTTGCTCCACGTGCTTCAAGGAGAGTTCCTGGAACCTGGTGATGCTTTCAATGTTATATACACTATGAAAATCAACACAACACACTTCATCACCCCACGTTTATGCCCGGCCCAAGACTTACCATTCGGTGTGGTGCAGGAAGAAGTAATAGCCCTTGATCTCGTTGGTGGACCGCTGGTAACAAATGTAGTAGAAGCCCGCAAAGCTCGCGCCGTCAATGTTGCTGACTCGGTGATCCGGCACCAAAAAATGCTCCTTCCAACGCATATAAATAAAGTCTTCTTCGTAGGGGTCGTAGACGAACTCATCGTTGTTGAATATCTCAATGTAGGGCTGGAATGATGGGAAGCGTTTCTGCAAACAAAACGTCAGTATGGAAGCGCGCCAGACCAAAAATAGTAATGACCAACCCAGTGCGATACGTCAATGCTTTGCTGGGCTTGCCATTTCCGCGTGAGAAACGAATACTTTGGGCCAATTATCTCGGCCTGAAAAAACGTCTAAGGGATACTTTTTTTAATGCTCTGTGCGTGGCTTTACGAAAGAAACTCACGGTGAGTTCCGGGAATTCGGTAGTTAGCCCCTTAATATTGAGATATCCGCTCAAAGTGCTTTCCTTTAGATCCACGTGCTGCATTGATAGCGACCATTAAGCCTCTCTTTCCTCTTTATCTCTCTCTCTTTTTCGCTCCTACCTGTATATCCACAGACACATCATAGCTCGCTGACCCGCAACGCTGCATCCCCGTGAACTTTGACCCAGGGTACAAGGCCCCCAGTCGCGAGTTCGGCAGTCTCTCGTTTGAAATGTCCACCCACGCCTCTCCCTCCTTGCGGCAATTCAGCAATGTGTTACCCGGCGAGCGTAATAGTCGCTCGATTCGGGTCTGGCTAGGCTCCTTGCCTGTCCTCGACCGCTTCTTATGCGATGGCCACCGGCGGCTGTCACAGTGACAATCACTGGCGCCGCAATCAGCACAGACCAAGGGTGGCTTGTAAGTGGAATCATGCAGGTCGGCAGAATCGGGTCTCTGGCGAGATGAAGTATTGGCAGATGGAATCGGCATGCTGTTTTTGATTCTTCGGTGATTGGGTAGATTCTTCGGGAAAGAGAAGAGATCTGGTGAGAGCTCCACAAAGGACGATGGCCCAACCCCCCAGCGTTTTTAAAGGCCGCGCATTATGCAATTGGATGATGAGAAAAGAAAAAACTTTTTTAATCCATGGAAGAAACAGTGCAAGTGTAGAGTGGGGTAAACAAAAAGGCGGTATGGAGTATGTACATCTTGGATATGCGGGTGTTAGTTGCCCATTGCCGTGGACACCACCAGATAGCAGTTGAGCCCGATGAGCAGCAGCGAAATGAGACACGCGATGATTTTGGTGATCCATCCATTATCGTACACAAGCGGCTCAGGCCACTCGGTGAGCACAATGGGGCTGGCCGTGGCAATCGACGAAGACGTGTCCGGCTTGATCGTCGAGCTGTCACTCTTTTCTTTTGTGGAGCCAGGAAAGAGCTTTTGTCTTGTCGGCTGCCACCACTGGACCCACCATTCTGGTTGCCACGATGGAACACGCGGAAACAATCGATCAAGCCACGATACTGTCACGCTGGTGCGATCGACAGCCATATTGCTCTCATCGACCACCAGCTCCACCTTCATGACCTTTTTCCAGGAGGTGAAGACCACCAAGGGCACTACCGCGAAGGGTAGCTGGATGCTGAGAGCAACCTGGCTACCCACAAGAAGCTGACTGAGACCTGATCTGCCTGCAATGCAAGCTGCAACAAGTGCTGGGACAATGGCCACCAGACGAGTCACAATGCGTCGTACCCAGGGTCGTGTGCTCATGCCCAGGAATCCTGCCATAACAACTTGACCTGCCAAAGTAGCTGTAATCGTCGACGATTGACCTGCGCACAGCAGCGCCAACGCAAAAATAACACCGGCCGCAGGACTCAAGTACCGTGACAACAGTTCGTGGGCGCTGAACAAGTCGCTGACTTCCTGTTGCTGGCCGGCTGGTGCATAGTAAAAGTTGGCGCCTGCGACGACGAGAATAGCCGAGTTGACGTAGAATGCAAATAGAAGTGCTACGACCAGATCCACAAAGTTGTAAAGAAAGCTGTCTTTGAGCGAAGATTTCAGATAGTTGCGCAATTTTTCGGTGTCCATCTGTTTTTTCTCGGCCTCCATGGAGCTCCTCTCGCTGTCCATAGAGTTCTTCTTGTTGCCCAGGGAGACCTTTTCGTTTTCCAAGGAGCTGCGCTGTTCGCTCTGCTCGGGCTTATTTGACATGACAAATTTTCTGGGAACGGATCCAAGCAGCCAGTGCGTATTGGCCTCGTCTCCGCTTTCGGCCCGAGGACGCTTGGATCTCCATTCACGGGTCCGTGCTTGAACAATGAAACCATGAAGATACAGATTATGCGGCATCACTATGCAAGCAAATGGCTTAGCGACAGTTTGGTGGACAACAAACAATAATTTTACCTGTAGCACCGATGATACCGATGGAGACATAGAGACTTGCCGTATCAGTAAAGATCTCCTTGGTGGGTTCGTAGCCTTTAACCACATCGATCGCGTTGATGTCCGAATAGGCTAAAATGATACTGAGGCAGATGCCAACGGCGAGCACAAGCAGCATAACGAATGACTCAAAGAGACGAATGACTCGCATGGATGCCGTTTCGGTTTGGCTTTCAGGGTCGGTATGGTCTTCATTGTAGAATAGGAGGATGATGAACACATCTGCTGCTGTGATCGCGACACCTGCAGGGAGAGGGAGTTGCGGTATGAGCAAGTTGAGAGCAATGGCACTACCGATGACTTCGGCCATATCAGTTGCAATGATGGCAAGTTCAGCAAGTACATAGAGAAACAAATTAAGGTATTTTGGCAAAAAGCGGCGCGAAGCACTCGCCAAGTCAAAGCCCGACACGACGCCCAAACGGATCGTCAAGTTTTGCAAAAATACGGCAATAACGTTCGACAGTAAAATGATGAACAACAAGCGGTAGCCAAATTGTGATCCACCCTCCATGTCGGTTGCCCAGTTACCAGGGTCCAAGCTAATGAGCACATTTTATTCATATAAGCTACACCATCCCTTTCACTCGCTGAAACCACAATACAAAAACTTACTATCCCACGGCAATCATGAAGCCGGGGCCGATGAACCTGGACAGCTTACGAAAAAACCGTACTATCCGTGCCAGCGCATACGCGATCATAGTCAATGAAACCGGAGAATTTGTTTGATAAACGAAGGAAGAAAAAGAAGGTTCCTGGAGGGCGACAGCAACTAAATACCCAAGTTTCAGACCTCCGACTAATTCCGATTTGCCTGTGCTCTTTTAAGCCTTTTTCACGTTGATGGAATGTCAGAGATTGGAAATGGAGGAAAAGTGGATCAACGCTACGCACTTTAACTACTGGGTCCCCCGGTAGTTTTAGCAGCCGACACTTGAAACTAAGCCGCGGTAAGCTTCGCAAATGTGTACCCTGCTTATATTAAAGAGAGGCACGCCGTTGGTATTGTATAACAAAGCACTCCAAGCGCTATACAGCCGCTGTTGGGCTCCTCATGCCGATCTGAAACATATATCTCTTTATATGGTTAAAATATATGTTTTACATATGGATATGGCCACCCCCGAACGCGTTTGGCGCCAAATATTGATGTAACGTGTGTTTAAGTTATGTCTATGAGGTTAAAGCGTCTTTTTATACTATATAAAAGGGTTTGTAGAATCATGAAGCAACTATTAGATCTTTACAAGCGAGGGTATATGAAAGAAATCTATACAGGGCTAATAATTAAGTTAATAGACGGATATCAGTGAGCCCGTCAAGCGGTATTTCAGGTACAAGCAAATGAGTGCGCCGCCGACGTAAACTGATCCGATAAACATCTGAATACCGAGGTAACCATTGTCGGGCGAAGATTGTTGAATAGCAGCAGCGATCGGCGTACCCATGGCGGAGATTGCACTTGCAATAAAAAGGATGGATAATCCAGAAGACAACTTTTCCATGCCTACCACACTTCCGGTAATCGGCGCAGCCTACAATTGCAAAAGTGTAAATTTCTGCAACTCACGTGAAAAAAATATGTGCATCGCTTACCAGTGCATAGTAAGTTCCACATGTGAATCCCCACAAGATCGAATAAGCCAAAAGAACGCCGTACGAAGTTGCAAACGGCCAGATCACGAATGAAAATATACCAGCTAATGCTGAGGCAATCATATACATGTTTAAGCGGCCAATTTTGTCTGCCACAAAACCTAATACAATACGGCCTACGGCATTCATTGCACAGAGAATGCCTAGTAAATTTGAGGAATCAGTTTGGTTGATACCAATACTGGCAGCATATTCTAGAAAAAGAAGATTGAGTTTTTTTTTTTCGTGCCGATTCTGAAATATACCGTCCTTACTGGGAAGGTAGAACATTGGAGTCAAGTAACCCATCAACGCAATAACGGCGCCGACCAGCCACACGTTGAAATCCGACATTTTAAACATAGAAAATTGAATAGGTGATTTGATGGGCAGGTTTTTGCGGTAAGAGCTGGGAAGGCGGTCTTTTACAAGAATTGTTCCGATACAACATATTCCTAATGAAAAGAAACCAAGGATATGGAATGCCCATCGAATCCCATACTTTGTGATCAAGAAACTGGCCTGTTCGAACATGTCAGAACACAAAATCCCAGAAAAAGAGATATAGTGATACCATAGGACTGAGGGCCAAACCACCTAAACCGGTACCTGAAGAACTGATTCCCATAGCTGTACCTCGTCGGGTAGTGAACCTATTTTTTTTTCTCGCTGCTTTAGTGATATTTTCCCATTTTGCCAGATCCTAAAGAGACAACTTGTACCATTGTGGTATCACCGATGCGATCGACTGCATATTTTAAATTTAGCTAAAAAAATAGGATGGTACAGAAAACGAATAATTACCATGTAAAGAAAGGAAGCGCCAAATCCAAACAGGAGACCCTGCGTAAGATAAAGATGCCAAACCGCGGTACTGAAGCCTGATAAGATAATGCCAAGGCACATCAAGACGCTTCCAAAAGCATAATTGAATCGGGTACCGAATCGAACAAATAGGACGCTCACAGGTGAAAACACATTCAAGCATACGTTAAGGGTAGAGCCCACTGTCATCAATTCCAGTGTGGTTGCTTTGCCAGCGAGGGTGGAGGTCGAGTACGCCTGCGAAAAAACACCCCACACTGAAGCAAGACCGAACATTACGAAGTTTGCGCAGAAACCGGCTACGGCCACTGCCCTGTTTTTGGTGATGAGTAATCGGCGAGATTTAGCTTCACGATTTGATTTTGCGACGCTATTACCATCCATAGCCCCCGTCTGGGATATCATCGATTATATTTTTAGGAGGAGGCTCGACAATGCTGGCCTCATCCATTCCTATAAATAATATGCGTGTATAAATGTCATGTAGCCTGAGATTATGTGGGAAATCCAAAAACAAACTTACGAGAATGTGTTTTTTCTAATGCAGCCGTATTATTGTTCTCCTTATCATTACAAATATACGGTATCTTTTCGACCGAGGCTTTTTCAACGTCGATCTCTATTTTTCCAGGGGTCAGTGTCATATCGTTGTCCTCTTCGGCTCGGTCCGAGATAGTCATTGTGAAGGTTTGTGTTTTAAGAAGTAAAAAAAACGACGATAGTGAGCCTATCGAACAAGGTTTTATCTTCGGTGCCATGAATTTATGACATTTTATTTCTCAGCTTTAATCAGTCTCCGAGGGCTATTCGATCCGTCGGATCGGCATAACCTTTAACACGTTAGTGTAAAAGCGGCATATATATATATACTTATCATTGCCCCCACTTCCTGGATAATGGGAAGAGCTCAGTCCCATGTGAGTTTACGGTGCCGCAAATGCATACATATTTTTTTGACTTTCTGGGAAAACGCTGTGGCTTTTGGTGACACCTGCAACCATCCCCGGCAACACCAAATTCGTATGAACATCTAATTACTAACTTTTCCCCAAAAAACTCTCTTTTTTCTTCCTTTCTTTTCTTCCTTCCCTCGTTCGATGACGCCTGCTCCGACAATGGCGGGTACACAGTCCATAGCCGACCTTACCACCAAACTGCACAGTACATCGGGCGATGTCCCACCGTCACTTATAGGCGCTTCCACCACAATCGTAGGGGACCGTTTGTTTTTGTTCGGTGGTCGATTACAGGCATCTGCCCAAGTACTCAATAGAGTGTATGTCCTGTCGCTCACGACCCATATGTGGACACAACTTGTTCCTCGTAACGAACCGCCTCCTCCACGTTATTTCCACTCGGCCAACCTCTATCAGCCAAAGAAAAAGTCCAAAAGGATTATTTTTTATGGAGGCTTGACCGTCAACACAGCCGAAGATAATGGACTTTGTTCCCTCGGAGATCTTTTCTTTCTGGTTCTAGACGACGATAATGGACCTTATTGGGAATACCCTAATCCAGAAAGCCGACCGCACGAGCGGTACTCCCACCTTACAACCATGACCAACAACCAACGACACCTTGTTGTTCTCGGTGGACAAGACGTGAACGCAGGCTATATTGACGAAATTAACATTTACGACTGCCGACAAAACAAATGGCGAGACCCATATCCTGTTACTGCTCATTATTGCACTTACCGCACCGCGGCGGCAACGGTTACACCCATTTCACCAAGCATATCTGTTCCATCGCGCAATTTTTCAGGCATATTGGGTAACCCATTCTTCCATACCGGCGGGGCACAGGAGGAAAGTCAGGATTTGGAAGACGTGGTTCATCGACAAAAGATGCATTCGACCATATTTGCGTATTCAAATTACAATTTCTACGACCTAAAGCGGACCCTACAACAGATCACCATTTCGAACAAAGGCCACGTGGTGGATGTCACTGATCATACAGCCGCTCTGATCGGCAGTCGACAATACACTCCACCTGCTTTACGATTTCCTGCGGGATTTGCTTGCGGTCACTTTCTGATTGTCGTGGGCCCGTGCATTACGCCCGAGTCACAGCAGCTTCATATTTGGGCCCTGAATGTTGTTTCCATGACTTGGACCCGTATCGATGCCGGTCCTGCCCTCTCACGGGGCTCATGGTTGAAAGGCTTATTACACGAAGACCGCAACCAATTTGTTGTTTTCGGTCATCCAGGACGATCCATGCAGGACGATCATACTCAACGTGTCATCCATTTCGAGTATTCGGCAAGTATTGATACTGAGGCATTCGGTATCTATCAGCCTCCGTATCTGACGTACGGACCGACGGCTCAAGAGGCAGGCTTGGCGTTACTTAGCAACCCAATGTTGTCAGACATTACGCTCATATCAACGGATGGATATCGTGTACGTGCCAATTCGATGATCCTTGCTCAGCGCTGGCCGTCTGTGCATTCTCGACTGTGTCCACTCGTATCACCTACAACGAAAGGGTTGTCGACATCCGTCGAATACACGTTGACTTTCCCTGATACGCAGGATATCTTGGTCGCCTTCTTGCAGTTTTTGTACACGGATCATCTTACCACTGTTGAACAGAATCAACCGCGGATTCTCACACGGTTATTACTTTTGGCTGATCTGTTTGGGTTGAACCGCCTCAAAGCTCTCGCTGTCCATTCATTGCATCAAATGTTACAAATATCGACGGCACCCGACATTTACCAGACGGCGGCCATGGCCGATTGTACTTCGCTTCAAATTCGTGCCTTGCGCGTGATGGTCAATGCGAAAAAGATGATACAACAGCAGCACAGTCAGAGTCAACAAAGTCAGCAGCGTTCCCAGCAAACGCAGCAACAACAGCAACAGACACTTATCGACCGAATCGGATCTTCATCGCAAAACCATCATCAACCATTGTCCAAACTGCTACGCCAGTACGACATAAGCAATGTACCCATGCCAAACAGCAAGGTACAATTGCCAGGCAACAACGCTCATTTCCCAGCTAATCACTCGCCAGCCAACAACGGCGGCATTGATCTCTCTGCTTTCCCATTGCCACCCAATCCGCCATCGACACATCCTCATTCCACAGCGCCTCAGCGATCGAATACTGCCCCACCGCTACGGGCAAAAAATCCCTCGAGAAAAAGTAGCAACAGCACAACAGCGTCTCCTGGAGTGACAAGTGCTGCAAAATTGCCATCCCCGCCACCATCGGTTTCGCAAACCGGAACACAACCAACAAAGCTTTCCCGCAATAATACGACGTTATGGCTTCCGATGACCTTTTAAAGGCATTATATATCTACACACCACTTTTACCATCGGCTATACCATGGGCTGGTCCTTCCCCTCCAATTAGTATTTTAATGTAAACGGCGTGCTTTTGTCCGAATTGTATAAATGCGACCTTCTGTCGTGATAAAATATATATATATATATATATTAGTCCGCTTTTAACATTGTCATATCAATGTATAAGTGTTTTATCTGCCCTAGAGTATCTATAAGGTGATGTTAGAATAGCGGTAATTATGGTCTGCAGTAACTCTAATTAGACATGACACACACCCTTGTTCTCAGAACAACTCAGGGCAATGAAGTAAGCACCTGGTCTATTACTCTCGCTTCTGGTCCATCTTTGATCATCAAGATGTCAGGAAGATCCGTTTGCTCTCTGTTGCACAACATCCAAATATGTAGTTACGTAAGAGTGAGGTTGCTTTAGCTTATCGATTCGCAACGACTACTGTATAGGTAAAATCTGGCTCATCGTCATACCATAATTCTGCTTGTATTCAACCAACTGGTCGCCTGTCAAGGCAAGTAAGTAAATATTTACGTATGATTCTTGTTGCTTGCTCAGGTTAGTCGAATACTTTTTAGGCAAAAAGACGGATATGGACATTAAGCTGGAAGAAAAAAGATACCATTCCTCGGATGAATCTGAATGCGGATATTGGTAATCTAAACTTGGCAAGCATGCTACCTTTCCACTTTTTGCCGAGCTCCCGAATATCACTAAATACGTCTTATCGATGCGTGTTTTAATTATTGAAGATTCAGCGAATTTCGTCGCATATGTGAGTTATTGTGCCATTAACGTCCTCAAGTAGCGCCTAAATAGCAACCAAGTATCAGATAAGGTAATCCAGAAAAGCCTCTTTGGTATATCTAGCAGGTTGGATATCTTATCCCCAACCTTATCAGTCAATACTAGAGAGAAATGTCATTTATTTGTGTAATGATACAAGCTTATCTAGGTTAATACGCTTGTGAGTGGATTACGTACTCATCTGTGCTTTTGGATTTAAGATTTCTGGATTATTACAAAAGCCGGTAACTGTGTCCGTCAGTCAGAAATATGAGCGATTACATAATCTGCCAATCATCATAACACCACGTGGAAAAATAAGTCCTTTCTTATTATCTGCTTTATATAAAGCATGTGTATTGCCCTCACAATGTCTTGTTGTCTTGTAAGGAACGTTGTAGTGTGTCCACGAATCGATATATTTACTGTGCATATGGAGTTTTTAAAGCATTATTTTTATTACGTTACTTATGGTGCTCTTCCATCCACAGTAATGTTGATGCTAATAAAAAGTTACTTACTTTGTGCGGTAAGAAAAACCAAAAAGACATTCCACGGTAAATTATTTGCTCCTTTTCCTCATTTCCGTCTTTTTTGTACAGCCACAATAGCTATGCCACCATTGACTATGCTTAATTACTTATATAGTCAATACTCGCTCATGTGCAATTAACGGCTATGATAAGAGTGTGTTTGTACATGTTAGATTATATACGTGATTTTGAAGTCAATCATAAAGCATCCTACTCTATCTACTAAAGGTACAAGCAACAGATACCTGGACGTGCGTAGGAATTTTTCGGTCTCGTACGAAAGTTAAGAATTGACTACCCCGACCCATTATCAAGACAGACTTGAGAATATGAATGGAATTACTCGTACCTGGGACTGTTGAAGCGGTCTGTGGTTAAGTGGTTTGGTATACTATACCTATAGAATCATTTATGTTTGCTGAGGTGAAGACTAAAAAGGTTGATGCCAAATTTACTCTGTTTTGTACAGTTTGTCACCGGAACATCCTGGAGAAGAATCAAAAGTTAGCATTTTGCTTGGAGAACGGATTGTGATTATTGATTGTACCTCACAAATGAATTTATCAAGCTTAGCTGGGTCCTTTTATATCGCGAGCCTTGACATGCGTTGAGCTCATATTTGCGAAGGCATACCTGACATCATCCCAGAGGAAATACATGCAATGGTTTCCATTCTCGTGTTGCCGCTCCTGCAAACAATGAAGTTATAAAATCGGAGCAGTAATAATGAAATACAAAAAGAACTTAATGTATATAATTTGAAAGCCCCACCAAAATCCCGGATGTATCTGTCGATTAATCCCAACGGCAATCGATCAAAAATTGATACAACCACAGGATAAGAAATCGACAAGATTGCCCATATGAATGCTTCTCCGACATCTGCATCTGTGGCAACATGACCATCTCTTCGTCACTTATTCAACAATAATCTATACTTGGATCTATACATATACAGCTGTCACCTATATGACACGATTTATCCGCGCTCAATTGTTTTTGTGTTAAGAAAAGTAAATGTTATTCCAGGGCTGTAAAATAATACTCAAACCAACAAGAGAAATTGAAACGGGCAGCGTACACCACCATACACTGCTACGTACCATCATAAAAAGTGATGCGAAGTTAATGCAACTTGAAAAATTGCAAGAGCATCCGTTAAAAATGTAATGATTTGCCCTTGTAATCATTGGATTGACCGCAACCATTTTCGTGAAAGTGTAATGTGCAAGAAATGCATTCCGAGAGGCAAAAGGCCAAGCAATCATATGAAGACAGAACTCAATCCCTGGAAGGTCGCCAAGTGACAGAACAAGAGCAATGATTTAAAATACCTTGGATTTCATTATATCGTGATTGCAGGTTTTCTTTTTACGGAGGATCCAACGATCAGTCCGGGTGTACGTTATGATGTTGCGTAATTCATCGTATACCTGATTAGCTAATGTCATCGTGCTAATCACGCCCACCCTCTCAAATTCTGGTTCTGCCATAAAGCAACAAAAAAGTAAAGCACTCCAATGTAATGACTACTATAGTTTAAGGAATGTACTAAAATATTTTTCAGTCCATGGGCCTTACTATCCACATCGACGCGACAGTATGCCAGCCGATGCAAAATACATATCCCGCTCATGTTGCCTTCTGTTGATCACCCGTAATTTTCCATTGCCAAAAACACCAGCGATGTAATGGTGAACGACTTGGTTGTGGTGCACTTGCTACAAGTAATGCTACAGAAATGGAAGTAGATATTTTTGCTAAGAATCCAGAGCTCGATTTGTATAGCTGAGGAAAAGTTTGGGGGTGATAGCCACCTGGGTATGAAACAGAAATGTGAAACGATATACCAAAAAGGTTTAACTAACGTAACATGATAGCAGTTCCTTCTCATGGCACACCGACCCACGCCCAATATTCCGTTAATTATTTTTCTCCTTCATCCCCAGATAGGCATACCAAACACCAATATTGGGCGAAATCATTGGCATTTTATTTGGCGTATTCATCACCAACGATTATTACCGAAACGACAACAGATATGTCCTGTATCTTTGCTCCAGATGAAAAGGTTACTGCTTGCTTTTGAAAGCATAGGACAGCAAGAGAAGTGGCGCCAATCACGCACCAGAAGTTGACCCTTTCCAATTGACATGCTTTAAAAGTTGTCACACAAAAGGGTTTACGAAATTCTGTGATAAGGTGCTGGACAAATCGCAAAAACCGAAAATGTCGAAAAGCGAACATATGTATAAATAAGCCATAAAGAAGACTTACGAGTACTTAAGGTCGGTACTAATATAAGCAGATGAAAAGTAAATACTACATTAATTTCATTAATGCTCCATCCTCCGTGTTGGCGACAAGCGTTGGAGTATGGAATTTACCAGGGGAGCTCGTAGAAATAGCATCATATGCGTGGTAACCTCATCTGCTTGATCTATAGAAAGAGACAAACAATTTTTTTGCCATCATTACCATGGATGAAGCTACCAATAGCGATTACGCTCTTGATCAGATTATTGATACGAGATGGAAGTAATTAAGTCGTATGGCAATCTCGACCTACCAGATCTACACCAGAAGACAAGCAATTTTTCTTCAAGTTCACCGCAGATACAAAATCTATCGATAGCGATCATGTTCTCAATAAATTAATTGATATAATTAGAAAAACTGGCTCTTTCGATGCGCATCACCTGTTCGACCTGCCTTCGCTCCGGTCAGTGATGGAGAAACCACTATGCTACTATTAATACGACATGATTAGCTGCTTCGATAATGGGATCAACGAAATGAATATTGTGTTTCGGTACTGGCCTATGTCTCGGCAACATCTACGTGGCGACGGGAAGGTATACTATCTATTTGCTATTATGCACGTAACTAGTAGGCTGAAATATACTTCTATGTTCAAGGAACCGTACTTCTATTGCAATTTTTCAGAGATTGAGTTGAGACAGGTTATTTAGTAGCACATAGTCTATGATGTCAAAAAGAGTGCAATTCATCCAGACTTGTTGTTACTCAAGACGGGTATTGATTTTGATTGCCTTGAGGTGCGGAAAGCGGATGATAATATACACTGCACAAAAAAGAAATTGTAGAGATGAAATTTCACTCGCTAAAAACAATGAAGTACCAATTCGATAGCATCATAATGAAAGCAAGAAACGATCTGGGTGTCACGAGAGCGGTGATAATTCTCTATTTTCAGCACATCGGTAAGGTTTCTAAGCCGAAAAGAAAAATGAAATATCCATTCTGATTATGATATATAGGCCTTCGAATGAAGCTTGCAGTTCTTGACTGCCAGAAAGGGTATGTTTGTCGAGTTATTATGTCTGAGGAATATGAGATCCTGTTGAATCCGTGCCAGATAGTCGCACAAGTGCTGTCCATCGTAATGCTTACACTCCAGGCTAAGGTATCGATTGTAGATCAATTTAAAGCCGTGATTTGTTTCTCACATTAAGAGATAGACGATCGTTCAGTGCTCAATGAAGTTGTTGGAAGAATATAAGTAAAAGCCTAAAGGCAAAGCGCAACTGAAAGCTTAAAAAAAGCCAACTATATTCCTACTACCACCCAAAAGCGAAAACATGATGAAATGAGCTAGCTCACCATCTGCTTCCCTTTTACATTGATTTCCCATAATGATAGCGTTCGCAACATTACAGCACTTCCACTTTATACATATCTCATAATTTCTATTCATATCCTTACGTACATACTACTTATATTTATTGTAAACTTGTGCTCACTACTGCCGTTGCTTTTATTACTGCCTATACGGATAACATCCTTTATACACCATAAGTTAGATCAAAAGCACAAACGATAAAGTATGTTCTTGATCTTTTTGAGGTGTATGTATTTAGTTGAAAAGTATGAATTTTATTTGGAATACTTATTGACCTGCCCCTATAGGTATATGGTCGCTTCCTTGAGGTACGAATGTATAGATATAATAACAGAGATCAAATGCCATGTCTGAGAAAACCCTTGTTGGGAAAAAGACACGCCTGCATCGAAAAATTGCGAATATGTATAGAATGGAGAGAAGAGAGAAAAAACAATGAAGGCAAATGCCAGAGAGGTAGCCGTGTTAAGATAGGGATATCACACTACGTGTGGGCACTTGTAGGTGCGGATGGTCTGCCTTGGAGAGCTTCTTCCGGTGCCAGTTAGTCATCATCATACTGCGCGTCTTTGTGGCTCAGCTTATCGATCTCGCGGAGGAAATGTTGAAGTGCTGGCCACAATTTCTTCCATTTGCCTCGGGCCAGCCCATTATCTGAACGTGGAAGGTTGTTCAAGATATGGTCGATGACCTGTGCATTGTTTGGCTGGTCAGGGTCTGGTCCAAATGCTAAGGGCAGTTCTTAGTACTCTGCGTGAAGCAATGGACAGGTGGCGTAGTGCTCTGGCTTTTGTATTTAATTGCATTCGTTATCTGACTCGGCCATAGAAGCATGAACCAGTAAATATATGTAAAGGTTGGGCTAGTCGAGTAACTTGTGCGTCTAGACCCGGCTCTGCCAGTGTATCTTCGCCTTTAATTCCTATTTACCGATAACATTCGCTACACACTGAATGATCCTGTATCGTTATGTAATACATTTATCGTTACAATGCTTTCTATCATTGTTGCGTACCGAATGGTTGTAGGTCTCCCAGCGATGGTAACTGAAAGAGGTTCTATTTGTGTATGTACATTCTACTTTGTTTATATTTTTGAATCTGTTCAACAAACAAAAAGGGGAGTGTATATATTATTAGGATATCAGAGTGAGCCATGAAATGACAAAATAGAAGAGACAAAGTGGATAAACCTGTTATATACAAGTAATCAGCATTGTGACCCGATCTTGCCAGCCATTTTACCTTACCGCAAGCATACGTCTATTGATCAGATGGACCTGAGATTCGGAAAGAAATCCGATGGATGCTACATCAAAAAAAGCATATGAGCACCGCCATCCGTCTGCTGTTTCTAGATAGCACTTACCGTAGGTCGACCATGCAAATGTAACGATGGCTATTGGGATTCGTACCCATATCAAGCTGACAAAGGCGGCCACCACCGCAGATAGAACCAAGGGAAACAGACAGTATCCAAGGACGCACACCGACTGAAAGAAAGATACAGCTCCACCCAACAACTTTGCATTAAGCGTAACAACTGCCGATCCCAACCAGACAATCACAAACACACCCGTAAAGATTTGTACTGACTGGTCAGAAGATGCCTGTGTGCTCAGCGTTCTGGAGTTTCAAGTCAACATGCATATTCCACTCACTATCTTTTCAAAAACTTACATGGCCAATACAAGACATAGGATCAATGGTCCCCATAAATCCCCTGAAAACGAAGCGCATGAGCGACAGCATCCATACGATTTCATAATAACCTACAGTCTCTGAGAACATTTTGGTTCCCTGCCGGGTTCAGCACCTGCTTTAGTTTGCCTCCCACTTGTCGAAGTTCGCGTAGCTAATTACGATGAGTACTTGTTATCCATTGGAAGAAGCCACACAAGGCCTTACAATTGTGGTCGAAACTGGTTCGTCCAATGTGTCTTCGCCAGTGTAACCAGAGGGTGCATTAGAAATGGCACCTGTCACTGACGGACTGGCATGGTTGTCGTAGGCAGGGGGAGGTTGGGATGCCGGGGCGGCTTGTGTGGTCGATTGGCCTGTCAGGTCAATGTCAGGCTCAATCTCCATTAGCACCGCCGGCGCGTGAGAGTCATCTAAAGGCGTCGATGTCGAGCGCTCGTTGTCCTTTGTAGGCGAAAGCATGAAACTTTTAGAAAGAGCGAAAAAAAGGAACGGGAAACCGGCGCAGTCGCCACGCATTAATTTTCATTAATTGGATTCGCTAGTTTATGTAGCCTATTGCTTTAGAACACGTCGAATGTAAGACATGGACAAGTAGCTTATCGTCTAACAAAAGGCATGTTGATACAATACATTCTGTCAAGAAGATGTGATACTGCCCATTTGATGTATGTCCCTGGAGAAACTGCCGGATTCCTGTCGCGACAATCCCCTACCAAAAATAAAACTAACGAAGTACACAGGCTACCCTTGTCATATGCTATATCATTGGTGATCAGATTCTTGATTGAGTCGAAACGCGTAGGTATAACAAACATCATCATGATCACCCTAGCAGAAGTCATCCCAACCACAATAACCATCTCAAGTGTTATCTGTCGACGCGTGGATATTAGGCTTTGGTTTGAGATAAGGTTTAAGGGAGAAAGTCGCATAATGAGGTGATGCCGGCCAAGGAACTGGAGCAAAAGTTCCACCAGTAAAGCAATTGCTTAAAGATGATTGCACTTAAGCAATGCCGCCATGTTGCCGTCTCCTCACGTCGCCAAAGAAACAGCAGGAGGACAACTTTGGGGGGAAAGGCGGATAATCAACGAACGTCACACAACAAGTGTGTGGAGGTCCTGAAAACTCGAGTTCATCTCTCCTGAATCATTTCCGCTCCAATGTCAACCTACGGCAACAATGAAGACACGACAGCGGCCAACACGCCCTACACACAGCAGCGTCTTGTGAGTGAGACGTGCATGGATCTGTTGCTGATTGAGATGGTCGATACCATATGCAGAACAACCGCCGTTGAAAGCGAGGCCGACAGTGAAGCTATGTTTTATAAGCTCGACAGTCTCGGTTACGCTGTTGGCCAGCGTATGGTTGAGCGGTACAGTAATATCAACCAAGAAGAAAATAACAGACGAGTTGACACGGGTTGAAACAGATTTACAAAGGACCGACCACGGTTCACGGACACTCTCGATGTGGTGAAATTCATATGCAAAGACCTGTGGTCGATCATGTTCAAAAAGCAAATCGATAACCTGAAAACGAACCATCGCGTAAGTTGTTGACTGGATGTGGAAAGGAAGAAAAAGCTCATGGTGGGTATGAAGGGTGTGTATGTGTTGCAGGATAATAGTTTCCGATGGTTTATGCGCATGTCGACGGATATCGGCGGTGCGGATTCAGCTAAAAAGGCTACCCCAGTGAGTTCAAAATTTGGTATGTGGTGTCATGTTTTAATGCTGGAATTAGTATATATGGTTCCCGTGCGGCATTGTTCGAGGGGCACTGGCAAATCTTGGTGTGCCCAGTGTAGTTGTTGCGGAAACTTCCAATCTCCCACAATGTAAATTAGAAGATCCCAGTTGCCCAACTGTTCTAATTTCTCGTTATAGGTACTTTTCAAATCAAACTCGCAAAATAAAATGGGGTACACCTACTATTTTTTTTCCTTTGTTGGCAAATGTAGCTATATGGTTAGTAGGTTAGGAAGCCGTTCACTTTATTTGCTATTGCTACTTCATGTCACTTTCCCCAACCAACGGGTGTCTGTCATTTGACTCGTTCTACGTACTGTATGAATGTTACGTCTTGTCATATAGTATTCTCCATATTTGTCTGTAATTATATATAGACTTGCCAAATTACATACTCTGTTGTGGATCGCCCAATTCCTGTATCTGCAGTAGTTCGCCTAATTATCCGTAGACTTCAGACATTAAAAGCTTTGAGTCACCTTAGATCCACGCTATCATTATTATGGTATCTAAAGTCTATATTGCTCAGTGTTATCTTTTTTCCATTCCTCAGAAAGGAAAGAGCATAAAAGTCTGATGAAAACGTGGTAGTGCGCGTAGCAATGTTCCTGTTCATCCATCACATGAATTTAATTACAGATTACCCGTTCTTGTTTCTTGATCCAAATTGGTAAAGAATGATGTAGTCGAGCTATTTTCGCTGCTGGGGTATAATTGAGGAAGCCATGCATATGGCGACGGCTAAGGGTTAGAAACTTCTCTCCGCCTTAATCAAGCGGTTCGGAGGGAATGGGCAGACATTAGAAAAATAGAAACAAAAAGTTTGCATACATGGAGCTGAGCATGAATCACGGACCACAACAGAAAGTACCGCAAGACATGTACTTCCGGACATTCCACGATACATCCGAAATCCATTTTTAACTGATCAGGTTTTACATTCTAAAAAACATTACAGTGAACTGTCAATTAGACCCGTATCTGCTGCCCAAACATCATCCAATCCTGTGAACTTTTTCGGTAACGTAATACAGTTGCAAAAGAGAAAAAAAGGTATCTGTGTTTGTATGATACATGAACATTTACCCCCCAAATGTTTGTTGAAAGGATTGCCGCAAGGCGGAGCTACCAGCTGGCTTTTGCTCTTCAAAACCTCACGTTCTTTAATAACCAAGTTTCTACTTTTATGATTGTGTGTGCAATTGGTGCGTAGCCTTGTTTCATTGCTAAAACAACGGTGGAAAGAAATGTACGTTACCATGATACTGCAATTTGGGGATAGAGAAATGGAATTGCATTTATTGCCAATGCGCAGCACTTTAAGGGGTTGGATCCAAGATCTTTTCTCACACCGGAAACAGTAGCACACGAGAGAGCACTCAAAAATAACCTCGCATTGTCGTGTGATACAAGCTTTCTTCAAAAATAAACATGGCATTGTCCTTTACCCGGGTTGTAACTCGCCCACTTTATTTAAAAAGGCAACCTCCACTTTCACTGGGTTTGGTTTAGCCATTCTTTCTCTTTCTCCTAAAAACCTTCATTCTTTTTTTTACCCCTCTCGCTGTTAGAAAACTCCATTCGTTATGTTGTCTAAACTTTTCATCATCGCCTCAATTGGCCTCGCAGCCGTAAATGCTCAATTCAAAGATACCTACCCTGCCCCATACGAGGTTCCCACTCCCAAGGCTGAATGGCTCGATCTGATCAAGGGCGCCAGCATTTCCAATGCCCCTATCCTTGAAGTGAAGAATGGCGGTAAGAAAAAATCTAACCATGATACAAGCATCAAAGTAATTAAACTTTAAATTCTTGCAGTCCCTGTTCAACCTTCCGGCGTTAGCGGTGACCCTAACTGTGTTTGGACATTCACTCAGTGTCTTGGTCCTAACGATGTTACCACTTGCCCCCCCAAGCAGGTATATACATATATATGATACAATTTGTTAAGTCAGACACTAATCTTTTCACAGTGGTCCATTACTTTCGATGACGGACCTTCCGAGTATACACCAAAGCTTTTGGACTACCTTAAGTCGATCAACCAGAAGGTTACCTTCTTTGTTGTTGGTACCCAAGTACTTAGCTACCCTGATGTTTTGAAGCGCGCGTACGACGAAGGTCACGAAATTGCTATGCACTCCTGGTCTCACAAGAACATGGCCTCGTTGACTAACGAGCAAATCGTTGCTGAACTCAAGTGGAACGAACAAATCATCAAGGAAGTCATTGGTGTTTCGCCCAGATTCTTCCGTCCTCCTTTCGGCAACATCGATAACCGTGTTCGCGACATTTGCAAGGCCCTCGGTTTCACTCGTATGTTTACTACTTCATTATATTATTGATTCTGATTTACGAACCTCTGTTTTCTATTAGCTGTCATCTGGTCCGTCGATACCAACGATTGGTACCTTACCGAACACGCTGACTCGTTCTCCGTCAAGACCATCACCGATAGTGTTTCCCAATGGGCTTCGACTGCTGCTACTAAGGGTGGTAATTCATTGTCTCACGATCTTTATAAGGAAACCGTTGATGCTGCCATCGAGTACATTCCTGATCTCGTGGATGCCTTCGCGTTGTCTTCTGTTGGTCAGTGCAATGGTCTGACGTCGTACAAGGAAGGTGCCGGTAATATTGTCCCCAACCCTGCTGCCTCAGGCGGCAATGCTACTGCCACCAAGTCTGCCGATGCCAACTCTCCTTCTGGCTCTGTTGAAAGCCAATCTAAGGACAAGGATGGCGACAAGGATGGCGACAAGAAAGAAGATGGTGAAAGCAAGGACAGCGAAGATGCTGACAGCGACTCTGCCAAAAAGGACATTGATGAGAGTGCCGCTACTCGCTTCACTTCCGCTTCTTCCGCTGCTTTGATGCTCGGTGCAGTTGCCGCCCTCTTCATTGCCAACTAAGTTTGTTGTGTGTGATTTAAAATTTTTGTATAAGATATACACATCTTGTTGTGATATTATTCCCCCTAACATTCACTTCTTTTATTGTCATCATAAATTCCCTAAACCTACTGTTGTTTCTTTAATAATATAACCACATGCATTCATGCAAGTAATTTTCATGTTAGAGTATTTAAAGTGGCGCGTTTAAACCTTTTTGTAATTAGTATCATAATGTGATTACTGCTGTCCATTCTGGTGGTATAACCACCTAGTGAATCTGTAATAACCATTATCAAAGATTGAGGTAACAATATGGAATAGCCTGGCGCCAATCACCATGGAAATCCAATCGTCGAATTAGTTTCTATTTATTTAACGAAAAGTATTTCCAAGTTGATTAACCGATTAACCAAGGCACTAGCCTTTGGTTTTTCGACTTTTTTGAATCTTCTCACTTCCGTAACTTTTCATTTCATGTGTTCTTCGTTGCACTGGTAGCGTAAGCTAGGATCGACATATGGTAAAAAGCAGGTCAACTTTGGAAAGAATTGGCCAAAAAGTAGAGCCTGGATACATCGGATTTGAGAAGTACGGAAAATAGGAAATCTGCTATATAAAAAATCTTACAGAATCCTCTTTAAATACGTATTTCAGTAGAAAACTCCATTATCATAGTAATACCATTGAATGACTTTTATCCTTAATTACTTTTGAAGATTCGAACCTTTTCTAAAGATATTTTTTCCCAGTGTGTTAAAACAAGTCCTCATCGTACAGGTCTCCAAAGGATCGTGATATATAAAAGAAAGGATCAAATGGCCGTTGATAGCCCTACTACGTTAAAGTTTATGAACTACCATTAGCGATTATCTTTATCATGCATCTGCGGATGCGACATGCTGTGGCGACCATCCATCTTCGGTGGATGACACTCTTGAAGAATTGATTGATGGAATGCTTGAGTCTTGGAATAAAGAGGGATCTGTCCTTCACATGTCTAACAGATGCTTAACTAATGAAAAATTTTAGACATTGTGTCATATATGATAACAGCTAAAGCCATCCAACTCATTTGCAGAAGGCTTGTGGATCTGTATCTGCAAGTATATAAAACCACTTCCTTGTGGTACATATGTTTAAAAGTATATATGAGATCTGTTCTCTTACCTGAAAAGCCCATGGTAGAAAAAGTATAGGCGTTTATAATGTAGACAAATACAACGAAAAATACGGACGGAAAATAAATACACAAAAAGACAATACAGTGTTAAGTTTATGCATAGGTGATTTTTGTAATGCTGGTCGAGCCACAATTATTCTTGTGCACAACATGAACGAATGCTTCTTTTCATAGCGGCCTTCTATATCACTTTTTCTCAAAGCATGTGGAGCTTGCTTCCTGACAAATCATTCATGAATGCATGATTTCTTTTTCTTTGGAGGTATCACCTTTGACTTATTGTGGCTCACTGGGGTACTGAACTAAGCACACCACTTCTACACTTCTAGCTAGTATATTAACTAACCTAATTCACGCTGGTAATACGAAAAAAGTATACCTCCATATGCAAGCACTTTTATAGAACCATCGCGCCAAGATTCAAGTACATACCCGCAATAGTAATCCAAAGCTAGTACACTTTTAAATCAGTATTTAAAGAGTCATTGATGAATGTTTACTTAATATGTATGGGGATAATTAAATCAAAGCATAAGGGAAAACATCCGCTTGGAGGACTATGCTAAATTTTTGTGTTTGGCATAAGTGTTGATGGCAGTTTTTCGGGTAGTTGGACTCCGTTTTTGGCCGCTTTGATTAGATGCATGGCAATTGCGAACTGATCTTGTGTCATGTAGCCATCGCCATCCCAGTCGGCCAGCCGCCATATTTGAGCCAATTGATCGTTTGGTAAACCTGACTCCATGAGTATGGGCTTAACATTGGCACCTGACACAACGCCGTCTCGTGGATGTAACTGATGGAACGTTGGTGTATACGATGACTTGTCCACAGATGAATAATTCCAAAAGTTAGCAGGAAGATAACCATATTCTGTTGGTTCTGGACCGCTCATATCTTCAAATGGATTGCGTTCATTTTCAGCCAATTCAGGATTGCCCATAGGGAACCGAGACATGAGACGTGGCAAGTCTACTGACAAAGCCTTTACGTGTACATTTTAATATCCAGCAAAAAAAAATTGAAGCCTTTAAAACTTACCTCGTCTACTTTAGCTAAGAGATCCTCTTTGATGGTTTTGAACTTGTCAATGTCGTACAGAGCCAAATTTTGCTTGAACTTTTCTGGATTAGGGAAATCTCCTGGAGGTAAATGATATCGTTGTTGGATTTTCAGAAACTCTTGATCCAGATGGTTCAATAATGCTTCACGCTTCTTCTTTTTGCCAAACATCGAAGGCATTTCTTTTTTGAGATGTCCAATAATCAACGCGTGTACCTAGATATTTTGTTTTAGTAAACTCGTGATTGAACTTGTTGTGATATCGTACTCGCGCTAATCTTGCTCGTTTGACGATTTCATTGATTTTTCGGATAGCCGCATTTCTTCGCAGTTCCTTGAGGTCCCTCAATAGATCCTTGGACTCTGCTTCGATTAATTCCCGGCAATCTTCAAAGGAGTTGACTGGTTTCTCGGTCCAAAACGAGCTGAGGTACACTCGCATAACCTCTGGGGTCTGTACCACCTTACCAAGTGACCACATCATGGCACCGTACCTGCATTATAATTTAGAAAGCCATTTTCTGCTGAATTTATGTGTCTCACATACACTCGCATCAACTGCTGTTGGCTGACCATATCACTCTTATTTAGAATCACTCGAATCTTTTCCTCCTGTCCTCGAAGGCTGTGGATGGCCATCTTGAATTCATTCGAGATATCCAGCTTGTGCGAGTCGAATAATAGCAAGATAAGATCAGAGCGCTGAGAGAACCATTCGATGACCTGAGTAAAGTCGTAGCCACGCTCGATTCGCTGTTTGTCACCCGCCAAGATACCTGGTGTGTCAATGATGGTCATATTTTCGAGAACAGGTGAAGGTGTTTGTGAAACCTATCGACTACAGGTTTCAATATCCTCTTTTTTCATCTAGTTTTTCAATATTACCTGGAATCTCGACAAAAATGCCTGACCGAACCGATTTAATCCTCTGAAAGGAAGATCTTGATTGACAGCCGCGGCATTGCCAGGAATCACTCGATCCTCCCCACCATACATAACAGCTACAAACTTGTCGGTAGTTGGCTCGACACCAATGTGTTCACCAGGGTACTTTTTGTCAAGAAGGTATCGTATAAACGTCGTTTTACCCTAACATTCATGCATCAGCACAAACAAATATATCCTACACTTCTTTTGCAATTACAGTAGAATATTGACCAATCAACAAGACGAGAGGTTTGGCTTCAATATCTGAATCCGTAAGCGGTGCAGAATGAAAGCCTAAACGCGAAGTTTAATAAACTTTGTATATTTTGACAACCAAAAGAAACACTCACCTTCAAAGTTATATGTAACCTCAAGA